>CP141127.1:30468000-31690500 GCA_035236585.1 Warburgia ugandensis | reverse complement strand
TCTTTTGGTAATCCTCAAGGACATGCAATCTTTCAAAAAGTCAATGCTCACAAATCATACAATGTATGCAATTGTTTGCAAAACATATCTATGCATAATGTATATGCAATTATTTACAAAACATATCTTTGCATAAAGCATTTATCATATGTATGCTGAATTAAGTCATGCTAAACAAGTTACATAACTTATACTTAAAACATCCATTCAAAACAATCATGGCTCTCTCTTTTTTTTTTCTTTTCTTTTTTTTTAAAGTCTAGTATGATAGAGCACCTACCTGGCTAGGTCGCGCTAATCCCCTTGTCCTCGTATGCTCCTAAACATGGTTTAGGGAAACAAGGTTAGTTTGGCTTATTTCTATAGGTTTTAGATTGGTTGATCTTACTACTTAGGCATTAAGGGTTCATCCCCATGCCTATGGGTGTCCTAAGGTCCTAATTGGGCCTTAGTATCATCAAGTTTACAAAGATTTAGTGGCCCCGCGCCACTACCATAGTCTAAGGGTCATTCCCACCTTAGATCGGGCCTTGATTCAATATTTTAAGGTTTTGATGTGTCCGCGTCGTCGACACGGACACAACGCCTTTCGCGGCGCCTCAATCGAAGCCCTAGATCTCAAGTTATAGTCTTTTTAGTGCCGAGTGTACATAAAAGGGTCAAACGAAACGAGGTGGGAGCCTGGGACGCTAACGCGTCCCGCGTCAACAACATGAGCCTTAGCGGGCGCATCTGCAGACGCACTGGATTTCCCGCCCGACATTCTCATTTGCAGGCGCGTCCGTCTTGTTTTCTCGATGCACAACGTGCGTTTCAAGTTGACAAGGACCTGGGCGTCCTAGGGACACCTTGGTTCGACCCTGTTGAACCAGTGCGCCCCAGGGTCCTTTGTGACTCTTTAGGGCTCGATTTTGCATGATTTTTCATGCAAAAACTTAGGGAAACTTAGCCTAGGACTAAGGGGAAGACGGGTTTGTAGGGATTTTGGGCATACCTGGTTCGTTGCCGGGTTTTTCTCCACGTTTCTCCTCTTGGTTGCTTCTCCAAAACGGGTTTTTCCCAAGCTTTTGGGATGCCATTAGAGGCGCCCAAGAGCTCTATTTATAGAGCTATAAGAGGGTTCTGGAAGGGGCTCTCACCGCCCTTGAATGGCGGTGGAGAAACCTCCAGAATGATGGTGATTTCTCCTCCAAACACTGCCGTTCTAGAACCCTCTAGGAGGTTGAAGAAGAGGGGTGTCTGTATGAAAACGGGCCCTTGTGTTTCTCAGGCTAAATCCTTTTTTTAATAAAAATTACATTTTTGCCCCTGAACTTCAATGGGCCATAACTTGCTCATTTTAACTCCGTTTTGGGTGATTTTGGTCTTGTTGGATTCCTTTTTCCAAGACGCACCTAGTGGTACCATTCTTAGGACCAAATTTCTAGGTCCAGTCAGGGTGAATAGTGAAATGACCAAAATACCCTTTTCTCCAAAAAGTGAACTTTTCATTTCCTATAGAATGTCCAATTCATTTTTGTTAAATAGCGTAAATTGATCTGGGAATTACATTATTACCCCCTTAAAAGAATTTCGTCCTCAAAATTTCATAAATTATCATCTTCAAGGTATTTTATCTCTTAGATAACTCCGTGGTGAATGCATTCTCCCCTTAGGAATCAAATCTAGGCTCATCCTCAATTTATCATTTTTATTGTTCCTTCTATAAGGCCTTATCTATAAGGGCCACTTTCGCTACGTACTCTGATGCATACTCCTATACGTGCCAGTTTAACAATAGCGGTTTCTAACTGTAATTTATCTATCTCGAAATCCTTAGATGCCTATACTTTTCTCATCCTGTATAGGATAGTCTCCTCGTAGGATCATGCTTCTTTATTCATGTATAAATTACTCCATACTTCTTTGAGATCATATGATCTTATTTCTCCTATTTCATAAGATAATCCTTTTTCTTCTTGACTTCCATCTAGTGATTTCTTCATCATCCACATCTCCTTCTAATGGTTGGTAAGAATCCAAAAAATTTACCTTCTTTCTATTGTGTCTAACTTTGCTTCTTATCTTTTACCTTTGTCCCCAAAATACTTCAATAACTGATATGGTATCATGAGCTCTACAGCCAAACCCTTGATTAACTTCGAATTTCAACTGTTTGTCGTTTTCCATATGTGACTTTATTCCTCGATCAAAGTTACATTCAAAATAAAATCATGAAAGCCAATTAGTAGCATCTTCCATCGAGGACCTTATCATATACTGGAAGTAAAATGTCCTAACTCTATATCCCGTTTCATAATTATTGAATTCATTAAACGCTTTCCTTTGTGAAGATTTTATGCAAACTCAAGTCGATTCATCATCATGGGTCAAATGTTCTCGTCCAGAGGCCTATCTCACTATTCACATCAATTTGTCATTAGGATTTTCAATAATGTTCCCATTCATGCAAAGAAAAAAGTCTCTTATTCATAACCGAGTACCCTTACTAGGTCATGGTTGAATCCTTTGTCATCATCCTCTTTGTCCTTTCTTTGCTTGATGGTTTTCTTCGTAACCTTTTAGTCCAAAAGTTGTATACTCAATCCAGTAGGGTTAATCTTTAGGAAATTCCTCCAATTGATTTTCCATATTTGGTATATGCTCATAACAACTAACTATTTATCTAAAGGCAACGTAACATTAAATCTTCACCTTATAGTGTGCTAGCCATCTCACCTTTTCTCCTTCCATCCCTATGTCAATATATTGTGCAATCTTTTATCAAGGCTTCATCGTCAATCATGCAGTCTGTATTGTCAGGAGGTATCCTCATAAGTAGTGATTTTCTCAATTCCTCAAAATTTATCCTTCAAGTGCCTCCTCATACTTAGCTTATAATAGCAGTTCTCGTTCAATAGCTACTACATCAAGTTATGCTAAACCTGTTAAATCATCAAATTTGAAAAACACTCAGGTAAGCATGGAACATTTTCTTAGACATAGGAAGACTTTATTTGATTACCTATTGATCTCTTTCCAGATATATCCTTGTCATAAGCTCAAGGGTCTCTAAGGTGATCGGTACTTATCTACCTTTCTTTTCAATCCAAGTCAGCAGCATCTTTCAGACCCAAAGTAATTTCTATGGTTTGTCATGGTATCTATTCGGGTTTGGAAAAGTCTGTCTCATTGGTGGAGATTGCTCCTTATTTTTGCTTTTGTCTCATTTGTTACTGTATTTATTGTACTTGTAGCTCCTATCTCAATTGCAACTGTCCTCATTAACTGACCTTATACCCTCAAATGACTTAGTCTAACAAGTAACTTCTTTTAGGTAAAACTCCTGTCTGAATACTCATAATATCCCTCTGAGTATATAACTTCGACTACTAACTCATAGATACTAACATACTTGATTAATTAGGGTGGGACACCATTATTTAGTCAATAGTACTCTAAAGGTAATGACTAAATAATGGTCTTAAGATATTTGGTCTTCTAATTTATGATAGCAAGACCTTCATTTGATCCTTGATGGTACCCTTCTTGCTGAAGATAGATAGATGGACAAGTCACTGTCCTGGCCTAATTCCTCTTTCAATATAACTTTATTTACTCATGTAGTGGCAAGGTGAGATATCACCAAAATTTTCCTTTTTATTATATCCATTGGTGTTCCCCATAAGCTAATGGATCTGATAAGAATCTAATTGTAATAATTGATATCAAACCATCTATAGAATTTCATTTCCAGTTGGTCACCATTCCTCTTTGTCGCATAATCTCTTGAAATTCGATACTCTACTCAAAGTCTTAAACCCCATATGCTTTTTCTCTTTTATACTCTTTTACAATAAGATCACCAACTCATCTAGTATTATTCCTTCATTTGTTTGGTCTACCTTCCTATAGGATTCAAGATGAAAGAATTGTATGTATCTCTATAAAGTCATGATCTTCTTCTTGATTTTCTGTATTGTCTATGACCCTTGGACATGCTGGACTGGCTGTGAAAGGATAGAACTTGGGCTCTGATACCAACTGTGATGACCCGGGTTTTCTCATGCATTTTTAAATGCAATATCTAAATTCCTAAGGCGGGATGCATCCCTATTTGAAAACCATTTTATAACAACCATGCAATGTAGCGAAAAATCTTTAGTTTTAAACTCATTTTGAAAACCCCGAGTGTCATTTGCTTTCACAACCACCAAAGTAGTTTTTGAAAAACTTCAGAAATCATAAATATTTTTCCCCAAGTCTATCTAGTCACAGTTATCTAGTCACAGCACACTGTCCAACTGTAAATAAATACAAATACATGTCCAAAGGGTTGAGAGTTTACTTACATGTATAATTGTCTCCTTTTTAATTCACTTGCTCGTAGCACTAATATCTCCTCAGGCGTCTTTTATTTGTGAGTGAAACTATGCTGAAAAATGTTAAGGATAGGGTGAGTATATACTATACTCAGTAGGAGTCTATCACTACTAGTTTTGCAATGCATGCTATGTTTAAAATCATATGCTCTTAAAAACATGTGCATGTTCAAACAATCACGTTCAATATCGATATTAAAAACCACTGTCGAATTGAAATACTGCCGACTTAAAGAATAGCATAATCCAAGTCGAAAGTATCATATATCATAAACATAATGATATGCATAAGATGCTCAACTGAATCCAACTCATGGATATATGGTATGGTCGACCAACCTCATGTCATGTCATATGCAATGCAAGTAAATCCACGAAACCATAGGGTCCAACTATGCCCACGACCTCGCTGCTGTGTGGTCCTCGGTTACCTGAGGACACTCAGTCATAGCCTCAACGGGGCATATGACACGTCAACCCAGTGCCGTGACACCAGTGGTAGCCCCCTGTACCACATGCAGTCGACGTAGGGACATTGCCATTTTTGGGCGTGGTACCCATCCACCTAATAGTGGTAGAGGCTAGAGGCCAACCCAAACCTCTCAGCATAGTGCCCATGAGCTCATCAGCCCAAATCATATAAGATGAAACAAGCAAAAACCTCTTTTTCAAAACCTGTCCTTTTTGGGTCTCTCACAACTGCCTACCCAGCATCTTTTGGGCACTCCAACGTCTTTTGGTAATCCTCAAGGACATGCAATCTTTCAAAAACTCAATGCTCACAAATCATACAATGTATGCAATTGTTTGCAAAACATATCTATGCATAATGTATATGCAATTATTTGCAAAACATATCTATGCATAAAGCATTTATCATATGTATGCTGAATTAAGTCATGCTAAATAAGTTACATAACTTATACTTAAAACATGCATTCAAAACAATCATGGCTCTCTCTTCTTTTTTTCCAAAAGTCTAGTAGCGATAGAGCACCTACCTGGCTAGGTCGCGCTAATCCCCTTATCGTCGTATGCTCCTGAACATGGTTTAAGGGAACAAGGTTAGTTTGGCCTATTTCTATATGTTTTAGAGTGGTTGATCTTACTACTTAGGCATTAAGGGTTCATCCCCATGCCTATGGGTGTCTTAAGGTCCTAATTAGACCTTGGTATCATCAAGTTTACTAAGATTTAGTGGCCCCGCGCCACTATCATAGTCTAAGGGTCATGCACACCTTATATTGGGCCTTGATTAGATATTTTAAGGTTTTGATGTGTCCGCTTCGTCGACACGGATACAACACCTTTCACGGCACCTCAATCGGAGCCCTAGATCTCTAGTTATAGCCTTTTTAGTGCCGAGTGTACATAAAAGGGTCAAACGAAACGAGGTGGGAGCTTGGGACGCTAATGCATCCCGCATCAGCAGCATGCGCTCAGCGGGCGTGTCTACAGACGCCCTGGATTTCCCGCCTGACATTCTCATTTGCGGGCCCGTCCACGGACGCGCCCATCTGGTTTTCTCGATGCATAGCATGCGTTTTGGTTTGACAAGGACCTGGGCGTCCTAGGGACACCTTGGTTCGACCCTGTCTAACCAGCGCGCCCTAGGGTCCTTAGTGACTCTTTAGGGCCCAAATTTGCATGATTTTTTATGCAAAAACTTAGGGAAACTTAGCCTAGGACTAAGGGGAAGACAGGTTTGGAGGGATTTTGGGCATACCTGGTTCGTTGCCGGGTTTTTCTCCATGTTTCTCCTCTTGGTTGCTTCTCCAAAATGAGTTTTTTCCAAGCTTTTGGGCTTCCATTAGAGGTGCCTAAGAGCTCTATTTATAGAGCTATAAGAGGGTTCTGGAGGGGGCTCTCACTGCCCCTGAATGGCGGTGGAGAAACCTCCAGAATGGTGGTGATTTCTCCTCCAAACACTGTCGTTCTAGAACCCTCTAGGAGGTTGAAGAAGAGGGGTGCCCGTATCAAAACGGGCCCCTGTGTTTCTCAGGCTAAATCCGTTTCTTAATAAAAATTACATTTTTGCCCCTGAACTTCAAAGGGCCATAACTTGCTCATTTTAACTTCGTTTTGGGTGATTTTGGTCTTCTTGGATTCCTTTTTCCAAGACGCACCTAATGGTACATTCTTAGGACCAAATTTATGGGTCCAGTCAGGGTGAATAGTGAAATGACCAAAATACCCTTTCCTCCAAAAAGTGAACTTTTCATTTCCTATAGAATGTCCAATTCATATTTGTTAAATAGCATAAATTGGTCGGGGCATTACAAATGAGGGCGGGCCAGGAAAGTTGGCAGGCTTCTAAGCAAGGTGAGCGCTGAGAGTTAGTCCCACATCGGCTAGGGGAAGAGTTCCTGGCCCGTTGATAAGGGTTCGGAGGACTTTCAATCCAATTATGCGTTTTACCCCGTCGTGGGTAAGAACAAAACCGTGCAGGCCCATGGCCCAGAGCGGACAATATAATTGGATGTGAAACGAACCCGGGGCGTTACAATGGTATCAGAGTAGGACCCCGACCTCGAGGGTGGCAGGCTAACCCCACGCAAGGTCGCGTGGCCCCTAAGGAGGGGAGAGGGCTACCGTTGCCGTTGCCAAGATGGTTTAAGAGGGAGGTCCCCAACATAATCTGAGGGACGAAGGCGGGATGCGTTGAGAGTTAGTCCCACATCAGAAGGGGGAAAGTTCTTGGATGGTTGATAAGGGTCCAGGTAGACCTTAACAGTTAGAACGCATTTT
Source organism: Warburgia ugandensis (assembly GCA_035236585.1). Lineage (NCBI taxonomy): Eukaryota > Viridiplantae > Streptophyta > Magnoliopsida > Canellales > Canellaceae > Warburgia > Warburgia ugandensis. The sequence goes on along the minus strand of CP141127.1, from coordinate 31,683,391 downwards.
AAAGCCATGTGGGCCTGGCCCAAAGCGGACAATATTCTAACTGTGTGGGCCCTTGTGGGGCGTTACAATATGGTATCGAACCTGGGGTGTTACATCTAGCCTATTAGCATTGACCTAATCCTTGGGATATATTATGGCACGCACCACACTATGATTTGTTAGTGCTTATTATCTTAATACAGAGTGTTTTAGTGGGCATGGAATTGGTACCATACGATTGCATTATGATGGTCCACAAGATAAAGAAATCTCAACACCATATATGTTCCCACGTGGGATCTTTAATTTATGTTTACCATTGATTTCCATTTGATATAGCTTCCATAATTCAAATTGGGATAAAGAACAAAGATCATGAGTCCTGTCCTTCTACTTTAATGGCACAAGAAGGGAATTTCCCATGCCAGGTAGATTATCCACAAAGACCCATTGCCTAATAAAAATAAATAGAAAATATCTGCCATTTTATAATCTGAAGGAAAAACAAACCACAAGTCACTTATGGTTCCATGGAATTTCACAACCATAACATCACGGGCAAATTGTTAGATTCCTAGAAAACATGCCGATGATCATTAGCCAAGGGTTCCTTAATCATGCCATTGATATAACCTAACTTTTGTTTGCGACTAATAAACATCGACTAATGAAAGCATTGTTGGTCCCAAATGATCTAGATCTAGTATTGCAAAACGACATAATAAACGTGAAAAAATTATAACTTTGTAATGAAATTCAATAGCCATTAATCTAAATTAAAGTCATTAAAAACATATATATTACTTCCTTAAAAGGATAGAGTTTTTCCTAGAACATTTTCTTTTAAACACCAATCTCTAGACATGAACTTAAAGATCAAATCACAAAGACAAAATAGGGATAACTTACAGGGAAATAGAGAAATCTTCACAGAACTCGCCACCCAATTATCTTACAAAGCATGCACTAACATCTCCAACAATTTCTACAAAGGTTGGATCGATCTAGGTTGATCATCCAACTCTTTTGTCTCACACTACAAAAACCCCACATCACATTTTCTCTTCTCTACTATGTATATATAAATACATGGTTTGGTTCCTTTCCTAATTAGATGACTTTCCTAAATAGGTTGCTTGTTAATCAAGCTAAGTAATTTGTAGTTCTAGCAATCTAGTGCTTTATAGTGATCTAAGGGAGAACTTATTTACATTTAACTCTAAGTTAGTTAAGTAGTACATTGTCCATTTATATTAACTTAAATGTGTCCCTTTAATCTAAATTGTTTAAATGATCTAAAGCTAGATCAGGCCTATAAAATGATCAAACACTTGATCTAGCTTAATATCCTAAGCTAGATTTCAATCCAGTAGCTTAGTTAACCACTAGGGCCATCAAAATAAGTCCTAATCCTGGTCATTTTGACTAAAGGGAGGTCGACAATTGATCCAAGTATTTATTTTATTTTTTCCAAGTGAAGACATACAAACCAAATCACTCTTTCACAATCTTATATCTAATCTTGAGCAAAAGGAAAAAGCAACGAGTCAAGCTTGCGACCAGCATACTTTAAAGGAGATGTTGAGTTGTTTGTGATAACTTCTCTAAACATTTGTTGGCCGATGTTTGAAACCCTAGTGGGAAGTTCTAACAAAATGAAACAAGTGATTTTGATTCCTTCATCAAGACTACGACCATAGGAGTTTTCTTGGCAATCTATAAGATCAATAATCCGGATTATGCTTATACGTGCGTCTCTCACCTGGTTGACCAGTTCGAGGCTGTGCACGTCTGTACTATTTAAAAAAAAAACAAGTTGATCATTAGGAGTCGTTGCTTAGTCGACTCTAAAAGGGTGCAACTCAAAACTTACCAGTCTACTCTTGACATGCACAGTTCAAATATTGCGAGTCGTTGCTTAGTCGACTCTAAAAGGTTGCACCTCATAACATACCAGTCTACTCATGACATGCAAAGTTAAAATATTGCAAGTCGTTGCTTAGTCGACTCCCAAAGGGAGGAACTCATAACTTACCAGTCCGCTCATGACATGCACCGTTCAAATATTGCCCATGGTACCGCAGATTTAGTAGGTCCATAACTCAAGCGCAAGATATCAATGTGGTACCGCAGATTTAGTAGGTCCATAAATCAATCGTAAGATACCAATGTACTTATCACATTAAATTAAACATGGCGTATACATGGACGACTAGGTCCCTGCCTTTCTTGTGAGTGGTTGACGATCCTAATTTTAAATGCTTTTCTTCTTTTCCTCTGCAAGAAGTTGCCTCTACTTGAAACATCCAGCCATCTATTTGCTAACTACTTTACAGAAAATGTTGGTTGTGCATGCAGATCGGTGCAGATTTACATGGGGACCCTGCAGATTGTCAATCACCATTTATCTTCTGTATCACATCATAGATGATCTCCTCATTGAGTTATCTTCACCGGTCAATAAATTGAGATTTCTCAATTTTCTCTCTAAATTAAGGCTATGATTGTCCATCTCCAGAGCAGAGTAACATGGTTAAGATTATGAGCGGAACATTGTTGGTTACCTCACTACCCACTCACTCTTGCGCGTGTACTGATTTACACGCTCAAACAACACAGTAACCACAGCTCGCGTGAGTTACATACGGCAGCTCTCTCTTACACAAAATGGTGAAAATAACCCACATCCTGAAGGGTCTTCCGGTCATTATAAAATTTAAAGATTTAAATTGATTTGCCCTTTGAGAGACCTAAATACCAAGTAACGGAATCTTCCGAGGATATTGCCAGAGGCACTGCCGAAAGAAATCTCCTCGCCGAGATAAAAGGCATTGCAAAAGAGAAAGAAAGCGATTCTCCCAGGTGGAATCCAATTCTAGTGCTTCGAAATAGGGTTCTTTCAGTGAAACAAAGTAAAATTAGGGTTTGAGAAACGCATGAATGACCAACAGCTGCACTAGTGATTAGAGGCTACGGCTAAGTATTACAGGTCTAAACAGGGAGAAAGAAATAATAAAATACTACACAGCAAAACCAAATGGGAATCCGTCTCGGCTTTCAGAGCCACAAGTCCAAAGATTAATGACGCGCGCCGCCGCGCGGACTGTTTCTCTTGTTACCAGACGACTTAGACGCTTCTCTCGCCTTTCGCGGTTTCCACTATAAATACCCTCTTTGTGTGCCGTTTCCTTACCTCTGCACTTCACCAGGGCTATTTTTTCTGCGCCTCTCGTTTCCTTCTCCCCTCTTTGCTGTTGAGATTTAATTTGAAGATTGGAAGGAGATTATTCTGAAAGGAACAAAGGTTTCGAACTCGGGATTTTGCTGGTTTGCTGGAAGATTTTATTTGTGTAGAATGTAAGATCTCTTCTCAATCTCCCTTTGCTTCCTGTTATATGGTTTGATTCTGTTTTCCGAGATTCATATATGAGGAACCCATGCCAGATTACATTTCTGGCTGGTTCTTGTGTTTGGGTTTTTGTATCTGTTACATAAACTCAGTTCTCCATCTCTGGTTCTTCTTATATGATATTCTGTTTTTTGGTTTGTAATGGTTTAGGGATTGAAATATGAGGAACCTCTGTCTAGATTAGGTTTCTTAGTTATTCATGAATTTGGGTTTTGTTTTCGTGTCCATTGTTCAGATCTTGGCGGGTTTTCTTTTTCTTGGATTTCGTTCATCTTCCTCCTTTCGTGTCGGTTTTTTATTATTTATGTTCTAGGGTTTGTTTTTTCCCTTTTCCTGATTTGAAGGTATTCTCCTATCTGGGAGATGGATTTCTTTCCCTTCAAGAAATTTTTTCTCTCCGTAAATCGTTATAATGTGAAACAAGATTTCATGGAAAATGATATTCTTTCTGCTGTTTACTACATGGGTTGTCCTTTTACCTTCGAAAGCTATTTCAGATCCACTTTGCCTGCCCTTTATAACGGATTTCTCTTCTTTCTTTGCTTTCCTCCTATTATTCATCTTTAAGCCCGATGGGTTTTCGTCTATTTCCATTATTTTAACATGGTTGCTCCTTTTTTCTTTTTTTTCCATTGTTCATCCTCATACGGGTTTCTGTTTTTCACATCCGCGCCTTCATTATTTTATTAACGTATGCTTTTAACAATCTTTTGTCTTGGGTAAATCATCTATCTATGTTCATGATTGCAGACTGCGTGGATGTTGTAATGGAGTCAAAAGGTGGTAAGAAATCCAGTAGTAGTTCCTCCTTACAATACGAAGCTCCCCTCGGCTACAGCATTGAAGATGTCAGGCCTCACGGCGGAATAGAGAAATTCCGATCTGCTGCTTACTCCAACGTAAGTGGAATTTCATCTCACCTTCCTTTTTGGCCCCCCTATTTCATGGTTGGTATTCTAATCTTGTTCTCTTTTCGAACCTCTGCAGTGCGTGAGGAAGCCATCCTGATACCCTCCAATAGATGCCTTCTTCAGTAGAGTAGGATTTATTTCGCGCTGTTTACTTTACAATTATCTGAATAAACGACAATATCTGGCTTGCTGCTCTTCAATAACCGAAAAGAGTCTTCTCTGTTTTCCCCGTTCTTTTGTTCTCCCTGTTACTGTTAGTACCTGATTTCAATCATAATCTGTAAGCGATGGCAACAAATTCACCCATTGGATTCGAAGGCTATGAAAAGCGCCTAGAGATCACTTTCTCTGAGGCGCCACTCTTTACTGATCCACAAGGAAGAGGCCTCCGTGCCCTTTCTCGTACCCAAATTGACTCGATACTGGATCCTGCCAAGTGCACAATTGTTTCTCAGCTTTCCGACGATGATTTTGACTCGTATGTTCTATCTGAATCCAGCCTTTTTATTTACCCATTGAAGATCATTCTGAAAACCTGCGGGACTACCAAACTTCTCTTATCAATCCCACCAATCCTGGAACTTGCAGAATCTCTCTCTCTCTCTGTATCTGCAGTGAAATTCTCCCGCGGTAGCTTCATTTTCCCTGAATCCCAGCCTGCCCCACACCGCAGCTTCTTGGAGGAAGTGACAGTTCTCAACGGGTACTTCGGAAATCTCTCATTGGGGGCTAAGGCATATGTAATTAGTGATCTTTCGGTGCCAAATGGAAAATGGCACGTCTACGCTGCTGCTGAAAAGCCGCAAGAACACTCTGTCACTCTCGAAATGTGCATGACTGGACTGGATAGAGGGCGTGCTACCATATTCTACAAGAAATCTGAAGCTGATTCTGCAAAAGAGATGACGAAACTCTCCGGTATTCCTGATATTCTTCCCGGATTTGAAGTATGTGACTTTGAATTTGACCCCTGTGGGTATTCGATGAATGCAATATCAGGGCCCGCAGAATCGACCATCCATGTTACCCCTGAGGATGGATTTAGCTATGCTAGCTACGAGGCAATGGGCTTTGAACCCCTGTCAGTGGACTACCAGGGTCTCGTTAAGCGGGTTTTGAAGTGTTTCGAACCGGCCGAGTTCTCGGTTGCCGTCACCTGTTTCGGCGGTCGCCGGCAATTTGGTAAGTGGGCTGAGGAAGTAACCGTTGAGGGATACCAATCCGAGAATGTGATGGAACAAGAGCTTCCCGGTGGTGGTTTTCTGGTGTACCAGTGCTTCACTCTGAAACGCAGTGTTCGGCGTGGTTCTCAGTCGCCCAAGTCAATTCTGTGCTCTCGCTGGGATGAGGAAGTGGAAAACCCGAATAAGGGATGCTGGTTTACTGCTGATGATGATGAGGAAGATTTTGCGGATGATGCGGAAGGATATCGCGATGAAGAGGCGGGAAACATGGTGGAGGGTGCTGTCGCTTGTGTTCTCTCTTTGGCTTAGTGATGCAGCCGGCCAGGATATATTATACAGAATTTCTCTAGCCTTTTATGTTACTTGTCTGTGTTTGATGTTTTGGTTCATTGGTCTCCTAATATGATGAGTTTTAGGTGTCTAGGAGAAAGATTATGGTTGTGGAATTAGTCTTTCTATGCCCCTGGTGGTTCTCATGGGGAGGAAGGTTGTTGTTCTTTTGTCCTGTTGTGTTATTTGTCGGTTGTTCAGATTTTAATTATTATTGAATAAAATGAGTTTTTTATCTCTATTATTAGTTATATCTGCCGTAACTGTTCATCGAAGGAATTACTTCTTCGCTTTGTAGGAGTTTCTGTTTTCTTGTTTTCTTTCTTATGGAGAAGTACTTAAACAAAGTATGTTGCTACTCCTTTCCCATTTGTCTGCGCTGCTGGCTCTGTCTGGTCTTTATACCCGGCGGGGAAAACCTACTAGTTCAATAGTGTGCTTCTGGCTCTACTCTTTTAATCATTTCATGATCCTTTCACTTGTTTTCCACTTCTCATGTTGTCTTCCTCGTGGGTTTCTCCTTCCCCGTTGTCCTTGTCACATCTCTCTCTCTCTCTCTCTCTCTCTCTCTCTCTCTCTCTCTCTCTCTCTCTCTCTCTCTCTCTCTCTCTCTCTCCTCTTCTTTACTTTCCTTATTTGAGTAATAGTCAAGTTTTCTTGACTATTTTCTCTTATAAGCGAGGGTGCTAATATCAATTTAACCTACTCCTTTAGTAAGTAATTTAATTTTTTTTTTAATATTCAAAATATTATAACTCTCATCTGAACTTTGTTTTCAGTGTTCTTTATGTATTAGAAATTATCTTGGTGTGTACATTCTAAATTCTAATATTTGAAGGGTAATTTTAAGTTTTTGAAGAGTTCAATTCCAAAATAAAATCACTTACTAATTTAAATTCAATTACTTATTCTATTTATAATTAAAATATAACAAATTACATGAAGTGAAATAAAGTAATTTATTAAAATATAGGGTTATTACAGTTTCATGGGGGTATATAGATATAATAAGGATATGTACAAGGGAGAGATGACAAATGCTAGGACCACTAGTATAGAGATTAGTGAATTTTCTTTCACTATAAGATTGCATCAACGATCGACATTGAACCTATACCTTTTTTTGTTGGTTATAGACGAGTTAACAAAACATTTATACAACTAGATTCTATGGTGCATGTTATTTAAAGATAATATAGTTTTGCTTGATAAGATAAGAGAGGATATAAACCAAAGCTAGAGTTATGGAGGGATGCATTAAAATCTAAAGGATTTAAAATTAGCCAAACTAAGATAAAGTATATAAAGTGCAATTTAGCAAGCAAAAGAGTGGAGTACTAGTAAAGATTGTTAACTAAGAAGTCCTAAAAGAATGCTTCTGATAATTAGGATTGATAATTTATGAAAGCAGAGAAAATGAGAGGGAGGTTATCTAGAGAATCCAAGCGGGTTGGAATAGATGGAGATGCCTATCTAAAGTTGTGTGATTGGTGGGTGCCACTAAACTGAAAGGAAAATTCTATAGTCCGGCTATGCTCTATGAATCATAGTGTTGGGCTATTAAGAAACAATATGTACATAGGATCAACGTCACTAAAATGTGGATGTTGAGATAGATGAGTGGCAAGACAATAGAAGATAAAATTAGAAATGAGAACATTAGAGGAAACTTAACAGTGGTAATAGTTTATAGGCATAGAATTATAATATAGAATACCTCTATATTTAGCAGGTTTTAGCCCTTATTTATCATAAAGATCACTAATTAGGGTTATTTTCTCATTTAATGGGATTAGGGTACAAATGTAAAAAAAGGGTATTTTTGGCATTCCAAACCTATAAGATGGATAATTCAAGGTCCAAGCATTACCATAGTCCTACCTACCAAATTTAGTAAAGTCAAAAAGTTCGAAATTCAAAATGAGTGTTGTTTATCATTTTCAACATAATTAGAAATCCTAGAAGCATTGTTAAAAGAGGCTGTAAATATCAAAACATAGGGTGAAAAAACTTCCATGCATGCATTTCATCACATTTTGAGAGATTTTAAGTGGAGCTTGAAAGCCACATATGTCAAAGGAAGCACATATGTGAAGTACACTTAAGTCTGCCCTAACAAGAGACTTAAATCTCTCACTTTCTCTTTTTCACTTTAGAATAGGAACTACCTACATGTGTACTATGAATTTTCTATGCAAAGGTGGTGCATCTTACATGATTCCTTGGGAAATACATAAAGGGGTTATTAAGATTGGTGGAAAAAAATTAAGGAGGTTAGGAGAGGGATAAAAAATGAAAAATTTATTATCAGTTTTCATCAAAGAATTTCAAGAAAGAATGTTGAAATCAATTCACATCCAAGACTATCCTAAAACAACCAATGAGAAGTCATTTAAGTTAAGATTGACTAATACAAAGTAGCCATAAAAGATAGAGAAGATTGAACCGTAATTAGTGGAATTTTTTTTTGTAGGCTGCCACTGTTTTTTAAGGAGACCAAAATGTGTTTTTACTTTAATCTCGTTGTTTGGATAAAAAATGGTGAGCTAAGAAAAGAATAAAGGAATGGAATCTGTTTGGATAGGAAAATCTCAACGAAATCATAGTCATTCACCATAGGGCATGATGATCTAATAGATGAGAAAAAGAAGAAGCATTAAACTATATTCTAATTGTGGGAGAGTTCAAAGAGATCTTTATCATCCATCTTAGGGTTCAATTATAATTTAATGGAGGAGAGAAAGAGTATATAAATATGAAACCCTCGCCACCTTGCCCTTGTTGAGAAGTCAAATCAAAACCCTAACAATATAGAAATATGAACTCCACTCAACCAAAAAGCCATTCCACTCTTCCCCTCTTTTCCTTCCCATTTCAACTTATTTTCCTATATTTTCTACCTTCCTTCTGTGACGACCGAGTTTTCCCATGCATTTTTAAATGCAACATCTAATTCCTAAGGCAGGATGCATCCCTATTTGAAAACCATTTTATAAAAACCATGCAATGCAACGGAAAATCTTTTGTTTTAAACACATTTTGAAAACCCCGAGTGTCATTTGCTAACCAAAGTAGTTTTTGAAAAACTTTAGAAATCATAAGTGTTTTCCCAGGTCTATCCAATCACAGAACACATTCCAACTGTAAATAAATACAAATACATGTCCAAAGGGTAGAGAGTTTACCCACATGTATAGTTGTCTCCTTTGTTTATTCACTTGCTCGTAGCACTAATGTCCCCCAAGACGTCTTCTATTTGTGAGTGGAACTATCCTGAAAAATGTTAAGGATAGGATGAGTATATACTATACTCAGTAAGAGTCTATCACTACTAGTTTTGCAATGCATGCTATGTTAAAAATCATATGCTCTTTCAAGACATGTACATGTTTGAACACTCATGCTCCATATTGATATCAAAAACCATGGTCAAATTGAAATACTAACGACTTAAAGAATCTCACAAACCAAGATGAAAGTATCATATATATCATAACATAATGATATGCATAAGATGCTTCATTGAATCCAACTCATGGATATCTAGTATGGTATGGTCGACCAACCTCATATCATGCCATATGCAATGCAAATAAGTCCACGAAACCATAGGGTCCAACTATGCTCACGACCTCGCCGCTGTGTGGTCCTCGGGTACCTGAGGACACTCGGTCATAGCCTCAACGGGGCTTATGACACGTCGACCCAGTGCCGTAACACCAGTGGTAGCCCCCTGTACCACATGCAGTTGACGTAGGGATGTTGCCCTTTTTGGGCGTGGTACCCATCCACCTAATAATGGTAGAGGCTGGAGGCCAACCCAAACCTCTCGGCATAGCACCCACGAGCTTATCAGCCCAAATCATAATCAGATCAAACACGCGAAAACCTCTTTTTCAAAACCTATTCTCTTTGGGTCCCTCACAACTGCCTGGCCCTCACAACTGCCTACCCAGCGTCTTTTGGGCACTCCAATGTCTTTTGGTAACCCTCAAGGACATGCAGTCTTTCAAAAACTCAATGTTTCACAAATCATATAATGTATGCAATTGTTTGCAAAACATATCTATGCATAATGTATATGCAATTATTTACAAAACATGTCTATGCATAAAGCATTTATCATATATATGCTGAATTAAGTCATGCTAAACAAGTCATATACTTAAAACATGTATTCTCAAAACAATCATGGTTCTTTTAAAAAAGTCTAGTAGCGATAGAGCACCTACCTGGCTAGGTCGCGCTAACCCCTTTGTCCTCGTATGCTTCTGAACATGGTTTGGGGAATCAAGGTTAGTTTGGCCTATCTTTTATAGGTTTTAAAGTAGTTGATCAGGGATTTTATAGTTTGGGTGTGTCCGCGTCGTCGACACAGACACAATGCCTTTTGCGGCGCCTCAATCGGAGCTCTAGATCTCTAAGTTAAAAGCTTTTTAGTATCATATGTACATAAGGGCCTTTAAGAGGTGAAAATCTAGAATTCTAGGCGCTGCGCGTCAGTGGCATGCGCCCCAGCAGATTTTAAGAAGTAGAAATCCCAGAATGCGAGCGCGTTGCGCGTCAACGGCATGCGCCCGAGCGGGCGTGTCTACAGACGAGCTGGATTTCCCGCTCGTCTTTTCCTTTTGCAGGCGCGTCCACAGACGTGGCCGTTTGGTTCTCTTGAACGAGGACGACGCGTTTCGTCCAGGGGGGACGTTCTGTTCGTTGGGGGACCGGGGCGTCCTTGGGATGCCCTGGTTTGACCCTGTCGAACCAGTGCGGCCCAGGGATCGTCCCTGGGTCCTCGGTGACTCTCCATGCCACATTTTTGCATGATTTTTCATGCAAAAACTTTGGGAAACTATGCCTAGGACTAATGTGAAGACGGGTTTTGAGGGATCTTGGGCATACCTGGCTCGTTGCTGGGTTTTTCTCCACATTTCTCCTCTTGGTTGCTTCTCCAAAATGGGTTTTTCTCAAGCTTTTGGGCTGCCATTAGAGGCGCCCAGGAGCTCTATTTATAGAGCTATAAGAGGGTTCTGGAGGGGGCTCTCACTGCCCTTGAATGGCGGTAGAGAAACCTCCAGAATGGCGGTGATTTCTCCTCCAATCACCGCTGTTCTAGAACCCTCTAGGAGGTTGAAGATGAGGGGTGCCCGTATCAAAACGGCCCCCTGTGTTTTGCAGGCTAAATCCGTTTTTTAGTGAAAATTATATTTTTGCCCCTGAACTTCAAAGGGCCATAACTTGCTCATTTTAACTCCGTTTTGGGTGATTTTGGTCTTGTTGGATTCCTTTTTCCGAGATGCACCTAATGGTACCATTTTTAGGACCAAATTTATGGGTTTAGTTAGGGTGAAGAGTGAAATGACCAAAATATCCTTATTTCCAAAAAGTAAACTTTTCATTGCTAACTTGGGATTTAAATGTTACAAAATTGGAGTCATTACATTATTACCCCCTTAAAAGAATTTCGTCCTTGAAATTCCATAAATTATCATCTTCTTGGTATTTGTCTCTTAGATAACTTCTTGGTGAATGCATGCTCCCCCTTGGGAATCAAATCTAGGCTCATCCTCAATTTATCATTCCTATTGTTCCTCCTACAAGGACTCACCTATAAGGGCCGCTTTTGCTGCGTACTCTAATGCATACTCTCATACGTGCCAGTTTAACAATACCGATTTCTAGCGGTACTTCATCTATCTCGAAATCCTTAGATTCCTATACTTATCTCATCATGTATAGGATAGTCTCCTCGTAAGATCATGCTTCTTTATTCATGTATAAATTACTCCATACTTCTTTGAGATCATATTATCTTATTTCTCCTATTTTGAATATCATAAGATAATCCTTTTCATCTAGTGATCTCTTTCATCGTCCACAAGTCCAAAAAGTTACCTTCTTTCTATTGTGTCTAACTTTGCTTCTTACCTTTTATATTTGTCTCCAAGATATTTCAATAACTGATATGGTATCATGTGCTTTACAGCCAAACTTCTTACTTATCTTTGAATTTCAATTGTCTGTCGTTTTCCATATGTGACTTGATTTCCTTGACCAAGGTTACATTCAAAATAAGATCATGAAAGCCAATTAGTAGCATCTTCCATCGAGGACCTTATCACATACTGAAAGTAAAATGTCCTAACTCTATATACATTTTCATAATTATTGAATTCATTAAACGCTTTCCTCTATGAAGATTTTATAAAAACTCAAGTTGATTCATCATCATGGGTCGAATGTTCTCGTCCAGAGGCTTTATCTCACTATTCACATCAATTTGTCCTTAGGATTTTCAATAATGTTCCCATTTATGTAAAGCAAAAAGCCTCTTATTCATAACCGAGTACCCTTACTAGGTCATGGTTGAATCCTTTGTCATCATCCTCTTTGTCCTTTCTTTGTTTGATGATTTTCTTTGTATCCTTTCAGTCCAAAAGTTCTATACTCAATTTAGTAGGGTTAGTCCTTAAGAAATTCCTTCAATTGATTTTTCGTACTTGGTATATGCGCATAATAACTAACTATTTGTCTAAAGGCAACGTAACATCAAATCTTACCTTATAATGTGCTGGCCGCCTCAACTTTCTCCTTCCATTCCTTATATCAATATGTTGTTCAATCTTTTATCAAGGCTTTATTGTTAATCATGCAGTCTATATTGTCAGGAGGTATCCTCATAAGTAGTGATTTTCTCAATTCCTCAAATTTTATCCTTCAAGTGCCTCCTCATACTTAGCTTATAATAGCAGTTCTCGTTCAATAACTACTTCATCAAGTTATGTTGAAGCTGTTCAATCAACAAGTTTAACAACACTCGGGTAAGCATAAAATATTTTTTTTTTAGACATAGAAGGACTTTATTTGATTAACTTGTGATCTCTTTCCAGATATATCTATGTCATAAGCTCAAGGGTCTCTAAAGTGATCAGTACTTATTTGCCTTTCTTTTCAATCCAAGTCAACAGTATTTTTCAGACCCAAAGTAATTTTTATGGTTTGTCATGGTGTCTATTCAGGTTTGGAAAAATCTGTCTCATTGGTTTAGATCACTTCCTATTTTAGTTGCTACTGTCCTCATTGTACTCGTAGCTCCTTCATAATGTGGCCTAATCTACTAACCTCATAGCCTTAAATGACTTATTCTAACAAGTACTTCTTTTAGGGAAAACTCAGAACATTCCTCCGAGTTTATAACTTCGACGACTGTCTAATAGATACTAACATATTTGAATAAATACGGTGGGATACTCTTATTTGGTCAACAATATTTTAAAAGTAATGACTAGATAATGGTGTTAAGATTGTTGCTCTTCCAATCTATGATAGCAAGGCCTCAATTTGATCCTTGATGGTACCCTACTTGCTAAATGGACAAGTCATTGTTCCCGGCTTAATTCCTTTTTCAATATAACTTTATTTACTCATGTAGTGGCAAGGTGAGATTTCACCAATTTTTCCTTTTTTATGGATTATATCCATTGGTGTTCCCCATAAGCTAATGAATCCGATAAGAATCTAATTGTAATAATTGATATTAAACCATTTGTAGAATTTAATTTAATTTTTTTTTTAATTGGTCACCATTCTTCTTTGAAAATTTCTTGTCACATAATCTCCTGAAATTCGATACTCTACTCAAAGTCTTAAACCCCATATGCTTCCTCTCTTTTATACTCTTTTACAATAAGATCATCAACTCACCTAGTATTATTCCTTTGCATTTGTTTGATCTTCCTTCCTATAGGATTCAAGATGTTAGAATTGTATGTATCTTCATAGAGTCATGATCTTCTTCTTTTGATTATTCAATATTCATCGAATACTTATAGTTACATCTCTATCACTTTCTCTCTTTTTTTCAACATCCTCATTTGGTCTACCTAGATCAATGTCTCCATATGCTTTGTTGCATATAATTGATACTTCATCATAAACTGAATGCTTCTCAGAAATTCTAAACTGTCTTAAGATCATTGAAATCCTCAATTGCCTATAGCCTCAATAAAATTCATATAATGTCTTAATAATGGTATTGACGTTTTGGTCATGCTATACTTTTCTTACAAGTTCATGTTAGGATCAATCTATTATCATAGATCTATCATCCCCAATATTATTGTCAAAAATGTTTTGATAACTCGGTCGAATTCATTTGCTTATCATATTCGTGTTATGTTCCTCTTATTCACATAATCTGTCACTTGTATACCTCTTCTGATTTGTTCTATAATTCTTAGGTAATTTTTTTTCAATAGCATTTTACTCTCTTGAATAGTATCCAAAATTGAGCTAAGTCCTTCAAGATCCATACCTTTGTGACCTAGTTTGAGTCATTGTTATTTCCTAATATCATCTTGCATTCTCATCCCTCTTAGATTATCATCAAAATCATCTCAAAGTCTGTATTTTAAATCCCTTATCATACTCATATCATATCCCTTGTGATAGTGTACTCATATTTTGATATTCTTTATGATGGAAAGATAGCCACCTAGGTTCTTCAATTTTCTCACCTTTAATGAGATTACTTTATTGCAGGTCAACACTATCTACTAACAAGTCCATTAATCATCTCCATTCATTCATTCTCATCGTAATATGATCCTTATATGAGATTTCATCTTCACACCACTGCACAACAATTCTTATTTCCTATGATTTTGATAGGATTCAAGCAATCCAATATCTAAGTATTTGCTAGGACTATCTCCTTTTTCACCCATGTGTTTATGGTGAAATGCCTTGAGCATTAATATCGTAATCTTCAAATAGAAGTAGTCATCTATACTACTTCAATTTTTTTCTACTTCTTCTTGATTTTTTCTATTGTCTATGACCCTTGGACATGCTAGACTGGATGTGAAAGGACAAAAATGGGCTCTGATACCAACTGTGACGACCCGGGTTTTCCCATGCATTTTTAAATGCAATATCTAATTCCTAAGGCGGGATGCATCCCTATTTGAAAACCATTTTATAAAAACCATGCAATGCAGCAGAAAATCTTTTGTTTTAAACACATTTTGAAAACCCCGATTGTCATTTGCTAACCAAAGTAGTTTTTGAAAAACTTTAGAAATCATAAGTGTTTTCCCAGGTCTATCCAGTCACAGAACACATTCCAACTGTAAATAAATACAAATACATGTCCAAAGGGTAGAGAGTTTACCCACATGTATAGTTGTCTCCTTTGTTTATTCACTTGCTCGTAGCACTAATGTCCCCTGAGACGTCTTCTATTTATGAGTGGAACTATCCTGAAAAATTTTAAGGATATGATGAGTATATACTATACTCAGTAAGAGTCTATCACTACTAGTTTTGCAATGCATGCTATATTAAAAATCATATGCTCTTTCAAGACATGTGCATGTTTGAACACTCATGCTCAATATTGATATAAAAAACCATTGTCAAATTGAAATACTAATGACTTAAAGAATCGCACAAACCAAGTCGAAAGTATCATATATATCATAACATAATGATATGCATAAGATGCTTCATTGAATCCAACTCATGGATATCTAGTATGGTATGGTCGACCAACCTCATATCATGCTATATGCAATGCAAATAAGTCCATGAAACCGTAGGGTCCAACTATGCCCACGACCTTGCCGTCGTGTGGTCCCCGGGTACCTGAGGACACTCGGTCATAGCCTCAACGGGGCTTATGACACATCGACGCAGTGTCGTGACACTAGTGGTAGCCCCCTGTACCACATGCAGTCGACGTAGGGACGTTGCCCTTTCTGGGCGTGGTACCCATCCACCTAATAGTGGTAGAGGCTGGAGGCCAACCCAAACCTCTCGGCTTAGCGCCCACAGCTTATCAGCCCAAATCATAATCAGATCAAACATGCGAAAACCTCTTTTTCAAAACCTGTCCTCTTTGGGTCCCTCACAACTGCCTACCTAGCATCTTTTCGGCACTCCAGTGTCTTTTGGTAACCCTCAAGGACATGCAGTCTTTCAAAAACTCAATGTTTCACAAATCATACAATGTATGCAATTGTTTGTAAAACATATCTATGCATAATGTATATGCAATTATTTACAAAACATGTCTATGCATAAAGCATTTATCATATGTATGCTGAATTAAGTCATACTAAACAAGTCATATACTTAAAACATGTATTCTCAAAACAATCATGGTTCTTTTAAAAAAGTCTAGTAGCGATAGAGCACCTACCTGGCTAGGTCGCGCTAACCCCTTTGTCCTCGTATGCTCTTAAACATGGTTTGGGGAATCAAGGTTAGTTTGGCCTATCTTTTATAGGTTTTAGAGTGGTTGGTCTTATTACTTAGGCATTAAGGGTTCATCCCCATGCCTATGGGTGTCCTAAGGTCCTTATTGGGCCTTGGTATCATTAGTTTTCCAAAGGTCTAGCGGCCACGCGCCACCATCCTATTCTAATGGTCGTGCCCACCTTTAATTGGGCATTGATTAGGGATTTTATAGTTTGGGCGTGTCCGCGTCGTCGACACAGACACAACGCCTTTTGCGGCGCCTCAATCGGAGCTCTAGATCTTTATGTTATAAGCTTTTTAGTATCACATGTACATAAGGGCCTTTAAGAGGTGAAAATCTAGAATGCTAGTGTGCTACGCGTCAGCGGCATGTGCCCCAGTGGATTTTAAGAAGTGGAAATCCCAGAATGCGAGCGCGTTGCGCATCAGCGGCATGCGCCCCAGTGGACGCGCCCGTTTGGTTCTCTCGAATGCGGACGACGCGTTTTGTCCAGGGGGGGACGTTCTGTTCGTTGGGGGACCGGTGCGGCCTAGGGATCGTCCCTGGGTCCTTGGTGACTCTCTAGGGCCCTTTTTTGCATGATTTTTCATGCAAAAAGTTAGGGAAACTGAGCCTAAGACTAATGTGAAGACGGGTTTTGAGGGATCTTGGGCATACCTGGCTCGTTGCTGGGTTTTTCTCCACGTTTCTCCTCTTGGTTGCTTCTCCAAAACGGGTTTTTCTCAAGCTTTTGGGCTGCCATTAGAGGCGCCCAAGAGCTCTATTTATAGAGCTATAAGAGGGTTCTGGAGGGGGCTCTCACCGCCCTTGAATGGCGGTGGAGAAACCTCCAGAAGGGCAGTGATTTCTCCTCCAATCACTGCCGTTCTAGAACCCTCTAGGAGGTTGAAGATGAGGGGTGCCCGTATCAAAATGGCCCCCTGTGTTTTGCAGGCTAAATCCGTTTTTTAGTAAAAATTATATTTTTGCCCCTGAACTTCAAAGGGCCATAACTTGCTCATTTTAACTCCGTTTTTGGTGATTTTGATCTTGTTGGATTCCTTTTTCTGAGATGCACCTAATGGTACCATTTTTAGGACCAAATTTCTGGGTTTAGTCAGGGTGAAGAGTGAAATGACCAAAATACCCTTATTTCCAAAAAGTGCACTTTTCATTGCTAACTTGGGATTGAAATGTTACAAAATTGGAGTCATTACACCTTCATATCCTTTTCCCTCCCCTAGCCTATCCTCCTTCCCATTTTCCTATATTTCCTTTCCTTTCAAACTTATACCCTTCCTTCTCACTTGCATCCATATCCCTATAGATTTCATGCCTCTTTTCCTTGATTAAATCCCTATAATCTATTCTTCCTTTAACTCATATGATCTTCACCTTCCATTCTCTAGGGATTCCACTCTAAAAAATCTAAATATAGGGGATTATTTATTCCATTCTTTGCTTCTCTATTAACTTTCTCCATAACTTAGAAGAGAGGAAGAAAGAAGGGACAATAAAGAGGATTTATTAACTGTAGAGGACCACATGAATTGATCAAACACCAAGGGAGAGCATCCTAAAGGGAAGAACATTCAAGGTGAAGAGAAGAGATAAGAAATGCTCATTTCATTCTTTCACTGTACCTCAATCAGTTCTATCTTTTTATTCCATTTCTTTTACACTTCATATCACTTTTGAAATCACTCTCCAGGCCTCCATTCCGTCCTCTATCGCTCACCAAAAGATCCACCTAAAACTCATTCCCTAATCCTTTAATTCATTCATATTTTTAGTCTTTTCAACCCATTTTCTAACCTTTCTTTATCATTTTATTTTAAATCTTTTTCTTCTTTTGTTTTACTCTAAAATTCATATATTAAGCTCTTCACTCCATAAGTGACATCTCCACTAAATTTTATAAAAGAGATCCATCTCTAAACCCTTCTTCCATTCACCCCTTTTTACGCCAAATTTTAGTTTTATTATTATGCTTTAATCCTTTTCCATCTTATTTTATTTTAAAATTTTTGTTCATCTTTTATAGATCTAAAATCCATGTTCCTATACATCCATCCTATCCTTTATCATTTTATCCATTCGTCTCTCCAAGGATTTTTCATTTGCAAGCCCTTCTAAATATTTTTCTCTCTCTATTGGTATTACACACATAAAACAGATTTATGGATGTAAATACTTCTCTCAAGGGCTTTGGCATGAGTGGTTAGTGATCCATGGCTATATTGAGTGGCATAACATGAGTTATATCACAAGCAGATAATAGGAAAGAAAGGTTGTAGTGTGCATGTTAATGGGATTTACTAGAAGGTCTCTCGAGTGACATATTGAAAATTCTAAGTAAATGCATTCTAATTCATAGGATTTGTTTTTATTTATTTATGTTATTCTTTTCCTTGTAATCAATTGGTGTAATTTCACTAGAATAAAAGTTCTTTTATCTTTTCTTTAAGTGTTACTTCCTTTATGTTAAGTTTACTTGCTTTTATAGTTATTAGAATTAGTTCATTTCTTTATGTTATGTTTTAGTAGTTATCTAGGAAATTAAGATGAAATATATGTTAGAATAAAATAGTTTTAAGAATGACTCATTTGAAGTTAAAATACACATAGTATTAAGATTGGTTTATGGTACTCTATGCTCACATATTTCGTGATTGCTTGAAATATGGGGATATGAAGTATAGTAAGAAAGAGGGTGTCCATACAAGAATCTTTCATAGTGAGTGCCCTAAGAAGACTGGTTATAATTTCAATAAGTATAGTACCATGTCAAGAAACTAGTATTAAGAAAATCATAAAAAGAGAGAGTTAAAAGAATTATCTCCCATGTATTAGAAACATCGTGCTTCTAATTACATAAGTAAAAATAACCTAGATAGCTTATTTCTTACTAGAATTTTAATTTGTGGGCTTACGTTTAATTTCTAGCATTTTTATTTGTTTCTATGATTTTTAGTATTTTTAGTTGATTAATTTGGTTTAATAAATTATTTGGCTAGGTTAATTTGGTCTAATTATAGAATCCTTATGGATCATCTCGTATTTATGCAACCTATGTTACAATATACCCATGCACTTGTAGTATTATTTTTAAAACACTTCACTAACAAGTAACAAAATGAGGGAGATTAGTCTTAGATGGTTTGAATATGTCAAACAAAGATAGACAATAGCATTGGTTAGAAGAAGTGAGGTGATCCAAGTAGAAGGTTCTATAAAGGCAAGGGAAAGGCCCATAAGCATGTGGATAGAAGTGGTGAGCAAAGATTTAAAAGCTTTAGGACTAAATGAAGCCATGACACTTAATAGAGGGGAATGGATGGACAAGAGTTATTTGACCAACCCCTAATCGGGATAAGGTTTTGATGATATGATGATGATTTGCTGTCTGATCAACTTAGTAGAGGTGCTTCTTAACTTATTTTCCATTAGACTCATAAGAGAAAAGAAGAAGTCAAAACTATACGTTGAAGCCAAGTCAAAATAGTTGGAGTAAATTAACTCGTTTATTACTTAACTATATTTTACTTATTCTAAATTTTCTTATGAAGTTGGTAATATAATTTGTGCTATAACCAAAGATTTTTAAATGGTTATAGGATAAGTATAAAGCCACGCTAAACGACAAATTCAGCAAAGATAACTTTAAAATGCCTAGTTTTTATGCATTTGTATGGATAGAAGTGATTGGAGGCCGAACGAAGGGATGATTGTACAACTTTGGAACCACGTAAACTCCAAGTATTATATTGAGAACCTCCACCACCAGTAGCTCTCTCAACATCAACGCAGTTCTTCAAAACAACTAACTATAAAAATATATGAAGGAGCTACTTCAAACATTTGAGTTTTGAATGTTAATACAAGAGTTATAAGAGGAGTTACGAGATTACCTTCGTAGAAGATCCTTGGTATATTAACAAAATTGGGCTTCCCATCACAAATTCCAACACAATCGCATGGTGATAGCCCAAGTGCATGATTGATCACATGTTCTCAACTTTTATTTGGCAGAGGACCCATTATTTGGATATTGTATTTGAATATTACAACCGATCATGAAAATGTTAGATTTTCTGTGGAATTTCATATCACTATATGCAAAACATTAACTTATATATAGTTAATGATCATAACTTGTTTGATGTTGATACCATCGCCATGCTATTTAATAGGTTTTGACAATCATATAAAAGATAAAAAAATTTACTTTAGAAGATTATTAGCAATAAAAATATTCCATCTCTATGTTCATGCATGTGGAGTAATATTAGTGATGGAACTACTTTGTCAATATTAGTGATGAACATATACCATCACTAAATTCTTACATGACAATTTTAGTGACAAATATTTTCCATTGCTAATTTTTATAGAAAATCACATTCTTAGTAGAAACTAGTGATGGATTTTTCATCATTAATTTTTTTACCCATCACTAATTTTATTTTAAAAATAAAAAAGATTTTAGAATAAAGTAGTGATTAACAAATCTGCCAGTCTTCTGTCACTATTTTTTCTATGGTGAAATTTTGTCTCTGTTTCAGTGAAAATTTTGTTATAATCAGTAACAAAGTTATTCATCACTAAATTAGAGGTGGAATAAAACCTTCAGTGAGTTATTGGTGGCAAGGGTATTAATCATAGATTTTTTCTATCACTAAAAGTCATTTTTGACATATTTCTAACTTTCAGTAATAGATTTTTTTAGTATTAATGCCCTCTTTCTTAGTAGTAGCCATCCTTATGTTCTATTCTCTATTGATTAAATAATACTTATGTAGCAAATAAGAAATTCATCACTTCTTTTCTATAAGTACAAAGAAATTTTAGTTAAATTAGATTAGTAATTGATATGTGCATATGGTTAAACTGCAATTACATTTTTTCGTGGTAAGCAACCATATTCTAACATTTTTGAATGAGTCCTCTTTGGGATGGCAAGATAGGCTTCAAGAAATTCGGAGTTCAAAAGATATTCTTGTAATAAAAGTCATTCACAAATGAGAGAAAATTGCTAATAATAGTAGGAAAGACAAATAGTGATGACAAGGTAGAATCATCCTCATCCACGTTAATGTTAGAATATGGTTTCCACTTAGGTTGTATTGGATTATGGCAAATAATGGGAAGTCATTTCATTTTAGGGCCTCTACCTTTTGGAGAAGAGTTATCAAACCTTGTATGTTACTTATGTGAATTTAGATCTTGGTTATTTAGCATAGATTTCATGGTCTATCAATAGGTCATTAAATTAGAAACTTTCCTAAATAGAATCTAAATGGGATGTTAGATTATAGGGTGGATAAAGTGCTAGAATTTCATCATGCTTGAGTAATCTAACTATTGAAATAAAATGGACTAGATTAGCAAGCATAAAATGTGTTACCAAATTAGAAAGTTTCCTAAAATATAGTCAAAGGGGGTGTTTTATGACATGATAGATGATTAGTTAGGATAGCATCTTGGTTAACTTATATATCAATTTGGTGATCAAAGGGGATTAATTAACAAGTGTTTAAACATGATGAACTAGATTAGAAAGTGTGTTGGACACTTCCTTAGGGCTATACAAGGGTGGACGCATCTAAGTATGGGATGTCTACCCATGTATTTAGGAAACAAGCTACAAAGCTTGGAGAAATGGAATTAGATGAGTAGAAAGGAGTATGGGACTAAGAGAGAGACTTTCTAAGTGTTTAAGATAGGGAATCTCATCTAGGTTAGAGTTTCTATAAAGCTCAAAACATGTTTATGACATTAGTAACTAAAGGATGCCTTGCACATTAAGTCAAGACCCAATAAAGCAACCCCTAAAAAATTATAAGTATATGGAAAACCCAGCCTAGAGAAGTTTTTGGCTGGTGTCCCCACTTGAGAGAGAGAGAGAGAGAAATGTGGAAAATTGGCTAAGAAGGAATGTGAACAAAGTGGAAAAGAGTTGAAGTGTTAAAGCAAACGGGTTGCTTGCGATTCAAGAGTGAAAAAGAAGACCGTAGAAGCCCTAGGAGTTGGTAATTTTCAGGAAGGGGAAATTCTAAACTCTCTAGGCCAGGGTTTTAAAATCAAGCATGAGTTCTTGGGAACAAAACATGAGGTTTTTCATGGATTTGACTGAGATTGCATAATGTTTCTAAAAATAGATTCTATGCATGTGAAATCATGGTCTTTCCATGAAACTTGTTATTTGATTTTGTTGTGTGTTCATATTAGTTTTTATATGATGAATTGATGCATGTTTAAGATTGATTAGCATATAGTTTCCATGTCATGATAAGATGTTTAAAGGGTAAAAGAGAGATTGATTTCAATGCATGTAATTTTAGTCATTGTGTTGACATGTTACTGATATGCATTGATTTGCATGTGCAAATGAAATAATTTTTCTTAGAAATTTATATTGTACATTTGTGATTTGAATGATTCATATTATGATGTAAAAGCATGCTAGAAAACTAGTTATTTTATGGGTGAAATTGATTGAGTTTTGAAGGGTTCTCTTAGGTAACCATGGACCTTGTATACAATTATTGAACCTTGTAGTATTATGCAATTTAAGAGTGATTTAAATCCATTGAAAATTTTGCATGAACATGTTTTTATAAGTGGTGAAGAATCCCAAAAAATATCTCATGTTAAAACCTTCAAAGTTGTGAGTTATAGAGCTAAGTTTCCAAGCTTACTTCTAGTACCCTGTAGTGCAGTGTTGAAGCCTAAAAAACATGGTGAATTTAAGTGTCTTTGGAATTCAACTTTCATGAATATCTATATGAATCAAGTATAATGTGTTGACTAATTCTAGTAGAAATTTGGCATAGAAAGGAGACTGTTAAGCTTACATTTTCATTAAGAAGATTTCAGGCTTTTTAAGCCAGTTGGACAGTTTTGCCCTTGGTTTCAAGTATACTTTTTAAAACAAATTCTTAGTTTTTAAGTATGGTTTTCAGGTAAAATTTGTTTTTCTTAATCAAACTAACCTAAAAAAAATATTGATTGGAAAGGAGATTTTTAAATTATCAAATTAAAAAAAAAAGCTCAACATCGTCAATTTTATATGTTTACACCCTAAAATTTGAGAAACAACACAAGTATCAATTGAATTGAGTTTGGTAGATGAATTAAATCCAAAAAATTATGATATGAACTAGTTAAAATCCCAAAATATTATAAAATTAAATTTGGCATCTTTTAGTTATTTTTTGCAAGTACATGGCCTATTGTAGTATATGGCTTATGAAAGTATGGTTCAATATCACAGTGCTTGACTTAAAAAATTGGAGTTTAAATAAAATTTAATTTACCATAAATTAACCAAATTACAAAAATTAAATAAAAATAAATTTAAAACTCAAATCTATTGAATTAATGAAAAGTACACAATTCTGAATTCAAAAGACAAAAAATAAAATAAATTATTAATTGAAATCCACTTCCCTAGCTTGATCGTAGCAAGATTCTTTAATTCTAGCCACATCTGATTCTATCAACCTTTAGCAATCCATGTTTTAGATCTCTGACTAATGATTCAACAACTAGATTATGTAGATCTTCCAAAAATCTGACGATTTGGATTGATGTAAAGAACTCAAGATTTGGACAGCTTAGATTGCTTTTTTGAATTGTACGTGAAACATTAGAATAGTTAGATTAATTATGAAGTGTACTAATATAAAGATATAAGATTGATTGAAAATCTAAAAATAAGAAGATTAAAAATAAACTTGGTACTGTTAGTTAAAGCTAAATTGTTGATTCAATTAGGCTGTAATCAAATAGGAACTTGTTCAATATTCTTCAACTTCTATTTGAGAATAGCACAAAACTTAGATAACATTGAATATGAATAAGGATAAGATGAAATAGGGAAAAGGATGAAATGAGGATACAAGTGGAATTAAAATAGGAGACTAAGGGTAAAAATGAAAATTTTGGGTTCTGCTGGTTTTACTAGAGAGGAAGAATATGATGCCATGTAGCTATTTGAATGCTTGAAAACTAATGGGAATAAGGGAATTGAGGTGAAAGCCAAGTTGGGTTTTAAGTGAATGAATGTAAACTTATAAAAAGAAGTGATTTTGATGAAAAATAGTGGAA
The DNA here is from genome assembly GCA_035236585.1 of Warburgia ugandensis. Lineage (NCBI taxonomy): Eukaryota > Viridiplantae > Streptophyta > Magnoliopsida > Canellales > Canellaceae > Warburgia > Warburgia ugandensis. Next base: position 31,659,232 of record CP141127.1, on the reverse strand, counting down.
AACATGGGCTCGACAATGACTGGAAACAATAGTGAGAAACATGGAATGAAAGAGAGAGTGCAGTAAAAGTGAGAAAACAAGGAACAAGGGAAAGAAATTGAGAATGATGAATAGTGATGATAGAGAGGAAAACGGTGAAGGATAGGAAAAAATGATGGTGAATAGAAGCAATAAAAAGGGAACAAAGGAAAAATGACAGCTGCTACTCCTTTGCCTTCTACCATTTAAAGCATCCTTCTTTTCTTTCTTTGTTTCTGTATCCCTAATTTTGGTCATCAACTTTCGTTCTTCAAAATTTATGTTTCTTTTTGTGTGTGTGTGTGTGTATTCAACTTTCCTTGCCTCATTTCTTATGGGTTCTCCTTTCTTAATTAGAAACCATCTGATCTTGCCTTGTATTGCTCCAGGAGGGTGAGAATGATCTGGCACCTATCAGCTTGAACTAAGGCATCCAAGTCCATTCTAAATTATATGCAACATAAAAAACTAAGTTAGAATCATTTGAACCATGATTTAATCATCCGATTAGTTCTGACGATCATTTGACCATTAAATTTTATAAATCAACGATTGGATGACAATGGAACTAAAATGCACATTTAATCTTAAATTGCAAAATTGATGTGTTAGATGATCTAATTAGATGCAAATTTAGGGGTTTTTAAACTACCATATAATACTCAATAGAGTCATTTAAAGTTGGAAGTTGAACGACTTAAAGAGCTATGGTAAGAAATGTTTTACATGAGATTGATATGTGTTTAATTTGAATTTTTTGTCGTGAAATATGTCATGTTTGATGTGAGTATAGCATGATGTTTTGATTGTGCTTGTGTAACTCATGATAGTTCATGAGTGAGTAGTGCTTATGCACTAGAGAGATTCATTTGGCTTAGAGAGTTCATAAGTGTGGTTATGCTCCATTCTATGTGTTTGGTATCTTATGTTAGAGTTAGTGGAGAGAAGAGAGAGAGAGAGAGAGAGAGAGAGAGAGAGAGAGAGAGAGAGAGAGAGAGAGAGAGAGAGAGAGAGAGAGAGAGAGAGAGAGAGAGAGAGAGAGAGAGAGAGAGAGAGAGAGAGAGAGAGAGAGAGTTGGACTATCTAGGTACTATGTTAGGGAGTTCAGGTGGTGTCTGATCTTTTAAAAGGATGTTGTTTATAAAGCATGATAAATTTTGCAAAGTATGTGTCATTGTCAGACTACTTTCTGTGTGATCCACCTCCTTATGAGTGCCTATCCAGTCCATGTAGAGTGTCCATGGATGAGCATATTAGGAAAAGATTTCCTCTAAGTGCATAGTTACCTTCTATTGTGAACACAAAAGTTGACATGTCGGTCATTTTCTATGGTTGGTCCTAGCCTAATGGTGTAGCTTTAAAATTACTCGCAAGGATACAAATCAATAAAGTAATTGTACGCTAGTGAGGTTGATCCCAAGAGGAATCTCATGGTTTTGTATGCTGGTTGAATCTTGCTTAAACCACTTATTGTAGCCAAAGAGAGATTTGATCTAAACTAGGCATGTACATAATAAGAAAATAGAAACATGCATGGAATTAGAAATTATGGTAAGTAAACCTCCTAAAAATAACACTTACTAAAAATAAAACTTGGGAACTAACTAAAATTAATCTAGCATGCACCTAAATTAAGCAACAATGAACTAAACTAATCAATCAAAGCATGCAAAACTAACCCAAAAGTATGTGCATGAACATATGGAAAGTACATACAAAACATCATAACTTATTTAATTGAAATTCATATGAGAATGATGCGCATATTACATAAACATAGAAATAAAAGTGAGCCCTCTTCAAAGACATAAATTATCCCAAATTCCAATCCAACATTCACTATTCAATAAGTAGCATGCATGTGGATCCAAGACAGAACCAAAGGAAAAGAGAGTGAAAAGATGGGAAGGAAAGCAATAGATGAGCAAGGAAAGATAAGCAATGGAAAGGCTAGGAAATAAAGGACTTTAAGGAACTAAGAGTTTGATCCAAAGGCTACTATCTCTTGGCTGTCCCTATAAGATATTTGTGGCCTTTGGATACAAGGATCTTAATCACAAAATTAAAAGTAAACAAGAAGGAAAATCAAGGAAAAAATGCATAGAACAAAGAAGCAAAGCTAAACAACAAGGGATCAAAAGAAGCATAAAAACCAGCATGAATATAGAAGACCTATTGAGAAGGCATGGTAGGTTGGATATAGGTGTGGAAAACCTGCCTCCAAGGAGAGAGGTGTGATTATCCTTACAGGGGAGATGTAGACGGCCTAAATGCTTTTATAGGTGAGTTCTCCTTCTAAAAAGATAAGATTTTATTAAGATGAGCATGGAAATAAAAGAATTTTAACTAGGAATCTAGGATAGGAATATGATATGATTAGAAGTTGAGTGGGACAGGAGATTAAAAGGTGGGAAGAATGGAATTAAAAGGGGGAGATGCCTCTTTTTTAGGAAAGTGGGGTGGAACTCCCTTCCTCAAGGCTGTTTCACTTGGAATGGCAAGAAAGGGAGAGAAGAAAGAGGGAGGAAAGAGAGGAAAAGATATAAAAAGATAAGGAAAGTAAGTTTCTCTCTTGATTGGTCCACCTATGCATATCTTACAAAAATCCTTCTAATTATCTCTTGAAATCCAATTTCAGCATGTATGTAATTTCTTGAAATCATCATCCAGTAGTGTAATTCCATGTGGCATTGGCGAAGTTGGCTTGATAGCTCACATTGATGGCTCCTTTGGGTTGGCTTGAGTGGCTAACTCCCTTGTCTTCAAGGCTTGAATGACTAACTTAGGTTTCCTTGTTAAACTAGAAAACTTCATTCATGGCTCCAATTCTCATGCAAAGGTGGTTGCATGGTTTTTTGTATGAGCCCATTTTAATCACATCTGATGCTTCCAATTCTTCTTGCTTGCCTTAAGATGATCTTAACCTTAACTTAGCTTTGAAATGTTGAAATTTTAGATCTTTGGCTTTCTTTTGATCTTGATCTTCAAATCTTATCTTTCTTGATCTCGGCTATGGGATTATCTTTTCAATATCTAAAAAAGGTAAAAACCCTACTTAAATCTTAATTTTTTATTATTATTTATATACTTTGAATTAGCTTCTGAACCTACTAAATATCAAAATTTTGAATTATTAGGTAAAAAATGCATGTGTTTTGAAATAAAAAAAAGCGAGAATAATGCCTATAATTTATAACACATGGACTACTAATTGGGTAATTTTTATACAAAATTGAACACTTATTACCTAAAAATCAAGTGACTCTTGGGAGTTAGATTGGATTTTGTGAAAGGATGGTTGTGCCACTCAACAATAATCCAAATGGGTATATGATGTATTTGACATGAGCTGTCATATTGATCATCGTTGAGAGTTAGACCATCGCCTTTGTGATATCAAGGTAAGATGTTATAGTTTGATGTGTGATCTTGATATGTGATGTTATGGAATTTATTGATTACGTATAATTGTTAGAAGTCAACTATGAATGTGGAATTATAATGTGCATGGTTTTAAAAGATCCCAAAATATGATTCGTTGATAGTTTTGAGAACTAGTTTAGAGGTTTCCAAATTAAGTAGTTGCACTCACCTCCAAAACATTTTTAGGTAGCATATCTAAGTAGTAGTGCTTATTAGTAGAAGGACTTGAATAGCAAAAAAGAGCAAAAATACAAGAACAAAAAAATAGAAGATGAGATTAAAGTTTTATGTTATTTTATTTCTAAGGGATCATTGGTCAGACATGTACTAAGGACTTGAGATTTATGTTATGTTTAATTTATTGATTATGTGACTATGTAGGCAATGACTAGCGGGTCCTATGTTTGTACTTATATCATGGATTATTTATTTGAATATAGTGGAGTTTTACTTATGAACTTGAGATTTGAATAAGTGGTCTTAAAATGACTATGTAGTATGTTTTCTAAGGCTTTTATAAACAACAATAATAATATCCAAATTCAAAAGAGTTTAGTAAAACTAATTCTAAAAACATGGGTCGTCAAACCATGTTAGCAAAATTGAATTTTGACAGAGCTTCATTTTGTCACCCAGGTTTATCGAGAACTAAGAGGTTCTTAGTTTTTGCATGGCAAGGGTTTTATAGACTATGCTAGTCTGATTGGACATACAAACTCAACAAGGTTGAAATTAGACCTTTACTTACCAGTGTTGAGATTTGAAAAAAATCATCTGTAAGTCCACTAATTACAGACAGCGGTTCCAATAATGTAATTTCTTGGATGAAAATCTAGTTCTACTCCATACAAATTTTGCATATCATAGACAAGTTAAAGTACCTCCTAACTACTGGAGAAGAGGTTCACCTTCCATCTTTTAGAGCTCATTGGGTATCTTTAATTCAGTTTGTACTCTTTAAGTGAAATAGTTTTCAACCAGCAATTGACATGCTCGATTATAATCTCACTAGTTGCGTCATTTTCCTAAGTGCAAAGATTTAGGAGCAGACATAAATGACCATGTAGGAAAAGAAAAGGAAAGATATGTTAAGATACATTGAGGGCATGATATAGCAGAACGAAATAAGATGAGGGAAACTATCCATGATTTTGCTTTGTCATATAAACTGGCCATTGCAAATACCCTCTTTAAGAAGAGGGATGAGCACTTAATGACCTTTAAAAGTGGACTTCATAAAAGCCAATAGACTTTTTTCTACTTAGGAATATTGAAAGATCAATGTATAAGGATTATAAGGTGATACCCGGTGAGTGTTGAACCTCACAACATAGGTTAATGATTATCAATATCTATATTCAAAAATGGAAGAAAGGAAATGAACTTAATATGTATCCAAAAACTAAGTGGTGGAACTTAAAAGGAGAGAAAATAACCTCATTCACAAATAAGTTGATGGTAGAAGGAAACTATAACTATGAAACAGAAGTAAACACCATGTGGATTTATATAGCTGAGTCTGTTAAGAAAGTGGCAAAAGATGTCTTAGGAGTATCTAAAGGTAAAAGAAAATTAGTAAAAGAAACATGGTGGTGGAGTGAAATAGTGCAAAAAGTTTTTAAAGAAAAACATATGTGTTTTAAAGTATGGCAGAAGACTAGAATAATGAAAATTATGAACAGTATAAGAAAATTAGTAAAAGAAACATGGTGGTGGAGTGAAATAGTGCAAATTTTTTTTAAAGAAAAGCATATGTGTTTTAAAGTATGGCAAAAGACTAGAATAATGAAAATTATGAACAGTATAAGAATGTTAAAAAGGTTGCTAAGAGAATAATAAGTGAGGCTAAACTTAAGGCATATGATGACCTCTATAATAGATTAGGAATAAGAGAAGGTGAGAAAGATATGTTTAAACTTGCAAAAATAAGAGAACAAAAGGGTAAGGACTTAGATCATATTAAGTGCATTAGAAGTGATGATAAAGGGTACTAGTCAAAGAAGACAAGACCAAACAAAGGTGGAAATCTTACTTTCAAAAATTGTTAAATGACAATGGCTTTGAGAATATAGGGATTGAAAATACTATAAACTTAAATAACATTGGACATTATAGATATCAACATCGGATTAGAATACCTGAAGTGAAAGAGGCCTTGAAAAAGATGAAATTAGGAAAGGCCATGGGGCCTAATGGTATACCAAGAGAGGTTTGGAAGCATATGGGAGATATTGGGGTAGTTTGGTTGACCAAGTTGTTTAACAAGATTATAAAATCAAAGAAAATACATAATGAATGGAGGAAAAGCTCTATTATACCAATTTATAAGAATAATGGAGACATACAAACCTGCACTAATTATTGAGAGATCAAACTTATGAGCCACACTATGAAAAATTTTGAAAGAGTGATTGAGAAGAGGCTACTACATGAGACAAGTGTATCAAAGAACTAGTTTGGTTTCATGCCCAGGAGGTCTAATGGAAGCTATTTTCTTACTAAGGAGATTGATAGATAAATATAGGGAGAGGAGGAAAACCTCCACATCATCTTTATAGACTTAGAGAAAGCCTATGATAGTCCCTAGAAAGTTTATATGGAGGATGTTGGGCGAGAAAGGTGTTTCGAGGGTGTATATAGACATAATAAAAAATATATGAGGAAGCGGTAACAAATGTTAAGACCACTAGTGGTGAGACTGGTGATTTTCCTATCATTGTAGGATTACAACAAGGATCGGCATTGAGCCCATACATTTTCACATTGGTTATGATTGAGTTAATAAAACATCTGCACAAGGAGATTCCATAGTTCATGTTATTTGTAGATGATATAGTCTTACTTGATGAGATAAGAGAGGGGCTAAACACAAAGCTAGAGTTATGGAGAGAAGCATTAGAGTATAAAGGATTTAAAATTAGTTGAACCAAGACAGAATATATGGAATGAAATTTTAGCAAGGACAGGAGTAGGAGTGGAACACTAGTTAAGATTGATAACCAAGAAGTCTTCATAAAAGACCACTTTCGGTACTTAGGATCAATGATTCATGAGAGTTGAGAGATTGAGAGGGAGGTTACCAAGAGCATCCAAGCTGTGTGTGATCTGGAGTTTTGTGTGATCAATGGGTGCCACTCAAACTAAAAGAAAATTTCTATAGGATGTCCATAAGGCCAGCCATGCCCTATGAATCTGAGTGTTGGGCAGTTAAGGAACATGTTCATAGGATGAGTGCTACAAGAATGAGGATGCTGAGATGGATGTGTGACAAGACAAGAAAGGATAGAATTAGGAATGAAAATATTAGAGGAAACTTAGGCGTAACACCAATAGGTAACAAGATGAGGGAGATTAGACTCAAATGGTTTGGACATGTCCAAAGGAGACTGAAAATGGCACCAGTTAGAATAGGTGAGGCAATGCAAGTAGAAGGTGCTTAAAAGAACGTGGATATAAGTGGTGAGAAAATATTTGAAAACTTTGGGACTAAATGAAGCCGTGGTACTAAATAGAGAGGAATGGAAGAATAAGATTCATGTGGTCAACCACTAATTGGGATAAGGTCTTGATGATGATAATGACTCTCTAAGTGAAGTGGTTGTTCTATGTTTTGAATTTTAAATAGCATAGTGTAGATCAAGATCTATACTATACTACCATGGGAGAGCATTTTTTCCCTGATCAATAAAACTATTACTATTTTTCAAAATAAATAGATACACGCATATGGCCATTCCTCTTGCAAAAATGCAAGGTAAGGCTGCTTACTTTAGGCCATTATGGCCCGCCCCTTCCCGGACCCCTCATAGGCAGGAGGTTCGTGCACCGGGGCTGCCCCTTTTTATATGGCCATGCATTGGCATGTAGAGTGAGCAGTATCTAGTTGGGCTTTTTACTTTACAAGAAAAGAACAAATTCATTAAGATCTTATTAAGAGAGTAGTTTGCATTGAGAGAGAGGGGTGACTTAGTCTTTTCAAATAGATAAATGTTATTGTTGAAACTTGAAATATTGAGTAACTATAACTTAAGTCATAATATAGATTTTTTTGAATGGCTAAACCATAGTATTAAATTACTCCTTAAGTTGATTAATGGTCATCTTAGGGAGTTTTCTTTATATATAATATAGATAAAAATATTTTCCCACAAAAATGTGTCAATTTTTTGTTTGTAAGCTTGAGAGCTAGTTTATGAGCACAATTGTGAAAGCATGAACAAGTTACTTCAATATCTATTGGTTTTGACTTCTACTATCATCACTAGATGGCTTTCATATTGTTTTGGTCCTAATATTAAATGCATAATTTTTACCATAGCGATAGAAGCTAATCCTACAGTTTGCATATGACCCTTTTCTGCACTTTGAAGTTTGGCTCATCTTATCATGTGGATCTTTGTTGGTCTAAATTGAAATAATGAAATAATTTTATTCAACTCTATCCTAGTTGTTGTTTTAGTTATTTATCCCTGCTAAGTTGATAACAACACCTATCATTGCTAAAGCTTTCCAAGAGTGAGAGTTGATTTATTGCACAACTGTGAAAGTTACTCTCAAAGTGTGCATTATTGGACACCAATTAACTTTTGATTTAGATCACTATTGCTTACTGCTTTGCTATTGGTTTCATTTGTCATTCAACCAATTCTGAAGCTTATAGCTTAGATTCAACTATTAAATGTCAAGGCATAATTCTATAAATTCTTATTTTGCTATATGACATGTAGCTTTTGGAGAATCTACATTATTTGCTAAAATCTAGGTGCATGATCTGAAAACCCATTGTAAAATTGGTTCATTTTTGTTTCTCAAAAAGCAAGGTTGAATGGACTCTATATTGTCTAAGTAAAAGCTATTTTGTACTTATTGAAGCATAATTAGGTTGGTTGGTTTTTTCAATATGGTTGGTGGTTGTGTTCAGTACTTGTATAAAACACCAAAGTATCTTGATGTTGGCTTTAAATGGTTCATTTTAGGCTCAGTGCAGTACTCAAGTTATCTCTTTGCTCCTGACTACTTCCAACGATTAAGTTATTTCAATAACAATGCAGATGATAACTCAATGTTGTTTAAGGGTTCTAACTCCATTTTATGACAAATATTACTTCTTTTATGAGTATGAGAAGAATGTATTTGATGTTGAGGAATATGTGGACCAGATGCGAGCCAACCAAATATCAACAGAAGTAATAATGTTCTGACAGTCACAAATTACAAAACTTTGAGGACAAGTGTTCGAAAATAACTACTAATTTCTCAAGTTCTCACTGTGAGTAAAAATAAGGAAAATATGGTTCGTTAGTGTGATGAACTAGGTATTTGAATGACTTTTCATCAATTCTTTTACAGAAACAAGACTTCTAATTGAAAATTCTTTTAGAAATCAAACAGCGGAGACATTTTTCCATGAAAAGAGTTTTTGAAAAACCAAGAGCATCATTACTACTTTACAAAACTAAATCATGTAGCAAGAATAAAGTGCTCATTTGTACAAAAAAATTGACAAAGTTTCCTCTATTTTTTGAACATTGCGCATTTAGTGCATGTGTTGCAAACACTTGATAAACACAATTTTTTATATTTTTTAAATTTAAACATTGTTAGGAGTCCATTATTGTATATATTACCATCATTTAGCATGATTTTTTAAATATATTATTTAGAAATTTATATGAAAAATGTATCATTTGAAAATTTTATAATCTAAATGTAATTTGGTAAATTTTTAAGTTTAAATGATGATCCAAGGTAAGTATGTGTAAAATCAAATATTGTATGATAAAAATTAGGCTATTTTCTTTGTTTTTTAGGTGGTGGATCAAGATCTATGAGATGAGATCAAGCCGATTAACATCCTAGATCTCTGTTCAAGCTTAAATTAACATGGACATCTTAGATCAATTCAGATTATCTAGATCAAAATCAACAAGCAAGGACTCTAGTTCAATCCTCAACCATCAAGTCCAAACCATGACCACAAGAGAATTGAGAATACTAGGAAATTTGGTTGATTTAAAATTCTTTGGAGAAAAGGAAAGAGAATAGAGAAGAAAATTACTAAAAATTGAATTCAAACTAACTTCTCATCATTTATAAATACCAGATTGAAGATGGAGTGAAAATCGCTTGAAAATTCAAACAAAACCAAAAGTTGAAGAAGATGAACAGTGCACATATAGGCTGATGAATAGGGGTACTTGAAAATTCGAAGAAAATTAGAGGTTGAAGAAGATGAACAATGCACCTGTAGGTTGATGAATAAGGGTGCTTTGCACATCGGTTCCTGCTTTGATGCCTCACAAAAATCTCTAAAATTTAGTTCATTTGATAAAATACATCAAGGAGACGAGGACCCAGGGGTTTGATTATTAATTTTCATTATAAATCGTGTAACTTGAATTAATTAAATTTAGCTGCTTGCTATTATTCATATGATTAGTAACAGTGAGTTACTTAAAGTTTTGCACATTTAGTTTGGTTTATTTGATGACTTTTTAAATGATCTAATCCTTTTCTTATGTTTTATTTGAGTTAGAAAGAGTTTCATATAAAAATTTTTTTTTTGAAATTTAATGGTTAGATTGGTTTAATTTTATGAAATAATCTTGAAATGTACTATTGTGTAGGTTGTTGAATAGCTTATGTTTGTGATTGCATATCTTAATTTTTGTTATATTGATTTGAAATATAACTATACAATTGAATATATTGATATCAAATTGTTCTAAGTACTAAGTTTCATTGAAAAATTCTATAAAAAAAGTGAAAAAAATTAGAGGCCAAATTTAATGGAATCTCCATGGATTTTGACTATTCCTAGATTGTAAATATAGACTGGATTAATTGTTAATTGTGAATAGAGATAAAATAACTTCTTAGCTAAAGTCACACGTGCACGGCTGTGCATACTATCCACTGATTTTCTTGTGATACTCTCTCACTTACAAATGCACTAAGCGGTGTTGCTCTGGCATTTTCATTTGAAAAAAAAAAAAGATGAAGAAAATCCATGAATGAGATCTACTGCATGACATAGTGATCGAGCCAGGGAAGTTAAATTAGTTTGTTATTTAATTTAGTTTCTTTTCATTTAAATTCAAAATTGAGTATTTTTTAGTGAATTAATAAGTCAAAGTATTTTTATGCTTTGTTAATTAATCTCTATATATTTTAACAAATAAATCTTATTTAAACTCCCACTTGCATAAAATAATCAACTAACATACAAAGACATTGTACTTACACAAGACAATATCTTCATCACTTAGGACTTTAGTCACATAAGTTATTAGATGTTTACATTCCCATACATGTTCATAATACAAATACATACACAGTCTCTGTCATTTTTATTAATTACAAAAATCTCAACACAATCCATATCTCACCTTTCCTTCTCAAAATGTTTAGTACTCATCCTCCTACTTAGATTATGGCTACTATAACTCTGAAGTCCTCTAATATGAGATATTATAAAAAATTATAATATTTTAGCAAGCTTATGCTTGTGTAGGTAGAATAAGATGCATACATACTAGAAATTATAGTTTCTAGGTAAGGAAATCTCATATTGTGTCATGCAAGGTAATAATTGTTAACAACTTGACTAAAAATAACATAAAGCATTCATTGAATCATGAATTCATGTTGTAAGTCCATATAGAAATTTCTCATTTAGGTTTTAGTTTCTATGTTCCACTGATAAAATAAAAATCATGCTATAAACATATCTATTCATTTTACTTGATTCATAATATATGCAATATACATATAGATGCGTCAAATTTTCATTTTGAGATGAAATTCACAAATATGCTAAGACATTCTAGAAATTTCTTCTATCAAACTATACATATACATAACCTTTCTTTATCTCAATGCAGAGGTGTCTTACAAGGAGTCACTACAAATACACTCCATAGAGGATTAATACTAGCTCTCATGAGTTGCCTTATTTCAACATATCAACAAAACTACAAACTGTACATGGCCATACCAACTCATATGAGTCGTCTCATTTTAACTATAGTTATAATCACATAGATTATAGTCTTTAGATGGGGTCAGGACCAACTCTAATGAGTTTTCTTATTTTTATTCATATCAACAAAACACAAACTATCCACATGCCAAACCAACTCCTATGAGTCGTCTGATTTTAACTCTATCTGTGATCACATATATCACAATCTATAAATGGGGCTAGGACCAATTCTCATGAGTCGCCTAAATTTTCTCATATCAACATATCATAGTCTGTACATGGGCCAGGCCAACTCTCTCGAGTCATCTGATTTTTACCATATCAACAAATCTATACATGGGCCATGCCAATTCGTACGAGTCACCTGATTTTAACCATATCTGTGACTCACCATATTTAGATCATAGCAATTCAGAATAAAATATCATGGTAAATTTCTTAAAAATACATTTTCAAAATATATGAATATCATTTGAACAAATTAGTAGAAACATATACATAATTAAGGGTAATCATGTACCCAATTGACCTCAAACAATATGGTAGACTGCCCTTATATGACAAAATGCATATAACACATACCATTGCATGAATGATTAAGTTTTCATTCAAAACCCAACATGCATATTTAACATCATTCCTCACATGTTCTAATAAAACTCATTAAAAAAATAAATCAAAATACAAATATAAGGAAAACATAGTAATCTTACTTCCACTTACCTCAAATCGAATGCTCTGATTGGCTGATGTGAATAGGTGACCAATTCATGCACTCACTCTCAATCAATCACACATTTGTAACAAATAAACACACATTTAGATATACAAATCTAGGATTTCTCTTAGCTTCCTCAATCTAGAAGTTTTCTCTACGTTAGTCCCTGGCACTAATCGACATAGGGCAAAGTGATTGTGCTCATCACGGCATTGATCGCATTTTATTAACTATTGATTGATTATCAATTGAATGATCAATGGTTACTAGATTGCCAATCCAAATTTTTGGTCCTTGACTAGCTATCCACCTCTCTTCTTAAGCTCATGTAATTTCTAACTTATGAGACTGCAAGTTGCTTTAACAATTTAGTGGTCTTGGACTCTTGATCCACAACAAGATTCGATCTTGGGCAGTCTGGCCTAAGGTCCATGCACCATTGATAGTCATAAGTGTTTAAATTTTGGGTCTTCCAATAGATCCAACTATTGAATAGTGGTTTTACTTTAAGTCCTCAAAACATCCGATAGTCATATGTGTTTTTAATCTAATTAATATAAGAATTATCATGGATGGTTCAAATCACCGATCTTTTTCAAGTTTTCCTATCTGTCCATGGTTTGCATAGTTAGTTTTTTAATGATCAGTACTCTGATCATATTGTGTTCAGAATATCTTTGCTAATTGGAAGTCAAGGAACACGATGGTGGCATCTAATCACTAATTAGATGTCAAAGGGTCACAATTTGAATAATGACAGATCTGACAACCTAGATCGTCTAATCTATTTATTTATGGATTTTGAAAATTTTGAGTTTTCTATAACTTTGAGGGATGGGAAACCTGCTAATAGCATCTAATCATCCATCAAACATTATCAATTACTGTTTGCACACTGAGATTGTCCAATCTGTGATTGACAATCTCAAACAAATCTAAACTATATCAAGTGAGTGTTTACCTATATGACACCCCGGGTTTTACCAACAATAAAATAACAATTTATAAAATGTGTCTGGATCCCTGCTTTAAAACTTTGATTTTTAGATTGACCAAAAACAAAAACTCTGATAAAAAGCATTTATTTCAAAATCTTTAGAGTTATACAGCCACAAAACCATGGATTTAACGTTGAAATGAAATCCCATTTTTACCAAAAATCTAACAGAGTCTCCTTTGTATTTTGGACCATTACACATCACACATGTGATACAAAATCACCTGATAAACATAATACATGACACAATAATTGGGAGACTCAGTCTCCGCCCATCCACCCAAATCAAACATGATTTTCAATAAAAATGTATACTCCAACAGTGGATAAGAAAATCAAGTCATGACAAAATACTAAGGTCTGTCCATACAACCATCACATCCAACATGAATTTATAACCTCACATCCAAGTCACATTGCAATTATATTAACATATAGTCCATAAACAATAACCAAAGTGAGGTCTTGAAGAAACCTTATCATCTCTGAAATGTCCTCAATACTCCACTGGAAACTATCTTCCCTTTTGTCTGCTCTATCAGCACGTCAACCTGTTGCAACTCTTTATATTTAAGGCATTGCAAACAAAGCAATGCCTCAGCAAGCTATTGCTTGTGTAGGTGACCACATTTAATATCAATTTAAATCATATGTAGTATGTTGTGTGAAGATCTAAGTTTTTGATAAAGTTAATGGATTGAAACTTACGTATAAAAAGCTGAATCATCATATGGCAAGAACAACACGATGCATGGATAATATGGTGTTAGAATCACTTACAAAAACTGATGAAAATCTAGTTTCGAGCATAAATATCAAAATATAATATCCAAATGCCATAACAAGCATAACAATAGACAATGCATGCTCATACAACTGATAAAGCTAATATCAATAAAATCAATCATAATGAGGCATGAAAACATATCATAAATAACTGAGCATGCAAGTCAATCAAATCTCTAGAGTGACCCACCACACTCTCACATCTGGTCATGAGTACTCATACTAATCCTGGATCCCTCGCTTGTAGCTCACACATTAGGTAGCTCACTCAGCCTATAGGCCTACCCACATAGACTTCACCCCATATCCACATAGACTTCACCCAATATATCCATACCACATGGGTCCCTCACCTGTAGATCGCCTAGCCCGTAGGCCCACCCACATAGGCTTCACCCAATATATTCATACCACATGGGTCCCTCACTTGTAGTTTGCACCCTAAGTAACTTGCCCAGTCTATAGGCCTACCCACATTTGGCCTCCCACATAGGCTTCACCTAACACATCCATGCCACATGAACATACTAAATAAGAGTATGGACTATTATGCTGCAGTGGTAACCACTCCAGGGTATCAATCATTGCCACTCACCATCGACACCGAAATGGGAGACTATTGTCTACCATGCATGGGGGTTGGTCAGACATGCATGGATGGCTTGCCCATGATTACCACAAACCGCACGCAGTGCCCATCATCAGGGCAGTGTCTATCATCCATAATACTCAAAGGGTAGGTGGCCCAGCCTGCGATCCTCCTAGCATAGCATCCATTGAGCAGAAACACCCGTCATACAATAAAATCAAATCAAGGGAGTATTTAATATATCAAAATCATGCATAAAAAATTAGTGTATAATATCCTCAAATAATCTAATCGATGCAACATGAAAATGTATCAAGAAACAGTGGATACATCATGCACATTAAAAGGTAGTATGCACCTTGGTAATACACGGTGAAAAGTCATAAAAAAAATAAAAAAAAATCATGACTTTGGCATACATGTCCATGCATCAAATAGTCCATATAAATAAAGTCGTCAAGTAATTAATCATAATTTATAAAATCATAGGATAATAAATGTAGTCACCTACCTCAAACGAAGTACCACTCGTCTGTATCTCACAATTAGTTAGACCCAAGTCTAATGCAGTCCATCACAATTCCATCATTTGGATATATAACACATCCAGTCATACTCAGAATCGACTTTATCAAACTTGGATTTCTAATTACTCAACATTATGTTTTCGTATTTCATTACATCACGTTCACAACATTCCAAAGATTCGCAGTCTTGAAATCTCAAGGCAAGTCCCACCCTAATTGGTGAATAATTCAAATCATGCTTAATCAGGCCTACTCATAGCCATTTAGTTCTTCTTCTTAATTATTTCAACACATATCTAGAGCTATTACGTTCAGATCATAACAATTTCAGGTAATTTATCATTTAAATCAATTAATCATCATTATTATATGAATTTCATGCTCAAGCATATCTAATCACAGTCAAACCAATCTGTCAAGTGATTAAGACAGTAATCTTACCTTAAACAAGTCAATCTGAATAAACTCTAGTTGTCTACTTAGTTGGATCATCCACCAATCACCTCAATTGTGCCCGATCATCAAATATCTATGTTGATCTCGTCAAAGATCCTCACCTAATCACCCCAAATCACATAACAATTTAGTAATTCTAATTAAGTAATCCAATTAAGAATTCTAAACGGTTCGAATCATCAAATTGGACCCAATTTCATACTTTTATCTTTAGTTGATCTCAGTTGTTGATCAAGATTGACTATATCATCTCCGTAGATTTCCCAGATCCAAAATATCTTACATAGATCTTAATCTACGCTATGTGAGGATCATAATGGACCATTTCTAAATGGTTCTCTCTTTCTCCCTTCTCATCTCCTTCCTCTCCTCCTTTCTTCTTCCTCTTTTCTTATTTTCTTCTTTCCCTTCTCTTCTTCCTCGTCAAGTTTCTTTATGCGTCAGGTTCAAAATAAAACATTAGGCTTGTTCTTGACCTAACTTAAATGGGAGGGCTGCCATTATCAAAAGTGACCCCCCTTTCAACTAAAAATTCCTTCTTCTTCTTTTTTTTCACCTTTAAAAGATTATAAATCCTTAATTCGGACTCCAATTCCAGCATTCTTAGTGTAAATTGAATAGTTTTTTTTGTGTACAATCCAATTTGAGGACAACGGGGTCAATCAAGTGTCCTTTGAAGCATCAATTTCTTAAAACTCAAAAGACAAAAGTCCAAATTCAAATTTTCTTCAAAAACAACTAAAAAAGTATACAAAAATGCAATTTAAAATTTTGGGGTTGTTACATTCTTCCCCTCTTAAAGAAATTTCATCCTCAAAATTCTTTTCATGTCATTACTCAAAGATTTATGATTCCAACTTAAACTCCTCACTAACATAGTTTTTTTATTCATTTGTGCTACAACAAGCTGCTTCCATTGTGTACTTTGTTACTTATCCTTAACTTGTTGATATCAACTTTGTTTCACAAATTCTCTCCATTTCCTGTATTTCATTCTTAATGCACAATAAAAGATGAATTCTCGCCCTTGGTCTATCTTAATAATTTCTCCATTTGTTATCATACCTTCCAATCTATACTCAAATAATTTCATGCATGTGAAAAGAACTCAAAGACCAATCAACTCATAATTAGGATCATTCAATCATAATTCATATCTTTATGCAGACTAGACTTCATATAATTTAATAATTAGTTTGAGTCCATGACTTAGGGTTGAATAAGGATCATATATTAGATACTCTTACTTAGAGTAGAAACCAATCTTTCTTCAATTACATTTTCATAATATCCTTCCAACATCACAAGAATCACATGGATTCAGTCACTACATAGTTTGTACTCAAGCTACAATGCTCTACTTATATATAGGTCATCATCATTTCTAATTTCATGTAATTCTTGACATGACATTCTCTGATCCATGAAATAGCATTTTACGTGCAATCATTGATTGGGATCTTTCTTTTCGTACACTCGTCAAAACCATACTTCTAAACATTCTCTTCTCAGAAGAGATACAAAGTCATATCAATCACTTATTAAGTCACCCAGATGAACCATGGTGTGATAATAGCCATCAAAGGCTATGTGCAAAGTTCTGCATATCAACAGGGAGATTCAACGATGAACCTCTCAATGGATCTAGAAGATGGTCAATAATGCGTCTCATAATAAACTGTCTTGATATGAAAGTATTTGACCCAGCATAGTTCACTTCATCGATGTAGAAAGCACATCTCTGTGTCAACAATGAACTCAATTGAAATGGGTTAGCAGCTAACACGATAGCCAAAAAGGATAAAATGAAAATAAGCCTCAATTACTCAATCCAGGTGTTAAGTGTCTAATTTTGGCCAAAAGATCCCTAGTTTAGCATTTAATTAGATCATCTAACTTATCAAATTTATGATTTTTAGATAAAATATGAATTTTAGCTCAAATTGACCATCCAACCATAAATTATTAAATTTAACGATCAGATGATCATCAAATCTCATCAAATGCTTAATGTACGGTTTAAATACTCTAATTTGGTCTTTTGTTTTGTAGATCAACCAAAAGAGGCATGGATGGCTTAGATTGAATTTCAAAGGTGTAGATTATCCTAAAAGGCATTGAATGGACTAGATCGCTCACAAAGAAAGACAAGATAGTTTCCTAAAAGAGAATTAATCTCAATTGTAAGTCGTGGAGAAGATTTTGCAACAAGGGAAATAACATGGGAACGGAAAGATGCAAAATAGAAGTTTCTTAAGAATGGAATTGGAAGGAGACTAGAAAAAGAGGAGGGAAAACGTCATCTTTAAATCCTTCCTCTTTGGTTGAATCGTATAGGGTTGGAAGAGGAAATTGTTTCCTCCTTGTTCCTTCCCACTCTCCTCTTATACTATAACAAACCTAAATGTTAGCTCATTTTCTATGGATTATATTACATTTTTAATGAAAATAAATCAAGAATTGAAATCCATGAAAATTGAATTCTATGAAGGTGACTCCCTTGAAGATTTAGAATTTGGACTTACAACTATCAAATTTGGAATGTATGCATCGATACAAATCCAATGACACTAATTTTTCATAAAACAGAGATCAGAGTAAAAAAATCAAAAAATTTTACTAAATTAGAGGGGGGGAAAATTGATAACGGCACCCCCAAGTGTTTTGTTTGCTTGTTAAATCCAATTAATGAGATGGGATGAGATGGGGGAGACATCAAGAGGTGGAAACCTTTGCTACCCACATCGTCTTGCCCCTCAAATTCAATCGCCCAATGGTGATCTCCTATCACGCCGGCAAACCACAACCCCTCCTTTCAATCTCCTCTACAGGTGCATGCAAACCCCTTTCCCTTGGTAGATTTCATTCACCAGTGTCGATGACACATTTGTCCCACCATGCGCAAAGCATTCCCTAGGCAAATACCTTCTTCACTTGCACCAACACTACCAAAAACCCATGTTGGGTTTTCCACGGAGACATCACCAGTGCCTGAGTTGTTTTTCCCTCTATCCTCCATGATATCAGAATGGCCAAGCTCTCCACTATCTTCTTCGGCCTCTCAGCTTTCCATTTCCTCTAGACATGATCTCTGCGGATTGGGCATTACTAGTGTGCCAAGATTTCTAACTGTTTCATGCCTCACCTATTCGATCACCATTTTCCCCGGCTCCTTCGTCTCCCAAAATCTCCCATGCACAACCTGTTTTCCCCATTAGAATTTTTGCTCTGTTTTTCCCACTATTTCAAGCAAGTTAGGGTAGAGTCAACTAGTCAAGTCAACTCACCGCGACTCTTTTTTAGAGGAACTGAGTTGACTCAGTGACCCTATTAATGCCCTTGAAATTTGAACCTTCATTCTAACCAATCCAGGACGGGTCTTGGAGATCCAAGAGTACCCTCACATTCCTTATAACACCAAGAACAAAACCTATCTTCCCATTTATTGATCAAGGAAGATTCAACTATGGGTTTGACCGAACCTTTGATCGAATGTCAAAGCATCTAATATGTGATTATCTAACTTTGTTTTCCCTATTTAAATAGTCCATTGTGAACATCATGAAGTGTAGATCAAGATTCGTACAAGATATCTTAGATCAAAAGCATTTTTGGAGATGATTTCACCAATCTTGATCAACAGTTGAGATCAACTAAAGATCTAGGTATGGAATTGGATCAAATTCTACGATCCCTACCTTTCATCTTATTTAATGGGACTATTTAGTTAGAATTACTAATTTGTTATTTGATCTAGGGCAATCAAGTGGAGAATTGTAACTAGATCAGCATGGATATCTTAGATTGAGAACATTTGAGGCGATCAGTTGACAATTCGATCAAGTAGATAGTCGGATGTCATTCAGATTTACTCGTACAATGTAATATTTCTATCTCAATCATTTGATTTGGTAGTCTTTACAGTAATTAGATAAGATTATACATGAATAGCATGTAGTGGTGCCCAATTAGATAATTAAATAATAAATTACCTAATACAAATATGAGTTGAGCATGATAGTTCTAAAATATGTAATGACATAGTTAAAAAGAGAAACTATTGAACTGTATTAAAAAAAAATTTGTATGCGCTGTATAGATGGAAGCGCATGCAATTGATCATGAAAAGAGGGCGATTAAAGCTATTGGAACTGATGAACTCGTCACACAAGGTAGGTGGAATTTAAGATGCTAATTAATAAACTACATGATTTGTTTATATACTTATGATGTTATTTTAATACCTACATGAGATTTGCGTTGCATGAATCACTTATAAAATGTGATTATTATCTTACAATATACATGCGGGATTTATGGCATAAATTATGAAATGGAAAGGATATGGTTTTGTATATGGAGGATGGTTATATTGTGATTATACCTCCATGGATTTAAATGTATGCCATTCATTTAAAAAGGCATGTTTTTTATGGTGCATGGTGTGCTTTATTGCTACATGATTTTGATGTAAAAGCCATGTAAGCTTCATTTGGTACAGGTTACCAGCTATGTATATAATACATTATTTTTTCATGGGTTGATATGAGACAACATGTAGCCTAATACTATTATTTTATTTCCAGGCATGGAGGCCTAAGGATTTTTTTTTTGACGGGCTTGTGGCCTGGGGGATGTGATGTTAGAAGGGGTATAGGGCCAGTCACCCACCCTCTGAGATTATGAGATGATAAACACCCGACTATAGATGGCACTCGATAAGGGTTGGTATCATGGGCAGCCCACACTACCGATCTAATCCTCACCCATGTGAACAGATGATGAATCTCCTGTTTTGATGTGGGCAGGGAGCAGTAGTTGATAGACCATGTGTTGGTTATCACTGCAGCATAGCAGTTCCTTGTATTCCTGTACATGGTGTTGTGATCATGAGGGAGTGATAGCAGGTGTGCTTGATTTTCTTGTGAGATCAGGGCGTTGTGACCACTGATGACTCTATGGCATGGTGAGATGCCTGCTATGAACTCATAACCATTATGGATAGCCAATGTTGACTGGAGGATGTGGACCATGCATAGTAGGGGTGTGACTACTGATAATTATATTCACTAGTTTACGAGTATAATACCATCTAACTCCTTTATATATTTAGTATCTTTATTTGTGATTAGACATGATTTGATATTTCTGGACTTGTTTATGATGTTTATATCTATTCATAAAGTTTACATTAGATACTGATTTGGATTTGAACTTGATGTTTTGTGGTTCGATTTATTCATGATATTCATATGAAATGATTTAAAAATTATATTCTAAAGTCTTGGATTAATTCCAAGTTAATTATGCAGACTATTGATTATTGATGCATAATGTTTTGTGCATTGAAATGATTATTTTATTATGAAAGAAAATATTATTATTTGGATTAAATAATCATCTTATTCCCCTACCAAGCATTGCTTGCTGAGGTATTGCATTATTGTTGTAATGCTTTAGATATTGAGAAATCAACATGACTGATGAGGAGTTAGATGAATAGTGATCGAGATATCTCATTTGGAGGTATGATTTTAATTCTACCTGGACTGTAGATGTATATATGTATTATTGGACTTTGTTGTTGGGAATGTGGCTATTGACTAGATGGGTCCTAGAATAGTAAACTTGTTTTAAAAAAGGTTTACTTGAAAAATAAAAATTTTATTTGAGATTTGAGTCGATGGTTGATATCAGGGGTTTTTCTTATAATGAAATTCATTTGAACTTATTTTTAGTTGTTTTGGTTTTTAAAATTGGGGTCCCACCTTTTGAAAAGTTCTATTAAAAAAGTGTTAGAAAAATCCAAGGTCGTTACATATACTCCCCACTACTCTCTCTCTTATATCTTCTCTTCACCTCCCTTGGGCTAGACCGTAGGAGACAAGTCCCCCTCCCCCCCCCCCCCCCTCCCTCCCTCTCTTCTATTTTTTTTTTATCATTTTAGTATGTTCCTTTGTTTCCATCATTTTTATTTTTATTTTGCATTTCAGTGTTTCTTTGTAATTTCCTAAATTTTTTTGTATAAATTAAGAATTTATTTAATAAATTAGATGGAATTTGATCCTAAAAACTCAAAACTTAGAAAGTGCTCGTCGATAGGATTCCAACTCCATAAAGAATGTGAAAAACAGAGCTCAAACGAAGGAGTTATGAGCAGTTGAAGTTATAGAGGTATTTTGGTAAACTGACAGAGACGTAAAACACAGGGGCCTGAATTGATAACGACACCCCCTTCTTCTATGAGCTCCGGCAAATTTGTTAGAGAAATCGTAGAAAGGAGATGTGAAAGAAAAGATTTTCCCTTTCCCTTTACCACTATAACCTATATCTCCCTCCTCATGGCCTTAATCACCATCACCTTTCCTGTTTTCACTGAGTTTTTCCCCAAAACCCTAGCTCTGAAAAATTTCCAATTTTTTGGCGAGTAGGGCTTCGACAACGTCGGCAACCACCAGTGAATCAAGGTAAGCTGTATTCCCTAAAATTTTATATTATATATGTAGATATATATATAATAGAAAATACAAGAAAATAGGAAAAACGTAGTTTTTCCTAGGAACCTTGTTTACGCTACTGTTGGAGTGCAAATCCGTTGATGAAACCATGTTGATTTCAAATCGGATCGTCCATCTAGCATACAAGAGACCCAAGATCAAACCCTTTAAATTTGGGAGAGATCCAACAGCTGGTATTGTCGAAAAACGTGGAAAACAATACCTAAGGAAGTTTTAGGAACATGGAAAAAAATCACATAAAAAACATAGTTTTTAGAAAAATCAATGCAAAAGGAGGGTAGAAATGAAATCTAGACGAAATTCTAAGAAAAACGGTGCAAAATAGTAAGGTTTGAACGCTTGTAGGCTTGTCGGAGAGGACCGGAGTCCGATCATCTTCTCCAGCGACGTCGACCGCGTCGGCGCCCTGGCGCTAACACCAGGACGCCTAGCAAGATGACCCAACAGAGACCCCACAAGGGCGCTCATCGTCACGCGCGCACACGACGTCCACATGCGTGGGAGAACCCGCGTGCACTATCTCGGGAGGTCGAGATGCGCGGCGTCCTGGCGACTGTGACGCACGCGGTGGTTTGCCACGGTAATGAGGACGCACACTGCGCGTCTTGGTGGTGGGCGTCTTTATGACGCTAGTTTACGCCGGTATAAACCGGCGTAAACCTGCGCCGCCAGTGCAAATGGGCTGTAGTGGTCGGTCAGCCCTATTTTTTGAGTATTTTCACTTAAAATTTGATTTCTGAGAGATATAGGAGTCCAAATCGCAACCCGAAAGAGGTGTTGTGACCGTATTGATGATGCAGACCTAGATTTAACCTAAAACCTTATAAATAACCACTTTTACTTTAGAAAAATTTTAAAATAGTGATGTGACATTGACAGGTGCATCCGAACATATAAGTTAAAGGGATTTCACTAGCGAACGGAGTGATCTCATGTCGAGGTAGGTGACGACAATTAATGTTTTATTTTGATTTTTAAGACCATGCATCTATCACAGCATTATTGTTGACTGTAATTTACATGACACTTATTATTAGTCGCTGATTTTTTGATATTGAGGTTTTTACTATGATTATTACTTGATTTCAATCATGTGGCGAATGGTTTTATGATCCGATGATTTTATGAGATGATATTATCTATTACATATAATTAGAAATTCCTTTTCTTTATTACATCATTGAAATTGATGGATTTTCATGAGAAAGAAAAGTGGAGACTTGGTGGCTGGTCCTTTTATAGGCTAACCCCGAAATGAGGGGTGTCCCTTGGGGATTGCGAGCTACAAGTACTCTTGAGTTTTTGCATATATATGATTTCTGTGTTTTGTGTTTTATGACGGGTGCTCTCGGCCGGTGGGAGTCATGCTAGGAGGGATAGGGCCAGTCACCCCCCTCCAAGATTTGTGATGTGATGACATTTTGATATGATAGACACTTGCTCGAAGATGGCATTTGGTAGGGGTTGGTACCATGGATAGTCTACGCTACCGGTTCGGGCCTTTCCATGGGGACGGATGCTAAGTCTCCCGTTATGGTGTCGACGGGGAGCGACGGTGGTTGAGACCCATGGAGGGTTGCCACTGTGGCATGATGGTCCATACTCTTATTTTGTGTGCTTGCGTGATAAGCATGGTGCTGAGATGATATGCCTGGGTGTGACGACACTCAGAGGTTGGATATGAGTACTCATTATCAGTGATATTTATTTATATGACGCTTGTGGGACCCATTACCATAGGGTGCCATTTTTAGGCATACTCAATAAATGGATATTATGTCGGCATGAGTTATAATGATTTTATCGTCATAAATGATAGATAATTTATTTTGTCATCACCGTTATTTCATCTTTATTGCATTAATTGTCTATGTACCTACACAAGCAATAGCTTGTTGAGGCATTGCTTTGTTTTGCAATGCCTAAAATCTCGAGCGCGACATCAGGAAGGGCAAGACCGTTGAGGAACAGTGATAGCAGTGGGGGATTCCTTTACTTGATTGATAGACAGTGATGTGAGTTAGTAAACAGGATTATCATTTGATTTTGTTTATGGACTGTATACTTTATTCTATGGATTTGATTAATATAGTTAAACATATGGTGGACATTTAATGGGATGTTATGATGGATAGACCTTGGGCCATATTATTATTGCGTTTTGGATATTTATTGGTTTGAAAATAAAGGTGCCGATGCATTTTGACATTGATTGACATGTTTATTATTTCAATTCTATTATCACGAAATTATACTTATGTTGTGAATTAAATTGTGATGTTTTGGAAAAAGAAAATAACACCTGGAGGTTCTCAAGAAACGTTTTAGCAAACACATTAATAAACACTTTTTCTCATGGGATCCCAAATGCTATTATTAGTATTATTAATATAAGAAAATGTCAGAAAATCCCGGGGTGTGACAAGTTGGTATCAGAGCCCAGTCTAGTCCATCATAATCTTTACAATGTCCATTTATATGTGAGTAACAGTCCATAAATTGTAGTAGAGAGAGAGAGAGACTAGGAGAGAGGAACTTACACTTAGTAATATTTAAAACTTTTGACAAATGGCTCCTCGAAGAAGGACAAGGTCTACTTGCTACACCAGTTGCCCCACCTGCTGAGTCCTCTGATCAAGGGGATCGAGATGCAGAGTTATTGAATCGATTAATGTCAGGGCTAGTACCACTCATATAGCAGCAGGTTTAGACTACTGTTCACGCTGCTAACCCTAGCCCTATTCCACCACCTCATGTGTCACCTATGGTCTTGTCAGTTCATTCCTCCCAACCAGTACAGGAACCACCAGCACCTAAGACCACTGAGGGCAATGCTATTAGTGACTCTAAGAAGACAGATAAGCTATTGGAGAGATTTCAAAAGATGGTGAAACCCTTTTATGGTGATGGTAACACTGAGGAGGCTGAGTGATGGCAATTTGAGGCTGAAAGGACATTTGACGCTATGAAGATTGCACCAGAAGATCAAGTTAGAGTAGCCGCCTACCTACTGAAGGGTTAGGCAAGCTTTTGGTGGCAGACCTTTACACTTACGAGACCAGATCCTACCGAGACGATGACATGGGTAGCCTTTAAACAGGCTTTCGACACTCAGTACTTCCCACCCCATGCATTACAGCCATTGAAAAAAGAGTTTGCCACCTTGGAGCAGAGAGACATGACGATTCAGCAGTATATGAACGATTTACACGACTAAGGAGATTTGCACCTCACGCGCTTGCCTCAGACGAGGAGGCAACAGACAAATTTGTGGATGGGTTGACACCTTGGCTGAGTGATCGGGTGATTACTTCGCGACCCACTTCTGTGTGAGATGCAGCTGACATGGATTCCATGCATGAGAAGAACTCTCTCAGGACTAGAGGGGGTGCGTACCAGCCCTTTAAGGGCAAGAGACCGTTTGATGCTATGCAAACACATGATGCATCAGGTCATCCACCGTAGGCCAAGTTTAAGAGAGATACAAAGAGGAAGAGATGTAATAGGTGCAAGGGTTAGCACCCTGGGTGAGGGTGCAATAGATCTGACAAGCCACAGCATTAGAGACAACCTCAACCACAGCGACGACACCATGCACCTTTCCAGAGACAGCCATACAGGTGCTTCAATTGTAGAGAGGTAGGCCATTTCATTAAAGACTCTCCTAAGGGAGAGAGAGACAGACAGACCAAGATGGGTGCAGAGATAGCTCTGCGCCACGTAGTCAGGGACGAGTAT
Source organism: Warburgia ugandensis (assembly GCA_035236585.1). Lineage (NCBI taxonomy): Eukaryota > Viridiplantae > Streptophyta > Magnoliopsida > Canellales > Canellaceae > Warburgia > Warburgia ugandensis. Next base: position 31,633,478 of record CP141127.1, on the reverse strand, counting down.
TTGCTATCACATTAGGACAAGTGCAGGCATCACACCAGGTCATTGAAGGTACTCTTCTAGTCTTAGATCGACATGCTAGGGCCCTTCTTGACACAGGGGCTACACATTCTTTTAGATCATGCATTTTTGCATCTTGCCTTGATGTATGTGTTCGCAAATTAGTATTTGGATTAGATATTATGACACCGGTGGGAGAGAGAATAGAGACTACCGAATATCTTCAAGAGATACTCGTAGAGATCTCAGGCGTGAGTATAGACACTGACTTCATCTTACTAGACATGGTCAACTATGATATTATTCTTGGAATGGATTGGTTCGCCAACTATTGGGCTATGGTAGACTGCCGAAAGAAGCAGATCACTTTTCTTATACCTGGGCAACCAGAAATAGTGTTCAAGGGTAGGAAAGATCAGTCAGGTACATGCATCATTTCTGCTATGAAGGCGGCATGATTTTATGCACGAGGGTGTAGCGCGTTCCTCGCATATGTGACGATTGAGGACAAGGAGCAACCACGGCTTGACGAGATTGATGTTGTCTGTGAATTTATTGATGTTTTTTCTAAGGAGTTACCAGGATTGCCGACAAGCAGGGAGTTTGACTTTACCATTGACTTGGTGCCGGGTACATCGCCTATCTCTAAGGAACCATACAAAATGGCTCCAACAGAGTTGAGAGAGCTTAAAGTGCAGTCGCAAGAGTTATTGGATAAGGGGGTCATCAGGCTGAGTGGATCACCATGGGGAGCACCAGTCCTTTTCGTGAAGAAAAAGGATGGATCACTGAGACTATGCATTGACTATCGGTTGTTGAACAGTGTTACTATAAAGAACTGATACCCTTTGCCACGCATAGATGACTTGTTTGATTAGCTCCAATCAGCACAAGTGTTCTCCAAGATAGATTTGAGGTCAAGATATCATCAGCTGAGGGTAAGAGAAGAGGATATCTCGAAGACTGCTTTTAGGAGTCGCTATGGTCATTATGAGTTCTTAGTGATGCCGTTTGGATTGACGAACGCACCGGCAGTGTTCATGGATCTAATGAACCATGTTTTTTGAGCTTATTTAGATAAGTTTGTAATTGTATTCGTAGATAACATCTTGATTTATTCGACTAGTCATGAGGCACATAGAGAGCATCTCCACACGGTATTGGACACACTTCGTCGACATCAGTTGTATGCCAAGTTTAGTAAGTGTGATTTTTGGTTAGACCAGGTGCAGTTCTTAGGCCACATTGTATCTAAAGATGGAGTGGCCATGGATCCAATGAAAGTTGAGGCAGTACTACATTGGGAAAGGCTTAAGACAGTGACTGAGATACACAGTTGTCTCAGTTTGGCAGGATACTATCGTCGTTTCATAGAGGGATTCTCTAAGATTGCATTACCATTGACCACCCTGACTATGAAAGACACTCAATTTGTATGGACCGAGGCTTGCAAGGAGAGCTTCCAAGAGCTCAAGGGGAGACTTACTACTGCTCCGGTATTGACTTTACCATCAGGTGCAGGTGGTTATATGGTTTATTGTGACGCCTCTAGCAAGGGATTAGGAGCAGTGTTGATGCAACATGGGAAGGTAATTGCCTATGCATCAAGACAGTTGAAGACACATGAGGTAAATTACCCAACACGTGATTTGGAGTTAGCAGCGGTGGTATTTGCGTTGAAGTCCTGGAGACATTATCTTTATGATGAGAGATTTGAGGTATTCACTGATCATAAGAGCCTCAAGTACTTCTTTACTCAGAGTGATTTGAACATGAGGCAGCGTAGATGGATGGAGTATCTCAAAGAATTTGACTTCACCATACAGTACCATCCAGGGAAGGCTAACGTCGTTGCTGATGCCCTAAGTAGGAAGTCTAGAGTAATGATTGCCAATTTGTCGACTCGGTCTAAGTTCTTCGACAAGATCTTAGAGGCAGGACAAAGATAAAGAGACACAGGATCTGACAGATAAGGAAAAATTTTTGAGGGGACCAAATGGAGGAGTCAAATTGAAGGGAAGGTTGGTAGTACTGGCAGATGACGAATTGAGGCATGAGTTACTTCAAGAAGCACAACAGTCCCCGTATACAATCCATCCTAGAGGTACAAAGATGTATTAGGATCTTAAGAGACATTTCTGGTGGAATGGTATGAAGAAGGATGTTGGAGAGTGCATTGCATGATGTTTGACCTGTCAGCAGGTTAAGGCTGAGCATCAGCGTCCATCAGGGCTACTTCAAACACTGGACCTTCCTAAATGGAAGTGGGATCATATTACCATAGACTTTGTTCTGGGTTTTCCGAGGACTGCTAGTGGCCACGACATGATATGGGTTGTTGTGGACAGGTTGACCAAGTCTGCTCATTTCCTTCCTATCAGACAGAATCAGACCGTGGATAGTTTAGCAAAATTATATGTTAAGGAGATCGTAAGTCTACATAGAGTTCCCTTGACAATTATATCAGATCGAGATACTCGGTTTACCTCAAAATACTGGAAGAGCGTGCAAGAGGCATTAGGATTAAGACTGAAATGTAGCACAGCATTCCATCCTCAAACAGACGAACAAAGCAAGAGGACCATCCAGGCTATTGAGGATATGCTACGAGCTTATGTTATGGATTGGAAGGGTAGCTGGGAAGATCATTTACCATTGGTGGAATTTGCCTATAATAATAGTCATCACACTAGTATTGGCATGGCTCCATACGAGGCACTTTATGGCAGGCCTTGTCGGTCACCCTTATGTTGGAGTGATGTAGGAGAAAGACACGTGGTGAAGTATGAGTTAGTGGAAGAGTGTGCAGAGAAAGTTTGACTCATCTAAAAGAGATTATTGACAGCTCACAGTCAATAGAAAAGTTATGTAGATAAGAGGTGAAAAGACTTAGAGTTCTTTGAAGGTGAGCATGTATTCTTGAAGATATCTCCATGAAAGGAGTGTTGAGGTTTGGAAATAAACGAAAGCTTAGCCCCAGGTATATTGGACCTTTTGAGATCTTACGCAGTTGGATCAGTGGCATACCAGCTAGCCTTACCACCACAATTGGCAAATGTACATGACGTCTTCCAGGTGTTCATGCTAAGAAAATACGTGTCAGATCCCTCACACGTGTTGGAGCAGATCCCAGGAGAAGTACAGCCTGATATGACGTTTGAGGAGAGACCAGTGCGCATACTGGATACGAAAGTCAAGAAGTTAAGGAATAAGACCATTACATTCGTCAAAGTCCTTTGGTAGCATCATTCATTTCAGGAGGCTACTTGGGAAACAGAAGAGGAGATGGTAAGGATCCATTCAGAGTTATTTACATAGAAGTATGTAGCTAAATTTCGAGGGCGAAATTTTTATAAGGAGGGAAGGATGTAATATCCTTAATTTTTTGTATATATTAAGAATTTATTTAATAAATTAGAAAAAAAAATTTATAAGTGGAATTTGATCCTAAAAACTTAAAAATTATAGGTTTCTAACGCCATAAAGAATGGGAAAAACGGAGCTTAAATGAAGGAGTTACGAGCCGTTGAAGTTATAAGGGTATTTTGGTAAACTGGCAGAGACATAAAACACAGGGGCCTGAATTGATAACAGCACCCCCTTCTTATACACGTCTCTACCAGCTCCGGCAAATTCATCAGAGAAATCATAGAAAGGAGACGTGAAAGGGAAGAGTTTCCTTTTCCCTTTACCACTACAACCTATATCTTCCTCCTCATGGCCTTAATCTCCATCACCTTTCCCATTTTCACTGAGTTTTTCCCCAAAACCCTAGCTCTAAAAATTTCCAATTTTTCGGTGAGTAGGGCTTTGACGACATCGGCAACCACCAGTGAATTAAGGTAAGCCGTATTCCCTAAAATTTTATATTATATATGTAGATATATATAATAGAAAATACAAGAAAATAGGAAAAACGTAGTTTTTCCTAGGAACCTTGTTTACACTACTGTTGGAGCACAAATTCGTTGATGAAACCATGTTTGATTTCAAATCGAACCATCCATCTAGTGTATAAGAGACCCAAGATCAAATCCTTTAAATTTGGGAGAGATACAGCGGCTGGTATTGCCGAAAAACGTGGAAAACAGTACCTAGGGAAGTTTTAGGAACATGGAAAAAAAATCACATAAAAAATATAGTTTTTGGAAAAATCAATGCAAAAGGAGGGTAGAAATGAAATCTAGACAAAATTCTGAGAAAAACGGTGCAAAAATCGTAAGGTTTGGATGCTTGTAGGCTTGTCGGAGAGGACAGGAATCAGGTTGTCTTCTCCGACGGCGTCGGGACCCTGGCACTGACGTCGAGACGCCCAGTAGGATGCCCCAACAGAGATGCCACACGGGCGCCCATCGTCACGCTCGCACGCAGCATCTTAATGACCATGACTCACGCGGTGGTGCATCACGGTAACGAGGACGCACACGGCACATCCTCGCTGCGTGTCTCGGTGGTGGGCGTCTTCATGACACCAATTTATGCCGGTATAAACTGGCGTAAACCTGCGCTACCGGTGCAAATGGGCTGTAGTGGTCGGTCAGCCTTATTTTTTTAAGTATTTTCACGTAAAATTTGATTTCTAAGAGATAGGAGTCCAAATCGTGATCCGAAGAGGCATTGTGACCGTATTGACGACGTGGACCTAGATTTAACCTAAAAACTTATAAATAACCACTTTTACTTTAGAAAAATTTTAAAATAGTGATGTGACATTGATAGTTGCATCCAAACATATAAGTTAAAGAGATTTTACTAGCGAACGGAGTGATCTCACGTCGAGGTAGGTGACGAAAATTAATGTTTTATTTTGATTTTTAAGACCATGCATCTATACAGCATTATGGTTGAGTGTGATTTACATGACACTTATTATTAGTCGCTGATTTTGTGAGATATCGAGCTTTTTACTACTATTGTTACTTGATTTCAATCATGTGGCGAATGGTTTTATGATCCGATGATTTTATGAGATGATATTATCTATTACATATAATTAGAAATTTATTTTCTTTATTACATCATTGAAATTGATGAATTTGCATGAGAAAGAAAAGTGGAGACTTGGTGGCTGGTCCTTTTATAGGCTAACCCCGGGATGAGGGGTGTCCCTTGGGGATTGTGAGCTACGTGTACTCTTGAGTTTTGGCATATATATGATTTCTGTGTTTTGTGTTTTATGATGGGTGCTCTTGCCCAGTGGGTGTCATGGTAGGAGGGATAGGGCCAGCCACCCCCCTCTGAGATTTGTGATGTGATGAGATTTTGATATGATAGACACCTGCCCGAAGATGGCATTTGGTAGGGGTTGGTAACATAGATAGTCCACGCTACCGATCTGGGCCTTTCCATGGTTAGGCATACTCTATAAATGGATATTATGTCGGCATGAGTTATAATGATTTTATCATCGTAAATGATAGATATTTTATTTTGTCATTACTGTTATTTCATCTTTATTGCATTAATTGTCTATGTACCTACAAAAGCAATAGCTTGCTGAGGCATTGCTTTGTTTTGCAATGCCTCAGATCTTGAGTGCGACATCAAGAAGGGCAAGACCGTTGAGGAACCGTGATAGCAGCGGGGGATTCCTTTACTTGATTGATAGACAGTGATGTGAGTTAATAAACAGGATTATCATTTGATTTTCTTTATGGATTGTATACTTTATTCTATGGATTTGATTAAGACAGTTAAACATATGGTGGACATTTAATGGGATGTTATGATGGATAGACCCTGGGCCATATTATTATTGCATTTTGGATATTTATTGGTTTGAAAATAAAGGCGCTAATGCATTTTGACATTGATTGACATGTTTATTATTTCAATTCTATTATCACGAAAGTATATTTATGTTGTGAATTAAATTGTTATGTTTTGGAAAAAGAAAATAACACCTGGAAGTTTTCAAGAAACATTTTAGTAAACACATTAATAAAAACTTTTTCTCATGAGATCCCAAATGCTATTATTATTATTATTATTATTACTATAAAAAAAATGTCAGAAAATCCCGGGGTGTGACATTCTTTCATTGTCTTCTTTTCCTTATCGATTTCTCGCATAGCCCTTCCTCTATTCACCCCTCTGTTAGTTTTCTACTTATCTGCTCCAAGGCCCTACTCCCTTCTCTATCTCTCACACACCCAACCTTGTTCTCCTTTGCTTTGTTCTGTTTATTTATCGCACCAGCCTGGCACAGACCGACCTCTATCCCCAAATCCTTTCTGTCAAACCCCATCAATCACTCCCTCTTCTTGTCCACTACCTTGCCTTACCCAGCTAAACTCACCTCGCACCACCCTTCTCCCTCTCGTTTCTATTCTTGTTTCAGGCACCATACTCCAATCCCTCATCTTTTTCCCAAACCCCTCCATCTCTCGTCTTCTTCTTCATTCCATCATTGTCATTGCCACTCACTGCCTCACTAGCCAATCCCCCCCTCTATGTTCTAGCACCTTCCACCCAATCTCCACTAGCTCTTCACTATGCTAGATAGACCAAAATCGCATAATTGGATTTCCCACCTTCTCCATCTCTATCTCTCCCTCTCAGTCCAACCCAAATTGCAAATCATCTTCTTCAGTCCAGCCCCCCATGCACAGCCCAGTGGGGTCTACTCCTGTCCACATCTCACACCATTCCATTAGCACCAGTCATCTTCTCCATGTTTGTCGTTTTCAATAACACCAACATCATCACCAGCCGGCTCAGAGGAGGGAACCCAAAACAGGTTTCCTCTACTTTAACCCTTCTTATCCTCCTCCTCTTCCCTTCTCCCCCTCCATCACAAGCATCTTCATCTTCCCCATTAGGTTTCCATTTCTTTCTTTTTTGTTTAATTTGTTTTTTTTCCTTTAATTCCAGTTCTACCCATTGCACTTAATTAAAATTCCATTTCTATACCTGATTTAATTACAGCTGTGTTCCCTTTTTAATTACATTTGTGTCCTTGCTTTTATTCCTATTTCATTTTGTTTGTCATCTATTATCTAGGAACTGCATAATCTAAACAAATTTAATTAAGGCATAGGCTAATCAACAAGTTAGCCTTAACAATAAAGATCTCTTTATTTCTCCTCTGTTTCACGTTAGATCTTTAATTAACTTTCATATTACATTCTTAGGACATCCATTGGCTTGAGTAACATCTCTGATCTTAAATTTGTAATCCAGAAAGTCATCTAAACTGTCCAAATATCAAAATCCTTATTTAGCCCAAATCTCTCAGATTTTTGGGAATCTGCCTAATCCATCCGGTGAATCATCAATCAAAAGTATCATAAAGAGACTGATCAAGGCTAATTGAAGTGTATGAGACCAGATTTGAGGAAATTGACAATAATCAATCTAGCGAAGTGACTTTTTCTTATTTTTATGGTTAAATTTTTGTGTTTTTGGATTGGACCTTTGTAACTTTCATTGATTAGATATATCTCAAGTTTGATTGTACTTTCTATTGACTTTTATCATTTAATTTTAATTTTTAAATAATCAAATTTTATTAAAACTACAATTTCTTAGAGCGAGTCCCTATAGGATTGACCCGTACTTGCATACAATACACTACAATATCACATGCACTTGCAAAAAACTTAACAAGTTTTTGGCACCATTGCTAGGGATTAGCAACAGAGTTTTCATAAAATTTAATTAAAAAATCTTGAAAAAAAAAATATTAGCAATTGCATTGTTTTAGCATTTAGAGCATTTTGGGTGCGATTTTCAATTTTCATAGTGCATAATCACCCTATTTCCTAAATTTGATACTTATTTCTATTTTTCTTTTTTAGGAAATAGAAAAGTGGAGGAAATTGGCAAGTGAATCTTCATCAAATAAATAAAAATTTTCATGCTTTCTTATAATAGGATTTTTTCTTTTCTTTTGAGTGAATCTTGTAGTGAGGACCCTTTGTAATTTTTAATTTTTAATTTTATTTTAAAAGGGTTATATAATATAGGGCAAGTGTGGGATAAGGTGGCCCACACTTGATCTTCATAAAAAAAACCACACTATAAGTATCCCTCACAACTTTTATTTCCTAGATTAGGGTTTGCATTTAGGATAATCTTGCATTATTTGGTAGAATGATTGCATTTAGAAGGCATATTTGATAATTGTTGCATTTTTAGGGTTTTGCATTAGGTTACTGTTTTAATTGAATTTTTAGGGCATGTTTATTGCTTTAAGGAGATATATATGTTGATCGAACTACTATGGAGAGAGAAAATTAATTAGTAAGGATACCCGACCCCATAAGATCGATGGTGGATTTTATCACCACTCCTTAGCCCACCTAAAATAATCACCACAAGCACGCAACCCTACCTTTCAAATTAATCTAAAATCAATTAAAAGATACTTATAGGGCCATCACATGCTTGTAGGACCCTCTTACTAAGATGCAATGTATTGTCATTCTAGTAGCTTCTAAGCACCGTGGTTATAGTGGGTGTCTTAAAATCCAAGTGATTTTTCCACACTTTCTGTTGACGTTTATTGAGGTTTAAACACCTTACATGAGGATTGTATTAATCACCTTGTATAGAACCCAACTAGTAAGTAATAGTCAAATCAGGAGCACTATGTTAGGCTAATTTAAAAATATTGTTCCTACACAAATTCAAGAAAGTCAAAATATTGCTGCTTGTTAGCCTAAGGATTATTTGATTATGCTCTTTGTTTGCTCATCATGTAGAGTTGGAGTTAGGATTTAGTTTAAGACTAGCATTTAGCTTTCATATTGTTAGGGTTTTCCATAATAAAAAAACCTCATTTATTGTATACAATGATTTGTTTCGTTGTATACAAAGTTGAGAACAACAGCCTACTAAGAAGGGGATATATTTCATAGATACATAAATGGATAGGCTAGAAATTATGGAAAGTCAATTGCTTAGGATATTAGCTTTTAGGCAAGCTACACCACAACTTCAATACCATAATAATACCTATTCTGAGCATCCCTATCTAGCTTCTTCATGGCCGTCATCAAGCTCCAAATACAATGAATACTATTAGGAGCCAATGGATGTACCTAATGCATAAACACACCCTAGCAATTTTTATCCTAAGACAAATTACTAAAACTATAATAGATGGGCTAGGCATCACAAACAACTATGGTCTCAGGATTATTGACATTAGGAAGAACCACAATGGTCCCACCCTGGTCAACACTACCATGATTATTAAGAATATCAGGGTCAACCATCATGGGTTCAACCTGCTCAGCCCTTTTTCAATACCCCAATGCCACAGCAATACCAACCTTATGAGTCATTTCCTCTACAACATGAAGAACTACCATTAGAGAGCAATAATTTTTTGAGAGAATAGAACAAGTCATAGCTACTAGCCAAAAGACAATGAGAGGAGATAGAGAAATGGATAAAGGAAATGAAACCAATATGAGAAACTACTAACAAAAACATTGCTGAAATTATAAAAAGGACTAAGGAAATAAAGCAAATTGGGGATAATGAAGACACATCTATTGAGGAGGTGAATTAGTTCTTGGATATTGTCCCTTTGATGGACACTTCTCAATGGCAAACTAGAGTAGAATTCCCTACAGACCTTGATATTCCAATTGAGCCTTATAATGTGGAAGATGTACCTAATTGGGACCTAAAAACCTTATTTTACCAACCATTAGATAGTAGTTTAGGTCCATATGAAATCTTACATGTGCCAAAAGAACAGGAAGAGAAAGAGTCCATTGATGTACTAACTTTACATTAACCAACTCTAGGGTACACATGAGAGATAAACAAAGTTTAAGCCAAACCTTGTTCTCATCTCTAACAATACAAGAAGAACCTTTTAGGGAAGAGTAGAGTCATCTTATTACCCTAGTTCGGGACACAGTTAGGGAAATAGAGGAAAAAGGATAAACTGAATACAATGGTTATTGTTATCCCTCAATTTGGTCAAGAAAAGGACCATTCGTCTCCAAATGGTCTAACAAAATGCATAATAGTACACAAAGTCAATGTGTTACCATCACCTCAATTTTCAAGGTGGAGGATTTATCTTGACTACTATGAAATTTTGAAGATGGGGGATCATCAATATGATTCCTCACAATTAAAAATTGTGGTGGCCTTCGTTGTTTTAATGTTACCACCACAAAAAAAATTTAGGGTGGAGGCAATATATAGATTACAACGAGATTCTAAAATGGCGCAAGAAATCTTGCTATTTTCATCTTAGGATTCAAATTAGGACAAATAAGCTGACCTAGTTAGCTCTAGGTTTAGAAAGTTAGGATAGGCCATGTTTAGCTAAAGACGTAAAATTTAACGCTTCCTAGGAGATAACCTAGATGTTTTTCAAATGTCCATCTTCTGCATCCTTCCATTATCATATAGATCCTATGTTTTCCAACATTGAGGACAATGTTTCATTCATGTTGAGGGGTGTACATGCATATAGGGATTTTGAATTTTCTTTATTCTTAAAAATAAAATAAAAAGAAAAAAATTTAAGGTAGAGTTTCCTTACTATGATGGGAACTAGATGTTTAGAATTTACTAATTCCATGATTTTCACCTCTTAATGGGAATGTATGCTCAGCTTAGAGATATAAAGCCTACCCAGTGTATTGCATACTACTAGTTAGCCCCTTTGAGCCTATTATTAAGCCTTTTCTTTCTTAACCCCATTTACTTGAACCCAGAACAAGTCAGTAAAATAAATATCCATTACCCATTGTCAAAATGAGTAGAGGAGAAAAGAGGACAAGAAGTAAAAAAAGTGTGAAAATTAGCGACAAAAATATGAAAGAGATATTCACTTCAAGTACAACCCCAAAGAAAAAAATTTCCTAACAGATATTAATTGAAGACCTCTACTCAATTTTGAACCTTTGAAATCCTAATACCCTTCTTTTCTGAACCTATACTAAGCCTACATTTTGTCTTAGTTAAAGACCTATTGATCTTAGGTGGAACACAGCCTTAAAGAGGAGATAAAAGAAGGAATTAAGGTAAACTACCCCTAATATTCTTGATAATGTCATCCACTCTTAAGGATCACTTTCCCTTGTCTCATGAGCATTTAAATGATTTATGTGAACCATTAGCTTGTTGGATTCGGTCACATAATGAGAGAAATATGTTTAACCCCTTATCTGAAAGTTTCATTTCTGAGAGTATACTTGTGAGGATTTGAGGTCAAGACATATTTCCAATGGAATTTAAGCATATCCAGTTAGAAGTCAAGATTTATGTGGCTGTACACACGCACATGCACTCCTAGAAATAACTCAAATAAAATGTCTTTAATATGTGTATGATGTGTACAATTGTTAAATCTTCTCCATTAAGTCGTGAAAGACAAGTAGATTGCTAATGAATGATGATTCTCTGAGATAAAACAGGGGACTCAACCTTAGTGAATTTTGTGGGTATATTTACTGCAAACCCTCATGAGGTCTAACTTGTCCACTAGGTGTAACCTAGGGGTTCAAGGGCTTATTGCATATGCTAAATGCAATCATGAGTACCTACCAAAGTGGCGGTTTGTACCAGTTTTTGTAAAATGATTTTTCGTATTTTTCTCAGGACTAGCAAAATACTGGTTGGGGGAGGGGTGTTAAGTGTTTAATTTTTTCCAAGAGAACCCTAGCTTAGAATTTAATTAGATCATCTAACTTATCAATTTGAGAATTTTTAGATAAAATATGAATTTTAGCTCAAATTGACCATCCAACCATAAATTGTCAAATTTAACTGTCAGATGATCATCAAAGCTTATCAAATGCTTAATGTATGGTTTAGATGACTCTAATTTGGTGTTTTGTTTTGTAGATCAACCAAAAGAGGCATGGATGGTTGAGATTAAATTTAAACGGTGCAGATTATCCTAAAAGGCATTGAATGGACCAGATCACTCATAAATAAAGACAAGATAGTTTCCTAAAAGTGAATTGATCTTAATTGGAAGTCATGGGGAAGATTTTATAATAAGGGAAATAACATGGGAATGGAAAGATGCAAAATAGAAGTTTCTTAAGAATGGAATTAGAAGGAGACTCTATAAAGAGGAGGAAAACCATCATCTTCAAATCCTTCCTCTTTGGATGAACCATACGGGGCTGGAAGAGGAAACTGTTTCCTCCTTACCTCCTTTCCACTCTCCTCTTATACTCCCCATGACTCTCTCTCTCTCTTATCTCTTCTCTTCACCTCCCTTGGACTAGACCATAGGAGGCAAGACCACCACCCCCTTTCTCTTCTTTTCTTTTTCTTTTTCTTTTTTTTTATTGTTTTACTGTTTTCCTTTGTTTCCATCGTTTTTTTTTTTCTTCTGTATTTCAATCATTTCTTTCATCTTTTTCTTTTCCTTATCAATTTCTCAAATAGCCCTTCCTCTATTCACCCCTTTGTTGGTTTTCTAGTTATCCGCTCCAAGCTCCTATTCCCTTCTCGTCTCTCATGCACCCAACCTTGTTCTCCTCAACTTTGTTCTATTTATTTACCAGACCAACCCGTCTCTATCAGCCTAGCACAGACTGGCCTCTATCCCCAATTCCTTTTCATCAAACCCCATCAATCACCCCCTCTTCTCGTCCACTACCCTGCCTTACCTAGCCCAACTCACCTTGCGCCACCCTTCTCCCTCTCTTCTCTATTCTTATTTCACACACCATACTCCAATCCCTCATCTTTTTCCCAATCCCCTCCCTCTCTCATCTTCTTCTTCATTCCATCACCATTATTGCTGCTCACCACATCACCAGTCAGTTCCCCCCTCTATCTCCTCTGTTCTCCACCATCCAGCCCGGTCTTCTTCGTTCCAGCACCATCCGCCCAATCTCCACCAGCTCTTCACTGCGCTAGACAGACTGGAATTTCATAACTGGATTTCCCACCTTCTCTATCTCTCCCTCTTAGCCCGACCCAAACCTCACATCATCTTCTTTAGTCCAACCCGACATGCACAGCCCAGTGGCGTTTGCTCCTATCCACAGCTCACACCATTCCACCGACACCGGTCATCTTCTTCTTCTTCATTGTCGTCACCGGCCGGCTCAGAGGAGGGGACCCAAAATGGGTTTCCTTTGCTTTCACCCTTCTTCTCCTCCTCTTCCCTCCTCCCCCTCTATCATCGGCAAATTCATCTTCCCATCAAGTTTCCAATTTTTTTTCCATTTAATCTATTTTTTCCCTTTAATTCCAGTTCTACCCATTGTACTTAATTAAAATTCCATTTTTGTACCTAATTTAATTCCAGCTGTTCCGTTTTTAATTATATTTGTGTCCTTGCTTCTATTCCTATGTTATTTTGTCTATGATTTGTAATCCAGGACCTACATAATCTAAACTGATTTAATTAAGGCTTAGCCTAATCAACCAGATAGCCTTAACAATAAAGATCTCTTTATTTCTCCTTTGTTTCACATCAAATCTTTAATTAATTTTCATATTACATTCTTGGGACATCCCTTGGCTTGATTAATATCTTTGATCTTAAATTTGAAATCTAGAAAGTCATCCAAATTATCCAAATCTCAAAGTCCTTATTTAGCCTAGATCTCTTAGATTTTTGAGAATCTACCTAATCCATCTAGTGGATCATCAATTAGAAGTGCCATAAATAAATTGATGAAGGCTGATTGAAGTTTATGAGACTAGATCTAAGAAAATTGACAATAATCAATCTAGGGAAGTGACTTTTTCTTATTTTTATGGTTAAATTTCTATCTTTTTGGATTGAACTTCTGTAATTTTCATTGATTACATATGTCTAAAGTCTGATTGTACTTTCTATTAATTTCTATCATTTAATTTTATTCTTAAATAATTAAATTTTATTAAACTCCAATTTCTTAAAGCAAGTCTCCCTATGGGATTGACCCATACTTGCACATGCTACACTACAATATCCCGTGAACTTGTGGAAACTCAACACTAGGATCTTGACTCAATGCACGAAGACTTGAGCCAAGTCATTCTCTTGCCGAGCATATAACCAAACTTGCCTAGGGACATCAACCTCTCGTATTCTATACCTCAATAGAGGCTTATCAAAAAAGCCTTCTGAACATAACTATCAACGTTGCTATCTTTTACATACCCTGAAAACTATCCTTCCTATGTAGGGAACTGAATCTACTACCAAATCATCACTAATTGAACATCTAAGGATGCCAACAGGAAATGGCTCTTCCATATTCAAGCAGTAGTTTCTTGTAATATCATCTAAATCTTCATCATGCACATACGACCTACCATATGCAATTTCAAACTCAAAATAACTTCGAGCATTTCTAGTTTGCCACTGATTCAAACTCAAGCTTCTTTCTCCTTCCAAGGAGCACAAATGTTTCAAATGGTCTACCCTCTAACTTTTAGGGATTGTCTTATCATGTGAGGAATTGGTATTAAAATGTGTATTGCTATCCTTAGTTCTTACTTCTTTCTGTTTGCTCTCTGGTCTCCCACTCAAAAGCCCCAATTGTCATCCTTCACATACTCTCTGTTTCAGAGAGTTACATATCACATATTCTTTATTACCATCATTTTCACCTATGTTCAACACAACTTGGATATCTTGTTTAGGTGAAGAAACTTTGCTCTTCTACATTATTCTCCTAGTTATCTAAAACATGTTTTCCCTTCTCATTATCCTCAAGCTTTGTTGAATATTAATTATAATGCTTCACAAAACTCTATACACATCATCCAACTTAGGGTTGAACCCTCAAGTGCCTGTTTATGTCAATAAGTATCCTATTGTGTGGCAAGGCTATCACTCTTATTGGATAGAGATGTTTTCATTTTCATTCTTGAAAAGGAATGTTTCTTCTCATTAGAGCTCCTCTCACATATTATGCCATATAATTATGGTCAACAATTCATAATTGAATTATGTCCAATAAACATCTTCACCTGTAACATCCCATAAAAAAAAATGTAAAACATATTATTAAAGGAGAAGGCCAAATTGATATTGGCACTCCCTCCCCACTTAATTGAACAAACAGACCGTTTGGTCTGTTCTCAAAACCCGATAGAAATGTGATGAAGGGGAGAGGGAAAGAGAGAGAGGATAAGAAAGAAGAAGAAGAAGAAGAAGAAGAAGAAGAAGAAGAAGAAGAAGAAGAAGAAGAAGAAGAAGAAGAAGAAGAAGAAGAAGAAGAAGAAGAAGGGAAAGAGGAAGGAGAGAAAGGAGATGGGGAAAGGCGATTGCACACCAAGAAGCCCAGACATGCCAAAAAATGTAGATGTCGGAGAAGAAAAGAGGGATTTTGGGGGCTTTCCATGTTGCTAGAAGATGAGGAGCTCGGATTTCAGATCTAAAGCCCCCACCTTGCTCACCTCAAGGTCTAGGGCAAAGGCCCTTTCTTTTCATTGCGATTGGAGGAGGAAAAAAATGGGTTTTTTGGTTGGCCAGAGTTTGCAGGTCATTGCCAGAGACAATGATAGCTCGGATCATTTATCCAAGCTAGTCATCTTGCACAGCTGGCCTAGAAGAACAAAAACCCTAGGGTTATGCAAGGATTGGTGATGATCTAGGCCGTTGATTGAAGAGGGGATTGCTATGTGACGTGGATTAGAGGATTTTTCCTGAAATCATCTTCAATCTAGGTGATCCAAGGGTGTAAGAAGCACAATGACATTATTTGACAGTAAGATTCATGAAACCCAACTTTTGATTTGATGAATTTTGTTAAATCCATGCGTTTTTATGCTAGATTTAGATTTAGAGACTATTTAATCATCCATTTCTTAATCCAAACCTAGGATTAGGTAAGTAAGTACTTGATAAAGCTTGAAATCAACCAAGATCATCGATCTAGGCTAAAAATTGATCGGACAATCTCAGCCATCCAATCGGGTAATGTTCATACAGCAACTTTGTGACATCTGATTGACAATCAAACACCACAAATGAGTCTAGGGCATTAAAATTGCTAGGATATGACACAAATTGAAGAATCTAAATGGAATTTGAGTGAAAAAACCTAAACCATCCAATTGGACAGTAGAGTAATAAGGACTTGGCAGTTCTGATGGGTGATCAGACACCACCATTGCATACCCTGACCTTTATTAAGTTAAGATCCTCTGAATATTTAAGATAAACCTGCTGAACAAGGAAAGCAACTTGCAGTCACTTAAGATGAATGTTGGATAACCAATGACGTGGATTAGAAATCCAGTAATCATTGGTCATTCAATTAGCTATCAACCAATAGCTAATGAAACACCCTTGGCATAGAAATAAACATTGAAATTAGAGAGATCATGATGAGAATGATTAGGATTGATGATCAAAGATCACAAATATTTGTCCAGTATCACTTGGATTTGTTTAATTTGAGATGTGAAAACACCAAGTGATAAATGACTTATGATGTGACAATACGTCAGAGCGCACAATGTGACATTGCTTATGTGCCTAATTGGAGACAACATTTATCGAGGTAGGTGATTACATTTGTGATTTTTCCATGATTTCTTAAATCATGACATAGTATTTTAAACTTTGAGGCATAGGTTTTATGCTCTGCCATATTGCATGAGATAATTTTTCAGCATGTATTGCCGATATGCTTGCTACTTCTTTTGTGCATGATTTTATGCACTATTTTTAGTATATTTCAGTTGCATCGACTTAATTATTGAGGATGTTATGCACTACTTTTTGATGCATGATGTTGATATATTGAATTACTCACTCGATTTGGCTTTATTGAGAATGGAATGATTATGCATTATCATGTTTTCATGAAAATTCATTTATTCTGAATGATTTAGTCATATATTTAAATATATGGTTGATGGTACACTACCTTGTCTTTGACCAGATCTTATTGAGATTTTTACACATGAGAGTTTCTATGCTTTGTCGATTGGGATAATTGAGCTTGTGATGGGATGCATTGCCCTGTGAGTACTTGAGTGCCCCATGTGGATGAAAGGACGAAAGAGTGAAAGCAGGATTGGAATGTGTCTTTCCGTGAGTGTCTGAGTGCTCTATTGTGGGTGAAAGGGTGAAAGCGAAAAGTACTGAGAGGTGGGCCCACATTGCCATGAATGTACTTGAGACACTCATAAGGCTTGACCGTGCACGATGTTTTGTTGATTTTGACATACATTCATGTTGTTCCATGGATATAGATTTTCATTGTTTTAGCAGACATATATCTATGTATTTTCTCATGTTTTGTATGTCATGATGCCCAAGATTGATATCGTTTTGATTTATATCATGGATTTTGTGTATTGTTCATCATGGATATTTGATGTTTTATGTTTCGTGTTTTGTATATATCTTCATCTTACAAGATTTACCATGATCTTGATACCTTGCACCATGAAATTTTCTATCATTTTTGTTATTGAATGTAAATCACCTACACAAGCATAGCTTGCTGAGGCATTGCTTTATTTTGTAATACCTCATATTTGGAGACCAATAGCGTTAAGGGTATGCAGGTGGAGCAGCGTTGACTGAGCGACGACGTCAAGGACCATGTACCTTTTTGTGTTCAAAGACTAATTAGTGTATGTCTCTTAGACTTTGTTAGACTTTTTTAGGACTGTACTTGGAGGTTATATATTTAGATGGATTGGACCCACACTATTGTATAGTGTACATTTATTTACAAATGCAGTTGATGTGGTGATCATGGATGGAACCTAAAGGCTTTTGGACTTGTACTATCATTGTCTTTTCTTAGCTTGTGTATTTATCGTGGTTTTGAATTAAGCATGCTTAGAGTATCTAGATTTGATTTTATTTATTGTCGTAGTTTTGGGATGTGGTTGACCCCTGAGGTTTTCGTTTGGGTAAATTCTTTTAACACTAAATAAAATTTATAAATCTTGAGTTTTCATTTTTAGGGATCTTGTCTATTTTTCTAAAAAATATATTATTATTATTACAACTTTGGAAAAAGGTTTAGAAAAACTCGAGGTGTCACATCACCAAAGACAGAAAATAAAAATTTTCATATCATTATCTAATTATACATATATTAATTATCCAATTGGGTTTTCCACCAAGGAGCCCTATAAATTCATGTTCATTCATTCAAAACACTCATGACATCCTAGTTTTTATTCAAAACTCAAATGGTTTCCCAAATATTTAGGCTCTTCCTGCACTCTCAATGGAAAGGTTAATATATCTAAGTCTATCCTCTTGAACAATTTATGATCCAATTCCAGTATGATTCATCTCTATCACTCATACTGATTAATCAATTCTCACTTGTTAGTTGTATATGACTTTTGGACATTTAAGATTGGCTGTGAGTGGATTAATCTAGGCTCTAATAGCAACTATGATGACCTAGGTTTTTGAATGACTTTTCATTCATTTTTTTCAAAAAGCAAAGCCCCTAGTTGAAAATACTTTTAGAAATCAAACAGCAGAGAAATTTTTCTATGAAAAGAATTTACGAAAAACCATGAGTGTCATTACTACTTTACAAAAATTGGATTATGTAGTAAGAATGAAATGCACATTTCTACTAAAAATTCTATAAAGTTTCCTATGTTTTTCAGACATTGCGCATTTAAGCATGCAATGTGAACAAGTAATAAACATAATCTTTTACATTGTCTAATTTAAACATTCAAAGACAAGGTACATATATAAGAAAATATCTTCATCACCTAGGACTTCCAGTAATAACACCAATCACATAAGTTATTAGATGTTTACATGTCCATTCATGTTCACAATACAAATACATACACACTCTGTCTTTTTTAATAATTACAAAAATCTCAACACAGTCCATATCTTACCTTTCCTTCTCAAAACCATTAGTACTTGCCCTCCTGCTTAAATGGTGGCTCTATCACTTTGAAGTCCTCTAATTTGAGATATTGTAAACAATTACAATATGTGATGGCCCAAGTTTTTGAATGCCTTTTTAAGAATTATTTTTGAAAGGTGGGAACCCTATTTGAAAATATCTTTTAGAAAACATACAATGAAAACATTTTTCTTTAAAAAGACCTTTCAGAAAATCGTGAGTGTCATAAGACCTATCAAAACGCATTCATTAGTTCTAAAATCAAACATTTTTACATTTAAATGTGACAAGTCAAAAACTTAACATTTCCCAGAAATCTATCTAGTTATAGCCCACAGTCTGATATGTACTAAACATATTTATACATGTCTAAACTGTTTATAACAATTACATAACTATCAGGCATCTCACAACATTTATATAATGTACAAATCATACATACACTATATATACCCTGTCTCTGACTATTCTACGTGCTTGGTCTCAACACTCTTGCCTTTCCCTTCTTCATGTTTATTTATAAAGTTGGTGGGGTGAGTATAGGAGAATATACTCAGCAGGTAAAACTAAGATCACAAATACAAATCAATGTAAACTCGCTTTCATGCACATAGTAAAATATCATTAGGTATCGTTGTTAAGGATTATCAATATAAATTAGTAATATAACATTTGCATGTTTTTCAAACATTCCATCCAAGGTTTTAGGTCATTCGAGTACAATATAAGTGTAAGAATACCATGATATGTCAACATCAAAAGAGTACTCAATAAACAAGAGTACAAAATTGACAATAAATTAGTTAAGCACTAAAATCTCAATTTAAATAATATAGAGACAAGTCCTCGTTAATTTATGTCAAACATATCAGTTCTTAGCATATAAATATGAATATATCAAACCTCAAATCATATAAGGCATCGTCATGCTTAATGGCGAGGGTGTTTATGACCCAATCACACACATGTTGCCCAAAAATCAACCTGTAATAACTACCCTATAATGGGACACTACAATAGTACAACAACTGCCCAATCATGGGACACTGTAGCAAAAGAATACATGGACCACTATACTGCCACAACTATCTAATAGTGGGACACCACATGCTCAAACCCTGACACTAACCATGTGAGACTTATCACTATCTTACATGGGAGGAGAACGAATCACGTAGTGCAGCCTTCCCATGATGGCACACTCAAAATCTAGCCACTTAGGCCTAGTGTCAAAAATATCAACCATTGAAAGGTGGGAGGCCATCCCTGTAACCCTCCTATCATAGTTTCCATAGGCAAAAGTGCTTGTTTAAAAAAAATCATCAGCAAATCAATGCATGAAAATCTCGGTACCATTGTACCCTTAGTGACATATTAGTCACTGATCACATAATCAAATCCTGATCATGGTTTTTAAAATACATATTTTTTCATTTAAATGCCAATGGATGTCAAATATAAATGATGCATGAGATTTAGTTAGGACAATTACCCATAATGAGCATTTTATGTTTTCTATTATAATAATAAAATCCTTATATTTTTAATAAAAATTAGATAGAGTTTTTCCTATTTATAGGACAATGCACATTTAATGCATGTGATGGGTATCACCTGATAATCATGATTTCATATCTATATAAGAATCGAGACTCTATCTCCTAACAATTTCACCCATGAGAAATTCACAAATTTCCATATAATTCAAGTCATGAGGATGCTAGTTAAATCTCAAAGATAATCATCAACTATAGTTATATGTAGTAATTACATGTACGTATCAAAACAGTGCATAAGTGAAATAAATGTGAAAACTTAGCAATCTTAAAATTTACCCACCTCAACTTGATGATTTGAATTCACCAGAATCGATTACCAATCATTTTGGGATGTTACTCGACAAATCAGAAAATGAGGATCAGGGCTTCTGTTACCAACTATGAATCAATCTGAGAAATATGAAATAAATATCATAATTTAGTCTCTTAATTATGGATTCATACATTAATATTCTAATTTGAACGTTCAGATTGTCCTTCATTTGTCGTTTAACCTTGTATCAAATATCTTTGAGTGTTAGAGAGTTAAATTTCACACATCAATCATCAGATCTAATGTTCTAAGCCTAAATTACATAGATCTAAGTACTTGAATGATCAGATCTACAAAGTAATGGTCCGATCAACATTTGTACATTTAATAGGATTTTCATTCATTGTTTTCAATCCAAATTGTCCTCCACATGTAATTCACATTATCATATTCATAGATCTACTGTCATATCGTGTTTTCAATGGTCAGATTTGTAGATTTAGTGGCACTATGCACCGTGTTTAGATTGAAAATTTAATGGTCAAATGATCTCCGATTGAACTTTCATTAACACGAATGTGAAATTCACTCAATCAAGATTCCATCCATATAATTTTCCAAAATTTTACCTCATTGAAAAATGGTCATTGGTGCTAGAATTTGGTCACCATCGTCGAAGAAGTCGACCCAAAAATGGTCCTCACTGGCCACTGTTACAATGTCAAAAATGTAGTTTTTACACCAAATCAAAGCATGGGTTTTGTATATCTCAACTTTCCCTTCACTCCTATGAAATTGGAGTGATTCCATCACCATTTAGTGCTACAAATAAGGGAAAATAGACAAAAACCCCGACTTGTTTTTCTGACATTGCCAGCAATGGGAGGAACGATGAAGGGAAAGATGAGTGAGGGAGAAGAGAGAAAAGAGAAAAGAGAGGAAAGAGGAAAGGAGAGATTGGGTGCGGTGTTTCCTTACCTAGGCCAATGACAGTCACCAAAGAATGCTAAAGGAGGAAAAAAGGGGAAACACCTAGAGAGAGAGAGAGAGAGAGAGAGAGAGAGAGAGAGAGAGAGAGAGAGAGAGAGAGAGAGAGAGAGAGAGAAAGAGATTGGGTGAAAAGGGGTCCCTGGCTTCTCCCCTGCTTGACCGGCAGCTTGGGTAGAGCTCCATGCATTGAGCTCCCCTTGGTTCGCCATCATGCGGGGTCCATCCATGGTGAGGGGGGTGCCATTATCAATTTGGTCCCCTCTATATTTAGTAAAATCTTTGGTTCTCTCACCTTCAAACTCTGTTTCATGCAAAATTAGTGTTGCTGGAAAGTTCTCGTCGCATACATTCTGATTTTTAAGGTTTCAAAGTCAAATTTAGAAGCAAATTTCACTTTTTGCACTCAAACTCTTCTTTTTAATTATAATAAAATGTAGGGTCATTACACAATATCTCAACAAACTTGTGCTTGTGTAGGAGGAATAAGATGCATACATAAAAGAAATCATAGTGTCTATATAAGGAAATCTCATATTATGTCATGCAAGGTAATAACTGTTAACAACTTGACTGAAAATAACATAAAGCATTCATTGAATCATGAATTCATGTCATAAGTCCATATAGCAATTTTCCATTTTGGTTTTAGTTTTTATGTGCCACTAATAAAACAAAAATCATGTTTTAAACGTATCAATGCATTTTACTTTATTCTCAATACATGCATTGTACATAAAGATGCATCAAATTTCTATTCTGACGTGAAATTCTCAAATATGGTGAGACATGCTAGAAATTTAAACTATCAAACTATAGATACATAGACTCTCTCAAAGTAGAGGCATCTTACAATGAGTCACTTCAAAAACACTCTATAGAGGATTAGTACTAGCTCTCATGAGTTGCCTGATTTCAACATATCAACAAAATTATAAACTATACACGAGCCAAACCAACTCATAGTAGTCGTTTGATTTTAATTGTATCTGTAATCACATAGATCACAATCTTTAGATGGGGTTAGGACCAACTCTAATGAGTTGCCTGATTTTTATTCATGTCAACAAAATACAGGCTATACACAGACCAAACCAACTCACACGAGTTGTTTGATTTTAATTGTATCCATAATCACATAGATCACAATCTTTAGATGGGGTCAGGACCAACTATAATGAGTTTCCTAACTTTTATTCATATAAACAAAATACAAACTATACACGGGTCAAAAAAACTCACATGAGTCGTCAGATTTTAACTATATCTGTGATCACATATATCGCAATCTATAAATGGGGCCAGGATCAATTCTTGTAAATTGCCTAATTTTTCTCATATCAACATATCATAATCTGTCCATGGGCCAAGCCAACTCTCTTAAGTTGCTTGATTTCACTGTATCAGCATATCATAGTCTACATACGGGCTAGGCCAACTCTTACAAGTCGACTAATTTTAACCATAACTGTGACTCACCATATTTAGATCATAGCATTTCAAAATAAAATCTCATGGTAAAATTTCTTAAAAACAAATCTTCATAATATATGAATATCATCTGAACAAATAAGCAGAAACATATACATGATCATGGGTACTCATGTACCCAATTACCATCAAACAATATGGTAGACTTCCCTTATGTGCCAAAATGCATATAACACATACCATTGCATTAAAACTTAAGTTTTTATTCAAAACACATCATGCATATTGAACTTCATTCGTCGTATGTTCTAATAAAACTCTTTAAGAAAACTAAAATATAAATATAAGGAAAATATAGTGTTCAAAACAACTCCCTGCATTTTTCTGTTTACAAGAAAAAGAGGAAGAAGTAATTTTCATAAAATATTTCCAATTTGCCCATTCAACTTAAATTTTAATCCCATTTTTGTTCTTTTTCTTAAGTTGTCTTATTCCTATCCCTTTTTTACATTGTTCAAGTTTTCTTTGTTCTTAGATTAATTTCAAGAATTACATAATTTAAGCCTTGTTTGATTTAAGCTTAACTAAATCAATAATTTCGCTTTAACAAATAGGAGTACATTATTTCCTGATCTTTCTTTCATTAGAATTCAAATTAATCTTCAGGTCTTGTTCTCAGGACAACTCTTAGTTTATCCATTAGCCATGATCTTTAATTTGAAACCCAAAAATTTTATCTTAGCCGTCCGAAATCCAAAATCTTTCCTTGGTAGAGATAATCAAAATTTTGGAGAATCTATTTAATCCAGCCATTAGATCCTTAATCAAAAGTACCAATGAAAGATTTAAGAAGGCTGATCAACTTTGATGACAACAGATTATAAGAAGTTTGTCATGATCAAGCTAGAGAAGTGAATTTTATTTGTTCTTTAACTAATTTTCTATCTTTTTGAACTTGGATTGGTGTAATTTTCATTAGTTGAATAGCTTTGAGTTTACAATTCATTTTTATTTAATTTTTGTTATTTCATTCAATTAGTGGTTGATTAAATTTTATTTAAACTCTATCTTTTTAACTCGAGTCTATCAAATTTAAGATATGCCTATTTAGGAGAGAAACTTGTTGATTGTTTACTGCAAGTGCATTAGCTATTTTAATATAGCTGATGCAAGTACTGGTTGATCCCACGATGACTCAACTTAAAAAGATGGATTTAAATAAAATCTAATTAGCCACTAATTGAAAGAAATAATAAAAATAAATTGTAAACTCATATATATTCAACTAACGAAAATTACACCAATCCAAGTTCAAAAATATAGAAAATTAACTAAAAAAATAATATTCACTTCCCTCGCTTGATTATGACAAATTTCTTCAAATTTAATGTCATAAGTTGATCAGCCTTCATCAATCCCTCATTAATACTTCTAATTAAAGATCCAATGGCTGGATTTTGAACAGCTTAGATCAAATTTTTGGGTTTTAGATTGAAGATCAAGGCTAAAGAATAAGCTAAGAGTTTTTCTAAGAACAAGATCTAAAGATTAATTTGAATTCTGATGAAATAAAGATTAAGAAATAATGTACTCCTATTTGTTAAAGGTAAACAATTGATTCGGTTAAGCATAAATCAAACAAGGTATGAATCATGTAATTCCTGAAATTAATCTAAGAAAAAAATAAAACATGGATAAGGTAAAATAGAGATAGGAATAAGACAACTTCAGGAAAATGACAAAAATGAAATTAAAATTTAAGTTGAATAGGTAAAATTGCAATTATCTATGAAAATTCCTTCTTCCTCTTCTTCCCATAAACAAAAAAAAATGCAGGAAGCTATTTCAAATAGCTTCATGTGTTGTTTGAAATAGGAAACAAAGGGGAGATAAGGGATTTGAACAAAAACCCAAATTGGGTTTTGACTAGAATGAAAATATTTAGTAGGAAAAAAAAATTAAGTAAAAATGGTGAGAAAATGAAGCTAAAAACAGAAGAACACGATGAAAACAGAGTGAAATGAAGGAAAACGGGAAGAGAAACAGAAAAGAGAGAACTGAGAATGAAGGGTAGCTAATGTAGACTAAGCACAACTATAAAGATGACAATGAGCAAAGAATGATGGATAGAAAGAAAGTGAGCAGACAATGAGAGAGAGAGAGAGAGAGAGAGAGAGAGAGAGAGAGAGAGAGAGAGAGAGAGAGAGAGAGAGAGAGAGAGAGAGAGAGAGAGAGAGAGAGAGAGAGAGAGAGAGAGAGAGAGAGAGAGAGAGAGAGAGAGAGAGAGGGATCCAGGAAGAGACAAGTGCAAGAGAGAAGGGGATGATGGGTCCTCCAGTGTAGATCATCCCTTGATGGTGCTCCCTTCATCCTTTTAAAGCTAAGATTCTTCTAAATTTGGTCTCTTTTCCTTACTTAGAAGTAATATCCAAAAGGAAAAACCCATATAGGATTTTCTTTCCAAACTTCCTCATTTGTCTAGCTTCCAATCTTGCTTTGGTAATGATCTAGTACATTGATTTGACCCCAACCATTCAATGCTAGAATCTAGTTGATCTAGAAAAAAATATGACTAAATTAGAATCATCTTAATCATACATTACACATTTGATTATCGCTCATGATCATCTGACTATTAAATTTAACAAATCAATGGTTGGATGAACAATTGAAGAAAAAATTCATATTTTATCTCAAATTTACAAAACTAATTGGTTAGATGATCTAATTAAATGCTAAATTTAGGGTATTTTGGCCAAAATTAAAACTTAGAATACTCCCAACCAGCATTTTGCTAGTCCGAAGCAAAATTTTGAAAAATTATTTTCAAGTCAACTCCCACTTTTCTCAAAGAATTATCTTCAATAAATCTATCAACTTTAGCATCCTAATAAAAATGAATGAAAAATTCAAAACCATACCCATATTCTAAATATATTTCATTTAAGCTCATATCTTAAAGTGAGTGCGTGAGTGTATAATCTACACATAAAATAATCTTTATCTCTAAGTGAACTTCTAACTTTTGAACTCCATATGAAATATGCTTTTACCTCAATCCTCACCAACAATCATACACTCAGAAATAGAATCTCTCAGATAAAGGATTCAAATCATATATCTCTTTTAAATATATGAGCAGAGTCAATAAAAATGAATTTATCTCACATATACACATGAAGGAATGGAAGTTACTAAGGAATTTAATTTTGATCCCTTTAGAAAGAAAAAGATGTCATTATCTTTGAATATTTAGAAATGCTACTCTTTAAATCATGTCTATCCATATCCTCATCAAGACTATATTTCCACTACAATCAATAGGTCTTCAACTGGAACGAAATGTAGGCTTAGGGCAGGGCATGAAAGAAAGGGTTTAAAGGGTATTCAAAGTTCTTCAAAAATAAGTAGAGGTCTTCTACTAGAGTTAATAATTCTTCTTTACTTTGTTTTTCTAAAGTGAATATTTCTTTTTCCACTTTTTTTCAAACTTTTCTTCTTTTTTTAGTACATTTTTTTCTCTTTTCAACACTTTTAAATCTCTTTGAAGAACACATTTCTTTTCTTGATATTCTCTTTTCTACTTTTATTACAACTAAAAGGTATATCTTCATTCATCTCTTATTTATATTTCAAAGAAAATAGGTACTTAATATATTATACTAGGTAAACATGGTAAAGGGTAATTTGGGTGACAAAAGAAAAGGCTTGTATTAAATGCTCAAATTGGCTAACTAGTGGTAAAAATATTTTTTGGTTGTATTTATGGCTCTGGGTTAACAAAAAGAATTGCCTAAATCCTTTTCTAGGTTTCATATAATCAATCAAATTCAATGAACTTCTAGTATCTTAAAGGTAATACTCTAATAATTCAGGTAATTAACCAAATTTAAGAATTAGTGGGATCAAATTTAGTTTAACCACACTGAAGAAAATTAGAAAAAATTATAACCTCTCAAAAAGAATGAGTGGCTCTAAAACTCACTTAGTTTATAGGTCTTTACTAAATTTCTTTAAGATCTCTAACTTATAACTACTTATCAATTTAAACTATGTATATGCAACTATGTCTACAAATGTGATCTGATACTTTGCTTTCATGGAATACTTTAGAAAATAAGTAAAATGATGAATTAATCATGTGCAACTCCATTAATAAGCTAATGTTATATAGACTATACTTCAAAAAATCCAATTCTCATCATAGTGTAGGAATTGACCTAAAAATTTTCAAAAATAAATTTAGCACTTTTTTCAATTTTTTTTAATTAAGAGACAAAACTAAACAAATACTACAGTTTTCTAGAATTCTACACCCCCAAATTGAAACAAACATTGTCTCAAATGTTTAAAAAGTAGGACCGAAAATGAAATGGAAGATGTAGAAAACAACGAAAATATATATATAAGATACAAAGGGATCATATCCACTCAATCTTAATAAATAGGATACTCCAGAGTTGTGGAGTCAACTTCTAAATTCTCATATTCTATGAAAAGCTTTAAACTTTGAACATTCACTTTAAAAGTATGGCCAGTCCTAGTATCCTCAATCTCTACGGTCCCTCAAAGACAAAATTTCTTTGATTATATATGGATCAATCCATCAAGATCTAAGCTTAACTGGAAATAGGTAGAGCTTAAAATTGTAAAGTAGAACCTTCTAGTTTGGAGTAAAGGATTTTCTCATTATGTTTTTATCATGAAAGACTTTCATCTTTTCTTTGTATATCCTATTACTCTCATAAGCTTCTTGCCTGATCTCTTCCAACTCATTAAGTTGGAGTTTTCTATGTTAGCCTACTTTATCCATATTAAAATTAAAGGTCTTTATTACCCAGTAGGCTCTCTGTTCCAATTCCACACAAATGACATGCCTTACTGTATACAATACGATAGGAAGACATACCAATTGGGGTTTGATGTGCAATCCTATAAGCATAAAGCACATTGGTTAGTCTAAGAGATAATCCTTACGATCCAGATTAATAATCTTTTATAGAATTTGTTTTTTTGCCTGATTAGATACTTCAAGTTGTCTGCTTGTTTGTGAGTGATATAGTGTTACAACTTTATCTGTAATGTTGTACATTTTTCATGAGTGCTTCAAATGGCTTGTTGCAAAAATATGTACTATTATCACTTATAATGGCTTCGAAGGGTCCCAAATTTAGAAAAAAAGTTTTCTTTTAAGAATTTAATAACTATTTTGTGATAATTATGCCTACATGAAATAGCCTCAATTCATTGGGAAACATAGTCTACAACTATTAAGATATAAATAAAGCCAAAAGAAGGTGGGAACAACCCTATGAAATATATGTCCTAACAATCAAAAACTTCTACGACAAGGATATGGTCGAGAGGCATCATATTCTTATGGTTTATTCCTCCTAACTTTTGACATCACTCACAAGCTTTACATAACACATGTGTTCTTTTAAACAATGAAGGCCAATAAAAACCCCACTATAAGATCTTTGCAACTGTTTTCTGTGCAAAAAAATATCCACCACATGCTTCTGAATGATAAAAGGAGATGACACTATGTTGCTCTAAGTCAGGTACACATATCCTAATAATTTGATCTGGGTGGTACTTAAACATATATGGATCATCCCAGAGGTAGTGCTTAAAATTGGAAAATAATTTTTACGTTTCTTG
This sequence comes from Warburgia ugandensis, assembly GCA_035236585.1. Lineage (NCBI taxonomy): Eukaryota > Viridiplantae > Streptophyta > Magnoliopsida > Canellales > Canellaceae > Warburgia > Warburgia ugandensis. Next base: position 31,604,799 of record CP141127.1, on the reverse strand, counting down.
TTTATTCCAATGTTCAAAAATTTTCCTTATTATTAAATAATTTGCAATATCAGCAAACCAGGGAGGATGAGAAGCATGAAAAAATTGCTCATCAGCAAAAGCTTAGTTAGCAACTCATCTAAAGGCTCTGTAAGGACTAGGTGAGACAAGTGGTTAGCTACAACATTCTCTACTCCTTTCTTATCTTTTATTTCAATTTCAAACTCTTGGAGTAGAAGAATCCATCTAATTATTCTAGGCTTAGCATCTTTCTTGGAAATAAGATACTTAAGCGCCAAATGATCAGAGCATATGACTATTTTAGATCCAACCAAGTAAGATATGAATTTATCAAACATGAAGACAACATCCAGGAGTTCTTTCTCTATAGTGGAATAGTTCATCTGAGTGCTATTTAGGGTTCTACTTGCATAGTAAATGACATATGGCTTTTTCTCTTTTCCTACCCTCATATAGCTCCTACAACATAATTACTGCCCCACGTGATTTCAAAGGGTTGATTCTAGTTAGGTGGCTGCATGATAGGTGCAATCGTTAACTTGTCTTTCAGCTTTGTAAAAGCTTCCTAACAATCATCAGTCCACTCAAAAGGGGTATCCTTTGTAAGGAGGTGACACAATGGTATGGATATTGTACTAAAACCTTTAATAAACCTCTTATAGAATCCTGCATGACCAAGGAAAGAGCAAATGTCCCTAACAAACTTGGTAATTGGTAGATTGGTAATTAGGTCAACTTTAACTCTATCTACCTCTATACCTTTGGATGACACTATGTAGCCTAGGACAATTCCCTTAGGAACCATGAAATGGTACTTTTTCTAATTAAGCACCAAGTTCTTTTCTTTAGAATGACTTAAGACTTTTCTTAAATTTTCAAGGCATGTTTCAAAGGAATCACCAAAAGTAGAAAAATTCGTTCATGAAAACCTCTAAGACTCTCTCTACCATATTACTAAATATACTCAACATACATCGTTGAAATGTGGCAGGAGTGTTACATAATCAAAATGGCATTCTTTTGTAAGTAAAAGTTCTAAAAGGACATGTAAAGGTGGTCTTTTCCTAATCCTCGAGTGCAATTTCTATCTAGTTATACCTTGAGTGACCATTTAAAAAACAATAGTACTAATGTCCTACAACCCTTTCTAACATGCTGATCAACAAAGGACAAAGGAAAATGGTCCTTGCTCATGATAGCATTCAACTTTCTATAATCAATGCACATACACCATCTGGTGGTAACTCTAATAGGGATTTATTCATTATTGGCATTAGAGATCACTATCACTCCAGACTTCTTTGGAACTACCTGAGTTGGACGTACCCATTTGCTATCACTTATGGGATAGATGATTCCTACATCAAGCAACTTAAGGACTTCTGCTCTCACCACATCCTTCTTATTATGATTTAACCTTCTTTGCCTTTGATGACAGTTTAGCATCATCCTCAAGATATATCTCATGGGTATAGATTAAAGGGTTAATGCCCTTTCTATCAGCAGTGGTCCATCCTATAACACATTTGTGTTCCTTTAAAGTGTCTATTAACTATTTCGCTTGAGATGTTTCTAATTGGGAAGAAATTATCAAAGGAAATTTCTTTTTTCTCCTAAATAGGCATATTTTAAATTTGAGGTTAGAAATTTTAATTCAAGATTAGGAGCTTCTACTGATGATGGAAGGGGAGTGGACTCCCTCGGTGGAAGTTCCTCAAGATAAAGTTTTTATTTTTCTATATCCATGATAGGAACAGAATGAAGGAGGACAATAACTTCCTCTATTAATGCATTCTCATTAAACTCATCAAAATGGGCCAAAAAAGCCTCAAGTAGGTCTAATAAGGAAGATGATTAAAAATGATCTTGCACAACTAAATTTATCATGTTAACACAGTGCAAGTCATCAATAAGTTCGCCAAGTTGCTTACAAATGTTGAAGATGTTTAGCTCTAATACCATATTACCAAAAGATAGTTTGATGACACTATTTCTACAGTTAATTTAGGCATTGGACATAGCTAAAAAATGGTTATCCTAGAATGACTAGTATTTTGTTCTTCTCATTCACCACCGGTTGTGTATCCAAAACTAGAAAATCTACAGGGAAGCAAAATTGTTTTACTTAGGCAAGTACATCTTTTATTATCCCTCTCGTATCTTCACAAAATAATCAACTAAAGGGAGTATAGTAGAAGTAGGTTTCAGCTCACCCAGACCTAACTATTCGTATACCGAGTATGGTAGTATGTTTACACTAGATCCCAAATCAAGTAAAGCTTAATTAATCTTATAGTTTCCAATAATGCAAGTAAGAGTGGGACAACCTGGATCCTTACATTTTGGTGGTGTATGATGTTGAAGAATGGAACTAACTTATTCAGTCAAAAATGCCTTGTTTTGAACATTTAGTTGTCTTTTTATGGTACAAAGGTCTTTTAAGAATTTGGCATATGATGAGATTTGTTTTATTGCATCCAAGATCAGTATATTAACCTTGACTTGCTTGAAAATCTCTAAAATCTCATCATTAGAGATAGAATTTAGAGCTTGACGCAACCTTTGAGGAAATGGAGCAAGGATAGGACATGGGTCAACAAGTGAAATGGGATCCTTCTATTTAGAATTTTCTTTAAATTTAATAGATTTTTCTACCTATTTAGCCTTTTATGGCTCATAGTTCTCAATTCTTTTACCACTCTTAAGAATGATAACAACTTTAGTCTATTCCATGGTAGAGTTGGATGATACATTAGATGCATTATTGCTAAGCACATGCACTCCCTTAGGGTTTGCTTATGGTTAAGCTAGTAACTTTCCTTTTTCCATATTTGGCATCTATTAACTGATCATATTTTTTATTTCATTAACAGACTGATTGGTTTGTTTTAATTGGACTTCTAATTGAGAAGTTTTCCTCTCTTGGTTTTAAATGAGTTGATGGATATTATCATCTATAAGCCTTTTTGGTGGGTGCAAGTAAGGTCCAAAAGCTTGAGATTGATGAGTTTGGTATGAGAGTAAGGCAAGAAGTCCTTGGTTTTGTTGGTGAGGCTGGTATGGGCCTAATTGTAAGACATTGGCAATAGGTCCATTTCTCCAGTTGGGGTTATAAGTCTCTAAGTATAGCGAGAAAGGCCTTTTTATAAGTGTTAAGTGCATTAACCTGATCATGAAGTACCTCTGAAAATGTTGGAATGGTAGGACATTCTTGAGTAAGATTGGCAGTACTTTTACACATGTTATACACTTGTTCATCCTTATTAGAGTTTTTCTTTTCTATTTTTATGGCTTCTACTTTTCTGGTTAAGGATGCTACTCTAGCATTAAGTTCATCTTTGTCATACATGGCATACATGCATCCCCTAGCATGAGTCGTAGTGGGCTTGGATCTATCTAGATGTTCTACTCTTTCGGAGTCAGCCAAGGTCTATGCACTGTTAGCTAACCATTCCAAATACTCTTTCATCTCATGTGGTTGTTTATTTATGAAGTTACCATTGCACATCATCTCTACTAACTGGCGCATGTTAAAATTAAGTACTTCATAAAAGAAGCTGATGATACACCATGGTTCATAGCCGTGATGTGGGCAAGTGAGTAAAAGATCCTTGAACCTTTCCTGGCATTGATAGAATGATTCTTTATCCTTTTATGTAAAATTCATGTTCTTTTAGTAGAGTGTATTTGTTTTATGTATAAGGAAAAACTTTTTCAAGAATTCCCTAGTCATTTCATTCTAAGTTCTTATGGAACCTACTCACAATGAATTAAACCACATTTTAGCTTTTTCCTTTAAAAAGAAAGGAAAAAGTTTTAGCCTAATAGTATTTAGGCCAATGTTGTGTGTTCATTGGTTATTACATATCTCATCAAACTCTTTAAGGTGCAAGTAAGGACTTTCACTATCTAACCCATGGAATTTGAGAAGTAATTGAATTACTCCTATTTTTTATTCTAGGGCCCCAGTATTTTGAGGAAGAATGACACAAGATAGGGTACTGGTGCGTGTAGGCTGAAGGTAGTCTTTTAAAGTTCTACCACAAAAGTTTTGATAACCATCATTATCCCCATGTTCACACTGTTGGTCGCACTCCCTATTATTATTTCTTCTCCAATCTCTATTAGATAGATGATTATTCCTCCTTGGTGGAGGTTGATATTCATCGTCCACTAAAGGTGGTGGGTCCTCATCCATGATGAGTGGAGGACCTTGACTACTATAGGTTGAGTTACCCATTTGATCGTTGATCAGTCATTGATGTGGACTGATCTAATTGTATGTCGTTTTGGTCGTACTTGACTAACATTCCTATTTTGTCGCGTCTCCAAAAGTGCATACAACAAAAGCTTCTTCTTTTTTAACTACCTTAAATGATTCAACCTAAATTCCTAGAATGATGCACAAACAAAGGACACAATCAAATAATTCTTAGAGCTATTAAGCAAAAATATTTTGATATTCTTGAATTTATGTGAGGATGATGCTATTAGATTAGCCTAACCAAATGCCCCTCCTCTGTTTCAGATTTGACTACTACTTATCAGTTGAGTTTTGCTCTAAAGTACTTAATACAATCCTCCTATCAAGAGGCATTTAGATCTCAACAGACATCAACAAAAGGTGTGGGAAAATCACTTGGATTTTAAAACACCCACTATAACCACAGTACTCAGAAGCCACTAGATTGACAATAGATTATGTCCTCTTAAGAGGATCCTACGAGCATGCAATGGCCTCTATAGGTCTCTTCTAATTAATTTTAAATTAATTAGGAAGGTCCAGTTGCGCTTTTGTGGTGATTATCTTAAATGGGCTAAGAGGTAGTGATTAAATCCACCCTTGATCTTGCAGAGTCAGGTGCCCTTACTAATTATTTTTCACATTCCATGACAGTTTGATTAACATATAAATCACCTTAAAGAAAAAAAATTCCCTAAGAATGTAATTAAAAATAATAAACTAACGCAAACCCTAAAATACGATAATTATCAAATATGCTATCTATATACAATTACACTACCAAATAATGAAAAATTATCCTAAATGCAACTATACTAAAAATATAAAAAGAGTGAGGGAAACTTATAGGGGGTTTCATGAAGATCAAGTATGGGCCTCCTTACCCCACACTTGTCCTATTTTAATACAACTCATTTAAAATTGTAATTGAAATAAATTGCAAATTACAATAGGCCTCACTACAAGTCTCACTCAAAAAATATAAAAAATAATCTAGGAAAGCAAATAAATCCTAATTTGGAGAAGCTTTGGTCCACAAGATCGCCACCACTGCTCCCTTTGACAAATATCCTAAAAATTAAAAATGGCAATAGATACCAAAATTCAGGAAATAGAGTGATTATGCATTAAAAGAATTTGAAAAATGCACTTAAAATTGCTAAAATAATGCAATTCCCAAAAAAATTTGTTTTTTCTATATTTTTTGGATTTTTTGAATTGTTATTAAATTTTATGAAAACTTCATTGCGAGTCCATGAAAATGATGCCAAAAACTTGCTGATTTTTTATCACAAGCACACATGCTATTATAGTATAGTTGATGCAAGTACAAGTCGATCCCATGGGGACTCGACTTAAAAGGATGGAGTTTAAATAAAATTTAACTATCCACTAATTGAAAGAAATAATAATAATGAATTATAAATTCAAATATATTTAAATAATGAAAATTACACCAATCTAAGTTCAAAAAGAGAGAAAATTAACTAAAATAAAATAAAATTCACTTTCCTCACTTAATTATGACAAATTTTTTCAAATTTAATGACACCAAAGTTGATCGGCCTTCATCAATGTCTCACTAATACTTCTGATTAAGGATCCAGATGCTGGATTAAATACATTCCCCAAAATTTTACTAATCTAGACTAAGGAAAGATTTTGAGATTTGGACAACTTAGATCAAAGTTTTGGGTTTCATATTGAAAACCAAGGCTAGTGAATAAGCTAAGAGTTGTCCTAAAAATAAGATTTGAAGATTAATTTGAATTCTGATGAAAGAAAGATAAGAAAATAATGTACTCATTTTTGTTAAAGCTAAACCATTGATTCGGTTAAGCTTAAATCAAATGGGGTCTGAATCATGTAATTCTTGAAATTAATATAAGAACAAAGCAAAACATGGATAAGGTAAAACAAGGATAGGAATAAGACAACTTAAGGGAAAGGACAAAAATGAGATTAAAATATAATTAAAATTTAAGTTGAATGGGCAAAATTGAAATTACCTATGAAAATTCCTTCTTCCTCTTCTTCCCATAAATAGAAAAAATGCAGGGAGCTATTTCGAATAGCTTCCGGTGTTGTTTGAAACAAGAACCAAAGGGGGAGATGGGGGATTTGAAAAAAAAAACAAATTGGGTTTTAACTAGAATGAAAAGATTATGTAGTAGGAAAAAAATTAAGTAAAAATGATAAGAAAATAAAGCTAAAAACAAAAGAACACGATGAAAACAGAGGAGTGAAATGAAGGAAAATGGGAAGAGAAACAGAAAAAGAGAGAACTAGGAATGAAGGGTAGCTAATGAAGACTGAGAACAACTATAAAGATGACAGTGAATAGAGAACGATGGATAGAAAGAAAGAGAGCAGACAATGAGAGAGAGAGAGAGACAGAGAGGGGTCCGCGAAGAGACAAGTGAGAGAGACAAGGGGATGACAGGTCCTCCAGTTCAGAACGTCCCTTAAAAGTGCTTCCTTCATCCTTTAATGCTAAGATCCTTCTAAATTTGGTCTCCTTTTCTTACTTAGAAGTAGTATCCAAAAGGAAAAACCCATATTGGATTTTCTTTCCAAACTCCCTCACTTTGCTAGCTTCCCATTTCTTTGTTTGGTTTCCTATTTAATTTATTTCCCAATTAAGAAATTCTCTCATGATCTATCTTGCTTCGATAGTGATCTGGTTCATTCATTTGATCTCAACCATTCAATACTGTAATGTGGTTGATCTGAAAAACATAAGACTAAATTAGAATCATCCAAACCATATATTACACATTTAATTAGCTCTAATGATCATATGACCGTTAGATTTAGCAAATGAACGATTGATGATCAATTGAATCTAAATTTCATATTTAGTCTAAATATTGCAAAATTAATCGGTTAGATAATCTAATTAAATGTTAATTTTAGGATATTTTGGCCAAAATTAAACGGTTACCACATAGTAGTCTTATTTCCACCTACCTCAAATCGAATGCTCTACTTGGCTAATGCAAATAGCTAACCAGTTTGTGCACTCACTCTCGATCAATCACACATCTGTAATAAATAAACACACATTTAGATATACAAATCTAGGATTTCTCTCAATTTCCCCAGCCTAGAAGTTTTTTCTAAGTTAGACCCTGGCACTAATTGGCACAAGGCAAAGTGATCATGCTCATCACAGCACTAATCACATTTTATTAACTATTGATTGATTTCCAATTGAATGATCAATGATATTGGATTACCAATCCACACTATTGGTCCTTGATTAGCTGTCCACCTCTCTTCTTAAACGCCTGTAATTTCAAACCCGAGAAACAACAAGTTACTTTCATAGTTTAGTGGTCTTGGACTCTTAATCCACAACCAAATCCACACATGGGCAGTCTAACCTAAGGTCCATGCAACATTGATAGTCATAAGTGTTTAAATTTTGGGTCTTCTTATAGATCCAACCATTCAATGATGGTTTAGCTTTAAGTCATCAACACATCTTATAACAAAATGTGTTTTAAAATCTAATTAATATAGGAATTACCATGGACAATTCAGATCACCCATCTTTTTCCAATTTTCCTATATGTCTTTGATTTGCCAAGTTAGTTTTCCAATGATCAATGCTCTGATCATAACATTTTCATAATACCTTTGCTAATAGGAAGCCAAGGAACTTACTGATAGCATTTGATCATCGATCAAACATTGCCTGTTACTATTTATATAGTAATAGATCAGATGGCTGAGATTGTCTGATCGATTTTAAGTTGCCATTGACAATCTCAGTCAAATCCAAGATACATTAGGTGAGTGTTTACCCACTCCTAATCATTGATCAGGAAATCAATGGTTGGATGATCCTAAAAACCTAGATTTAGCATGAAATCGAACGAATCTACCAAGAATATCCAAATCACAAACTAGGTGTCATGGATCTTACCTCGTAAGTGTGTCACTGTGCTTTTCCCTCTTTGGACTGAGTTGGATTGACTCAGTTTGTTGTGACACCCTCCGAGCTTTGTCATGCGTTGATCTCCCCTTCAATTCGTAGCTAAGCAGGGCACGGATCATCCCAAAATCTTGGGGCTTTGGTTCATGCTCATGTGCAAAAGATTTTGATCAGCTTAGATCGCTAATCCAAGCCATCATCTTCTCTATCGAATGCCTAAACTCTGGCTCTCAAAAACCCATAAATCTCCCTCTCTCTTGTGTGGTCTGGTTTTACCAGCATGCTGGCTCTCGTTTCCTTTCTCTTTTCTCTCCCTTCTCCTCTCCTTGCTCTCCTCCTTCCTTTCTTCTTCCTTGTCGAGGTTCTCTATGTGTCAGGTTGCGAACAAACCATTAGGTCTATTCTCGACCTAACTTAAATGGGAGGGGTGCCATTATCAAAATAGACCTTCCTTTTAAATAAAAATCCCTTCTTCTTCTTTTTTCACCTTTAGAAGGTCATAACTCCTTCATTCGAATTCTGATTCCAACATTCTTAGTGTCATTGGAATAGTTTTTCCATATAGAATCCAATTATTAAGGTCTCAAGGGTCAAGCAGATATCATTCAAAACGTCAATTCCCTAAAACTCAAAACATGAAAGTCCAAATTCAAATTTTCTTCAAAAATAACTCAGAAATTATAAAAAATGCAATTTAAAAAACTGGGGTTGTTATGGTCAGTTTCTCCCTAGTGTGACCAAATTAATTGACATGTTCACAAATCTTTGAATCCTAAACGAGCAATTGATGTGGTTTTTCTTTCAGCCTCATTCCCCTCCTTTGGATCTTTATTCGCTGTTCTTGTATCCCACTTCCTCAGTATACTGTTCTGGAAGCAAATTGTTTTGTGTGTGTTCCCGTTATTCAGTTGTTGTGCTTCTTGAGGTTATAGCCTTTTTGTTCCCAAAGCTTCAGCAAGGTAACTAATGGGGACCCAAGTCGTGAAAGGAAATCAAATACATCAACATATTCGCAAAGCATAGAAAACAGGTGGAATTTTCATGGATAAGAATCTCCGGACGGATTTTTTCTGAATGTTGGACGCAGACACTCATCGTACCTTAAAACCGCATGCATATCACGGGGGAGGGCCATCTTGCGCTGTTACGCTGATAATGTTTTACTGCTTTTCTGGACGACGGTTTATTCCTCAAGGTTTGCATTCTCACGTTAGATGCACTACACGTATAAATTGAGGTGTTTTATGTGGACTGTGGATTAATCAAATAGGCCATCAAAGGAAAAGCTCAGTCTTGGATAGGGATTTGAAATGTTGAACTAATTTTTCTTGATCCAATGTAAAGAACCTCCAACGAGCTATTATGGTTTAGGTCACTTGACTACAGTGCCATGCAAGGTTACTTCAAAATTGTTAAGCCGCTAACAAAGAGAAGTTATATGGGAGTAGACCGAGTAGAACTTACTATTCTAGCTACAAATGGGTTAATCTTGGCGATCAAAACCATTCCTCTTCCGGAAATTTCCACTGTATCAGACAATCTCAACCCTCCGTCTTTTGTGCTGCCCATATACATCCGAAAACGACAGATGTATGAATGTTGAAACACACGTTCCTTGTACCACCCCTCTACTAGCATGTTGGATAACGTGCAAGATGGAACCCCACTATAGTTAATTAGTCCCGCCCCTGCTTGGTTCTTGGACACTTAGGGATTATCTTTTGATTTTGCTATACAAAAGCCATCCTTCACAATCACTAAATGCCCAAAAAACGGGGGGGACTAACTCGGTTAAGGAGGGCGGATCTATCATTTACCAATATGAAATCGATGAAGGCCGGATTATCAAATCGATGTCCTTTTTTATCACGGAATTGAGCCTATGTACTTCTCTCCACCCTAGAAAACCTATGACTTGCAACTGAGTCATCAGCTCCAGCCCGACATTATAATATCATGAAAATTTTAGTAGAAGTTCTAGTTTCTCATTAACTATCTGTAGGATGTAAGCAGTAATACCCGAAACCGTAAAACTGACAGGAACTACATTTAAAATAAACATGCTATTCCCTCCAAAACAGCCAAAAACCTGAAGTTTAAAAGTCATTAAATGAAGACCCTCTTTCCTCTTCGTTGCACTGGTTACAGGTAGCTTTTGCTTCTCTGTTTTCTCAGCCTCTCTCTCTCTCTCTCTCTCTCTCTCTCTCTCTCTCTCTCTCTCTCTCTCTCTCTCTCTCTCTCTCTCTCTCTCTCTCTCTCTCTCTCTCTCTCTCTCTCTCTCTCTCTAACAACCAACAAGCGAACCTAGTTTTCGACATCTTCCAAAAATAGCTGGCAAGAGACAACCTTCGGTGAACGGAAAAAACATATCGAAGGAGAGATCTTCTCTCAATCTCTGACTTTCTTCTCATCTAGTACTAACTACTAGTAGGTCTCTGATCTCGTAGTCTCTCATCTCTCTGCTTTTGGTTAGTGATTCAAGCAATATGCACCATCAAGCCAGTTGTTTTCATTCCCGGTTGTATAAAGGGCTAGCAAATAATGGAAATTCAAAGGTCTTTCTTATGGTCCAAGTTTGTTCTTGTATGGAAAGAGATCATTCTTTGGATCTGGCACTGGATGGGAATCATGATTGGAGAGGCAAATTTGGAACTTCCTAATCAAGTATATAACTTTATTTGGTCCCCACTACTTTGACCTTGGTATGAAATGGTGATGAATTCATGTGAGGATGAAATCCTAAGTGTTGTGAGTGTGGCGCCTAATTGGTTTGACCTTGTTATGCTCGTACCAAATTATATTGCATGACGACCCAGGGGTCTAGGGGGCAGACCCCCATCCCTAATCGAGCTAAACAGTCAGCTTGTCAAGGGGTGCAGGTGTGGAATCCCTACCAAAGGAGCAGGGGCATAGCCCCAGGCCAGAAAAAATACACATCTACTTGTAATATGGGAGACAATCGTGTCTTCTGCCAGGATAAACGTATGTATGTATATATTTTCACGACCCTAGGGTTCTTAAGTATGGAGAAGTCTTATGTAACTTGTAGCAGCTATTTTCTAGGCGTGGAGATAATGAAACTGGTGTGAACTTGTGAACATACCCCAATTCACGTGGAACTACGTAAATCCTTATGTTTCTTCTGATTATTATTTTTTTAATCTTTTGCATCTTCATAACACTAAGATCATCCAATTAGGCATGTATGTCTGGTGCAAATTTCACGTCATATGGACACTGGACTGGGCGTGGTTGTCGTGGATAGTTTGTAGCTGTTTTTTGGACAGAAATCAGGTTTTATTTGGTCTGGTTTTGTCAACGTTTCTAGACCTCTTGTGAGGGTTGATTGAGAGTGAAATGGGTCTGGTAAAAGTTCGATGGTTGAACCACCATAGCGGTTGTTTTCTAGGACGGTTTATGCACCTAAACACCCAGAAATTTAAGGGCGTTCTATGTTATTTTCTTTGGGTTTCTTGGCTTGTATCAGGACTCACATGCCGTTGAAAGTTGCAATGTTATCTTTCTAATGTATTGTTCATTTCCCAGAGATCTGTACATTACAACTTGATAATGTTGTCTTTCCTGTGATGCAGAAATGTGCATAGATTATTGGATAAGCAAGGTATTTCAGGTATTTTTATCACACTTAATTATTCTATAAATGTTGTTGGGTAACAAAGCGTCTTTTCTCCTTTCTTTCATTTTTCTATCCACCGATTGTGTGATGAATTGCTGAACACCTCTTCGATCAAGTTAACCTGTGGTTAGTGTTGTTGTGACATAGTTTTATACAGTGGTTTTCTACTTGCATGTTTGTATTGCAGTTAATTTAGTGAGAAACTTATTTCAAATAGCAGGGGTTTTTTTACTTGAACCTAATAGCAATTTATTTGTTCTACGGTGAGTTAGTCTAATTAGAGTACTTTATATTTCATTTCAAATCGCAACTCTCTCGCTGTGCGTGTGCACAATATGGTTATATTTGGATATTGAATGTACAAATATTGACATGATATCATTAGCATATTACATTCAATGCTAATTTTGTTTGAGTTCAGATCTGCCTTTCAAACAGAATCTAGTATTTGAGGTGATGTAACGATTACGTTATGGATTATGGATTGCTTGCTATTCCCCTTAGTCTTCTAAATGAACTTTCTCTTACACGTTAATCTTTACCATATTACTTAATTCATATTAATTGACTCTAATTCAATAATCTAAGAAATTCATTCTTTATTCGGTGCTTGTTAACAAGGGATACATTGGATAATGATAATATTGATGATAATAGCAAATACAAGAGTACTTCGCATATAAATTATTAAATAAATAAAAATAATGTGGAACTTACTTTCAGCATCTTGATTATCTATCTTCTGCAATTGTCCATGATATATTTGTACTGTTAAATACCGAAAATCAAACTGAAACCAGTGGTATAAGAATGGTTTTGTGCTATGAACTGAACTCCAGCAATACGGTAATGAAAAATGTAAATCTTAATGACTAACTCATGGTTTTTCTTGTAACAGGATTGCTTGCGGACCAATTAAACTATTTACGCTATTTACTCTTTATAGGTTGGTATCAGATTTAAGAAAAGAAGCTTTTAGCGCAACGGTAAATGTTATCGTATCCTTAGGTCACAAGTTCAAAGTATAAAAATAATCTCTTATAAAAATACAAGGTAAGCTGTATCTGAGCCCCCACGTCGTAACGTCGTGCGCCGGGCGGCCTTTACGTTGGTACCAGATTTGTCTCCCAATGCTAATCAGGAAAAGGAAAATATTAAATTGTGGACTACGAAAGTCACGCTCAATGCATGACGGCACGTCCCATCACTACCAGATGTGATTGCGTCCCCACACATAACGTCCTTTCAGCATGCATGCTTGTCATAAACTCCAGCACCTAATAAATACACATACCCACTATCTAACAGGACAATTTCCTGTCATTGACATAGCCCTCTTCCTCTACTAGTTTAGAGATTAATGCAGTGCACTGTTCGAGAGAAAGGAAAGACCAACTATTCAGCACGTGAAGGATGACCAAATGACGTTTCCTCATCTTCAAAAGCATGAAGTTAGATCATCAACCATAACAGTGTATAAAAATAAGTGCAAAGAAGATAAACCTCTGTTAGGAACCCAAAAAAGGGAGAGAAATGCGCATCTTCCAAGTAAACAAAAACAGATTGAGCCGTCCAGCCAATATCACCACATGTAGTAGCTAACGCCACCCAACTAAGGGACCTATATGAGAAAGCAGTCGAACATGGCACCCGGGCATTCTACCACCCAACCACTTCTCACAATAGCTATTAAAGAAAACAGTTACCCATGTAGAATAACAAGCCATAACCACCTTCATCATCATCATCTCTCTCTTTCTATCTCCAACCTCAACCTGGTGGGTATTAGAACGACAAGCCCCAGTGAGAAATCCGACGAGCATCTGGGAAGCAAACCAAAATAAAATGAGAGAGCAGAAATCATCATTAACTTGGCAGAAGGGGGAAAGCGGGGAGAGAACGTGGATCCCTTCCTTTTCAGCTTTTGATAAGGTTTTGTCTTGTGTTGTTTGAGAACTGGGAAAAACAAAAAGTGATAGCGAAATTACTACTGGGCCTGGCCCCTACGTAATTGCAATGAAGAAAATGTTGTACGGTTAGCGGCCAGAAAGGCTAGATTTGTACAAGCAAGTAATGGAAGGCCCCTGCCAACACTGTTCTCCTGCCTCCCTGCCATTAGCAGGAGTCAATTACCCATATGCCCTTCCTTAGAGATTTTGCGTGGAGCCACGGATTTTAGGCCAATGGGAAGCGTGTTTACCCTTTTTGCCGGAGAGCGGAGCGGGCTTTGCCCATTTATTGAACGGCAGATGAGCCCTCCGGATTTTCCGTATCCAAATTTGAGAGTGCAGGCAGAGATCATGTGCAAAAACGGTTCTATATATAGGGTTTGGGTAACTTACTGCTCAATCCAAGCAGAAGTTGAGCCGTACGATTCACATGGGCTCAGCAGAACCTCAGGGCAGAAGGGTAATAACAACTATTTGTTTAGCCAGCTCCCATAATCCCCATTATCGACGCGTAACTCCTCAGGCAAGAAAGGTAATACTCGGACTACTGATACAGTGATTTCGGTGGACCGGTCTCTTCCCCAACAAAAAGAGTGTGGCAATGGCGGGTGGGATCCGGACTGGAAATTAACTGGTCCCCGGTACTTCAGAAAGCAAATCAGCACAGCAGATGTGTGGACCGTAAAACCACGAAATAAAAGCCCTGTTTCGCTTTCCTAGTTAAAAGTACTAGTTGGGCCCACACTGGTGGGTGAAATCTGCCATTCCTTCTAGCCATATTCTAGGTAGACCCTACAGGGCACTTCTATAGGGAAGCGCCCCTCATTTTATTCCCAGAGGGTCCACCTTTAAATGATTGGACCTGCTCCTCTGATTTCTTTAGCCCCGATATCTCCTAAACCACAAACCACAATGGATGCACGAGCTTGCAATCCTAAAAGCCTATGTTTCGGGACTAGAATTTGTACCCTTGGTCGTTGAATTAAGGCATTTAGTGGTCCAGGTGAACCTATGGGAAACCCTAGGCGAGAAAGTTGAACGCGATCATTTAAAAAACGTAAAACAGTGGAAAAAAATTAGAAAAACAAAGATAGGCATTTTCGTCTCGAGGCAAATGAAACAGTTCCAGAAGTAAACACGGAATATCTGAGTAAAAAACCAGAAGAGAAAAATGGATTGCTGGACGGAATTATCACGAAAGACAATTTATTATACCAACTCAATCCCCGCCTTTTCGAATTAATCAACCATGAGGCCAAAAGAGAATGAACAAAACAGAAAATCAGGAAAGATCAAACATAGAGAGAGAGAGAGAGAGAGAGAGAGAGAGAGAGAGACTACAGCACCTGAAGCAGATGACGACACTCAAGCAGACGAGATTGATTTTCCATTCAACGGCTAGGATTCAACTTCCGATCTGATGAAAGCAGATGAATCAGAAAATGGGGAAGGAAAATGCAAGTAATTTCTGGGAGAAAAATAGAGATTTTCCATTAGCAGAGAGCAAGACTTGAAACATGAACTCAAACGCAGATCTGATTACAGAACTGCAAAATGCAGATGCAGAAGTTCAAGTCATATCTGTTCAAGAACTTGATGTTCAATATACAGGAGATCAGAGAAATCTGTGAAAAATCATAAAAAGATGGAAAATCCATAACAGAAGTACAGATTCAAGACATTCTAAACTCCTAGCCTGGATTCTTTCGTACCGGTGATCGTTCTCATTATCAAGCCCTGGTTTGTTGGTTTCCGCCTCAAAAGAAACAGATCATGAGGCGTTTACACAACTTCAGCTCGGGCGAAATACGAACTGGAAATGGTTTTCTGCCTTTACACGTCCACAAACTCGAAAGGTGAAGGATCTAAATGTCCCAAAAAGGCGGTTTCTGAATGGCTGAAACACAATGCTGCTCCAAAACTTGTTCTTACCCGACGAAACCCTAACTTTGCCGCTCGAATGGCCTTCTCTGCAAACGCCGTAGGTAGTAAGACTTCCAAACCCTGCTTTTCATCGTTGAAACCCTAATACCTACCTTTCAAATCCATTTTCTGTTCTCGATCTTCGGAAAGGACCATTGATAGAGTTTTCGGAGCAGAACAGAAAATGTCGAGAGTTCTGTTCGATTTCTGGAGAAAATTGCTTTCCTTCCCTCCGTCTCTCACTCTCAACTCGTTGTGAAAGGTAAGCTTTTAACCCAGCAGTAGGTAGCTATTGCTGTGGGCAGGGTGCTTCCAGACATTAGCCGGCAATTGTTTTTTAATTACGAAAAGACCACTATCATGTGAAGTAGTGTTGGGAGTTGCTGGTCGTCCTCCAACCTTCGTGGGCCCAACATTGCCAACATTTTAACAAGATTAATACATCCTTTTATAATGAAAAAACGATAATAATAAAAAAACTAGCTCCTTTGTGGAATTTGGAGGAAATTTCTTAAAGCTTCTTTCTTTTTTACATTGACACATTTTCCTATGATTAAAATGTTCGGTGGGGCCCTATCTAGATTTTATGGATCTTTGTCTCATTTTCCTATGATTAGCATGTTATTGCGGTCCTCAATGTTGAATTGTACATCTAATTCTCCCATGCTTAATGTGTTTAATGGGGCCCATGTTTAATTTTAGGTGTTTGCCTCAATGTGAGTTATGAATGTTGCAGTTTAGAAGATAATTTACAATGTGAACCCAAATCTTGGATAGTTGGGTTGCAAAGTAAATACATAGAAGGAGAAAATTGCAAGAAGATATTTTACTTTGGGTTATGCGTTGTTAAAGGCAGGGACATATATGCCCTTTCTTTTCTATCAGCCCCTCAATAAATGGTACAAATGGCTATACTATCATGTGGGCTCAGATGTTTGAAAATATAATACATATGTTTTCATTAGCTTACATAGGTCATACCATGAAACTCGCATTTGTTGGATGATGGTAGCCTCTGCTTGCTTGAGTGGAAAAATAAACGGTAAAAAGTTTCATTATCCACTTTCTAACTAGAAGTGGCAATTCCTAGGATTACCCAATTGATTAAAATTTTGGAGCATGGCCCATGTAAGCCAAGGGCAACCTATCAACGGTTTGGATCTTGAGAAATCTAGGTCCACATGAAATTATCATTGTTCAAATCAATTTATTGAGGTGCTCATGAGGAAAAATAAGGGGCACATATATCACTACCTTTTTTAAAATCTTCAATCAATAATGAAGATCTTTAGTTGATTAACACCTCTTAGCTATTCCCTGATATAAGTGTAATTATAATATTCATATTCATAGCTAATTAGAACATGTAAATCTAATTTCCCTTAAGAGGTAATTAGAAAATAACACCATTAATTAGGTGCATCAATCCATCTGCTTTCTCAAATTTTGGATGTCTTATTTCCCAAACACAAAGGTGATTGGATGATTTTAATGTTGGAATATTGTGCTTATCAATTGATAATTTTCAAACACATATATATGAAATATTAATAATTAGAAATAGGTTTCAATCCACCTGTTCTCATCTGCATTCTTTAGACAATGTTCCAACAATCTATGTGCTACAACCAAAAGTAAAGGAGGGTTAGCCAAATGGTTTATTGGGAGCCTTAATTAGGTTTTTTTGGATGAGCAATCTCTAGAGAAGGCACACTTGAAGTTTATGTGGTAATGCAAGAGGGTGTTTGTCCCAAAAGAAGAGTTTTTAACATAAAAACCTTTTATTTTTTTAGTTTTAGCTGTTGTACTCTATATTTCTAATTGAGTTTAAAACCAATCAATTAAACATGCCTTAAAAATTGAACCCAAATTAGAGACATCATTAGATTCCATGAACTAACTTTCTTACTTCGAGATTGAAAGTAACGTTGAAGAGAGGATGTGGCACTAACTTTTCTTATGTGGCTATGTGACACTTGAACTAGATTTAAAAAAAAAAAAAAAAAAAAAGGGTACTTGGAGACTCAAATCCTCTTCCCCTTTTCTTGCCCTAGCTCAAACTCTTTTGGTCTAGAAGGCCCTTCCTCCTTTCCTCTGTTATTTCTTGTGCTTGTTAGGAGAGGTAGAATTTGTCACTGTGATACCCCATTCTTTTCCTCTATTCTTTGTTGTCCATAATAGGAACCCTAATTTGGCCTTCCACAGTGGCCTTTGGGTGCCATAATTTGTTTTCATAATTCATCATAGCAGACATTTGGGGGCTTTCTTCAGTGAAGAATGTGGATAATTCTTTTCATAGAGTTTCTTTGTGAATTATTTTCTCCATGAGATGTTTGTAAATCTTTTAATGACTTTGTCATATGGTTTATTGGAAATTCATGAATGCATTGTCCAAGAGAATGTGGGAAGTTGAGGACTTTGATAAGTGGGATGATAAAAATCCTAGAAAAAAGTTTATAAATTGCCCTGATTAACTTGGTGAGAATGGATGTGGCAAATGGCTGATTGAAAAGCCTATTAGAGAAGATGTTACACAACCTACTTCTAGAAGGTGCTATTGCTATTACAAAAGCTCTTAATGTAGACTTGGGGTAGCTTAGTAATTGATCTTATTGTTCTTGTACTAATTGTGCATTTCCTAGTGTCTACACTCATTATAATGTTCAAGTGAAGATAGTGGTTCTGGTTGATGTATCAATGTAATTTTAACCACCAAATGCAATGAATTGAATGATGTTGTTGTTGTCTATTTTCATAATTATTAAGTTGCTTAAATTGGGCTAATAATTATCAAACAAGCATCATACAACTAACAACACTTCTCATTTCAAATAAATAGCAGATATTAGAGTATTAAAACATAAATGAAAGGTTAAATAAAACATAAATTAAAGAAAGTTCCATCATCAAAACTAAATGAAATAGAAAATAGAGCTTACTTTTTCTAAAATCAAGTTCTCCTCTGAAATGTTAGGACTAGAATCAATTTCCTCCAAATCTTTCCACCCAGTTAGCTGTCTTTTATTCCATAGTATCAAGCCTCAAGTCAATCCCGTCCATCATAGAATTCATGCCATCCATTAGTCTTGAAAGTCAATGTCAAGGTCATCAAGTTTGTCTATCATTTTTATCAAACTATGTCGTGATAATTGAATTATCATCCTCCCTGGTGGTCTAGAGGATTCACCAACTTCTCCACTAGCTCTTGAACTTAGTTTTCAAGTTCATTTTATCTCATCTCATTCAATTCTTCTAGCATAATAACATCCTCTTGATTATTACCTCTAAACCACTCCCCATTAGGAAACAATTTGAACTTCATAAGACGTCTTTTGAGAAATTGATCATATTCATTGCTTAACAAGCTTTATATTTCATCTCCAAAGTCAACTCTTGAATCTTGCAACAACTTAGTGATTGTCATGGGATAGGTAGGAGCTTGTAGGTGTTCCTCCAACATCTCTTATGGTGAAATGGCTATTACAAAAGGCTATATTGACCT
This sequence comes from Warburgia ugandensis, assembly GCA_035236585.1. Taxonomy (NCBI): domain Eukaryota; kingdom Viridiplantae; phylum Streptophyta; class Magnoliopsida; order Canellales; family Canellaceae; genus Warburgia; species Warburgia ugandensis. Next base: position 31,585,605 of record CP141127.1, on the reverse strand, counting down.
AGGATGCAAATCTAGTCATTAAGCAGCTATTTTGTCAATGAAAAATAATAATTACATGAATCATTTAATAAAATTGAAGATCCACTTCATTCATCTTGACATACAATCAATGTAAATCATACATGTCAAATTTCATCCCTAGATGATCAAAATCAAAAGAGATCAAATTAGAACAATTTGTAACAAATTATCGCTACAGTGTACAACTGCACATCGCTGTACAATTTGATGACTATAGCTTATTTGTGGATTGATGCACGAATTATGAGTTGATGAATGGGCATTTTGAAATGTAGTTTTGTTAGTTATTGAGTTCTTTTTGCTTGACCATTGACAAATAAGTTGTGTGTAGACTTGTAATCATTTGGGGACTCTAAAAAACCTTTAAAACTAAATTTTCAAGCAATGAAAAAACTTAGCCCATTTTGTATCAATATCAAGGATGAAAATCGATCCCGATCACCTTGAACAATATGAAAAAATCAAGAACCATAAAAACGCTTGATTCATGGATTTAGATTGATTTAAACATTGAATTTTGGAGTATTTTGAAGAAGAAAAAAAGAAGAAGGAAAAAAACATCATGTAAATACTCCTTTTCAATGGTTTGCAATTGTTTTCACTATCATAAAAACACATAGTGTGAGACAAAGACTTAACAAAAAATGTGAGCACTCCTTTTACTCAATTTACTATGCAAATTCAACACTTCTAACCTCACATTTCAAGAATCGTTTCATTTATGATATTTCAATACTTCCAATGTGTCTAAGCACCAACTGAGCTTCTTTCCATTTACACATTTTAGAAACCAAGACTTGTTACACATTGTGCATCATATTCACATTAGACCCACTACCCATTATATAGTTCTAATAAAGACAATTTACACATTCAAGACCAATGTAATACAACTTCAATGTAAGAAGCACATCCATACACAAATTTTACAAAAATGCATGTCAAACTTGACATTAAACCACCAATCACAAAACTTGTTCAATTAAGTTTGAATTAAGAAATAAGCACATCCATACAAATCCTCCAAAATTCAATAAGTACATTTATTGTTCCCTTTCTTCACAACCCATGCATCTCATACATAAGGACATGCAAAAAAAAAAAAATGCAAAATGCAAAATATAAACAAATAGTTAATGTTCCTCCTTTTACACCAATGTTAATTCAGTTGGACATCCTCAGTGGGTTGAGGCTTGGCTTTCTTGTGTTTCTGTTAAAGCTTGACTCTGAGCATGCCTTTCCTATGATCCTTATCTCCTCAACTATCTTGAGGCATGTTATCTTGGTTTGCTTGAGTTGAATAGTTGTCTTGGCCTTCTTTCACCCTTCTAATATGACTAAATAGCACAAGTTAATACATCTACTTTAGTAAGTGAGTAATGTACACAAAATTGCTCAATATATGATAATGTATAACTATAACATCCAAAAAAAGAAAAGAAAAGAAAATTCCCTTAAACAGAAGGGGGCCATATTTGATACAAGCACCCCTCCCTCTTAAAACAAAGAATAGACCATTAGGTCTGTTACAAAACCCGAACCTGACAAAAAAAAACTGACGAAGGGGAGAGGAAAAGAGAAAGGAGAAAGAAGAAAGAAGAAAGGAGAAGAAGAGGAGGGAGAAGGAGAAGGAGAAGGAGAAAAGAGAAGGGAGAGGAGGAAAGGAGGACCGCATGCTGGAAAACGCAAATCGTCGAAGGAGATGGGCATGCTAGCAATGGAGATTTTATGGGTTTTCTAGGTTATCGAATTCACAAACGTCGCCAAAGAAGAAGACGGGTTGGATTGATGATCTAAGCTAATCATCCCACTCCTCACGACGAGATGAATCGGAACCCCAAGTTTATTGGGAGATCTGAAGAAATATTGACAGTGGATTAGGGAGGAAAGCAGTGCGCGCGACGTTGATCGAAGGGTTTCATCATAAATTGGAGGCAATCTAGCTCATCCTAGGTATGTGAAATGCACGGAGATGCATCCAAGAGGTTAGATTTATAAAACCCAACTCGTGGTTTTGAGATTTTAGCTAGATTTGTAATGGCTATGCTAGATCTAGCTTTTTATGACGATCCAACCATCTATTTTCAAATCAAAACTTAGGGATAGGTAAATAAAGACCTAAAGTAACCTAAATTTAACCAAGATTGTCAACCCAGGATGAAAACCAATCAAACAATCTCAGCCGTCCTATCTGTCACTATTCACACAGTGACTTCTTGATGTTTGATTGATGATCAGATGCCACTGATGAATTTTGGAGGATTGACTTAACTAATTTAATGTAGAAATTAAGAAAACTAGATGGAAATTGAGTGAATAATTTGGACGATTTGATTAGATAGTAAAGGAACATGAACCTTGCAATGCTTGATCTGTGATCAGATGGAGCCATTATATTCCTAAACTTCAAATTAACATAGAATGAGTTAAATTTCATTGATCCATTAGCTAAAATGTTTAATAACATGCTAAGATCCAGATCCGAGCACTTTTAGCCATCGGATCACCAATCTAGAGAATGAATAGCAGATCAAAGAATGATCTAACACTATTCTTCACATCTAATCAATGATCAATCATTGGTGAATCACTGATTAGAACCCTAATAGCCTTAGACGATCCATGATGTAGAATCTAGCTCGGACAGTGGTGATCCAACCCCTGAACCTCGATCCATAGAGAATCCAACTGTCAATCTCGTCCATGATTATGGACAGAGACAGACTGTAAACCCAAGCCATTGGATAGTATATAGGAGGTAGATATGATTTCTTCTAATAGGTTTTGGCTGTCAGATCAACTATAAAAGACAGATATGATCCCTTTTAACCAATCTTAGCCATCAGATCCTCTTAAAAGGTTGATCTGACCACTTAATCTTGTGGTAAAACACTAAGTTTAGGTATCTGTGACTTTTGGCCAATGGTTTCAAACAAATCAGAGCCTTTGAGAGATCGAATTTTTCCTGAATGATTTTGAACGGTGTCTAAATTACACACCATTCCATCCTAGGCAATCATCCTTGAAAGTTAGATCCTAATACTATATTTAAAAATCATTAAAAGAGAGATGAGTATAAGGATCAGACCACTAACCGTTGGATTAATAATTAAGAGAGTGAACAGCAGATCAAAGAATGATATGATACTATTTCTTTCATAGGTTGAATGTTGGAAGTGCTAGTTTGCATAGGTAACGACTTGTAACTACGCAGATTAGTAGAATTAAACTAATTGTGATGGTAAGTCATTGATAAATGATTCATACTTCTAGCTTAGGATCAACGACAAATCTAAAATCTAAGGATTCCATGATCCTAAGTTTATCTAGACCATTACAACCGTGAAATGAATGAGATCTTAAGTTATGTCTGTGTGAATGGTATGGAAATAAGGACTAATCTTAAAAATCTTGGAATTAGGCATCGAGTAGAGTGAGGTGCAATCAATTCTGTTGTTGAGGACGACTACAAAAACTTGGGAAAAAGGAGAATCTTCAAAAGAGGTAGGTGATTTTAATATCTATTTGCCAATGAGATTTTAACTATGCCATCAGTCTTATTAAGATATGTGGATTTGCAATTATCAAATCATTTGATTAGCATGTTTTTTATTTGAAACTTCTTGACTATTGTGAAACTTATATCTTATCATATAACATCATTTTAGCTTTTAAAGAATGTAATATTTGCAAATGAGGCATGTGAATTATATTTATGTATCTTCATAGCCACGATGCATGTTTTTGTATGAAAAACAAAAATAATGTTGTTCATTACATGTAGTTGAGTGCTTTTGAAAGAAATGATGATATTTGCAATGCATCAATCCCATGTTTTGAGATTGATTTAAAGAAATGCATGATTTTGCATGAGATATATATTATATGATTTAAGATCATTTGGGTTTGAGATATATATTTGTTCAGGCTAATGAGCCTAGTGGGTACTATGCTGAGAGCTTATATGGTGGCCTCCCGGCCTCTAACCACCAAAGGTGGTAGGTATCCATGCCCAAAGTGGCATCATTTTTCTCGACTGTTGTGGTAGGAACAACCATTGGAGGTGGTCATGACACCCTTTCGAGACGTATCCGTAGTAGAGGTGGAGGCTGTGGTGGCTATTCTCTAGATACCAGAGGCACGATTCAGTGATTTGGTCATGAGCATAGTGTGCCATAGGATTTTTGTTTTGAGACACTTGTAGATGGGCATGATGATGGTCTTTAGATGATTACTCATGACTAATCTGTTGATGTGTTAGCCTTGGTGCATATGTGCACATGATGATGTTGTTGGTTTGGGATTGCTGACATTTGCAGTTTAACCAATGACTACTTTAATACTTTAAGGATCTTATGGTGTTTGATTTATCAAGTTAGATGTGTATCTTTCACATAGTTCTTAAGTTATGTTTACATGTGATTTTGGAATATGTTCTATATCGCAACTTACTTGAGATTGTTATCATGATTCAATCATTTGAAAAATATGTATTTAAAGTTGTATACATTTTATATTCATAACATTTGAAACATTTTAGCATGATACTATAGAATTGAGATTGAAACGCAGCTTTAATCATGTTTCTTATCTTTGATTTATTTATCATATTCTTTAAAAATTACATGAAAAATGATTTAAGATGTTGTTTAGAATTGCATGAAAAACTTGGTAAAATATATGTGAAACTACTTACACAAGCACAAGCTTGCTGAGACATTGTAAATTGTTTACAATGTCTTAAGTTTGAAGGATTAGAACCGGAGAAAGAAAGCAGAAGACTGTGCTAAAGATCTCGAGATGACTAAATAGGTATAACAAGCATGTTTAAAATGTTGTTAATGATTTATTGAAGTAATATTTTGATTTGATAGGACTTTATTGTATGGGCATGTGGATTAAAGTGGTAATGGTGTGGCAGTGACTGGATTGATCCTAGTCATGAATTTTGATTTGGTTATGTTTTCGATTTTCAAAATATAAAGTTCTATATGTAAATGTAATGGGATGGAGACAGAGTCTCCCATATCCTTTTATTTATGAAAATTGTGTTTATCAGGTACTTCGCAATGACATGCGTTAAATGTCTAATGTCGAAAAAATAGAGGAAACTCTGCTAGATTTTCAGTAGAAATGTAGCACTCATTTCACCAATAATCCTTTTTGAAAAGAAAAATGACACTCATGGTTTTTAAAAGGGTCTTTTCATGAAAAATGTTTTTCGCTATTTATTTTTTAAATATTTTTGCAAACTAAGGGCCCAACATTTCAAAAAGAATTACAAAAATATATTATAAAAACTTGGGTCGTTACCAGATGTTATGATACTAGTGAAAGAGTTATGGAAACTTGTAAGTATGTCTAGGGGCTATTAGTGGAGACAATGAGAAAGAGGATGGATGTTGATTTCATCCTACTTGACATGATTGATTATAATATTATCCTTGAGATGGATTCTATTATTTGGAGGTAGTTGATTTATATGAGAAGAAGTTACTTTTGGTGTACCTGGACAGCTATCAGCCTCGCTTGTGTAAGAAGAGACATCTTTGAGGTTTGTGTTATTTTTGCCTTGTGGGTAGTGTGTATTTTCCTAAGGTGCCAAGTCCTTGTTTGTATGATAGTGAATGATAGAGAATGACCACAGATTGAGCACACAAATGGTGTGCGAGAATTCACAAGCTTTCCTGATGAGGTTTCAGGATTTTTCACCACAGAATATTAATATCAATATTGATTTAACATCATATGTAGTGCCATTTTCCTAAGGTGCCATACAGGATGACCCTAGTTGAGCTGGAAGGGTTCCAGCTATAGGAGTCACTTGATGAGGATTTATCATACCGATGGGTATTCATATGGTGCATCAATCCTTTTTTAAGAGAAGAGAGAGATCTTTATTGTTATGCATAAATTATTAATTGTTTAATAGCACTACAATGGAGAATTGATATTTTCTATCATGTAATGATTATCTAGTTGATCGACGGTAGATGATGCATGGTATTTGTGGATATTGATTTGAGGTTTAGTTATCATTAGCTGAGGATTGTGAGTAAAACGTCCTTAAGATGATTTTTAGAACTTGTTATGATTATTACAAGTTTTGGGTGATACCAATTGATGAAATTAATATATTGACAGCAGGTATGGATATGATGGGCTGAAATTTACTTGGATGAGTATGCTGACGGCTCATCTCTTATTGTGAACTATGTGAGTATGAGTTATGGTTGAAAAAGGGTGAAATTCCTTAACCATGATACCTCTATTGATAGAGAGGCATTTTAATAAGATTATGATGGGTTAGGATTAGCCCAAATTGGTGACTAAGGTTGATAGTCTTCTTAATCTAATAAATTGTTATCGCTGAGTTATTGAGTTATCCAGGATAGGAATGATCTGGATGTTGTTATATATATATATATATATATATATAAGTTTGATTTCTCATTAGATGAGAGGAATGACAGTGATGTGTGTTGGGTATAAATTAAACATTGATTGATGACATGTACTTTTGAGTAACCGATGAGGGCCGCCTAAGAGGGCGACTGATTAGGGCGGGTGCAAGAAGCATTGGCAGGCTTCTAGGTGGCAAGCTTCTAGGTGCTCATAGTATGATCATGATATGAATTGGTTTTTGATTGGCACGTGATTGCCTGATAGTGAGCTGGTATGCTCCAGTTTTGATTGGCACGTGATTGCCTAATAGTTAGTTGGTAGGCTCTGGTTTTGATTAGCATGTGATTGCATGTTGATTAGCATATGATTGCCTGATAGTGCTAGTATGCTTTGTCATTGATTGGCATATATTTTCCCATTAGTAAGCTAATGTGCCCTAGTATAAAATTGGAAAGATTTACTTATATATGAGCTGAGATGCTATGGTTGGTATTAGCATAGTAATTTTACTTGTATTAAGTTGTACATAGACAACAAACTCCTTGGTGGGAATTTGGTTTATGATAATTGTGTCATATGTGGTTATTACGTGTTCTGCGTATATGAAGAGACGAATTGATATATATTGATTTATATGATGAGTTGAGATATGGGGGGATGATTTGTCATGGAATCATTTATTGATGTTAACTTTGGAATTATTATCACAATTATCATACATTGTGATATGAGGATGCTTTTAGAATTATTTAGAGGATAACATGGAAAGGATTTTAAGGACGAAATTCCTATAAGGAGGGAAGAATGTAACATCCACACAAAAAAAATAAAAATTACCTTAAACAGAAGGGGGCCATATTTGATACGAGCACCCCTCCCTCTTAAAATAAAGAACAAACCATTAGGTCTGTTCCAAAACTCAAACTCGACAAAAAAAAAAAACTTGATGAAGGGGAGAGGGAAAGAGAGAGGAGGAAGAAGAAAGGAGAAGAAGAAGAGGGAGGAGAAGGAGAAAAGGAGAAGGGAGAGAAGGAGAGGAGGACCGCATGCTGGAAAACGCAAATCATCAGAGGAGATGGGCATGCTGACAATGGAGATTTTACGAGTTTTCTAGGTTGCCGGATTCGCAGATGCTGCCGGAGAAGATGATGGCTCGGATCAATGATCTGAGCTGATCATCCTACTCCTCACAACGAGGTGAATCAGAACCCCAAGTTTACTGGGAGATTTGAAGAAATCTTGATCGTGGATTAGGGAGGAAAGTAGTGCACACAACATTGATCGAAGGGTTTCATTAGAAGCTGGAGCCAATCCGGCTCATCTAGGGATGGGAAAAGCACGGAGATGCATCCAAGAGGTTAGATTTACAAAACCCAACTCATGGTTTTGAGACTTTAGCTAGATCTACATTGTTCATGCTAGATCTAGGTTTTTATGACAATCCAACCATTTGTTTTCAAATCAAAACTTAGGGATAAGTAAATAAAGACCTAAAGTAAACTGGATTTAACTGACATTTTCGATCTGGGCTGAAAACTAATGGAATAATCTCAGCCGTCCTATCTATTAATGTTCACACAGTGACTTCTTGATGTCTGATTGATGATCAGACGCCACTGATGATTTTTGGAGCATTGAATTAACTAATGTATGGAGAAATTGAGAAATCTATATGGAAATTGAGTGAATAATTTGAACAGTCTAATTAGATAGTAAAGGAATATGAACCTTGCAATGCTTGATATGTGATCAGATGGAGCCATTACATTCCTAAACTTCAAATTGACATAGGATGAGCTAAATTTCATTGATCCATTAGCTAAAATGTTTAACAACATGCTAAGATCCAGATCCGACCACTTTTAGCCATTGGATCACCAATCTAGAGAATGAATAGTAGATCAAAGAGTGACCTAACATTATTCTTCACATATGATCAATGATCAGAATGACTGATGAGAACCCTAATAGCCTTAAACAATCCATGATGTAGAAAATAGACTAACAGCTTGCATAGTTGAGATCATATGGTGAAGAGTGATGGATTGATGTATCCAATAACCAAATCATATATATTCATCCTAAAAATTGATCTAGACTATTGATCTAACTTAGAAATTTAGATTTAGTCGATCTGAAAGTGATCAGACTGTCAGATTGAAGTATAAATCTTGGATATACACTGGAATGAATTGATAAATATGAAATTGAATTAGTTGTGATGATTGAATTCACAATGAAATAACAAATTAAGGTGATTAAGAGTGATCCAAGGGGTGGATCATCTCTAATTCCATCGAGATGGAATAAATTAATTCTTTGGTGATCAAGAGATCTTAAAATAACAAATCTCAATTTGATTGATAATCAAATCAAGTAGATGGGTGTTGGATGTCAAAATAATTGAATAATAAAGATAATTCAGGTGATCTAGATCAAAAGCTAGATAAGAGAATCATTAAATAAATAAATAGTAAGATTGATATAAGGATATATAGATGAAATTGAATAACACAGAAAAAGTAATGTGGTACTAACATGTACACCAGAGCGTGCAGTTTGAGAGGAGTATGTGCATGATCTTGTGATTTTTCCTTAACGAGGTAGGTGATGACATTTATTGTTGCATATTGATTTTCTAAAATCTTGAACTATTATGGATATTGATTGCATGGTATTATTATAGCATGGATTCGTTCATATGTGCACTTATCATTTTTGACTTATTTTGCTATCTTATACATGAGAATTTGATAACGTATTGAGGACATTTGATGATTGATCTTCCTTATTGGGTTTTGATGATGTGAATCTTATATATTTATTATTAATAGATTGTAAACATATTTTCTTTAGTAAATCAATGAGTTTGGATGATTTTCTTATAATTGGTGGAGGAGGCTTGGTGGTTAGTCCTTGAGAGGCTAACCCTGGGATGAGGGTTAGTGCCTTAAGATGGCGAGCCATGGGTACTCCTAGTTTTATGAGATACTCATGGAGGCTTGGTGGCTAGTCTTGAGAGGCTAACCTCGGGATGAGGGGGGTGCATTGGGATGGTGAGCCACGAGTGTTCCTGGTTTTTATGACATTCGTAATTTCCGTGTTTTGTGATTTATGACGGGTGCTTTCACCCAGTGGATGTCATGCTAGGAGAAATTAGGGTCAGCCACCCACCCTCTGAATTTATGAGATGCTAGATACCTGCCCACAGATGGCATTCGGTAGGGGCTGGTATCATGGGTAGCCCACACTATCGATCTGGGCCCACCCATGAGCACGAACGGCGAGTCTCCCATTACGTCGTCAACAGGGAGCGGTAGGCGGTAGACCAAGGATGTATGGTTACCACTGTAGCATGACGATTTGGTGTATGGGCACCTCAAAGTAGACAATATTATGATTGTTAGAACCCCAGGGTGTTACAAATGGTATTAGAGTCAGTTCCCCTAGTGGTGTGGTGGCTAGTCGCATGTAGGCGCCTGGTTGTGACCATCACGGGGGGACGCATGTTCCCTAAGAGGGGAAGATGTAAAGCCCTGGGCTGATGAAAGCGGGCCAAGAGAAGGCTAGCAAGCTTCTAGGCTGGGTGAAGGATAGAGAGTTAGTCACACATCGCTTGGGGAGAGGAGATTAGGCTGTTTATAAGAGTTTGGGGAACTCTAATGGTCACAACGAGTTTTTCCTGAGAAATTGGAGAAGAACAAAATTGTGAGGGGTGTATGGATGCCCCAAAGCAGACAATATTGGGAATATTGGAACCCCGAGGTGTTACAATAACCAATGCCTTACCATGTAAATTTGGCTTCCATCAACAATTGAAGTAAGCACTTCATAACCAAATATCACTAATCTCCTACCCTTACTACACCTACTTTTTCTCTTCCCAGGAAAGAGGTGATTGGGCCAACTAGTTGGAGTTGCATTGCTAAGTTCTTGAGTCTCCTTTTGGACTGGTTGAGACTTGTCTGGCCTTCCTCATCCTTCCTCACTAGCACAGTTGGAATGTGCATCCATTTATAACATGTTATCACTACAACTATAACAGTAAGGGCTACCCTTGTGGTGGAAAGTATGATTAGAAGAAGTACCTCTCTATACATCCTTGGTCTTTTTGGTGTATACTAAGGTGGTTGCAAAGTGTGATTATCATTGTGAAGGGCAATCCTCCCATCTATTATGACTCTCCTCATGGCAAAATTTGCATTTAAACACGCGCCCATGGCCACATGGCATGCTTATGTTGCCTTTCCTCTCTTCATAAGCATCTCTTATCCTATATCTTGGCCTCGCGAGCATTGTCTTTTCCACTGGTGGGAGTACCCCACCGAGGTGCCAAAATCTACTACCACTTATAAGGTTGATTGAGTAGGCATTAAGTCTGGCCCATGCCTTCTTTTTGAAGTATTCTACCACATAGATCTCCACCCTCTCATTCATATGCCAAATTACTGCCAATGAATGACAGCGTGGAGTCACACTAAAATCTCATGCCTTGCATGTACAACTCCCTATCAAATACACAAAAGTATATTTAGCCTCCATGCCTCACTTCATATCGCTCATCTCCATTGTAAACTACATCACATTTCATATTCTCATCTTTGTTTTTGTCTATTTTGTGCTAGATTCTAGGACTCACAATACCTTGGAAATTTTACTTGCATTTTGATAACTTCCAATACCTTAATAATGGGCATTTTTTCAATGTCAAGGATATATGCATTGAGCTCACTTATACTGTTTTCAATGCAATACCATGTACTTGTTGGGAAGAAACATTTGCAAAATGAAGATGGAGCCTATTCCCTAAGGTCAGCAAATACCTCATCATTATGTTGTGGCATTTCCACCAATGCCTCTTCAAAATCTTCTATGGTAGTGCTCTTCGCTACTTTACAGATCACCTCCCTGATTTATTTTTTCACAATTGGCATGGATGTTCCTAGCACACATTCTATGTTGAGCAAGTGGCACTAAGTTCAAAACAACCGAAGAAGCACAAATCAAACATATAAGTATGCATCTAAAATATCAAGTAATTGATCAAGTAGTCTTTTGATCTTACCTATTCTTCGTCACTCATGAGGATAAGTTCGAAGCTATTACTACCAATGATAAAAATATTGAATAAAAACGTAAAAAACCGTGATCATGTTTCTAAATTTTCAACCTCGACTAATGCCCAAGCAATAGAAACATCTTTCCAAACAACACTTAGAAGCTCCCTTTACAAAACCATTTCATGAAGCATCTATTGAGGCCAATGACACTCCTACAGCCCTCCTTCCAACCATTGGCCAAAGCAGGAAAATATATGTAAAACTTATGGAATAAGTGCTCATCCACTGGTCTTGGCATTTGCACTAGTAAACTTTACTATGTTGCCGAGGTTTTTCTCCTTCACCTTAAAAACATAATCCTAGTCTAATAAAAATTTCCTTCATACTATCATGTATAAGCTTCAAAGCATGAGTCTTGGTTCTCCAACAATGCATTAGATTCACATTGAACTTGAATTTTGGCCTCACTTCATCCCTTCCCTCACTACACTTGATGTTGGGTATCTTTCTAATCATTTCCATCATCTCCCTTGCCATAAATATAGAAGTAAGCTGCTTATTCTTGTTTGTTCTTGAACAAGTATTCTCATCAAGGAATCTTTTCACCTTAAAACTATAATGACCCCGAATTTTTGTAACTTATTAAGGCAAATTAATAAAGTTTGAATTTTTAGAAATTTTGGGCTGGAATATTAGGTTGTTGAAAATTCTCTATAATAGAGATTATATTATGAATTAAAACATAGAAATTATGGATGTACTTGAAAAACTGATCGAAACGACATTAAGTACGTTCAATTCTGAGTTAAAATGAAAAATCCATAATAATCTCCATTTGAGGGTAAAATGGTAATTTTACCTATAGCCAAGAATTAAGACCTCAATATTAATGTACTCATAAATATGATTCCAACGCCACTATGTACACTTGACTCCGAGCTCGGACAAATAATGCCTATTTTTCTCCAATTTTAGAGTTATAAGGGCAAAAAGGTCTTTTTACATAAAAGTGAGGCCCACAAAGTGAGCCAACGTTCTAGAAGCAACAATAATTACTCAGTGCATTATTACTGGTAGTGGAGAATGTAGTGGAGATTGTAGTGGAGAATGGAGAATGTACTTGTAATAAAAAATTCTAAAGTAATAAAATATCTTATCAAAAGAAATGATAAAAAATTCAAATTTGGCTATAAATGTCCCAAAATATTTCAAAAATTTTTAAAACCTTTTCCACGAAATTTACAAATCTTCCCTAGAGTTTCAGCCCCAAATTCTCATTCATCCCTCCCCAATCTCTATTTTCCTTATTTCTCTCTCCTCTTTCTAAGTGGAACAAGAGACCTAAATTCAATTAGGCACTCCGTTCCAGATAGAATCTCATAAATTCCACCATCCATAACATCCTATACTACAGTATATTCAAAACCCTAAATCAATTTCAAGATCCAACGGTTCCAACAACAGAAAATCACAAAAATGGGGACAATCGGGCTATATTATCATCAACTGGTAATTCTCTCAAATTGGGCATCAAATATATAGTTTTTCTCCAATCAGGTAGGTGTAACTACTTTCTATACATATTTATTATGGTTTAGTGTAATTTTAATTTTTTTGTAATTTAATTTGAATGAAAAATTGTAAAAATAAAGTAAATACCAGAGCCTTCAATTCATGGTGATAGAGAGCTCAGATAGAAATTTTGAGCTTTCCAATAGATCCAGAAGGGTCCAAAACTATTAGGGTATAATTTTTAAGAAAATCTAACAAGGTTTGGACCCTCAATTGAGAGAGATTAGTTCTGCTGGGCCCAGATCAAATCTAGACCCTAGGAACGGCTATAAACTTTAATTTAAGATTGTAGAGTCATATGAACTCCAAATTGAGATCAGAAAGAAGCTATGGAAATCTTGTAATGTCTAGTTTCTAATGAAATCATAATATGTCTAAAAGTTATTCCTAAATTATTCTGTATTTTAGAAATAAGTGTCCAATTTCTAAGATCTTCAAGATCTGAGGTGATCAGATCTTGGAAATTTATTTTAAAGATGATATAATACTGTAATAAAGTAATATCTATGGTTAATTTGGACAGATCTAGGATAAATTAGGGGATCTATCTTTTATGGTAGAAAAACCCTAAAAATACAAAGGGACCCACTTAATCAATGAGATCAAGTATAATCAGATCCTTGGGATGGATTAAATAGATGATATTATGATGGAATCCAGTTAGGTCTTGGATGAAATGTGACAAAATCAAGTGGATATGATTTTTAGATCTTAATGGATTAAAAGCCCTAAAGTTAATTAAAACCCTTGATTTAAAGGAAAACACCTAAGATCTAATTGTTGGATCATATTTAAAGGTTTATAATAATCTTAATATAATTAGTTTAATCTTTTATTGGATATAGAAGTGTAAATATGATTTATGTTCTAAGTTCGAAAGCATGATAGTGTAATCTTTAAATTTTAGTATGATATGCCCTAAATGAGTAGTTTGTTAGTATATTTGCTTATCTTAGGATCATGTTAGTGTAAATTAGAGATTTAAACATGATTCCATTATGATAAAAATACAATTTTATGGTTTCATAACTTAGGATCATGTTAGTTTTATTTCACTAGCTTAAGTTACATTCATAGGAAGAATGTTAGTATATGGTTGTTAAACTTATATTCAATTTATGCTTTAAAGTTTACAATTTAATTATTGTCACATTATATTCAATTGTTAAGTAGTTGTTAAGATATAATGCGCATAAATCACCAAAAATGTAAACTAATAAAATATAGAGATTCATGGACAAGTAAGATGAATGAATGATTTTGACTTAATAAGGGCTATAGTTAGTAGGACAATATAAGGAATAGTTTACCAATTCCTTAGCTCAAAGTAGGAAAATAATAAACATCCATGGATGACATTATGCATATCCATAGAAATTAATTAAAATCAATTAGAGAAGGGACTTAAGGTAAAGAGCTTATAGGAACCTTGTCAAAGGTTGAGCTAGTACCACTCCAGTGGACTCTGAACATTGTGGTTATAGGGGGTATACAAGAGCCAAGCACTTTTCCCTCACCTCCCATTGACGTAAGAGAGGTCTAAACACCTCCTTACATGAGGGTTGTATTAACTACTTTTTGAGCAGACTTTAACTGGTAAGTACTAGTCATCCTAAAATAAGGAGGAGTTGTCTAGTAATATGAAGAAATAAATTATCTTCAACCAAGTAAGACACTAACTGGTTGAATAATAATAAGAACATAAAAAGATAGCAAATTATCTAACCCTAATAAAAATAGTAAGTAAGATAAGGATGATCAAACAAGATGAGATCTTGTATGATCAAAAGCAATAAAGAAAAATGAGACACCAATGTAGATTAGATTGTTTATATATGATATAGATAGTACTTGTATAGATAATACTAAACCCTTGGATATATGTTATTCAGGGAAGAAAGATTCAGATTATCCTACATAAGGATGATCAAAAGACCATGTAGTATGTACCCTTGATTATAAAAATGACATTATACATATGATTTGACAGATATATATTGATCGAGACTATGGCAGATTTCAAGGAGTAAGAATACCTTATTGAGGTATGTGGATTATTAAGAATGCCTTTACATGAAGATACATGTCTAATACATGATCTTATGTTTTGAAGTATTGACATGTATAATACCAATATATTAAAGTAAATACCTCAAATTGAAATATGATCCAATCAAATGATGAGGAAAATAAGTATTAAATGGTTAAGTTGAGAATTGAGAACAACCCTAAGTGAATAGGAAAGTAGAAAATATTCCAGCCCTAGATAAACAGACAGATAGTCTGATATGTATAAGTATTATTTTACATACAAGCTTGGAGGCTTGTGGTTTTATTTTAAACAGGCATAGGCCTAGGGATGCTATGTTAGGAGAGTTAAGAGGGTTTGGCCACCTACTCTCTGAAACTTGATGATATTGAATACTAAGTCTAAGAAAGGCTAAAAGTCGGGTGGGGCCATTATGGGAAGGCCACCACTGTGACAGCCATGGTCCTCCCATATGGACATGGATATTGTAATTTCCACTGAGAATGGTATAAGTGGATTATTGAACAGTTATCCGGGCACGCTGTACAAATCAGACTGCAAGCATAGTAGTCCTTGATTATTTTGCATTATGATGCATATGAAATTGGCATAGTGAAATGCCTTAAGGGATGGCATGATGAAATGCTAGGTAATTGTATATTACCAATATTTTTTCCAAGAAGGGAAAATCCCAGCATAGTAATTGGCTAAGATACAAATCTCCTATAATGAAAGGAGTTAATCAGTTTTGTATGGAAATGATTATTGATTATTTTTACAATTTTAACAGATTTGTTCTTATATAATATGTATGTATAAAGGTGAACACAAATGATAAGAAAATGAGCTCCTATAATGAAAGGAGTTAATCAGTTTTGTATGAAAATGATTATTGATTATTTTTACAATTTTAACGGATTTGTTCTTATATAATATGTATGTATAAAGGTGAACACAAATGATAAGAAAATGAGATGTTCATATCAATAATAGTGGTCTGTGAATGTGTTTATGATAGAATGAATTATAGGATAGTTGAATATTGAGATTTTATTGTCAATAACTTACATTCTTATCCCCTACCAAGTATAGCTTGCTGAGATATTGTAAATGTTCGAATGTTTTCAATATCTTAGATACAGAGAAGGAGACTTAGGAGCTCAAGACTTGAAGAACTATTGAAGAATAAGTAATAAGGGTATATCCCTTGAAACATTGTATTGAGAGCATGTATTGTATTTAGAACTTTGTAATTTGAATTGTGTATTTGGACAAGTATTGTAAGGATGCAATGGGTTGTGTACTGTGAACCACTGGATGGATCCTGGAAGTTTAATAAAATCATATTCCTTCAATGGAATTTTATTTTGTACACAAATTATACTTATGTTATGTATGAAGTGGTGACTTGGGTTTTCAAAACAAGTTTTAAAATAAAAGAATTTCCGCTGCTTTGTTTTGCGAAATTTTTTTACTGAGGGGACGCCCTTGCCTTTGAAAAATATGTTTCAAAAACCCGAGTCATCACAAAAACATTTTCGTCCTCTTCACATATAATGCATGAACCCTAAAAGGACACCCCATCTGATATGGTGCACATTTGATGCCCACCCTAGCTACTTCATATTATTTAAATATAATTAGAGTAAGGCCCTTTATAGTGTTAGCCAAAACTCCATCCATGAGCTCTTGTGCATTGGCAAATTGCATGCCAACTTTGAAAATAGAAGGGCTAAGCCCTATTTTGGATCATCAACAAGGATGGTGATTTTGTTTTTCCTTCCTCCTACTAGGTCATCCTCTTCAACTACATACCCATAATTGGATTAATTCATGTAATCTACACATCCTTATCACCCTATTCTACTCTAGCTATTGACTTCTTTGATGTTGAAGTCTTCCACCTCATCTTTATAGGTATAACATCATTTACTGGAAGGATACTTTGTTATACTCTTTATTTTCTTGACTATCTAACAGCAATCATAATCTCATTCCTCTCTTTAGCATCTACGGAAAGGTAATTATTTTCACTTGGTATTTTTCTTCCTCCTCACTAATTCTCATCTTCCTTTACATCTAATCCTCTTCTTGAACCTCAACATCCATTGCTAAGCATGGAATGTCAATATCCAATTGTTCTTCTTGAATGGCATTATCCCCTTCACTTGGATGGATTTGAACCTCAAATGAATGTTCTTGTTTGTTAACATGAACTTGTTCTTTATGGATGGCCATATCAACTACTGCTTCTTAGATGAACACATCAAATGCTGCTTCTTAGATGTTAGAATTTGAAGGCTCTCCCCCAACCAATTCCATAAACACATCTACAGTTGCTTCATTAGGCACAAGCTTGGCCCACTGAACACCTCAATGTTAGTGTTAAAACATACAAAATGACATGAACCTTATAGAAATATTTTGTTACTTGATCCATGTTATGACTAGGTTCCTTTGAGGCCATCTCCTTAAGTTCTATAAGGGGCATTTCATCCCACTCAAAGTCATCAAATATATCCACTAAACCTCCTTCTAGTGCACATTTTACTTCCTAATAAATTTTCCCCATGATGAAAGGTAATGCTAAAACTATGCTTCCTCCATAATAAAGTAACAATAAAAAAACATGGAGAGAGAGAGAGAGAGAGAGAGAGAGAGAGAGAGAGAGAGAGAGAGAGAGAGAGAGAGAGAGAGAGAGAGAGAGAGATATTCATGTATTCAAAACAACACAAAAGGTCAAAAGGAAAAGGAAAATAATTTTTAAAAGTGAGACACAAAAAATAGTCACATGGCACCCCTAAACAGAGATGCAAATAAGCAAGTGCTTCAATGGATTGCTTAGTGTTTGTCTCTTTCTTCACACTTTTGCTCTCTTTCTCTCTCAATGAGAATTAATAAAAAAAATATAGTGGTTTTTTACTCTCAAACATGCTGTCAAATAGGTGGTAGTCAATAAAGAAAACATGACTTGAATTTTTAAAACTTAGACAACATGACTTGGATATATCCCAAAATCCCCAAAAGTATACCATATGACTAAATTAATCAAAGTCTCCAAAAGATGCCAAGACCCTCAAAATTTCTAAGATGACAAGTTGCATACAAATCTAAAATGCTATTACAAAGCATTACCATGGATTACAAACTTATAAACTGAAAAGCACACAAATCATAGTACTATCAATGATTACAAAGCATGTACACACCTAAGAACTCAAAAACAATGTTCTCCCATTTTTAGGTTCAAATGACAACAAAGGTTACAATGTATGATTTCACAAGATCTATGGTTTTTTTTTAGGAAAATTTGTCAAACAGTAGTGTTTTCTTCTTTCTCTTTGACCATGTTAGTAACTACAAAATTGACCACTAAATCACTGCAATAGACTTGCTTTGCCACATCGAAAACCATGTCAAAAAAGGGGGCACATTGTTTCATGACATCTAACAATGTCTCCAATTTGGGTTCAATTATTAAGATGCAATTGAGTTTTTTTTTTTTTTTTTTTAACTCAATTATAAACTTAGTGTATAATAGTTAAAACTCAAAAAAATATAAGCTTTTTAATGTAAAAGACCCAAAAAAAGAAAAAAGGAGGGTGGGCTTGGCAGATGGTGTTTGGCAATGTTTAGAGACAACCAATTGGATAAATTAATACTTTTAATCTAAAGGCCCTCTTTTTTGGAAAACGAGGCCAATTACGGACAAATAAGTAAATGAACATTAGAGGGGGAATTATTCATTGCTTAAGTGTAGTGGTGTATAGACTCTCTCACATAACTTCCCCCATCCGTTTTGAAATAAAGGTAAAAAAAGGGGCAGCCCTGGTACACTAAGCTCCTGCATATGCGGGGTCCAGGGAAGGGTCGGACACCACAAAGGTCAATAGTATCCAGCCTTACCTTGTATTTTGCAAGAGGCTATTTCAACACTTTGAACCCATGACCTCAAGGTCATACGATGACAACTCTTCCATCATGCCAAGGCTCCCCCATCTTCCATTTAGAAATAAAGGTGTGGATAAAAATATTGTTAACTTGAAAAATCTTACTTTTATAATTTATTTCTTTATTTTTTGGGGCTTGAACATAGGGTGTATGGACCCATACCAAAAAAATATCTAATCACATTTAAGAGAAAGGAATTTATGGTTTGCCTCTTTGCAAAATCCTTAGTCTTGAGAGACATCCCTCAAGCTCAAAGAAAGGATTTAATTTCATTTGGCTCTACTTCTACATTTTTTTAGATGGAAGTTGAGAAAGAAGAAGAAGAGGAAGGAGAGTTAAAAACAAAGAAAGTCTCGATGTGGAAGATTCTCCATTATTTTGTGCATAGAGCCCTCGTAATAGTCATGGAACTCCAATTTTCTAGGCACTTGCAAGATGACAGTTCTTAGCATAAAAGTGCTACATGGAATATTGGATAAATGAAAGATTTCATAAGTGAAGCAAAAGAAGGAACAATGTTAGTTGTAGGTAGGAAGATCTCCATCTAATAAACACGGTTGTTCCTAGTCATAAGCATGAAGCCTCTGAACTTATGCTGAAGTAAAGGAAACATGCATTATTAAAACCTTATTCAGTGCTTTTATTGATCAATTTTTTCTACAAGGTTATATTCTTATTCTCTTACATTTTAGTTGCTGCAGTCATCCAATAACTTATCATTTTTATATAATTTGTAGGTGCTAATAGCTAGCTTAGAAATAATAAATGATTGCCTATACTTTAATTTTGAAATAAGTTTATATGTGTCTGCTAAAGTTGTCTCAAAATCTCACTTGAGGACCCCACAATTGAAACGGTTCACATCATAGTCACAGGGTGCTTTAAGTGTATCTCCGTTCGCTAACATTAACATTCCATTTCACGAGCTATTCTCGACGTTTTAAGGGTAAAATTATAATTTATAATTCAACAGTAATTATGAATTGAGAAATCATTTTCTAGTCTCTCTCTTCGTCGGCAAATCCACCAGAAAAACCGACCAAATCAAACTTTCTACTTCCCGTCTCTTACGGGAAAGTCCGTAAGAAAATCTGACCAAATCTCTCTCCCTCTCTCTCTCCGCCGGCGCGAAATAAAATTCGACCAGACAAGCTTTCTGCCTCTCTCTTTCCCTCCAACAGGACACTAGAAAACCTTTCTTCCTCTCCGCCTGAATGCCAAAATATCATCCATAAATCATCTCTCTCTCGTCTTATGCTGTAGATTAAGCAGCAAGGAAAAGGGGTTTTTCTCTGTTTATGGTTGATATTGGAAGCCCCGCTCGTAGTTCTTCTTTTGAAAGAAAAGTATCTCTCCGTTGCATTTCCTATCTCAGTTTTGATTACGAGTTTATGCTTTCCAATAACCTCGGATTATTCTCCACAGAAACCACATTGTCGTACCTGCAAAAAGACTCAAATCCGGACAAGCGAGAGGTGATAAGACATCCAAGAAAGAGAGACTAGTGACAGAACCACCCATTTTTCTCCTCCACTACATTACATTATTACTCGACCTGCACTTGGAAAACATTCTTCCTTTCCTTCATCTTGGGTACAACAACCATTAAGACTCCATTCTTCATCTCGGCCTTAATATGATCATTCCTGTACGGATTTAAACGATCCTACTATTATACCTCCTTCCACTCTCCTTACCTTTTGATTCTTTCGGTTCTTCTCCTTTGATAGTCGCAGTCTTTTCTTCAACTGAAACCCCCACCCCTTCGTAGTTCTTAGCACAAATGAAAAGAAAATTTGAATTTTTCAGATCCCAAACGTGCCTCCTCCTGTATAGGTTCTATTATGACGCAGTTGTGCAACAGGTACATTTCATACTGAAACTTGTACATTCAGCTGGTTTTATTTACTTAGTCGGAATAGAAGCGCGAGTAGCGAAGGGATCTTTTGACATTAACACGCATATTAGATTCTGATTTACATCTTAAACTTAAGCAATCTGTTATACTGTATATGTTTCTTGTCTTGAAGTTATGTATACTTTTACGAAAGGATTTGTTAGTTTCACTTTGGATGTCTGATTTATCATCAGAATTGAGTGAATTCTCTTTTGACTTTGAGTGCATTCCTCGATATTTTGGGTTAAATATTCATGCTTTATTTGGCTATTTCCAGCGAGTTCTTGTGTATGCTTCTCTGGAACTTGGTTGCCTTTTTCCGTGCAAAGGATGTAGTACATGCACCTTGAGTCAACAACACTTTTACATACTATTTTATCTCATGGCAATATCCATAATGCAACAACTTTTGAAAGAAAAAAAAGGGAAAAAAAAGAGTCCATAATATGAACACAAGATGCCTTTAAGAAACTAGACAAATCCAGTATTTTTGTCCAATAGTTGGAGGACATCCACGTCCCTGCAACCTCCATGAGGGTCAAGAAGTTTCATCACCCTACCACCATTGTTCTTAGACTAGTTCTTGCTGAAACTCCTTGTATCTCCCATAAACAAGAGCCATTAACTGTTAAAGGAGCATGATAATCCATTGAATACTCCATCTAAGTTTGCTGGCTTCGGGTCTTGAATTCAAGCTTGAAAACAATGATTGCTGGTTCTTGCCACTTAGCTGAACTTTCCTATTTGTGTGCTTGTACTTTGATATTTGATTGCCTTTGTCCACTTACAATAGAATCTGGTTCCTTAATTTTCCCAAACTCCATTCTACAGAAGCCCATTGAATTATCGAAAGATATTGTTTGAAAGATCCTTGAGGAGCTAACTTGTCTTTGAAAATATTTCCAGTCCTCTCTTTCCAGATCCATGGAAGAGGTGATGCTCCATAAAATATGCTTATTGGATATTGATTTATTGAGGTTCTCTTATTGACCTTACTAGACCAAAATTATGCCAACCTAACCATCCCTACGATCTGGAAAAAGCACTCCGGATCTGCTTCACAATCCTAAATTGAATGAGCGCTTATGTTTCTTCCTTCCCAGTGCAAATAACTATCAAGATCTGTTAAGGTATTTGCAAACGATCCAAAAATCACCCTTCTTTGGAGGCACAGGGGTTTCCTGCATTTAGCACAACACGGCGAGCAACCAGTTGGAGAAGAAACTTATGCAAGAAAACACCTTGATTATTGCCAATCTTATCTATCTTGGAATTTGTAGCTTGCTTCTTCTTGGTACTGTCGCTTCTTGGTGTTACCTCAGACCAACTTTTCCTTCTTTTCCAAATATTATTATGTGTTCTTTCTGAACTTCACTCCATCTTCAGGATCTCGAGGGAGGTGATGGTCCACTGTCATCTTCAGGATCACCTTCAAGAATGTAGTTCCCAAACTTGATATAGTTCTCAGACATTATATTTTATCAAAGATGCTGTCTCAAATTTCTTGCCAGGGATTCTGGATTCATGATTGCTTTTGGTTTTCCGGAGTACCGCCAGTTAATTAAATATTCATAATTTTTGCTGGATTAGGCTTTCAATAAACAATCTTAGCGTATTCTTAGGATCTAGACTGGCTTTAGACTTAGGGAAGCTAAAATGATAAGTAGTGCTGCCGTAAGTTGGCTTTTAGTTATTACTTTGTGACAGATGGATTTCATTTTCACTTCTTATTCCCTGTCATATTAGGCTGGTAGTTTCTTTAGGTTGATATTTTACTATTGCTTTGGCATATGCCTCCAATTGAATACTCGTTCTTTTACATTTATGAAGAAATTGTGTAACATTAAGCAAAGGAAATTAGTGTAAATAAGAAAGCATAATTATGGGGAATATACGGCAGCAACATATGCTGACTGAAACACCTTACCAAGTTGTAACTCAGTCTTCCTTGATGTGAATGAGAAATATGTGATGCTTATGATGTGCTTTCTTTTGTTCTTCTCTGCAATTCATGAGATATTTGTTGTAGTTCTTTGTGATTACTATGATGATGTTGTTTCATTTCTCGTTAGCATGTAGTTGATTCAATGGTATTATGAAGTAGCTTATCTCAATATCTTCAAGCAATCTATATATGCTTCAACTCTAAACTCCATTTCCTGCTTTCTCAGGATTCTTTACCAATTTTTTCTATCAAGATTGCTGTTAATTTATTCTATCACTGTTAGCATCGTGGATAACATTCTTCTTGTTCATCAAGTGGATGCAGAAGTTCTTATTTCTTAGCACCGATATCTGCTCCACTTCCTCTTCTATTAAGGGGTTTGTCTAGGGCAGATGCTTCTTCCTATAAAGGTAGTAGCTATCAAAGAGTCAGCATAGAGACAACTGAAACAGCTCATGAAGAAATTGGCTGCGGAGATGGTTGGACTTTTCTTGCCCCTGACCTTATTTGTGATAAGCAACATGGCAAATTATGGAGGATTCACTTGGAGATAAAGGTCAGTCATATTGATGATTATTTTTTGAAGTAGTTCACTGAAGTGCAGTTTGTGTTCCTTTTCTCATCAGAACAGAAAGAAGGGAAAATAGTCATCATTCTAAAGCATGTCTTACTTAATCTCAGGCAATTGCAGCGAGTAGCTTAGAAGTGCCTTTTGTTCTGGAACTTTTGCAATAGAGGAGACTAGATGCCAGTAAGGTCATAATCATCTTTCACTTCGGAGTAAATTCTGAAGTTTCCCCAATATCCTGCTTTATCAGTGCCAATTGGAGAGAATTTTTCTTGTTTGTTGAATGACGATAAGCCCCTTGATTTGTTGTTACAGGCGAAGCAACTGTCCTTTATGATAATGCAAACTGCAATTCTTGAAAGAAGACCAGCACCCATGGTTAGTATGGTATTAGATGTATCGGTTGCATCTTTCTCTCTTGGCAAAAATGGGAAGTTCTCTTCAGTGAGGAGCTGGAACTTCTTGTTCAAATAATCCTGTCTCTGCTGGAGAAGGGAAGGATGTGGATACCTCTAAGGCAGTATCAGATGAACCTATTAACAGAGTTAAGACACATGGAAAGTCCATCACACAAGTGTCTCGAAGTGCAGTGGAGAATGGACATATTCGATCTTAATGAAGTGTCCTCAGTAAGGAGATCATAACTTGTTCAGTTTCTAACTCTGAAGAGTGTCAATCTGGAGCTGCCGAAGAACTATCAGGGACAACCTCTTGAAATTCCCTTAGGGAATACTCATAGTTCAGGTTCCAAAGCAGAGAATCTGGATCTTATGAGTGCTGAAATTTCACTAGCTAATAATGAGAAGTTGCCTTTAAAGTCTGAATCACTTGAATCCAGTAGCAATACATTGGGTTCTAATGCTTCTGACCAGGTTGGTTGTCGAGCTATTTACCTGATGAAATGTATGAGAGGGCACGGGACCCGGAATACTTGGTTTCTATTATTGTGGAGTACTTTCTGAGGTATACTGTTTTGGTTTTCAGTAGCTCCCGCACCTAACTACTGCTCTAACAAGATGAAAATGGATACTTTGTGTTTTTTTTTTTTTTACTAATTAAAACATCACCAGAGAGGCTAAAACTTAACCACTTGAATGATACTGGCTGCACATAATTAAGTTTTCTTCTCCTTACTTCATTAGTAAAATCTGCATCAGGAAACCCTGATCTGTTCTTTCATTATGGTGCTGCTCTGAGAAGCTCAAAGTTCACGAGAATCTATACATGATGGCCGATACAACTGCTCGCTTGCAATGAACGTTCCGCAGAACTTGGGCAGTTCATCATTAACAAGGTAACACATACCAGTCCAATGTCAAGTCTTGTCTAGCGAAACTACACTTGTTTTGTAGTCCTTTCCCCCATCCCCAAATAGAAAGAAAGTAACTTACCAGTCCAATGTCAAGTGTTATCTAGTGAAACTGCACTTGTTTTGTAGTCCTTTCTGATAATGTCCATCCCCATGTGGATAAACTTGCCAACAAAAGAGATGATTAGATATGGATAAACATGATCAGAGGAGTCTAAATCTGATAAGGTTAATCAGATAGAGGTTAAGATAGAGTTTGAGTTACACTAGAGCTCTCTCTGTATTCCTATAACTCCCTCCATATAGTAAAAATTGTGTTCCCCCTTCTTCTCGTGGATGTAGGCCAAACTTTGCCGAACCACGTAAATCTTTTGTACTCTGTGTGTTGTGTGTGCTCTCTGTGCTGGTCTAACATACTAGAAATCTTAACAAGTGGTATCAGAGCATGGTTAATGCCAGAGGATTGCTGGAACAAACTTGGAACAGAGCCCAGACTTAGTTTGGACCCAGGCCAGGTGTGACTCAAATCCACGTTTAAACCCATGCCAAGTGCAGCCCAGATCAATGTTTAGACCTAGGCCAGGTGTGGCCCAGACCCACATCTAGACCCAGGTCATTGAGCCTAGATCGCACGGGCTCGATCAAAGAGCCCATATGACATGGCCTAGATCGAAGAGCCCAGATCGCACAACCCAAATCAAAGAGTCCAAATCTCATGACCCAAATTGGAGAGTTCAAATCGCACAACCACAGTAAGCCTCAAATCATAGAAACCCCAGATCAGAGAACGCTCAGATCAAAAATTGTTTAGGCCAAATAACATCTTTCTAGTAAGATTTTCACCAGAAAACTAGAAAGGGAAGGGGGTTAGGGTTTCAGCTAGCGGGTGAAAATCGACCAAACCCTCTGTCTTTTTTCTGTATCTGGCACATCTTGGAAGAGAGAGCTGGGGATTTTGGTCAGCTAGTGAAAATTGATTGAAACCAACCAATCTAGAAAGGAAAAAAAAAATAAATAAAAAAATGGGCGTGGGGGTGAGATAGAGGGGGTTGAGACCAGCATTGATCATCCTCACTCTAGGAAAAAGAAGAAGGATCTAGTGTTTCCGAGGGGGTGGGGTGGGGGGGTGTTGTGAGAAAGAGGGGGTTGAGACTAGTGTTGATCATCCTCACTCTAGGAAGAAGAAGAAGAAGGATCTAGTGTTTTGACCAATAGGAGAAAAATCAACCAAAATCCCTTTCTGGCAGACAAAAAGGGGGGGGGGGGGGGTTGCAAGAAACTTATCTGTAAGCCCCAGAGAATTTCCCTGCTGGAAGATCACCGCACCCCAAAGGACCTCCTTCCTGAAGATCACCATAAAAACCTAGAGAATCTCCTTGCTGGAGATCACCGCACCCTAAGGAATCATCTTTGCCGAAGGATCACCTTGCCAAAGAAACTCATTGCAAGTCATTCCAAGGTTGGGGGAAAAACATATTAGGGTTTTGAACTTTACCCTTTATACTATGCTAAAAATCAACGCATTGCATTTTGGATAACGACGCCCCCTATGACCAAAAACTAGTACGCTAAAAAATTGATAATGAGACCCTTTTAGCCTAAATTAGTATGATGTAGAATTACAACGACACCCCTTTACGCAAGCACCCCACCTAATTTGATAAAGACAGCCCCTATGTATAAGAAAATTTAGGACACCCCTCAAATTTGTCAAAAACACCCTTCCTAAGCTTTTTTTATTGTTTCAAACTCATTCGTACACTCCACTTATCACAAATTTGCCCAAAAAAGGTAGAAAACAAAGTTTAAAACTATGGAGGAGACTAGTTTAGGAAATATCATAGTTGGAGCCATGATGAAATTAAATGCCACTACTTATACACTATGGAGACTTAGAAAGGCAGATCTTTTATACTGCAAAGATCTCCATGACCCTCTAGATGATCAAGAAGAAAGACCTAAGGGTGTTTTTTAAAAAGATTAGATAAAAATGAATAAGAAAACCATAGGTCAAATTAGATAGTGGATTGATCATAGCATTTTTCACCACGTGGCTAAAGAAGAAAACACTTATATTCTCTAAAAACAATTAGAGAACATGTATCAAGCAAAGATCGCTCGAAATAAGGCCTTGCTAATGAAAAATGTTGTAAACCTTAAACTAAGGAGTGGAATGGTTGTGGCTGAACATACCAGTAATTTCAAAATCTGGTAAATCAGTTAGGATGAATGGCATTACAACTAGGGGATGAATGGCAAGCCTACTACTACTAAGGTCATTACTTGAAAGCTGGGAGACACTAGTAATTTCACTTAGCAACTCAACTCTAGAAGGAAAGCTGACAATGGGTATGGTCAAAGATGTTCTATTCAACGAGAAGGCCAAAAGGAAAGAAGCTGGCATAGACCAGGCACATTCCTTGGTAACAGAAAATAAGCACACTAGGAGAGACAAGCATAGGGGGAGGAGTAAGAGTAGATAAAGGGGGAGATCGTAAACTCGCAACAGATCAAAGAGTCAACCTAGAGCACAGTTCAAGTGCTTCCACTGCAGCATTCCAGGACACAAGAAGAAAGATCGTCAAAGACTTAAGAAGGAGATGGGACAAAGCAAGCCAAAGGAGGACAATGGTGAGACACTAGTCACAATCTCTCAAGACATAGCAATGCTCACTACTAAGGAGGAATCATGCCTGCACGTGGTCAAGAGTGAAGCATAGTAGGTGATAGATACATCAACTTCCTAACATGCTACTTCTCACAAAGACTTCTTCACCACCTACAAAGAAGGAGACTTTGGCAATGTAAAGATGAGGAATGATAGCTCCTCAAGAATAATTGGGATCAGTGATATGCAGATAAAGACAATTATTGGTTGCACAATAGGCCTAAAGGAAGTGTGACACATATAGGAACTCAGATTGAACCTGATTCAATCCCAGCTCTTAACAAACAAGACTACACCAACTACTTCGACAACAACACCTAAAAACTGATGAAAGGCTTAATGATGGTACCGACAGGGTACATTGCAATACATTGTACAAGACCCACAAGAGAATATCCAGAGACAGCCTTAACGCAGTGGAGGATGAAGGATCACCAAGCCTTTTGCACAAAAGACTCAGTCATGTGGGAGAAAAAGGTATGTTCACACTTGCAAAGAAGCAGCTCATCAAATTAACTAAAGGTATAACCCTTAATTAGTGTAATTACTTTTTATTTGGCAAGCAACATAGAGTTGCTTTCTCTTCTTTTAGTAATAAAAGAAAAGAAACTTTGAGTTTAGTGTACTCGGATGTATGTGGTCCTATGGAAGTAGAGTCACTGGGTGAGAATAAATACTTTGTAACCTTTATAGACGATGCATCTAGGAGGGTATAGGTATATTTTGTAAAGAATAAAGAACATGCATTCGAATGCTTCAAGAAATTCCATGCTATGGTGGAGTAGCAAACTAGAAAGAAACTAAAGTATCTCAGAACAGACAATTGAGGAGAATACACCTAAAAAATTTAGGGCATATTGCGGTGTGCGTAGCATTCAACATAAAAAGATAGTTCCACGTACCCCATAGCACAATTGAGTAGTTGAAAGAATGAACCATACCATTGTAGAGAGAGTAAGATGCATGCTCAGTATGGCTAAGCTACCTAAGCCATTCTCAGGTGAAGCTGTGAAGACCATCTACTACTTGATTAATAGATCACTGTCAGCACCATTAGACTTTGAAGTTTCAGAACAGAAGTAGACTGACAAGAAGGTCACTTATTCGCACCTGAGGGTATTCGGGTGTAGAGCTTTTGCGCACGTATCTAGAGAGATAAGACAGAAACTAGATCTGAAGTCCACTCCTTGCATCTTCTTCAAATATGGAGATGAAGAATTTGGATACAAATTGTGGGACCTTGAAGCGAGAAGGAACATCCAAAGCAGAGATGTAGTATTTAAGCAGAATCAGGAAAGGTTAAAGATCTCAGTATTCCAGATCTAGTACCATATTTAGCACTCATACAGGTTGACTCAGAAGCTACACCAAAAGCTAAAGCAGAGCCAGAGGAATTTGAGCAAGGGGAGCATCATCCCTTTGTACTAGAAGACATTAGAACATCATGTTTTGAATTGACTCCTCAGCCTGAAGTGGAAGTTCAGCCAAAGATGTCAACAAGAGGATGTATTTTGATTCCATCACAAAAATATCCGAGATCAGAATATATCATGCTCACTGATGAGGGAGAGCTAGAGAGTTTTCAACAAGCCCTAACACATGCAGACAAGGGAGAATGGGTGCAAGCTATGTAAGAGGAAATTAAGTCATTAAAGAAAAATCAAACATATGTGCTAGTGACACTTCCCGAGGAAAAGATAGTAGTGAAGAGAAAATGGGTCTTCAAGGTGAAAAAAGGAAGCAATGGAGAACTAGTTAGGTACAAAGCGCGATTGGTCATCAAAGGCTTCGAGTAGATGAAAGGAATTGACTTTGATGAGATCTTCTCACCAATACTAAAGATGACATCAATCAAGATCATACTTGGACTAGTGGCAAGACAAAACTTAGAGCTTGAGCAGATGGATGTAAAGATAGCTTTTCTACATGGAGATTTAGAATAAGAGATATACATAGAACAACCAGAGAGTTTTGAAGTTGAAGGGAAGAAGCAATTGGTATGCAAGTTAAAGAAAAACCTTTATGACCTTAAGCAAGTGCCAACACAATGGTACAAAAAGTTTGACTCATTCATGACGAGTCAAGGCTTCAAAAAAACAACTATAGATTAGTGTGTGTATGTGCAGAGATTACTCGAGGGTAAATTTGTCATTCTCCTACTTTATGTAGATAATAAGATGATAGTTGGATTAGATATAACTATAATTAGCAGGTTGAAGAGGAAGTTATCTAAGTCTTTTGACATGAAGGACTCAGAAATAGCTCAGCAGATTTTGAGGATAAAGATCACATGTGACATGAAAGCAAGAAAGTTGTGGTTGTCACAGAAAAAGTACGTTGAACAAGTAATTAAGAGGTTCAACATGGAGAGTGCTAAGCTAGTTAACACTCTACTTACCAATCATTTCAAACTGAGCAAAAGGATGTGCCCTCCAACACCACAGGACACAAACATAATGGCTATGACTCCTTACTCGTCAGTAGTTAGAAGTTTGATGTATGCAATGGTGTGCACAAGGTCAAATATTGCTTATGTAGTAGACATTGTGAGTAGCTTTCTTTCAAATCCAGGCAAAGAACATTGAGAAGTCATGAAGTAGATACTACGATACATGAAGGGCACACCTAAGTTATGCTTGTGCTTTGGAAGTACAAAACCACTCCTAGAAGGATGCACAGATGCTGATATGGCTAAAGACCTTGATGGAAGAAAATTAACATTAGGGTTTCTTTTCACTTTTGTAGGGGGAGCTGTATCTTAGTAGTCCAAGTTGCAGAAGTGCATAGTTCTATTAATAGCAGAAGCTGAATATATTACCATAGCTGAAGCAGGTAAAGAAACATTGTAGATAAAATGGTTTCTCTAGAAGCTTGGTATCACATAAGAAGAATATAAGATACATTGTGACAGTTAGAGTGCTCTGGACTTGAGCAAGAACTCAATGTATCACGCGCGTACAAAGCACATCAATATACGATATCACTAGATACGGGAGGTAATAGAGAACATATGTTGACGCTGGAAAAGATACACACTGATGATAACCCTGTAGACATGCTGACAAAGGTGGTCACATATGAAAAACTAGTGCTCTGTAGAAACATAGCAGGCGTGAAATCAGATTAGTGAAGAGAGCATGGGGATGGAAGGGGAGAATTGATAATGTCCATCCCTATACAGATAAATTGCCAACAAAAGGAGATGATTAGATATTGATAAACATGATCATAGGAGTCTAAATCTGATAAGGAGTCTAATCTGATAAGGTTAATTAGATAGAGCTTGAGCTACACTAGAACTCTCTCTATATTCCTATAAATAGGAACCAAAACCAGTGACGAAAATCATCCTATGTAACTCCCTCCATATAGTAAAAATCATGTTCCCCCTTCTTCTCGTGGATGTAGGCCAAACTTGGTCGAACCATAAATCTTTTGCACTCTGTATGTGTGTGTGTGCGTGCTCTCTGCGCTACTCTAACATACTTGAAATCTTAACACTTTCCCCTGTCCCCAAATAGAAAGAAAAAGAAATTATTTTAAATGCTCCAATGCGAATCAATGAAAAACACTACATCGTAGTTGATGATGTCTTGGAGAACTAGCAGTGTCAAAAGAGGGCCTTAGTTGCATTGTCCATTAGTTTATGATGTGGGAGGTACTAGTTGAGAATATAACTTGCGAAAGCTAAATCTTGAGCTTTTCTCTTAAACTTCAAAATATTTGAAGGTCCTATTGCTGAATTTCCATTTTTGCTTTTAGGAGCTTAGCTATTTCATACAACAATGTAAAGTAAAACATACTTCAATTGGCACCAAATTTGAGTTCTTGCAACTTGTAGAGAATCACTATAATTCATCATGAGATCGGGCTTTGCAAACTGTATTAGTAAGGCCTATGAGCAGTCATGAGGATGATGTTAACACAGGGCTTGGTAGTGATTTCGATAGAGCACACTATGTAGGAGAATGTTTGGCTTGTAGATGCATATAAGTGTGTTTTCTTTGCTTGCATTATACTATGAACATGCTTTCGGTGGATAATGTAATCACCAACAGGATGGCGATTGACTTTGAAAGGAGTTGGTAGCTTAAGGATAAAAATTTCAATTTTAACTTTACTTCCAAGTTGTAGCGAACAATGTGCTAGGATACGAGAGTTCTTCTCCATCTCTTGACCACAAGGGACCAATATTTTTATTGATTTTGTTAATCTTGAATAAGGTCATAGTATCTCTTTAGTGATTGTGGGGAACCAAGGAACTTCCACTAAATGATGCTCCATGTAGTGGGATTACTATAGCTTAAGCTTTGATTAGAAGGCTTCGAAGTATTAATATTTCTAACCGCAAAGTCCTTCGTGCCATTTTTGGGCAATGGATATTAAAGGACAACCCAGTGCATAGCTCCTACATATACGGGGTCCGGGGAAGGGGGGACCACAAAGGATCTATAGTACATAGCCTTACCTTGTATTTTTGTAAGAGACTATTTTCACGCATCGAAACTATGACCTTTAGGTCACACGACAATAACTCTACCATTGCACCAAAGGCTCCTCTTCTTTTGGAGAATATGTATGTTGGCCTAAATGTTGCCAAGCCAGTGTTTATCTTTCTGCACATTTCTTACAGATATGAGAAGTATCTATTGTTGAAAGGTGGCCATTCAGTGGAACTGTTTGTGGAGATTTTCTTAAAGATTAGCTCATGTTATCAACAAGACCTTGTATGTTTGTCGAGTAACTGAATTTTCCTTTTCTCCATGTGTTTAGTGATGCTAATGAGGTGTTGGATTCCTTGTTGAAGATTTAGGTATAAAGGGCAGCCCTAGTGCACGAAGCTCCTGTGTATGCGGGTCCGGTGAAGGGGTAGACCACAAAGGTCTATAGTACGCAACCTTACCTTGCATTTTTGCAAGATGCTGCTTCCATGCCTTGAACCCGTGACCTCAAGGCTACACAATGACAACTTTATCGTTGCACCAAGGCTCCCCTTATGGTGAACATTTAGGTATCTAATGTAAAAAACGAAAAAGGGCAGCTCGTTGCACCAAGCTCCCATGCATGCGGGCTCTGGGGAAGGGGTGAACCACAACAGGCCTATAGAATGCAGCCTTACCTTGTATTTTGCAAGAGGCTGTTTCCATGCCTCAAACCCATGACCTTCAGGTCATATGGCAACAACTCAACTGTTGTGCCAAGGCATCCCTTCATTTAGGTGTCTAATGTGTACCAGGAAATCTTTGGTTAGCAAAGTATTTCCATGGTTTCAAGATAAAAGATGAAGAGGATGTATGTCGCATAAACATCATTAGTGTAATGCTCTTATGTTTGTTGGAGTCTGCGTAACCATGTCTCTTTCTAGTTTCACCTTGTTGGTTGTGACGTAAGCCTTAGAAAAGGAAGGCTGGGCTACCTTTAGCTTTTTTAACTTAACAGTGGAGTAGCTCATAGAAAGTTTTGGATTCTTACCATCAATTTAGGAACGTCAACTGATTTACATTTGTTTGTCATGAAGATCTTAGAATCTTTGAAAGCAGTTGCGATGCAACTTCTAGAGACAGGTCGTCAGAATTTTAAAACCAGGAAGTTGGGAAAGGGTATCTTAAGGCAGCTCCTATTACATGATGATTATGTCTTGAAGGTAGTCCAAGATGGATATTATATGGAAGCTTTACGATATGGACGGAAGAATAAGGTAAACTCCTAATTGCTTTTCACTTAAGAAACGAAGAGGGGAAAAAAAATATAAAATGAAAACCTTTACCCAGTTTGATTTCTTTTTCTGTTCATCTGTTGTCCATGGTCAGCTTCAAAGTTTGGTACTTGGTGATTATAAGTTGCATTGCTAAGAATGCTAATTTATTCCATTATGTCTTATATTACTTTCTGATGAGGGATGGCTCTGTAACGATGAACAACTATCACAGTGTTGCTGATATGCGGGTTGATACAATTCGGCCATCGTTATTTCGTGAAGCAGCCGTCTCCACCAGCAACTTCCAACATTTAGCCGCAGAGTTGAGGTTTTTCTTAGATTTTATTTCTGGCTTCAAAACTACTTCTGATCATATTACATACTGTCGCGTCCTCGGTGAGATGAGCTGATCTAAAACTGAATTTTGGAGCGCTTCAACTGCTGAGTTAGGGCCTCATCGGGAAAGAAGACTAGTATCTGCATGCAATTTAGAACTGATGCTATTTGTAGCGTTTTAATGGCCTGCAGATGTTTATGTTTTGGTTCATACTACAACTTATGGTATACTTTTGTAGAATATGGAGTGGATACAGTGCCCGCTATAATTAGGGCCTCATCGGGAAAGAAGACTAGTATCTGCATGCAATTTAGAACTGATGCTATTTGTAGCGTTTTAATGGCCTGCAGATGTTTATGTTTTGGTTCATACTACAACTTATGGTATACTTTTGTAGAATATGGAGTGGATACAGTGCCCGCTATAATTAGGGCCTCATCGGGAAAGAAGACTAGTATCTGCATGCAATTTAGAACTGATGCTATTTGTAGCATTTTAATGGCCTGCAGATGTTTATGTTTTGGTTCATACTACAACTTATGGTATACTTTTGTAGAATATGGAGTGGATACAGTGCCCGCTATAATTAGGGCCTCATCGGGAAAGAAGACTAGTATCTGCATGCAATTTAGAACTGATGCTATTTGTAGCGTTTTAATGGCCTGCAGATGTTTATGTTTTGGTTCATACTACAACTTATGGTATACTTTTGTAGAATACGGAGTGGATACAGTGCCCGCTATAGTTGGACGTTACATGTTAAGTTTAATTTCGCAGATTCGGGTTGAATGCTTTGCACGGCGGGCACTTGGTACTACTAGACACATTGTAGGCAGGTCAAACTGGCGTGCTTGGATCTGCTTGAGCCCTGGCCAGTCTCTGGTCCGATATGATGCTTATGCTTCTGATCTGTAAGTGAATACATTAGTCAGCCGTGAATAACCTAAACAGGAATAGTCCATGCTGATGCCTTTGTGATCTGGCCTTGTTTTCTCTTAGCGGACTAGTTAATAAGCAGTTAATCCAAATGGTAACAGACTGAATATGGAATACAATTGTTGCAGGTAGACTAGGCAATTGTGGCATCCCAGAGCCTAAATTCAGATTCAGATGCAACACGTATGATAACATGACCAAAAGCCAACTAAGACCATCCTAGTCATCTAATCAGAGGCTCGCTAATCATCTGTTACAGTTGGAAGCCAGCCATCCAAAATAGAAACAAATATTTATCCGGGTAAAACAAAGATAGGTAAATCAGAACCAGATATTTCCCTGGGTTTAATAATGGGCTATAACCGACGATTGTGGGTTTCAGACAGGTTAGAAACTAGACAGTGACCTTAACTCAAAGACATTTTCTAGGAAGCTAGCTAGAACTGTCTAATCATTCTGATGTTTTGTTTACGAGAAGTAGGAGGCTGGGCTGTCAGATGAATAGGGCCGCTTATGTGAAATTTAGGTGGTTCTGGAGCAGCATCACCGTAGAGGGTGCTTCGGTTTAGATCTGACGCATTCATCTGATTGGCCCCGCCTCCCATATCTCGTGAATAAAAAAATAATTACTCTAACTAAATGAAGTACTCAACTTCATCTGAG
The DNA here is from genome assembly GCA_035236585.1 of Warburgia ugandensis. Lineage (NCBI taxonomy): Eukaryota > Viridiplantae > Streptophyta > Magnoliopsida > Canellales > Canellaceae > Warburgia > Warburgia ugandensis. The sequence goes on along the minus strand of CP141127.1, from coordinate 31,550,546 downwards.
AATTTTCTCAAAAAAAGAAACGGATCGTGTATTGATTTCAATTTTCAATAGTCCGCTGATTGAATGGTATACATTGGTTTCTGTTGTAATGATCTACACCAGTGAGCAATACACCAGAATTCAACTTCATGCGAGAATTGCAAGATTACAAAGAGAACGATAATGGCATACTCTATCGAGAAACCTCATCGAGGATTTTAATGCAAGCGTCTCATTTGCTTCCCTTCCACATGCTCCCTCCATGAGCGTATTGAAGATGGTGGTGTAAGTCTTATACTCTTACTCGAAGTAGCAGAGAGACGCTTATCCTTCTTCTATTGTTGCTTCCACGAAGAACTGACTCAAGAAGGTAAGTATTAGTGTTTTATTTCTTCTTTATCTCGCACCACAGGAAAAATGATTGTGTGAAAACACACACACACACACACACACACTCATCAATGTTTGAAAATATCAATAGGCAATTTTTCTTCTTTTCATGAAAGAGGCTTTGGGATTATCTGCAGCCTAAATCATCATCATCATCATCAAGACCTTATCCCAATTAGGGGTCGGCCACATAAATCTTATTCCTCCATTCCACTCTATTAAATACCATGGCTTTATTTAGTCTCAACATTTTTAAATCTTTCCTCACCACTTCTATCCACGTTCTTTTGGGCCTTCCCCTTGCCCTTTTAGAACCTTCTACTTGTATTGCCTCACTTCTTCTAACCGGTGCTATTGTTGGTCTCCTTTGAACATGTCCAAACCATCTAAGTCTAGTCTCCCTCATCTTGTTACCTATTGGTGCTATCTCTAAATTTCCTCGAATATTTTCATTTCTAATTCTATCATTTCTTGTCTTACCACTCATCCATCTCAACATCCTCATTTCTGTGATGCTCATCCTATGAGTATGATATTCCTTAACTGCCCAACATTCTAATCTATAGAGCATGGCCGGCCTTATGGCCATCCTATAGAATTTTCCTTTTAATTTGAGTGGCATCCGTGGATCACACAAAACTCCAGATGCACATCTACATTTGTTCCAACCCGCTTGGATTTTCTGGGTAACCTCCCTCTCAATCTCTCCACTCTCATGAATCATTGATCATAAGTACTGAAAGTAGTCTTTAACGGGGACTTCTTGGTTATCAATCATGACCGGTGTTCTACTCCTACTCTCCTTGCTAAAATTACATTCCACATATTCTGTCTTAGTTCGGCTAATTTTAAATCATGCCTCACTCCATAACTCTAGCTTTATGTTTACACCCTTCCTTGTCTCATCAAATAAGACTATATCATCTGCAAATAGTATGCACCAGGGAATCTCCTTGTGCAGATGTTTTGTTAACTCATCCATAACCAATGTGAAAAGGTATGGACTCAATGCCAATCCTTGGTGCAATCATATAGTGACAGGAAAATCACCAGTCACACTACTAGTAGTCTTAACATTTGTTACCGCTCCCTCATACATATCTTTAATTATGTCTATATATCCCTAAGAAACCCCTTTACCACCCAACACCCTCAATATTAACTCTCTAGGGACTCTATCATAAGCTTTCTCTAAGTCGATAAAGACCATGTTGAGGTCTTTCCTCCTCTCCCTATATTTCTCTACTAATTGTCTTAGTAAGAAAATAGCTTCTATGGTAGACCTCCCAGGCATGAAACCAAACTGATTCTGTGATATACTTGTTTCATGTCGTAGCCTCTTCTCAATCACTCTTCAAAAAGTTTCATAATGTGGCTCATAAGTTTAATCCCTCGATAATTAGTATAGCTCTGTATGTCTCATTTATTCTTATAGATTGGTACAATAGAGCTTTTCCTCCATTCATCAGGCATTTTCTTTGATTTTATAATCTTGTTAAATAACCTGGTCAACTAAACTACCCCAATATCTCTCATATGCTTTCAAACCTCTATTGGTATACCATCAGGCCCCATGGCCTTTCCTAATTTCATCTTTTTCAATGCCTCTTTTACTTCAGGTATTCTAATCCTACGTTTATATGTATAAATATCCCATGTTATTTAGATTTATAGTATTTTTCAATCCCTATATTCTCAAAGCCATTGTCGTTTAACAATTTTTGAAAATATGTTTCCCACCTTTATTTGATCTCATCATCTTTGACTAATACCCTTCGATCATCGCTTCTAATACACCTAACATGATCTAAGTCCTTACCCTTCTGTTTTCTTACTTTTGCAAGTTTAAACACATCTTTCTCACCTTCGCTTGTTCCTAGTCTATTGTAGAGCTCATCATATGATTTAAGTTTTGCCTCACTTACTATTCTCTTAGCAACCTTTTTAGCATTCTTATATTGTTCATAGTTTTCATTATTTCTAATCTTCTGCCATGCTTTAAAACACATCCTTTTTTTTTTAATAACTTTTTGCACTATTTCACTCCAGCACCATGTTTCCTTTACTAATAGCCTTTTACCTTTAGATACTCCTAAGACATCTTTTGCCACTTTCTTAATGGACTCAGTTATATTAGTTCACATGGTATTTACTTCTGTTTCATAGTTCCAATTTCCTTCTATCATCAACTTATTTTTGAATGAGGTTATTTTCTCTCTTTTAAAGTTCCACCACTTAGTTTTTGAATGTGTATTAAGTTCAGTTCTTTTTCTCCATCTTTTGATATGGATATCTATAACCATTAACCTATGTTGTGAGGTTAAACTCTCACCGGGTATCACCTTACAATTCTTACATATAGATCGTTCATTATTCTTAAGTAGAAAAAAGTCTATTTGGGTTGTATGAAGTCCACTTTTAAAGGTTATCAAGTGTTCATCCCTCTTATTAAAGAATGTATTTGCAATGGACAAGTTATATGACAAAGCAAAATCGAGGATATTCTCCCCCATCTCATTTTGTTCACCTATACCATACCCTCCGTGTATTCTATCATATCCTTCCTTATCTTTTCCTATATGGCCATTTAAGTCTACTCCTATAAATATCCCCTCATTGTTGGGAATTTCTTGCATGACTCCCTCCATATCTTCTCAAAATTGTTTCTTGATTATATCTTATAACCCTACTTGTGATGTGCATGCACTTATAACATTAATAATCTGCTCTCCTAGAACAAGTTTTATTATTATAATGTTATCACTAATTCTTTTAATGTCCACAACTTTATCCTTTAATTCCTTACCCACTATTATTCCTACGCTATTTTTATTATTTTCCTTTTCTACGTACCATAATTTAAACCCATCTATTTCCCTAGCTTTAGCCCCTTTCCATTTGGTTTTTTGGATACAAGCAATATTGACTCTCTTACGTTTCATCGCGTCTACTAACTCCAAACTCTTACCTATCAGTGTCCCTATATTCCATGTGGCGATATGAATCTTATGTTCTAGATATACCCTATTTACTATCGCCTTTCTCGACCACAATGGTATGAGCCCATGTCCACTTTTCACTGTACCTGGGTTCTAATGCAGCGCGTCGCTTCCGAGGGGACGCTCTAGCAACCCTTGCCCATTTTTCACTATAACCGAGATCCGATGTAGCGCTTCGCTTTTGAGAGAACGCCCTAGCAACCCTTGCCTATTTTTCACCACACCCGGGATCCGATGCAGCGCGTCGCTTATGGGGAACAACCTAGCTTGAGGGAATGTCTATTTTCGATTCATGTCATAGTTGGGGTTGCCGTAGTTTTAAAAAGCTCAAGATGATTTTCATTTCTTCCTCACAAACTAATATACAAAACCATCTTCAGCTTTCACCCTTGCCGGCTGGCTACCTGACGCAAGGGTTGGTATATTTTAAGAAGCTGGAGATGATTTTCATTTTTTCCTCACAAACTAATATACAAATGCATATCCATTTGTAAGAAACAAATAACAAAATCATCTTCAACTTCTCTCTTGTCCACTGGCACCTGACGCAAGACCCTCCTTTTTCATCCGGGCTTGGGATCGGCATTAGCGGAGTTTGAAATATCAAACCTAAGAATCTTTGAACCTCTAAGCTTTGGGGAGAGAGAGGAAGATAGGCCGGTGTCCAAGTTCTTCATGTTCAGTGTACCAAATTAGGAAAACACCAAAAATCACTACAATCAGATGATTCTAATCACTTCTTTTAGCACTGTAGAAAACTCGATTCAACTCAAAACAACATATGCTAATATCGTCTAGTGAGTGTGAATTTCTGTGTGTAGCTAGATGGCATGGATCTCCACCACAAGTTAAAAAATGGGAGTGCCTACTAGGTAAGCATACATATAAGTAGCCTTGCATGGGCGCCAACTATTACACAAATACATGAGAGTGCTAAAGCTAGGCACCTAACTTTTTGTTGCATATGCCTACTTCATGGGATTTAAATGCTGTATTTGTGTGTGTGGGTGGGGATGGGGGTAGGTGTATTCCACCTTCTAATTTCCCCCATTTCAGCCCTTGACTCAGGTGGTAACTATTGTACTGCCCCTTCACCGCACCATGTGGACTCCACCAATCAACCTCCTTTCTATCTCCCCCCACACCCACCACCAACCCACCCAGAAAAAGAAACATGTGGATCCCATGGTATCTCTCACCAAGTATGTGGACTCTCTCTCTCCATTTGGGACAAATACAAAGGAGAGACAGGTGGGCTTCAGAGAGAGAGAGAGAGAGATGGACTCCACATCTCAATAAAGACAGTGAGAGGGGCAAAACAGATTAGTGTGACACAGACTATGGGCCAGGAGAGTGCAACCAGTTATTGCCCTCAACCTGTGTAGGAAGTGGGAAAGGAGGAAGTGCTCTGAATATCATCTCTCACTGTGTGTGTGTTTATCCTGGTGTTTATCAATCTATAGAAGCACAAGCTAATAGTTATGCCCATATATCTTGATATAGCCCTCCTTCCGTTATAAGCTTCTTGCTCTAGCCATTGCAGTTTGTTAAGAACTATATTGGGTACAAAAGCACATATGAGTACGTGCGTGGGTGTGCGCGCGCACGCACACATATAATCTATCAATAATCATTTTCTGAATAGATGGAGAGAGACACAGAGAGAGGTTTACCGGCATAATGTTTGTCCTTTTTCAATTGAACTAGGAATAAACCACAATTGTCGCAGGACCGGTGACTCAAATTGTAGAAAGAAACCATCACTTTGCCCATGTCTCCACTTCCTTGATCCTTGTCCTTTCCATACCTGGGCCTCCAGCGAGGCACGACAAGTGGTGGTCTATCTACAGCCTTAAAACGAATGGATAATAACTTAAAAGGAGACTGCTCAAATGATATTAAGCATTTATAGGTCTTACACATCCACAGCTGAAAGAACGGAGCCACTAACAGTAGAAGATCAGAAAATTTTCCGATGGTTATGTGCAGCTTTAGAATAGCATCAAAGAATCACCTAGGCTTTTCATGTGGACCACGACTAGTGTAACCCTCTTCAACGAGCCTGGTAACATGTGAAATTGCATAATGTGAAGCACTTGATGCAGCATAGTAGGATGTCACTGAGAGCTGAGCAAACTTTGGCACTGCATAACCTTTATAAAAAGAGAACACCAGCCATTAAGGGTGATTCAATCTACAAATTATCTCAGGAGAAAATGCATTTTGCAGTTTATAACTGGTTTAATCCATATCCTTACATTCCATATAGTTTGATGATTCCACAATTCTGTAACAAAATTGATCATTGATAGTTGAAACTTTTCTTCGTTTATCTCAATACATCTTTTCATTTTTTATTTTGGCATTGCACATAGTTTTCCAATTCCTTAATTAGTGAGTCACCTTTGGAGGAAGGCACCACTTTCCTGCTGTAAAGCCTTACTATAAAGCAACTTCCACCATTGCTGCCAAGAGAAAAAGTCGCAGCAGAAGAATTGAAAATTTAGCTGCATCTGTCACGCCCCGAAACCCAAACTTTCCCAGGGTAGAACATCACATTCATTAACACATAAATTTCCATTTTCATTGGAATTTTGCACAAACTGTGATCTTACATTACACACCTTTAGACTTAAAGATGCAGTCCAAAAGTCATATACATGAGTCTTGGACCAAAAGTTAAATACAAACTCTGTTTTTACAGTGTACTTCTCAGTAGGAAGAAAAATTAGAAATCTCATATTTGATCTACATGTTGAATATTTAGTCAATGGAAAGCAGATCTCACGGCTAATAAAAAAGAACAAGATACAGAAATTACTCAGGTATCCAATTGTTGGCAGACAAAGAACCCTGTTCCTCAGCCAAACTAGTTGGTTATTTAACAAATCTTCCAGTAAGCATTCCTAGAAAAAACTTCCGACACTTCTTTACAGTTGACTGTCACACAGAGCAGACAAAGAAGAAAGAAATGATTAAAAGTTTTAGCTACCTCGCAGCAAGAAAGAACCAATACATGAGGTTCCTTGTATCCTGATTCTGGAGATTTTACAAGTTCATTGTATTCTTCTTTCTGTCTCTTTGAGATTAAAAACAAACTATTCCTGCATCCAATCCTTGAACTAAACAGCCTGTGGATGACCCAGTAATTAAAAAATAAGGAACTCTAAAACTCAAGACAAGAATTCTGTCTGAATAACCTGCAAAATCTTCTCAAGCCTCCAAGGGAACCAATGTCAGGGAAACTATGAGCTAGATGAAGCCCTCTTCCATCTTCCTTTCTGAAGCACTAAAGGATATCTTACTGCATCCTGCCTCATGTGGATTCTACATCAACAACCCCTAGTCAGGCCATAATAACTACCCAAGTTTCCACTTGAAAATCAGCACCTGTGCCCCGTGAGCAAGCACACACCTAAAATGCCAAAAGGGTACATTATCTCCTGCTTGCATAGAAGCAGAGAAATATGTGCCAGATTGATTAGGAAAATGATTTTGGGATGTGGAAATATAACCCGTTTAGCAAACACAAATTGATAGGCCTCATATTTGGATGATATGATCCATTCATCACATTCAGCTTGCCTTAGATTGGCTAGACACTAAAATTCATGATCATAGGCCAACTTACCCGAAGTGATTGAGAAGCAACCAGCACCTCTAACACTAAGTGGAAAACCATACACCTCAAGTAGACATTTAATCACACTAGACAAGTCCCAACATGAGACTTACTCACTAATCCTCCTTAGAATGTCAATGATCATTAACAATAACAGAAAATTTCGTGAACCTACAGTTAGCCGCCTACACTTACCATCAAAATCTTCATAACAGAGGCTTCTTATCCTTTGTTGGCAGCTCTCCCTCTAAAGCTGTGGATTCTACCAAAAACCTCAGCAAGCTCTAACATCTTCATTACTACCAACATGCTACAAGCATGCATGACCAATCTATTCACGCAATCAGAAGGGTGAGGAATTTGACAAAAAACACTAGGAATTAAGAGTGACTAAAAGGAATGATTTCTTCGACCTACTGCCAAGGAACAAAAATACTCGTAGCTGTTCATGTAGTTCATCTGATAGGGACCATCATCCCATGTTTCTTTTTATGTTATAGTATAGTTTAGTTTACTTTGGATATTTACCATTAAGAGTATTAGGTTTCTTAGTGTGTTGTGACTTAAGTAGGGGCAATTTGTCTTTTTCCTAATGATTAGGGTTGGATGTCCCCTACTTAAGATTTTTTTCTCTTTCTTGTAAGAATCCTCTTTTTATTAATGAATAATGAATGAAAATTTCATTAGATTTGGTGGATTCCTCGTTCTAGCTTCCTTCTCGTGGGAGTGAAGCTGCATTCGGTACAAGGCAGAATTACTACTGTTTCATCCTATTCTGTAAGTTGGTATTTTTCTGATTGTCTTTTAACGAATGATTTCTGAGCTGCAGTGTGGTTACGTGATTTGCATCAGTAATAATCTAGAATTCTTATCCTACATTAAATTCCTAAACCCTAGATTCGAAGCTTAATTAGGATTGTTTGTCAATTAGAGGGACAAACCGGTTTGAAATTTCAATCTTACCTTAATCGGTTGAGATATAGGTCAGTCTGCAGATCCCAACTCATTGTGGGCTATTTATACTGATTAAGACTGATTTTCTACATGTTAAAGTGCTTGTCGTAGTTTAATTTATGTTTTCTTATTTAAGTTAATTCTGATATGATTTTAGCATATAAATTAGGTCATTTTGCATGCTATCCTACATCATCGTCATTGTCCGCCATTATGAGATTGTATTCCAGAAACACTACTCTTAAGTCATTCTAAATCAAAATTTTCTTATCATCTGTATCTTTCAGTTTTGATTTTGTTGTGTTGGTTATCTTTCATCTCTGATTTTCAAGAGCCGAGCTGGGGAGATTCCCTAAGGTTGGTCCTTTGAATCAATAACAAAGAGTATGCTAGTTCAACACAGTTCAAAATTGATATATAGAACCAAGTTAATTCATAAACAATTTAATTTGTTCCTTTCAACGATATGGCATCTTTTTTTGTTGGCGGGAAAAAAGAGTATTGGGGAATACATTCAAGATTTTTCACAAATCCCATAAACCCATGACATTTATACAAATAAATGATGGGTGATTAGATCCATACCTCCAAATGCAGCACTGCCCGCAGAAAATAGTAGTAATGGTGGAAGCTGTCAACAAATAAAATAATATAGCATAATCAGTATGATGCCATGACATGTAAAAAAATAAAGAAAAAGGAGCAGGTAGAGCGATGAAGTAACATATTCCAAAGAACCTAATATCCAGCTTGAAACAATGGATGGTTCGCTTCTCCATAATGTTCAATTTTGAAAATATGGGTTTTAGCCATGATAAAAATATCACAAAATGTTTGTAGAGTTTTAGATGGCACTTTGTCCAATTTTAGGTCTTCAGGTTGCAAAATAGAATTTGAAGCTGAAGCAAACTGATTTTAAAAGTTTTAGAGCAACCAGTTCCTAAATGAGTGGAAAATTTTCTGTCTACTAGGCCCAAGATTGTCAAATGTGCCTTTTTGAATGGAAGAAAAATCAAATAGTTGCTAAAGTAATTTCTATTGGAAAACTTACTTGAATAAGTTGCAATTTGCCAGTAGGCAGCCATCAATATAACTGCCTATATATCCAGAGACAACTGCAATACAATGACTCAATGGATATATTTAAAATAGCCTCAGGATGGTTTCCTTAGTGAATTGTGATGGCTACTAAACAAGGCCACATACTTTTCTTCTTCTTCTTCTTCTTCTTCTTTTTTGTATTTTGTTAAACAACTAACGAACAGATCATTGAAGGCCTCCGGAATATTTATCCGAGATAAGAGTTACTGTTTTCTATCATTCCTTTGAAACGTGAGGCTCATACAAAGACAGGACAAATTGTCAAAGGTTGACTTGCCGAAACTGAACTAGCACTGAAGTCTAGTCATCATCATAATGCCACAACCCAAACAGTTCTTTTTAAAATGCAGTCTTATGATATACAACCTGAAAACCAGACACTGCGTTCGAGCAGCATACTAGTCACTAAAATCTCCTCCTACACCATCAATGCACAATAAAGCTGGAAGATATTCAACTTGGTGTCAGTTCTTCCACACTAGCATCTTTTCAAGGAAGTAGCAGCCGTTTTCATGCAGAGGATTAGGAAAAGCAGACACATGCTAGAAGGATAGAACACATGGATGATGGAAATGGGCAGAGGAAAATGCACATAAACATGGTTAAATACATTAAGCTAAACGAATCCAATCTCATACCAGGTACAAACAAAATGAGGTTGTTTGCAACTACAAAGGATCCATACCCCAATAAGTAAATGCAGACACTTGGGACCCTTGACATGTTTCTGAATAAATGGGAATCCTGTAGAAAATGGGGAAAAAAACAGATTATCTCATGGAAGTACTTCAATGTAAATCTCAAAGAAAAGTATGTACCATAGGAAAGTAGCAGGACCCTCAGAAACTGGAAACCGAACGCACTTTCTAACTCTAAAAAGACTGCAATATGAAAACTCAACAAAAATGAAATAGTAAATTGAAGCAGGGCAGCATACCCGTATTGAAACCATGGATCGCACTAAGCATTCCACCAGCACCAGATCCAGCCTACGAAACATGTAGTAACCAACACATGATCAGATTGACAATCTTTCATCAAAGATAACGCAAAATAAGAAAAAAAATGAAAATGGGAAGTAAAGTTATCAGTGAATTTCAACTTCCTACGGCTTAAACCAACCCCCCAACACATACTGAAAATCGAACAGGAACGAACTAACATTCAAGTGCTAAAATAGGATATACATTCCGTGTTTGTTATATATACGCATGATTAAACTATGTCCAGATTCCATGTCAGGCAAATCAAAACTCTACAGAAAACAACAAAAAGATTGGACGTACCACTGCACTCGCATCATGTAAAACAGAAGTAATGGTCCATTCACCATTTGCCTGCATGAAAGAACCAATTAGATAACTGAGCAAATAACATAACAGATGAAGAAAACAGAAATTCCAAGATAAACCCATATGCAGTTGAAGAATTCTGTCAGAGTAGCTAGTTAAATCTTAGAAAATAAAATTAAAAAGTAATTCACACAGAATCCAATAGACAGAGAGAGAATTACAGAATTGGGGTTAATGAGAGAGAGACAGCGGGGGCAGCGGGGGGAACCCAGGCCTGGATTAATTGTGGGATCATGGTAGAGGTTTCCTGATCTGAGTTTCTCCTCGTATACCTCTCGCGTCCCCATCCCTTCTTCTTCTTACTGACAGAGAGAGAGAGAGAGAGAGAGAGAGACCCCTTCGATTTCTAGTTTTCTTCTTCTACAAGTAGCAACTGGCAGCCGCCAGGCAGAAGGAAACCTGTCGTTCTGGATGAATTTAAGGTAGGCCCACCTACACGATGTCAGTCTCCAGATCCTTCATCAACGGGCTTGGGACCTCCCACCCTTGTTCCGACAAATTTCACTTTCGTTCCATAAGTAGGCCTCCGAATTACCAGAATCGATCGTTGTTGGCATACGATTGCAACATGGAAATACCTCAAAGATGCCATATAATATGAGAAAAGAAGAACAAAAATAATCATTGAGATAAGTTGGAGCCATGAAACCAAAGGTTCTCTTTGGCATACGATTGAAGTACTTGCTGTTTCAAAAAACCTCATTTACACACTTGACATGGATAAACATTACACAAGATTTATGTGATTTAACAAAGATGTCTATATTCATGGACAATTCAATCTTCTTCACCAGGAGAAAATAGAGAATACAAATGAAAACAAAAGCTGGATTTCACTTAAACCACCTCTTTTAATATTACTTACATTTGCATTATCTCTCTCTCTCTCCTAAACTTAGAGAAAGAATTGTGACTTAAAGCCAGAAGCCTTGATCCTTGAATGAGTGGGTTATGATACTATATATAGGCATCTTATGACCGCATCTCCAAATAATCATCTTTACTTAGCTACTACAAGTAATTACCTTATTTGTTCTCCACTCTAAGTAGATAAGCTTCCTAAGTAAGCTCTTTATACGAGGTTGCAAATGAGATAGAAATGCACAACAAAATAGCCCAAACCCTCAAAGCTATCAAATCTTGCTAGGCAGGAGGACCCAAGGGGCTTTAATAATAGAAAGAACCAAATTAATTAACAAAAAAATATATAATCAAATACAAGGTCATTGACAAGAAGAATAAAAAAGCAACCAAAAAATCTCTTAACTCAAGAAAGTAAAATGCTCACAACAATAATCTATAAAAAAAAACTACAAGATTTTGCCCCAAAATCCACTCTAAATTACTTGAAAGAAAAGGTAATTTGGGGGATTTGCAATGATTCACGATGGTTCTTTTGTATAAAGAGGAATGGGCAATTTGAAATACCAAACTGACCCCAGTTAAATCAATACTCATCAATAGTTTTTGTAAAAAGGGCTAACAATGAATGGTTTTGGCAATTTGGATGGTTACTTATGAACAACATCAAGTTTGAGGGCTATTCAAGTGAAATTTAAGGGCCAAGCATGAATCGGAGCCTTCATCTAAGGTCCAACATTTGTGACATAGCACAAACTTACAGTCATTATTCATATTGCTTCTCCATGTAAGACCTAATCCATGACGGCTATAAGCTAGCACTAGTTACATAGGTAACTCCAAGAATCATTTCTTTTCTTTTTTCACATTTGAGAAACATTTACAAGAAAATTCTACAGAAAACTATAAGGCATGACCCACCTTAAATATGGGAACATGACCCACCTTAAATATGGGAACTTCCAAATGCATCAATGGACATCAAGTATAACCTATCTTCACAAGCCTAACAATCATTAGTTAATCAAATCCATCGATCAAACGAAAGAAGTCTGACTTGATTTCTCCAAGCCATTGATTGGTTACACATTGCCTACTATCTATGATCCACCTCCAAACAAATGCCAACATATCAAGTTTTCTAGCTATCATAAAATGGCATATCGAGCACTTACATTCTTGTGAGCCTCCCACTTAACTTACTACTAGAACTAGGACGAATGATGGAATTACAAAATGACACAATTAGAGATGCCAATTTGTTAGCCTTAAGATCCAAGGGATATGGATTTATCCAAGTAAGAGTACATGCTCAAGGGGTGTGTGACTATAGTGCAGTGCCACAAGAGTGGGCATCTATAGTGAAGGTCACGAGTTTGAGGTTGCACAAGGATATGCGTGTGAGTTCAAGCGTCCACCATTAAAAAAAAGAAGAAGGTACCACTCAAGAGGAGAGGAAGGCAAACATGCCCCTTTTCCTATGCATATTAAAACTTTTCTCGTAGGTCTAAGATGTTTTGGAATGACTTAGGCTATACATTAAACTTCATACGAATTGAATGTTCTTAGCCTATATTTCTTTAGGTAAAATTTATGACCACCCATTTTTATTAATTTTTTAAAGAACTAAAATAAGAGTTTAGGATCATCCAAATGCATTGATGCCTCAAGAGTTACCTATTTTTGGAATTTTGGCCATGATGAATGGTTTAATTCTTAAAAAAATGTTTTAGCATACATGAAAATAGTAGCATGTGACTTTCCTCTCCTTTTGGAGCGTGAACTCTTACTAGGACTCATACGGAAAAAAATCTAAAACCAAACAAAACCTTAATAGATAGTTCTCATAAGGATGTAATTTGTAATACCCAAAATTGAAAAATGATAAGAAATTGACCAACAAATTAGGGTATGGTTATTCAATTAGAACTAATTATACAATATTAGTTTTCATTTCAAAGAACTAGATCTTATTGGTGTGGAATTAGTTTCACACCAAGTACTCAGAGTAGAATCGGGAACTAAAAAAATATAAATTATTAGACTAGAATGTCCTTATAATGTTAATTTAAACTCATAAGTTTATTAGGAGAAAATAGTGATTAGAAGTTAATTAAAATTTGTTCACATTGTATATTTTTTTATTTATTTCATTGTAATCTTAGAACTTAATTATGTGGTTATTTATGGATGAATCATTGTAATTTGTCTATAAATCAACATTTTAATGGCAAATGAATATATACGAATGAGGGAAATGAAGTGTATAGTAAGGGGATATTTTCATCATTTCTATTAGTCAATGGTTATTTTTGCTATTTTATGTTATGTATTATTTTAAAATTTAAAAGGGTATACTCATAGCAGCTAGAGTCATCTTCTTATTTTGTTTTTCACCATTTGAAGTATTGTAATTGGGTATTTTCTCAAGGGGGCTTCCAACTAAGTAGCTCCCTTTAGTCCATTTTTATTTTTGTGTATGCCAAACTAATATCAGATCTCAGTTCTTCTTAGGATGATAGTTGGTGAACCGGCAGCAAAACTCCATGTCACTAACGATGAACAAGGTGTGTGGGCCCCTAGGGCTAGGGTTGACAACATCAAGCGATGATTGGATCTCCTATCCAACGACATGTTCAGGGTCTTGTAGTTGCTGCAAAGCGACTAGGAGAACAATCCGTGAAGACTTAGTCGATGTGCCTAGAATTCATCCATGATCGGTATAGAAATCTTCCTCACAATACATCCTCAACTCTTTTAGAAGATTCCAGATCTGACAAATCTATTGGAAATTGTTGATGATAGTGACATCTTCCCTTTCCTAGACACCACCTGCATTGTGCACACATTAATGACATTGTTGGTCTCTTTAGGGAAGATGGCAGCATTGGCCGTAGACCTTGATACTATCAACAAGCTCCTTTGGAGGTATTCTGATAGTATCAACAATGCAAGCCTAGGGATTTTCATTGGTACCCATCTTATGATTCTGAATCCGATGTAGAAATTGAAGAAGGGATCTTCCAACCCCCAAGATCTGGTCACAAAAATTGTAACCGACAAGGTGAGTCACTTGATTACAAGCTAAATTTTGATATACCTTGTTTTGATGGTCATATGCATATAGAATATTTTTTGGACTAGTTGCATAGTGTCAAGTGCTTTTTTTAATACATGAAAATATCCGAGGAGAAGATAGTTACATGCAAATTGAAAGGAGGAGCTTCTACTTGGTGGGAATTCACAGACGGATAAAAGGAAAGAAACCCATTAGATCATGGCATAGAACGAGACAATTCTTGAAGGCATGATTTTTTTACCCATTGACTATGACCAACTGCTGCATTAGTAATATCAAAATTGTAAACAGAGGTCACAGTCAATTTCTAATTATATTGAGGAATTTTACTCGTTAAATACCACACTATCCCCCAAAGGCATTCCATCTTTTACACCTGTTGCACTACCAAAAAGAAGGTGTGTAACCTTATCATTGATGGAGTTAGCATAAAAAACATTGTCTTGTCAACACTTGTCAAGGCCTTACAACTTCCCACTAGCACACACACATGGTCTTACAAGATTGGGTGGATCAAGAAAGGTGTTGAGGTACAGGTTACTAAGATGTATAATATCCTGACACACCCCCCGTGAGGGGTCCACAGTAACGATATTGTCCCGTATAGGGCTCACATGTCCCACGGGTTTTATTCCTCCCTTTGCAAGGAAAATCGGTCATTATTGTGAGAGGCCGAAGTCTCGGGCACGCCTGGCCCTTCACTTTCCCCCTAGCAGTACCTCCCGTGTTCCTCCTCAGACTATCTTGGGTCCCCTCACAAGGCCAACCCTCAAGCCATCTTGGCACCGTTCGCCGTGTCGAGTTCTAACTTTGATACCATTTAACACACACCCCGTGAGGGGTCCACAGTAATGATATTGTCCCGTACAGGGCCCGCAGGTCCCACAATTTTTGTTCCTCCTTTTGCAGGGAAAATCAGTCATTACTGTGAGAGACCGAAGTCTTAGGCTCGCTTGGCCCTTCACTTTCCCCCTAGTGGTACCTCCCGTGTTCCTCCTCAGACTATCTTGGGTCCCCTCACAAGGCTAGAGGAGTGTTCCCACTCCTTATCACCCAGCCCAGCTCCCCTTCCTAAGTATTATGGAACTAACTCTCAACCGTCTCCCCCTCAGCCTTCGCCGCTTTGCCACCATCACGGTGCCTCACGGTACCTGAGCCAGCAAGGGTAGATCTCTCCCTCTTAGGGGACACACGCCCTCATGTGACCGAGGCACGCATGTGGTTAGCCACCCATCCCCGCGAGGGAACTGGCTCTGATACCATTTAACACACCCCCTGTGAGGGGTCCATCATAATGATATTGTCCCGTACTTTGACACATCCCCCATGAGGGGTCCACAGTAACGATATTGTCCCGTATAAGGCCCGCAGGTCCCACGAGTTTTGTTCCTCCCTTTGCAGGGAAAATCGGTCGTTACTATGAGGAGTGTTCCCACTCCTTATCATCCAGCCCAGCTCCCCTTCCTAGGCGGTATGAGACTAACTCTCAACCGTCCCCCTCTCAGCCTTCGCCGCTTTGCCGCCATCACGGTGCCTCATGGTACCTGAGCCGGCAAGGGTAGATCTCTCCCACTTAGGGGACACACGCCCTCGTGTGACTGAGGCACGCATGCGGTTAGCAACCTATCCCCGTGAGGGAACTAGCTTTGATACCATTTAACACACCCCCTGTGAGGGGTCCACAGTAACAATATTGTCCCATACAAGGCTCGCAGGTCCCACGGGTTTTGTTCCTCCCTTTGCAGGGAAAACTGGTCGTTACCGTGAGAGACCGAAGCCTCGGGCTCGCCTGGCCCTTCACTTTCCCGTGAGGCACCGTGATGGCGGCGAAGGCTGAGGGGGGACGGTTGAGAGTTAGTCCCATACTGCCTGGGAAGGGGAGCTGGGCTGGGTGATAAGGAGTGGGAACACTCCTCACAGTAACGACCGGTTTTCCCTGCAAAGGGAGGAACAAACCCCGTGGGACCTGCGGGCCCTGTACGAGACAATATCGTTATTGTGGACCCCTCACGGGGGGTGTGTCAAATGGTATCAGAGCCAGAACCCGACACAACAAACCGTGCCAAGATGGCTTGAGGGTTGGCCTTGTGAGGGGACCAAAGATAGTCTGAGGAGGAACACAAGAGGTACCGCTAGGGGGAAAGTGAAGGGCTAGGCAAGCCCAAGACTTCGGTCTCTCACAGTAACGACCGATTTTCCTTACAAAGGGAGGAATAAAACACGTGGGACCTGTGGGCCCTGTACGGGACAATATCGTTACTGTGGACCCCTAACAGGGGGTGTGTCAAACACAGTAACGACCATTTTTCCCTGCAAAGGGAGGAACAAAACCCCGTGGGACCTGTGGGCCCTGTACGGGACAATATCGTTACTGTGGACCCCTCACGGTGAGTGTGTCAAATGGTATCAGAGCCAGAACTCCACACAGCGAACCGTGCCAAGATGGCTTGAGGGTTGGCCTTGTGAGGGGACCCAAGATAGTATGAGGAGGAACATGGGAGGTACCACTAGGGGGAAAGTGAAGGGCCAGGCGAGCCCGAGACTTCGGCCTCTCACAGTAACGACTGGTTTTTCCGGCAAAGGGAGGAACAAAACCTATGGGACTTGCGGGCCCTGTACGGGACAATATCGTTACGGTGGACTCCTCACGGGGGTGTGTCAAATGGTATCAGAGCCAGAACCCGACACGACGAACCGTGCCAAGATGGCTTGAGGGTTGGCCTTGTGAGAGGACCTAAGATAGTCTGAGGAGGAACACGAAAGGTACCGTTAGGGGGAAAGTGAAGGGCCAGGCGAGCCCGAGACTTCAGTCTCTCACGGTAATGACCAGTTTTCCCTGCAAAGGGAGGAACAAAACCCGTGGGACATGCGGGCCCTGTATGGGACAATATCGTTATTGGGGACCCCTCACGGGGGGTGTGTCAAATCCTTGCAAAGGGAGGAACAAAACCCGTGGAACCTACGGGCCCTGTATGGGACAATATCGTTACTGTGGACCCCTCACAGGGGGTGTGTCACTAGCATAGCCTAGTTTAGGTATGATTAGCAATGATTTAGCTTGATGATGGAAAAATTGGCCAAGCTCACCCCAAATCGCCTAAGCTCTAGTGTCATTGAGATTGGCTAACATCATGTTAGCTTTATTGGTACTATACCATCCCAGAGTTTAGTTCCTAATTTAAAAGTCAATCACTACATTTCGCTCCAGTCCAAATTTTGGATATTTATCCTTCTAATATATGAAGGGGTAAAATGCAAAAATTAGACAACTTAAGAGACTAAAAGATTGGCTATGCATTATTTTGTCTTTTATAAGCAAAGAAGAACATAATATGAGAAACACTACAATAGTTAAAAATACTTATCATGCTTGTTCTTGTAGCATAGAGAAATTGACAATAACGTGCATTTAAAATAAGTAAGCAAAACACAATACATAAAAGGGGAAGAGGAAATAGTATGAGATTTTGAAGTTGGAAAGATAAGGAAAGAGGGAATAAATAAATATAAACTTAAAGATTTGGCCTAAAAGGATGAAGATTAAAGGATTTTGGAGTTAGGTTAGGGCTAAGAGAGAGAGAGGAATTGATGATGGTGTAGCCAAAGATAAAAATGGATTGACGGGAGCTACTCAATTGGAAGCCCCTTTAGAAAATACCATTACAATAAAAATAGAATAAGAAGGAAACTCTAGTCACTGTGAGTAAAAGCTTTAAATTTAAAAAGAATACATATCATAAAATGATAAAAATACCTCTTAACTAATAGAAATGACAAAAATATCTCCTTACTAAATACTGCATCATCCTACCCTTCTAAGAAAAAGAACTCGACCTCGAATAAGTCTTCACATTTTGCTGCATCATCAAGAGGGACGTACTCCTACATGTCCTTAACATTGAAGGTCCTAAACATATGTCGTTGAGTGGAAGATCTACGATATACATTATCATTGATGTTCTTAACCACTCGAAAGGGTCAATCTTTTTAGGTTGCAATTTGTGATAAATCCTTGAGGGATAGTGTTGTTGGCTAAGATGAAACATCACTAGGTCCCCTCAACTAAGACCTTTCTACGCTTATGTTGATCAGCCATTGTCTTATACTTCTGGTTAGATTCTTCTAACTTTTATCTCACTTCTTGGTGTAACTGAAAACTAGTTCTAAGCTAGATATTTTGATGTTTGACTCTTAAGGTCAGATAAATGAATCAAACCAGTAATGGAATTAGGTGTCTTAGTATACACAATGGAGAAAGGGGATCAACCTATAGAGATTAACTATGCCACATGTGAAAGAGCCAAATCCCATATCCTTCACCAATCTCCTTTGACACTTCTAATTATGTGCCCAAAGTAAGGTTCATAACTTCTATTTGCCTATTAGTTTGTGGATGATGGGCTGTGTTGAAGTTGAAAATTGTGTCAAATTACTTCTACAAACTCCTCCATAAATGACTGACAAACTTTATATCATGATTTGAAGAGATAAGACTTTGGGAATTCCATGTAATCACTCAATCTCTTGAAAGAATAGGCCAGCTATCTGCAAAGCATATTTTTCTTCTTACAAGGGATAAAGTGAACCATCTTAGAGAATCAATTAATAACCATAAACACTAAATCAACACCCCTTTGAGTCCACGGTAGCCCCAAAATAAAATCTAGAGTAAGATCTTCCCATATGTTATTAGGAATGGGAAGTGGAGTGTACAAAGTAGTATTCTACTCTTGTCCTTTGGAGGATTGACAAATGCCACAATGCTCAATAAATCTAAAAACATCACACTTCATGTGGGGCTAATAGATATAGTCTTAGAGAAGGGTAAGGGTTTTATCCCTACCAATGTGAGCAGATAATACCCTTGAATGTACTTCCCTAATAAGGTATTCCCCCAAATATGACTAAGGGATACAAAGTTGACCACCCTTAAATAAGAATCTATCTTGGATAGTAAAATCATCTGCAACCTCACGGTCTTTGCTACTGGCCCAAGCATCTTGAAATGCAGTGTCGGTATCATATTGGTCTTTAAGAGTATCAAACCCCAAGACTTTGGTCTACATGATAGTCAACATACTCACACAACTACTCAAAACATTGGCAGCATTGTTAAGAATGCCTAACTGATACTAAAATGGTGAAATTTTGAAGAAACAAAAACCACCTAGCATGCTTCCTATTAAGTGACTTTCGTGAGTTCATGAATTGAAGGCCCTAATATTCACAGTGAAGAACAAATTCCTTGTGGATCAATTAGTGCTTCTAGTGATGAAATGCTTTTGAAATGCTTTGACTATCGCATATAATTTCTATTTATATGTGGTCCACTTCTACCATGTCTCATTCAACTTCTCGTTGAAGAATTCAATTGGTCTACCTTCTTGAGCTAGCACAATGCCAATGCCAGACACAGAAACATTAGTTTCCACCTCAAAAGCCTTATTGAAATCTAGTAAGACAAGCACTGGTGCACTACTCAACTTCTCCTTAGTTAGCTGAAAACTTTGTTGTTGGTACTCTTCCATTGGAATTTCCTTTCTTTAAATAGTTAGTTATAGGAGCAGTGATGGAGCTAAAACCCTTAATAAACCTCTAGGAGAATGTTGCTAGCCCATGAAAATTACATATCTCAATGATAGATGTGGTAATGGGCCAGTCATGTATCGCCTGCACCTTACTATCATTTGCCTATATCCCCTATTCACTAATGATAAACCTTAAGAAGAGCAACCTAGAAACAAGAAACTTAGATTTTTTGAGGTTAAGAACCAATTTATTCTATCATATCACTTCCAAGATCTCCTTCAAATGAACCAAGTGGTCATCCTCTTTGCGAATGTAAATCAACATATCATCAAAATAAACTACTAGAGATATGCCAATAAACAATTTTAATACCTAGTTCATGAGGTGCATAAATGTACTAGAGGTATTACACAAACCGACCAGCATAACTTGCCGCTCATAGAGTCCCTCTCATGTTTCAAACACTATCTTCCACTCATCTCCAAGTCATATGCAAATTTGATGATACCCGCTCTTAAGATCAAGGTGGGAGAAGATCTGTGACCCACTCAATTGATCCATAATGTCCTTTAGTTGTGGGATGGGAAAATAGTATTTCACAGTGACCTTGTTGATGGCACAACTGTTCACACACATTTGCTAGCTACGATCCTTCTTGGGCACTAATACCGCACATGGACTAAGGCTATGTCTAATCAGTGCCTTAGCAAGCAGATCATCCACCATACTCTGTAAGATGCAATGCTCTTGTGGACTATTACAGTAATGGGGTAGATGACACAATGTTGGATGTCTCACATAGGAGGCAACTCAAAAGGTAAATCGGTAGATACCAAATTAATGTACTTTGATGCTACTAATGGTATGGGATGGTTAAGTCATTATTCATTACATAGGAAAATCCAAATAGTCTAATTTTCCTTGACTTTTGCATGAAACTCTTGAGAAGAGATAATAAGCAATGAAGGTTGGGTTAAGGAGGCATCATCGTGTTTCATAGGGAGCAAAACGATTTTGGGCCCCTTCACACTAGAAGCTATAATTATTCTCCTTGCCTTGGTGCCTAGAATCTACATCATACTCCTGTGGTCAACCCAACAATATATGGCATGCATCCATATCAACAATATCACAGTCGACTTCATCCTAATAGTGTTTGCCAATTGAGAAATGGATATGACACACCCCCCGTGAGGGGTCCACAGTAACGATATTGTCCCATACAGGGCCCGCAGGTCCCACTGGTTTTGTTCCTCCCTTTGCAGGGAAAATTGATCGTTACTGTGAGAGACCGAAGTCTCGGGCTTGCCTGGCCCTTCACTTTCCCCTAGCGGTACCTCCCGTGTTCCTCCTCAGGTCCTCATAGGGGGTGTGTCAAATGGTATCAGAGCCAGTTCCCTCGCGGGGATGGGTGGCTAACCGCATGCGTGCCTCGGTCACATGAGGGCGTGTGTCCCCCAAGGGGGAGAGATCTACCCTTGCCGGCTCAGGTACAGTGATGGCGGTGAAGCGGGGAAGGCTAAGGGGGGGACGGTTGAGAGTTAGTCCCATACTGCCTGGGAAGGGGAGTTGGGCTGGGTGATAAGGAGTGGGAACACTCCTCACAGTAACGACCGGTTTTCCCTACTAATGGAGGAACAAAACCCGTGGGACCTGCGGGCCCTGTACGGGACAATATCGTTACTATGGACCCCTCACGAGAGGTGTGTCAGCTAGACTAATTATTAGCCTAATTCCTGCAAAACCATTATTAATCATACCTAAGTTAGCAAGAGCTTCACAAAACTCAGCCTAGCTCATTGTAGTGGATTCCATCTCAGTCTAGGCTAATTTATATGTTTAACTTTACGGCTAGTTTTAATTGAAGGCTATCTTTAGTTTGAAAAAGAAACAAGGGGAGAGTTGTTTTTTACTCAAGTGTTCAAGAGTTTCAAAAAATGGGAATAAATAAAACTTGATATCTACACCTATTTCAAGGAAAAAGCTATTTTCATGGTGGACCCCAAAACCTAGCCAATCTCATTTCAAATAAGATGATATTATATGGTGGGTCTTAGAAGCTATCCTCTCCTATTTCAAATAAGAAGCTACTGCTTACATGATAGGCCTTATAAGCTGCCTATTTTCACATACATTTCAAATAAGAAGCTATTTGCATCGTGGCCCTGGAAGTTGTTCACACCTATTTTAAATACGAAAAACTATTTACAAATAATAAACTATCGGCACATATTTTTGAATAAAAAGCTATTTACACAATGGGCCATAGAAGTTACCCACACAAACACTCTCATTTCAAATAAGAAGTTATTTACATGGTGGACTGTGGAAGCTATCTATATGTATTTTCAAATGAGTGTTATTTACATGTAGGGCCCAAAAGTTATACACACACAATTTCAAATAAGAGACTATTTACATAGTGGGTTTTAGAAGCTATTCACATTAAATTTCAAACTAAAGCTATAAAGGGCCCGCAAAAAGGCTTCATAGTATGCATAGTTGACCCACAAACATATTCCACTATGAGCAAGGAGACTACCCAACAGGCTTCATAGTATGCGAGCATAGCCTAGATTGAGTGGGCTCAAACTTAATTAACATGTTGTAAAATCTTAATGATACAATTATAATTTTTATGGGATCAAATCGAAATCGGACCCTCTACATCCCTCGTTTTCCATGATCTAATAATATAATGTAGTACACTGTACACTGTACCTCTGGGAGAAGGAACAAATAATAAGGCCAAATGGCGGGATTGATTTATGGTTTGAAATTAGCTTACCATCTAGGTTTCTCTAATCTACAGGCAGTTGGTTATTCACAACTAGTAATTAATGTGATCAGAGAAGATTTGAATCAACAAACATCTTGGAGGAACCTAGCAGTGAAGAAGGAAGTTGAGGTTTTGATCATAAGTGTTCTAAGAGGTATCAAATTAATCATTATTTTAAAGAGGTAAACACATGTGCTGATAAACTTGCTAATTGGACAACAAAATATCAAAGAGAAGAGATAAGATTGATTCCCCACCCATTTTATTCAGTTTAACTTTAATCTCTTACAGGATATCAAGGGAATTCTGAGTTGGAGGAAAAAGTAGAGCTAATAACTTTTGTTTTTGAATATGTATTGTTTCTTCTATTTATGTATCAAACACACCTTATCTTATACATACTTATGTAATCAACCTCTTGGCTTAATGAAGTGCGAGATTTGAACTAGTCTAGTAGAAACCTGTCTACATGCGAGAGCGAGAGTAAGAATGATTTAGGTGCTACTAAAAAGAGAGCATGTGGTGATGAACATGCATAAGCTAGATAGTGAAAAACATGAAAAGATGAAAAAAGAGAGGAAAGATCACGACAAACTTTGGCATGTGAATGAGACAAATGGATTTTTTTTTTATTTTTTTTTATAAGTGCCTCACTTGATTTGCTTGATAAAGTGAAATGTAACACAATAAATCATAAACATTTATAATGAATAATAAGAAACAGATAATAGGAAAAAGAAAGATCACATATCAAGTGTACATACAGTGACTTAGACCAAATATAACTAATTAAACAGAAGTGGATGCAAATATTTTTAAATAATGAACAAGTACTTTAAAAGAGAAATATACATCAATTTCATTATCATTCAAAGAGAAATATAGTTCACTTTTTATTATTTTGCTTCTTGTGTTCTTTTGATTAAACACTTATGAAGATTAAGCAATAGGCAACACAACAAAACCTTAAAGGAAAATAGGCAACATAAACCAATCCAACATATAAAACAAAGTTTAGCTAAGACAAAAATGAACATAAAATTTACCCTAAAAGTAGTGAAAACAATTAGAATTTGATATACCAAAAACAATAGTTGAAACATAATGGAAAAAGAAACTCATAAAACTGGCTTCAAAGAAAACCGGGGTCATTTATCTCAAGAATCAGTACCTACAGAAGTGTTTTCACCTTGTAGCACTCCCATTGAATTAAACAAATACAAAAACTCACCTTTCTGTTTGTGCCTGTTTTTGCACGAAGAGAGTGGGGAGGATTTAAATGTAGTCATCAATAATTGCCTCATCTCAATATGGAGTTATGCAACTTAGTTTAAGTGGAAGGAACGTGGAGGTGGTTTCTTCATTGCTTTATTTTCTAGTAAAAGAAAAAACTTAAAATCTTCTGTATAAGAATAGCAATAGGAGAAAATAAGGAGACATTAAAGACATGAACGTTAAAGAGAGATGGGAACATTTATATAAAAGGAAAAGAAAAATTGAAAAAAATTCTTAGTATATATGATGTCCTAGTTAATCCTAGCCATTAAATTTTTTCTAAATTTATTACATTTAATAAAATATGGAATCCATTAGAATTCTGGGGTAGGACAGATATGTCTTAAAACAAACAGACTCAGCGCCCCTCAAAGTTGTGGGTAGGAGTGGCTGTTGGTTTATTATAGTATTTAGAAGACGATCAAACCAAACCCAATACCACGCGACCGATTGGCGGCCTTAACCATATCTCATACCATCGATGCGATTGCGCATAAATGGGTGGCGCCAAAAGCAGTCCTCCAGGTCTGGCTTTAGTTACGTGCCATTGGAAAGCCCTAGCTAAATGCCACCCGCTCCATCTCCATAACCTTTTCTTAGCCACTGTAGATAATCAGACCGGCGATGAGACTTGCAGTAGCAATCTCGATCTCTCGTCACAAAGTACAACATGCCTATCAATAGGACCATCACAAAGCAAGGTCAGTCTAATGCATGCATTTCGTTATTTTCTCCTTCATTACAGTCCCTAGATGCTCCCTCAATTCAAATACATGAATCCTTAAACAAAGAAACTTTGGATTCAGAAGAAGTTCTTCCCCAAAGTGTCTCCCGCGATCAGATTTCGGGTATCATTTTCAAGCTCCATGGATCACCAGATCATCTGCAAGGGTTTATTGAAAGGCTGGGTTTCACCGCCTCGATCTCAAATGCTTCTCTATGGCGGCAGTAAATTTCTCTCAACTCTTAATTCCTCCTTCCGCCATTCATCTTTTGAAGCAGGCGATCAATGGCTCCCCAGCGCCAGTGAAGGAAATTTTTGATGCAGTAGTAACTGCTCGTACGAGATTGCAGCCATCAAATCCTATGGTTTTCGATCTTCTCATTAGGGCTTTATGAGAATTGAAGAAGGCCGACGAGGCCGTGGAATGTTTTTACCTGATGAAGCTTGCTGGAATGCTTCCAAAAACGGAAACTTGCAACCATATCTTGAGTTTTCTTCTGAAACAGAATCAGGGAGAGATGGCTTGGGTTTTGTATGCTGAGATATTTAGATTGAAAATCCCTTCCACAGTTATCACTTTCAATATAATGATAAATGAACTTTGCAAGGAAAGGAAATTGAAAAAGGCAAATGCTTTTGTTTCCTGTATGGAAGATTTTGGTTTTAAGCCCACAGTGGTGACGTTTAACACGATAATTCACGGGTACTGTTCGAAGGGAAAGATTGAAGATGTCTTTGAGATATTCGAGGCAATGAAGGAGAAGGATGTAAAACCAGATAGTTACACGTTCGCTTCACTTGTTGGAGGGCTCTGTAAAGCAGGAAGACTCAAAGACGCATCCGTAATGTTTGCGAAAATGGTGGAGAACCAGCTGCTTCCTAATGCTGTGACCTACAACACTCTGATAGATGGGTATTGCAGTAAAGGGAATTTAGCAATGGCATTCAGATATAGGGATGAAATGGTGGAGAGAGGTATAAAACCAACTGTTTGCACTTACAATTTGCTTATTCATGCGCTGTTTTTGGAAGGAAAGATGCCTGAAGTAGAGACTCTGATTAAGGAAATGGAGAAAGGAGGAATGGCCCCTGATACTATTACGTACAACATTTTGATTAATGGTTACTGTTAGAAATCTTTTTTATGGTCTTAAACATTTGGGATTAAAAAATCCAACGTACTGTTGTTTACACATTTAGCATGTGTCATAACTGCTCATGGCAGTTATCCTTGATGGAAGGATAACTGCCATTAACTATCATCTCTTAATGGGTCCCTAATTTAAGCAGAGGACATCCTGTTCTCCATCATTATTCACTGCTGTTGAATCCGAAGATCACTGAGAAAATCTACTTCAAATCTACTGCAATGGCTGGAGGTAAGTTATAATTCCATGCTTCCATTGATTCTGATTTACTGTAAAAATGTTTACATGTGGTATGAGAGCCTTAAATTCCTCTGCCTAGCATTTCATGGTAGTATATATGTTACTGTTCTTGTTATTCCCATGTCTAATGCGTCTACCATACAGAAGGCAGATAACACTGCGCTACAGATTTAGTTTCATAAGTGAGAATGAGATTGAAATTCTTTCAAGAATCAGAAGCCCTCATCTTGTGAATCTTTTAGGTTTTACTCTTGATCCAAATGACAAAAAGATAATTGTTGTTGAGTTCATGTCGAATGGTACTCTTCATGATCTGTTACATCGCAATCCTCGGCTCCTGGATGGAGGAAATGTGTAAGGTTTTCACTTTAGATTGCTAAAGCCGTAGAAACTGTACATTTGTCCAATCCTCCAGTAATTCACTGGGATATGAAGTCGTCCAACATTTTGGTTGATGAGAATTGGAATGCTTGGTTGGGGGACTTCGGGCTGGCATTGAGAGGGCATGTGGAGGAAGTCAAGAGGCCTTCAATTAGTGAGGTTGTGAATTGTCTCTGGATCATGAACAAGAGAATTTCATCACTGATTTGCGGCAGGATAGGAAACCGGATGAGGAAGTCATCATCTGTTGATTTGGAAACAAAAAGAAACCAGATTTCCATGATCCATTTGAAACTGAACTTGTGGAAGAGAATCCAAGGAACACGACGCATGGGACCAGAAATTCATTGAGGAACAGAAAATTATCCAATGTGAAGTCTAGTGTTCACTTTGCGGACAAACCAAATAGCACATTTACAAGTTGTAGTGGTTGTAAGGATCCAAATGGATCAGTTACCGAAGTAAAGAGTGGAGGTAACTCTATCGTTACCCTGTTGTCTGTCTCTGATTCTGATCAGCCACACCACGCTCTTCCTTTTAATCGCTAGAGAGAGTGTAGTAACACCAAAGGATAAAAAAATAAAAATAATATTAAATCCTCTTTTGGGTTCCAGTTCCTGGGTGCATATTTTGCCATCAACATGTTGGAAGGTTTGCGTATCTATTTTCTTAACTTCTATTGTAACACTGACCTCTTCATGTTGAAAACCTATGATAGCTCACTTTGGTCTAGCATGAACTTGGGTGAATTGCTGGCATAGATGTTAGAGTTGTTTATATGCCGAATAAGGATCAGTTGAGAACCATTTTCTTAGGAACTTGGATTTTCATTGTCTGGTGGCATCTTAGAAGTTGTCTGTGATTCTTTGTTCTCGTGTGGTCTATCAAGAATGGCTTAATATATTGTTATGCAGTTGGAAATCCTTGAACACTGAAGTACCTTTTGCCTCAATGAGGAATTATATGTAAACTGCATGAACTTGCACAATGCACTCTGCCTGTGTCAACTGATCATTGAACTGGTTAACTTAAATGTCTTGAGAACCAGCATATAGTTCCTAGTTAACTTGTACATGGTATAAAGCCTAGCATAATCAAGGCAATTATACATGCCTAAAACTAAAATGAGTGTGGGCCAAATTGATTTAAATTGTCCATGTGAAAATAAAATTGGGTGTTGGTTTGGAAAAATCTTCCAAATGAATTCATAATTAAAGTTTATTTATGATCGATTAAATTAAGGCATATTAGCATGATAAATTGATTAGTTTTAGTTTATGTCATGCTTTTATGGAATTGTCTTGATTATTTGGCCAAAATTAATTTAGATTGTTCATTGACTATTTAAAATACTTAGATGTTAATTTAGAAAACTTTTCTAAATTAGTCAATAATTACAGTTTAATTTCAAGACATTAGTGGTATCATAAATTATTCAGTTTTATTTATGGTGTGCTTATATGGAATTGTCTTGATTATTTTTTGGATGTTATGTGATCAATATGTATTTAATATTTGAGGATTAGTCACAGCATTCTTAAATATGAAAATACATATATTAAGTGTTTAATTAAAATTGTTGATCACATAAAGTTTTTAAAATGACATCAAATTCTAATTAACATATTGATATAGTAATTTTACCCCCCAGGGAAGTTATTATATTATTATGATTAATTAGGATGAAATAGTAAAACAGTATTTATTTCTTAATTAGTCCACATGCATTAAGAAATAATTATAATTTACTAGTTTCATCATAACTGTTAGTGAATCAACTTTGTGTTAAAATCTTTGCCCACAGGTAGATTTTAATGACATGCTAATTTATATTTATTTGATATGACTTGCATTGGTAAGCTTATCATTATAATTGATGGATTATGCCTCATAATTGTTAGTAAGCATGTATTATTTGTTTATTTATTTCTTTGCAGTTATTCAATCTTTGATATTGTCTGATGAAAAATCTAAATTTTCCTACTTAACTGGTGACAACTATAAAGTATGGAAGGAGAAAATTCTCCTTCATTTAGGTGGTGTATATATCTTGACTATGTTTTTAGAAAAGAAGAGCCTCCTGAAATTATAGAATCTAGTACTCATGCAGAGATCACTCTGTATGAATGGTGGGAGCAATCTAATTGCTTAAGCATGATGTTCATTAAATCTCGCATCAATACTAGCATCCGTGGGTCGATACCTGAATGTGAGAATGTCAAAGATCTTATTAAAGCCATTGATGAACAATTTGAGTCATTAGATAAATCACTGGCTAGCATCCTAATGAACAACTTGTTATCAATGAGACTAACTGGCACCAGAGGAGTGCGCGAGCACATAATGCGGACGAGGGACATAGCTGCTTAGTTAAAGTCATTGTAAATTGAGATATTTGAGTCCTTTTTAGTGCATTTTGTCTTGAATTCTCTCCCTTCTCAGTATGGACCATTCAAAATTTCATACAACTCACATAAGGAAAACTAGTCAATTAATGAATTCTTGACCATGTGTGTTCAAGAACAGGAGAGATTAGTTCAAGAAATGGGTAAGAGTGCACATATGGCGACCCATAAAAAGGACAAGAAGCAAGCCATTAAAAGGACAGCAAAAGGCAAAGCTATAGCCCATACTAATAAGAAGGAGGCTATGAGGTGTTTTTTTTGTAAAAAGAAAGGACACATGAGAAAAGAGTGCCCTAAGAGGAAGGCTTGGCTGGAAAAGAAAGGCAATCTCAATTCTTTTGTATGTTATGAATTTAATATAGTTGATGTTTCACATACCACATGGTGGATTGATTCTAGTTTTACAATTCATATTTATAATACCATTCAAGGTTTTTTAAATCAAAGGAGATCAATGGAAAGTGAACAGAGCATCTATTTAGGAAATAAGATGCGTTTACTTGTCAAAGCTGTGGAGACATATAGGCTTATTTTACAAACTGGTATTATACTTGATTTGGAAAGAACCTTTTATATTCCTAACTTTTCTAGGGATTTGATTTATGTATCTAAACTTGTACAATTTGGATTTTCCTTCTACTTTCATGAAACTTCTTTTAATTTATACAAAAATTCAGTATTAGTTGGCAGTGGTACAATGAATGATGATTTGTATAAAATTCATTTAAATAATAATGTCTCTAATGAAGTCATGGCTGTGCATGGTAACACTGGTATTAAGCGTAACATTATGAATGAGAAATCTTCTATGTTGTGGCATCGGAGATTAAGACATATCTCCATTGATAGAATCAAAAGGTTAGTAAAAGATGGAGTTCTTGAGACTCTTGATTTTATAGACTTTGATTCATGTGTGGACTGCATTAAAGGCAAGCAGACCAATAAGTCTAAAAAGGGTGCAAAGAAGAGTTCTGACATATTAGAGATTATACATATTGACATTTGTTGTCCTGACATAAGCATAGATGGTCAGAAATATCTCATTACCTTCATAGATGATTACTTACAATTTATGTATCTCTACTTCATAATAAGAGGTGCAGTGTTGGATGCTTTTAAAATATATAAAGCAGAGGTAGAGAAACAATGTGGTAAACAAATCAAAATCGAGAGATTTGATAGCGGTGGTGAATATTTGGTAGGTATACAGGGACTGGATAGGTACCTATTCCATTTGCTAAGTTTCTTCAAGAGCAAGGTATTGTAGCTCAAAACACCTTGCCTGGCTCACTAGATCAAAATGATGTAACAGAAAGAAGAAATAGAACTTTAATGGATATGGTGAGGAGTATGCTCAGCAACTCCAATTTTCCTTTGTCATTATGGAGTGAAGCTCTAAAAACAACAGCGTATATATTAAATCGAGTTCTAACTAAGGCTGTTTCTAAAACGCCATTTGAATTATGGAAAGGTTGGAAACTGAGTTTGAGACATATACGCGTCTGGCGTTGTCCGGCTGACGTTAGAGTTTATAATCAATATGAAAAGTTGGACCCGGGGATTGGTAGTGCATATTTTATTGGATATGCTGAAAAGTCTAAGGGATACGGATTTTATTGTCCATCCCATAGCAGTAGAATTGTGAAATCAAGAAATGCTAAATTTCTTGAGAACGACGTGGTTAGTGGGAGTGTTTGACCTCAAAACTTAATTTTTAAGGAAAATCGTATTTTTGATTCAACTCCTACATTAAGCAGCAGACTGGTTATTATTAATGACACCCATCAAAATATGATATATATTGGACAACCAGTTGTTGAAAATTCAGGTCAGGCTGATAATGTTTTAGTAGATCCCATTGATCATCCATTACAACAAGTTGATGATCATGAGCCTCCACAAGAGGCTAATGATGTACCTTTGAGGAGATCTACTAGAGTAAGGAAGTCAGCAATTTCTACTAACTATGTTGTCTACCTACAAGAATCTGACTATGATATTTGTGCTGCCAATGACTCTGAGACGTTTTCACAAGCTATGAATTGTAGTAAATCTAACTTATGGCATGATACTATGAAGGATGAGATGGATTTTATGACAGATAATCAAGTCTGAGATCTTGTAGAGTTGCCTAATGGGGCGAAGACCATTAGTTATAAATGGGTTTTCAAAGCAAAAAAAGACTCATTAGGCAACATTGAGCGATACAAGGCTAGACTTGCTGCAAAAGGAAGGAATTGATTATAGAGAAACATTTTCTCCTGTTTCTAAAAATGATTCTTTCAGTATCATCATGGCATTGGTTGTTCATTTTAACTTAGATTTACATTAGATGGATGTGAAAATGGCATTTCTCAATGGTGATTTAGAGGAAGATGTTTATATGAAACAACCTGAGAGTTTTGTCTTAAGTGATGGTCATCATTTTGTCTGCAAGCTTAAAAAGTCTATATATGGATTGAAACAAGCCTCCCGTCAGTGGTATTTAAAATTTCATAATGTTATCTCTTCATTTGGTTTCATAGAGAACATTATAGATGAATGTATATATCACAAGGTTAGTGGGAGTAAGATCATTTTTCTAGTCCTGTAGGTGGATGACATTTTATGAGGTGAAACAATTTTTCTCTCAAAACTTTGATATGAAGGATATGGGTGAGGCCTCTTATGTCATTGGCATTAAGATTGATAGAGATAGGTCTCAGGGTATCCTGGGCTTGTATCAGGAAGCCTATATTAACAAAGTTCTTAAGAGATTTCGGATGCAAAATTGTTCACCTAGTATAGCAGCTATTAGTAAGGGTGACAAATTTAGTTTGAATCAATGTCCCAAGAATGACCTTGAAAGGGAACAGATTAAAAACATTTCTTATGCTTCAGCTGCTGGAAGCTTGATGTATGTTCAAGTCTGCACTACACCAAACATTGCATTTTCAGTTGGAATGTTGGGAAGATATCAAAGTAACCTAGGTTTGGACCACTAGAGAGCTGCGAAGAAGGTCATGCGATACCTTCAAGGGACTAAAGATTACATGCTTACATATAGACGGACCGATGATCTAGAGGTTGTTGGATATTCGGATTCAGACTTCGTTGGTTGTGTTGATTCTTGTAAATCAACATTTGGATATATCTTCTTATTTGTTGGAGGAGCTATATCCTGGAAAAGTGCAAAGCAATCTTTGATTGCGACTTCTACTATGGAAGCCGAGTTTGTTTCTTGTTTTGAGGCTACCAAGCAGGGTATATGGTTGAAGAGTTTCATTTCTGGGCTTCGAGTTGTTGATTCCATCTCTAGGCCATTGAAGATATACTGTGACAATTCAGTTGTTGTGTTCTTTGCTAAGAATAATAAAAGTGGAAGTCATAGTAAACACATTGACATTAGGTACTTGGCAGTCAGAGAGCACATAAAAAGGAATGAAGTGCTTGTGGAACACATTCGTACTGAGCTGATGATTGTAGATCCATTGACGAAAGGCATGCCACCAAAGTTGTTTAAGGATCATGTCACGCAAATGGGACTTTGTTTTCATTTGTTACCTTTGTTTAAATTATGATGCTATATTTATAGCTCATATTAGTAATGAAACTCTGAATTATTGCATTTGTCTCTATTTTGGTTTGTATACATTTATGATTGGATGACAAATATTTGTGTTTGGACCCAGAATAAGCATTTGCGGCTTGTTCATAAAGATAAAAATGACACATAAAGGGCTTTTTCAAAGAAGATAATTACATTGTAATACATGGAAGGTAATACTTGTTTGCAAAGGAATTATCGCCATAATTCATGTAATTTATTTCTTTGTTGGAGCATAAAGTGAGTTAGACTAGTACATTAAGATTTTTGAATTTATAAAATTACAAATGTTTGGACCAAGTGGGAGAATGTTAGAAATCATTTTTATGGTCCTTAACATTTGGGATTAAAAAATCCAACGTATTGTTGTTTACACATTTAACATGTGTCATAACTACTCGTGGCAGTTATCCTTGATGGAAGGATAACTGCCATTAACCACCATCTCTTAAGGGGCCCCTGATTCAAGTAGAGGACATCCTGTTCTCCATCATTATTCACTGCTGTTGAATCAGAAGATCACTGAGAAAATCTGCTGCAATGGCTGGAGATAAGTTATAATTCCATACTTCCGTTGATTCTGATTTACTATAAACATGTATAGTTAGGTTTACATTTACTGCAAGGAGGGCAATGCCAAGAAAGCATTTGAGCTTCACACAGAGATGTCGAGTAAAGAGATTCGTCCAACTGCTGTGACGTACACTTCTCTTATCCATGTGCTATGTAAGAGTAGCAGAACTAGAGAGGCAGAACAGTTATTCGAACAGATAGTGGGTAAAGGCTATTCCCTGGATGTTGTGATGTACAATGCTTTGATTGACGGGCACTGTTCCAATTCAAATATGGAACATGCATTCATGCTTCTGAAAGAGATGGATGGGAAGAAGGTAGCTTCTGATGAGGTTTACATATAATACGTTAATGCAGGGGCTCTGCAAAGTTGGAAAGGCAGAGCAGGCCCGACAGCTTCTCAGTGAGATGAAAAGCAAGGGAATCAAACCTGATTATATCAGTAATAATACCCTCATAAGTGGGTATAGTAGGAAAGGTGATATGAAAGATGCTTTAAGGTTCGGGATGAGATGGTGAGCACAGGATTCAATCCTACTCTTCTTACTTACAATGCCCTTATAAAAGGGTTATGCAGAAATAAGGGGAACATGCTGAGGAGCTTCTCAAAGAGATGGTGAGGAAAGGAATCACTCCTGATGACAATACAAACATCTCATTGATTGAGGGATTAAGCAATGGTGAAAATTTGGAGGAGAGTAATCAAATCTAAATTTCTCTGTCTAGAACACACCCATTCTTTCTGTGAATGAATCCTTACTTGCAGGGTTTCATCTAACATGTGCAGCAATCTGAAAGAGTTTGATTGCCTGTTCGACTAGTACCATTGTAGTGAGTGATGGTTCCTGATAGATGGTTTCAGTCTCATTTTTCTTGTACAATGATGCTCCTGTACAAGAGTTATGTAAAATTAAGTTGACCATGCCGAGTAGCTTCTCAGACAAATATGGAGGAAACAGAATATTTGATGGCAGTAAATTGCAAGGCATTTATTGAGGAATCGGCAATTACGAATCGGCAATTACAAAAGCTTGGTGGAGAGTACTCACATGTTAAACCTGTGTGAGACATCCATGATGCATTCAATTTAAGACTCCCATACAGCAATATTTTCTTGAAGCTTGTTCTTCTGCTCGAATGATTATGGTTGCCTGTTTGGTTGGAGGTTAAGTGCTTCTGTTGGATTATAACATATTATATTTATCATTTAAACTGCATTGAGACCCATTTTCCTCAACTTCTTTGATAGCGTGACAGATACTTCTCAGTATCCCAGTAGCTATTTGGGAATAGCAGGTTCTTTAGGATCATCAATGTTAATGAATGCTGTGAATTATTGGTAAAAGTTGAGGGGACAAACTAGTACGCTCTGATGTGGCAGTACAACATGAAGATGGCCTTTGATGATGACTATCACCAATGCATGATCTGTGGCCCTCAAGAGAAAAGCATCTCAAGTACAAAGGTTAGTCCATGACAGGAGAGCGAGAGGAAGACGAAGAAACACTTGTTGGTATGCTCATTGATTATTGTTGACTAGAAACTAGGAGAGGCAAAACTTGCTTAGGGGAGTTCAAATTCTCCTACTAAATTACGCCGAATGGAAAGGAGAGTACTTTCCAAGTTCAAAACTTGAGTTCTTTTCAGCTGCAGAGTGTATGACAATTAATGCATGGATGACATTGGAAAACGAATATGAAAAAGAAAACTGCAAAATTTATGGATTAATTTACCAGAGAACAGTGCTAATATTTACTGCGACGTTCTTAATAAATGCACTTTTCAAGGGACAAAAGGATTGTGAAATGTATGTTGTAATTCACCAGAGAACGGTGCTAATATTTACTGCAAAGTTCTTTATAAATGCACTTATACGTGTCAAAAGGATTATAGAGTATTTTTGTTTTGACTGAAAAGCGGGGAGGTGCTACCAGAAAGTCGTAGGTTCCTCCCCAGGCTGGTGCGCGTGAATGTTAAACTTATGCGATAACCTTAAGGGCCTAGTACTACTGGTTGTGAGAGCCACCAAATTCAGATCTCTTTACTTAACTTTGTCACATAACTGCACAACTTTAAGGGCCTCTGAAACTACTAATTTTGAGGAGGATCACCAAATCCAGATCTCTGTACTCTCTTCTTTTCCTTGGCGAAGGAAAATCTTGAGGAATATCCCATGTTCTCTATGGTGGAATTGCTGCATGTGCATTATGTAATAGATCTTCCTTTTCAGGTTATCAATTTAATGGAAGGAGAGGGATGACAGATACCAAGCAGTGTGTTACTCCGTTCATGGTATATGGCACACTACTTTTGGGACTAATGCTGGGGGAAGATGATTTCTCCTACGATGGGCGTGGATATTTTCATGGGAAGCCGAAAATAAAACTTGGATCTACCTGTTTGTAGATCTAGCTAGGCCCCACTATGGATGAGCCATGCACCGAAGTCTCTGATTTCTTGCTTTATATGGATGGTTAGCGACAAAAGCGATGATCTATATTCATCAACATATATTCAATTGTATCTGCGTCCAACAATCCAGAATCTAAGCTACATATTCAACTGGGGAAAGATAAGTGCAAGAAAATTAAATGACACGCACTTAGATGGTCAAATGAGGAGAATTTTGAGGTACAGTCTGTCCATGGTTCTGATCACTGAACAGGTTGGACCCCCTTCGAATTTTCAGGCACTAGTGTCATGTGACTAATACTGAAACAACACGTATTGTCGACAATGGAGGGCCGTGATCACAATCGACTTCAACACAAATTGCAGATTGCACGATGAGAAACTCTCACTCCAGATGCGTAAATATGACCTCGATTAGTAATAATGAAGTTCTTTTAATTCACTAATCCAAGTGGAAACATCATATTGGTTATCACCCTCGCTAGTCGAAACCACACAAATCTTCGGCCCGTGCTAGTGGAAACATCTTATTTTCCACAAAAACTGAAAATGGAGGAAGTCTACGTTTCCACGAGCTCATTCGTAAAGGGCCAAAACACTCAACTTTCATGCATTGTCTTATCGTAGAGGAAGTGAAGTCCTTTTTAACAACGAAAATTCTTATTTCGTCACCATTTTCTCCCTCTTTCCTCTGTTAGTTATCATACGGCAGTCGCCCTACCAGGAAGTTCAAACAGACCGTTTAAAGAAGAATCAACCAAACACTTAGATGATCGAAATCATTCTTCTTCTACGCCTTGTCTTAGATATACTATACCCCGAATTCTTCTTCACTTGATGATTCTAGCATTTATTGTTATAAAGTCATGAGATGGAGTCTAAATTTCGAACATGAACCGTACAAAAATATAAGAATCAGAGAAATTTCACCATCCGATGCATGAAATGCTTGGAGCACATCCTATCTGAGACAGAAGCCAAAATATGAACGGTTTGGATTGCTAGATATCTGGGCCAACTAGTAACTTTTGGTCGAACTGATATAATGTAAAACCTCGAAATTATTAGACTTCCCAATTGACTATGCCAGCAATCTTTGGACCCCATTAAGGATTTTAAATGCGTCTGGCGTCGTCTTTTAAAAAGAGGCGTTGTACTTTCTCTTCACAAAGTATTTAAACTGCACTAAAGTTTTCAAGACATGCAATCTCTCTGTTTCAATCCATAACAAATTAGTAGGCCTAGCAATTCGGGTTGGCGGGTCGTGTTTAACACAAACACGACATGATTAGAGTTATGGGTTGACACGAACATGAATCACTTAATAATCGTGTCAAGAACCCATGACTCGAACGTGACATGATTATTAAACGAGTTGACATGACACGACTCGTGTAACAAGATTAAATGAATGTAAGATAACTAATATAGGACAGTCTTTCGTATAAGAAATATAGGACGGTTTTTGAAAACCGTCATATATTGAAATATAAGACAGGTAATATAGGATAGTTTTTAAAAAATCGTCTTGTATATTGATGGTTTTTAAAAAACCATAAAAATATAGGACTGGTAATATTGAAAAACCATCCTATATTAGTAATATAGGACAAATTTTCAATAACTGTCCCCTATATTGATGGTTTTTTTAAAAACTATAAAAATATAGGACGATTTTTACTATTATAATATAAGATGGTTTTTCAAAAACCATCCTATATTACTATTATAAACTGTCCTATATTTTCAACCTGCGTGTCAAATATGTCAACATGACGGGTCAATATTGATTGACCTGAACATGACACGATTTTTTACTTGTCATTTTTGGGTTGACCTGAAAATGACACGAACACGATAAGACTCAACCCTAACCTGCTAAATTCGTGTCAGGTTCGAGTCGTGTTATCGTGTCGTGTCATATTTTGCCACCCCTACAAATTAGCATCCATGGGTACATTTACGGGACACTTAGGTCCAAGATTGGCCTTAATCCTCCTTGGTCTATGGCACACTTTCAACTCCATTAAAGCCGATAGATGTCCCTTTGGTTTCGAATCAAAGCACTAGTATCCATTCAATCCCCCACTTTTGACCATCAAACACTTAGAATTTCTCATTTTCTCTTTCTCCATCTTTGTTATTACTCTTCAAGTCCTAGACTACCCTCTCCTTCAATTCACCTTCACACCTAGTAACTTGGAGGATGCTTGAAGGCCACTACCACTCGATTCTTCAGCTCCTAGTGCTTGTATCATTTCTATCAGCAATCCTAGTTGTAGGTTTTCCCACTAGCTTGTCACGGACTTGCTTAGCAAGACCCATCACCAAGGCTCGCAGGCTCTGACGGAGGTCTGCTCAACTCAAGGATGTGGCCTAATGGACTTAGGGCCGCGTTCTTGGATCTATGGTGCAAAGCCTAATTCTAGAATCCTAGTTGTAGGTTTTCCCACTAGCTTGTCATGGACTTGCTTAGCAAGACCCATCACCAAGGCCCGCAAGCTCTAAGGGAGGTATGCTCAACTCAAGGATGTGCCCTAATAGACTTAGGCTTGCATTCTTGGATCTGTGGTGCAAAGCCTGATTCTAGAAGGTCTAGTTTCTAGAAGAGTCCTTGTAAATATCTAGAAAGAGGGAGACTTAGATATTTATGTAGAGATTTCTAGAAAGAGTAGGAGGGTTCTAGAATACGATATGAACCATTGATATATTGACATATGTATTAATCCTAACCATCCATTGAAGAGGTAGATAGAGGAGAGCAAGTATAAATAGGGGTTACCTTCTCATTTGTAATCACCTTAACTTAGCTTAGCTCAGCTAGTAAAGGTCAATACATTGGAGGGTTTCCTTTTTGTGTTCTCTTGAGTTTTCTCATTGCTTTAGTGGTTGAGTAAGTAGCCCTAGCAAGTGAGAGTGAGAGTGAAAGGCTGACTTATGCCTAGACAAAGGGAGTTATGCACAAGTGCTGAACGGGTTTAGCATATGTGAAATTGCAACCTCGTGACAATTAGTATTAGAGCAAGTTAGTACCAAGAGTTGATATCAGAGTAGGTTGAAGTGGGCTTTGCTTATCAAGTGTTGGGAAAAGCTTGTGGCAACATTATGGCAAGTGAATTAGGAGTGACCATCATGCCAGTTGAGGTTCAGCAGAAGTCAAGGTGGTAGAAGGCTAGAGACCCGTCGTGGAAGTTAGCTTTGGATGTTCGACTTTCTACTTTGGATGCTAGGTTTAGTAAGTTTGAATAGACTTTGTTTGATTGTTTGAACAAATCATGTGCATTCATCGATGCCTTGAAAAGCTTCAAAGACAATATGCAAAGTACAGTTGATGTGTCTGAGGTTATGGACACTAAGACCACAGATAGAGGGGGAGTGCATATCTGATTGCTTTGAGTCCGTAGAAGGCGAGATGGCTAGTCCACAAGAGGAAGTGGTTGGGTCAGAGGATATGAAGTTAGCAAAGGAATCCACAATGAGTGTAGATATGACATAGGTAGGCTTACCAAGCTTAATTACTGCAAGGTTGCTTGGGCCTAATGAGTCTCAAGAGAAAACGATGATCAATAAGGAGGTTAACACAACTAATGGCACAAAGGGGAATGGGCCATAATGGAAAGACTTCGAGATGGACAAGGCCAAACATAGTCGTGTAGGGAGCATAGTGGTTGGTAGCTATCACATTGACGCGCAGGAGGCACATCACCAAAGGGTAGCTGCACTAAGGCACAAGAGGCTATTCGAATCACAATGGTGCAAGGATAAACATGGGGGCAGGATGCCCATATATTAAAGAGGGAAAAGAAGTTCTTTGCTAAGCATAAGCGTGCCTAAATGCTAATGTGTAAGGGGAAGAACAAGGCAAGACATTATTCAAGGATCATGAGGCCGCATAAGAGGTGTGGAAGTTTGCGACGCTGATGGAGGTGTGTTGACAAGGGTGTCGACATTATCATGTGGGGGAGAATGTTAGGGACTTGCTTACCAAGACTATGACCAAGGCCCATAGGTTCTGAGGGAGGTCTGCTCAGCTCAAGGATGTGGCCTAATAGACTTAGGTCCACGTTCTTGGATCTGTGGTGCATGGCTTTCTGCTCAGCTCAAGGATGCGGCCTAATGGACTTAGGCCCACGTCCTTGGATCTGTGGTGCATGGCTTGATTCTAGAAGGCTTGAATTTTGGAAAAGTCCCTATAAATATCTAGAAAGAGGGAAACTTAGATATTTATGTAGAGATTTCTAGAAATAGTAGGAGGGTTCCAGTATATTATCTGAACCATTGATATATTGACAAATGTATTAATTCTGACCATCCATTGAGGAAGTGGATGGAGGAGAGCAAGTATAAATAGAGGTTAGCTCCTCATTTGTTATCAACTTAACTCAGCTTAGCTCAGCTTAGTAAAGGTTAATACATTAGAGTGCTTCCTTTCTAAGTTCTCTCATTGCTTTAGTGGGTGAGTGAGTGTGACAACCCAGGTTTTCCCATGCATTTTTAAATGCAATATTTAATTCCTAAGGCGGGATGCATCCCTATTTGAAAACCATTTTATAAAAACCATGCAATGTAGCGAAAAATCCTTGGTTTTAAACCCATTTTTGAAAACCCCGAGTGTCATTTGCCTTCACAATAACCAAAGTAGTTTTTGAAAAGCTTCAGAAAATATAAGTGTTTTTCCCCAGATCTATCCAGTCACAGCACACAGCCCAACTGTAATAAAATACAAATACATGTCCAAAGGGTTGAGAATTTACTTACATGTATAATTATTTCCTTTTTGATTCACTTGCTCATAGCACTAACATAGATGTCCTCTCCTCGTGGATGGAATTATCCTGAAAAATGTTAAGGATTAGGTGAGTATATACTATACTCAGTAGGAGCCTATCACTAATAGTTTTATAGTGCATGAGATGTTTTAAAATCATATGCTCTTTCAAAACATGTGCATGTTCAAATACTCAAGTTCAATATCGATATAAAAATTCGTTGTCAAACTGAAACACTAACGATTTAAAGGATCATATAATCCAAAATCGAAAGTATCATATACATATATATCATAACATTACGATATGTATAAGATGTTTCATTGAATCCAACTCATGGATATCTAGTATGGTATGGTCGACCAACCTCATATCATGTCATATGAAATGCAAATAAGTCCACAAAACCATAGGGTCTAACTATGCCCACGACCTCCTCACCGTGTGGTCCCCGGGTACTTGAGGACACTCAGTCATAGCCTCCACGGGGCCTATGACACGTCGACCAGTCTTAGTGACACCAGTGGTAGCCCCCTGTACCACATGCAGTCAACGTAGGGATGTTGCCTCTTTTTGGGCGTGGTACCCATCCACCTAATAATGGTAGAGGCTGGGTGGCCAACCCAGACCCCTCGGCATAGCACCCACGAGCTTACTAGCCCAAATCACATAAGATGCTAAAAATCTCTTTTTCAAAACCTGTCCTCTTTGGGTCCCTCACAACTACCTGGCCCTCGGCACTCCAGCGTCTTTTGGTAACCCTCAAGGACATGCAATTTTTGCAAGAACTTAATGCTCACAAATCATGCAATTTATGTAATAGTTTGCAAAACATATCTATGCATAATGTATATGCAATTATTTACAAAACATGTCTATGCATAAAGCATTTATCACATGCATGCTGAATTAAGTCATGCTAAACAAGTCATATACTTAAAATATGTATTCTCAAACAATAATAGTTCTTTTAAAAGAATCTAGTAGTGATAGAGCACCTACCTGGCTAGGTTGCGTTAACCCCTCTGTCCTCATACGCTCCTGAACATGGTTTGGGGAATCAGGGTTAGTTTGGCCTATCTTTTATGAGTTTTAGAATAGTTGGTCTTATCACTTAGGCATTAAGGGTCCATCCCTATGCCTATGGGTGTCCTAAGGTCCTAATTGGGCCTTGGTATCATTAGTTTTCCAAAGGTTTAGCGGCCATGCGCCACCATCCTATTCTAAGGGTCATGCCCACCTTTGATTGGACCTTGATTAGGGATTTTATAATTTAGATATGTTCGTGTCATCGACATGGACACAATGCCTTTTGCGGCGCCTCAATCGGAGCTCTAGATCTCAAGTTATAAGCATTTTAGTGTCACACGTACATAAGGGTCTTAAGAGTGAAAAGGTGGAATGCTAGGGTGCTGCGCGTCAGCGGCATGCGCCCGCATTTTCTTAAGGAGCGAAAAACCCTGGTTCGCTAGTGTGCTGCACGTTTGCGGCGTGCGCCTCAGCGGGCGCGTCTACAGACGCGCCGGGTTTTCCCGCCCATCTCTCTCTTTTGTGGGCGAGTCCACGGACGCGCCCGTTTGGTTTTTCTCAGACGCGGTCGACGCGTCTCGTCCTTGTGGGACGTTTCGTTCGTTTGGGGAACCGGGGCATTCTCAGGACACCCTGGTTCGACCCAGTCGAACCAGTGCGGCCCAGGGAACGTCCCTGGGTCCTTGGTGACTCCCTAGGGCTCCATTTTGCATGATTTTTCATGCAGAAACCTAGGGAAATTGATCTTAGAACTATTGTGAAGATGGGTTTTGAGGGATCTTGGGCATACTTAGCTCGTTGCTGGGTTTTTCTCCTCGTTTGCCCTCTAGGTTGCTCCTCCACAATAGGTTTTCTTCAAGCTTTTGGGCTGCCATTAGAGGCGCCCAAGAGCTCTATTTATAGAGCTATAAGAGGGTTCTGGAGGGGGCTCTCACCACCTTTGAATGGCGGTGGAGAAACCTCCAGAATGGCGATGATTTCTTCTCCAATCACCTCCATTCTAGAACCCTCTAGGAGGTTGAAGATGAAGGGTGCCCGTATCAAAACGGGCCCCTGTGTTTTGCAGGCTAAATCCGTTTTTT
The DNA here is from genome assembly GCA_035236585.1 of Warburgia ugandensis. NCBI lineage: Eukaryota > Viridiplantae > Streptophyta > Magnoliopsida > Canellales > Canellaceae > Warburgia > Warburgia ugandensis. The sequence goes on along the minus strand of CP141127.1, from coordinate 31,508,277 downwards.
GTAAAAATTATATTTTTACCCTTGAACTTCAAAGGGCCATAACTTGCTCATTTTAACTTCGTTTTGGTTGATTTTGGTCTTGTTGGATTCCTTTTTCCGAGACACACCTAATGGTATCATTTTCAGAACCAAATTTCTAGGTTCAGTCAAGGTGGATAGTGAAATGACTAAAATGCCCTTATCTTCAAAAACTGAACTTTTCATTGCTATCTTGGGATTTTAATATTACAAAATTGGAGTCATTATAGTGAGCGTAGACCTAGCAAGTGAGAGTGGGAGTGGAAGGCTGACTTGTGCCTAGAAAAAGCAGTTGTGCATAAGTGCCGCATGGGTTTAGCATAGGTGAAACTACGACCGCGTGACAAGATGCCCTAATTCGATCATTTTCCATCATGTTTCAAGGGTGTTGGTTTATAAACATATGGTTCATGTTATGGATTCCTAATCTTGTACCAAAAGGTTATTTTATGCCATTTGAGGAGGAATCTGATATGAATGGAGCAGTCATATGTGAAAGTAAGGGGGCAGTTTGTGTGTTATGGCATTAGCTAACTTACAATTAGTTTGGATACTAGCTGCAATTTCAATTTTCATGGCCTCTCTTTGCTTGACATCAAACAAAACATATGTTAGAAGAAATTCTCGATTGAGTATGAGAATAGTAGAAGTATGAATGGGAGTCAAACAATGAAAGATGATGTCATGAGTTGCCAGAAAGCCAAGTTTTCATGAGAGCTACCCTTTTGATCTGCCAGTTTGTTTATCATTTTCTTCTCTTTGGCTGTTTTGCTCTTTCAGCTTCTCTTATTTGTTGCTGAGTCTAAGAGTGATGAAGTTGCCAACATTGAGAGATAGTGTAGCCATGGTAAAGGAATAAAGGGAGCGGAAGATAAGCAAGGGAGTTCAAGAATAATGGAGGAGCTGTGATGTGTTGTGCCTAAGGTTCACAATGCTCTGATACCATCAGTCAAAGTTTTCTATACACCCTGGAGGTACAAAGATGTATCAATATTTAAAAAGAAATTTTTGGTGGGAAGGCATGAAGAGAGAAATAGGAGAATTTGTGGCTAAATGTCTAAATTATCAACAAGTAAAGGCTGAACACCAAAGACTAGCTGGAATGTTACAAACATTGGAACTTCCAGAATGGAAATGGGATAATATTACTATGAATTTTGTAGTGGGATTGCCAAGGACCCGAGCAGGCCATGACATGATTTGGGTGGTTGTAGATAGGCTAACAAAGTCAGCACATTTCCTTCCAATTAGACAAAACCAATCAGTTGATAGTCTGGCTAAGTTATACATCAAAGAAATAGTAAGACTTCATGGGATTCCACTATCCATTATCTCGGATAGGGATGGAAGATTTACTTCGAGATGTTGGAAGAGTGTACAACAAGCCTTGGGAACCTCACTTAAACTCAGTACAGCATTTCACCCTCAAACAGATGGTCAATCAAAAAGGACTATTCAAACCTTAGAAGATATGTTGAGAGCATGTGCATTAGATTGGAAAGGGAGTTGGGATGAACATCTTCCTTTAGTAGAATTTGCATATAACAACAGTTTTCAGGCAAGTATTGGTATGACACCATATGAAGCATTGTATGGACGGCCATGTCGATCACCAACTTGTTGGAGTGAAGTTGGAGAAAGAAAGCTGATAAAGTCAGAAATAGTGGAACAATGTGTAGACAAGGTCAGATTGATACAAAAGAGATTGTTAACAGCACACAGTTGACAAAAGAGTTACGCAGATAAAAGACGTAGAAACTTGGAATTTGATGTGGGAGAGCACGTATTTCTAAAGGTATCACCTGTCAAAGGAGTAATGAGGTTTGGAGGCAAAGGAAAACTTAGTCCTAGATTCATTGGTCCGTTTGAAATCTTAGAAAGAGTTGGTCCAGTGGCCTACAAATTAGCCTTACCACCCCAACTCTCAGAAATACATAGTGTCTTTCATGTGTCTATGCTAAGGAAATACCTCCAAGATGACACTCATGTACTTCAAAGGGTGCCAGAAGAGCTAAAGCCTGACCTAACCTTCGAAGAGAAGGCAATACGAATTCTGGACCGCAAGGAATAGGAGGAAGCCACGTGGGAAACGGAAGTAGAAATGAGGAAGACACACCCTAGTTTGTTTGAGTAAGTAGTGTATTACAAATTTCGAGAACAAAATTATTGTAAGGGGGGAAGATTGTAATAACCCCAATTTTTGTAATTGATTGGGAAAATCAATAAAGTTTGAGTTTTAGATATTTCAGGTTGAAATATTAGGGTTATTTAGAATATATTTTTTTATAAAAGTATAATCAAATCATAAGACATGTAAAATTGAAATTAAACTTAGCAAACCCTTCAAAATGGCTGTAAGCACGACAAATTCTGAATTCGGATAAGAAATCCTTAAGTTTCTTCATTTCTTGGACAGAAGGGGTAAAATAGTAATTTTACCCAAAAATCAAAATCTCCCAAAAATCAAAATATGAAACATCAAAATTTAGAATGAACTGAGAAATACGAATCCAATGCCACTAAGTACACTCAAATCCGAGATCATGGTAATAAAACCCAAAATTTTATGCATAAATGGCAAAACGGTGTTTTTACACCATGTGGGGCCCACAAGGGACCCAACAACCAATCTTATCAGCAGCCCACGTGAAGTCATGGGTCAATAAACATCATCTGGTCTTGGGGAAGAAAAATAGGGCATGGGTAAGAAAAAATGGAGCATGGAAGACTTTCATGCCATTTAATAATAAAAAATAAAATATTATAATCATGAAAAAAGGCCCAAAATGCCTATAAATACAACCCCAAAAATCCTCCAAAAATTCTCATAAAATCCCCACGATATTTTCTTCACTCTCCCTAAAAAATTAGACCTAGATCCCTCCCCAAAAACCCAAAATTTCGAAGAGACATCTCTCTTTTCAATTTGTTTTTCTTTTTAGATTGGAACAAGAGACCTAAAATCAATTAGGCACTCTGTTCTAGATCTAATTTGATCAATTCTACCGTCAAAAACTTCCCAATATATCTATTCTACAAAACCCCCAAAGAAATTTCAAGATCCAACGGTTCAAACAATGGATATTTGCAAGAAAGGTGGATCTTGGGCCATATCTTCATCAAAGGGTATTTCTTTTAAATTGGACACATAAACACCATTTTTTTTCAAATCAGGTATGTGGAAATACTTTATATAGATGTTTACTACTGCTTTATATAATTTTTATTTTACTGTAATTTATTTTTGTAATAAAAAGGTAAAAATAAAGTAAACACCAGAACCCTTACTTCTGGATGATAGAGTGCTCAGATGAAAATTTTGACTACACCAATCAATCCAGAATGGTCCAAAACCCCTAGGGTAGAATTTTCACAAAGATCAGACACGTTTTGGGCCCTCAATTGAGAGAGGATTGATTGGACGGTCCAGAATGGACTGTCCAATCTCCGGATCTAACGGTGCCCAAGACGCACATGTGACGCATTGTCAGAAACGGTGCGTGTGGGGCGTCGTCCCAAGCGAGACGATGGCGATTCCGTCAAATCCACGAGCGACGCGCCCAGCGACAGCCCCGTTTACGGGTGCACGGACGACGAGCGTTTAGCTCGTCCCGTGCGCGTCTGTGGACGCCCCGCAAGGGCGCTTCGTCTATTCCTCCCAGCGGACGCACTCGATGAACTGAACGGGTCCGCCCGCTTTGGTTTTCCGCTCGAAAAATCTAAGCCGTCCGTTCCTTGGGCCCAGATCAAATCTAAGCCATAGGAAAGACTGTGAACTTCCAAATCCAATTTCGGAGTCATCTGAACTCCAAATTGAGATCGGAAAGAAGTTATGGAAAGCTTGAAACCTCTATTTTCTGATGAAATGATAAAATGGACATACTATTTAGTAAAAACTTTCTGTATTAAAGAAATAAGTTTTCAATTACCTAGATCTTTAAGATCTGAGATGATCAAATCTTAAAAATATATTTTCTTAATGATATACTATTGAAATAAAGTGATATCTATGGTTTAATTGGATATATAGGAGATATATTAAGGGATCTACCCATTATGGTAGGAAAACCCTAAAAATACAAAGGGACCCACTTGATCAATAAGATCAAGTGTGATCAGATCCTTGGGATGGAAAGAATAAATATTGATATGATGAAATCCAAGGAAATCATAGATGGATTATGAAAAAAATAGATCAATATGATCTTTTGACCTTAATAAAGAAAATTCTCTAAATATAACTAATACCCTTAATCAAAGGAAAAAATCTAAGATCAAATGGTTGGATCATAAGTAAAGGTTTCTAAAAATGTTAATGTAATTAGTTTCATATAAGAGCATTTTAAATATGATTATGTTAGAAAGCATGCTAGTATAACATTTAGACTTTAGCATGAATTGTGATTTCATTATTATCATAAGGTGCTTGATTTAATTATTTTAAGTACCTTGCCTCATTATCATTGAATGTTAAATTATGTAGTTTTATGCTTTAAGTTTATAATTCATTTATGGTTAAATATTATTAGTAGATTTACTTGTTATGAGATAAAGAGCATAAAACATAAAAAATGTATTCTAATGAGAAAGTAGAGTTTCGTTACACAAATAAGAATGGAGTACTTTGGACTTAATTAGTAAGGGCTATAGTTAGTAGGACAATATAAGGATCATCAAGTCCTTGGCCCAAACTAGGAAAAGAATAATAAACCCCATGAATGACATTATAAATATTCATGGACTTAATTAAAATCCATTAGAAAGAGTACTTAGGGTAAACATGCTTATAGGAACCTTATGAAAGGTTGAGCTATGGTCATTCTAGTGAATGATGAACATAGTGGTTAAGGGGGTTATCTAACAGAGCCTCGCTCTTCCCCTACCTTCCGTTGACGTTTGTGAGGTCTAAACGCCTCTTTACATGAGGATTGAAGTAACCACTTTATGTTCACCCATTCAGCTAGTAAGCCTTAGCCAATTGAAAATAAGAGTAGTCTAGATTTAGGCTTGAATAAGCTACTTTCAACCAGCACATTAACTGGTTGAATAATAATAATAAGAGCATAAAAGGTTAGTAAATTACTTAACCCTAATAAAAACAGTAAGTAAGATAAGGATGATCAAACAAGATCCATTAGATCTTGGATGATCAAGAACAATAAGAATAAGAACACTATATTGTACTTAGTATGCATGTTTATTAGTATACTTGTTATAGTTCATTAGATTAGATAATCCAAACCCTTGATCAAAGATGATTCAAGGAAGAGAACCAAGATCATCCTCCATAGGGATGATCCAAGAACTGAACTTAGATCAAAGAAGAACTAGATGATAGAAGATCTAGGACCTTGATCTTTATCAACATGTGTAGATTGTCAATCAAAGGATCTATGAAAGATCAAGATCAAGGAGATGGACATACAAAGACTTAGAGATAGAAAAATACTTAGATATGAATGATCTAACGATCATTCTAAACATCAGATCTAGTGATCAATAGGATTGTTCATAATTTATATATTGACAATATGTATGGATGTACAGATTACATACATCAGTCAGGATCATGGAAGATTGGGGAAAAGAGATCAATCCTTAAAGGTAGGAGGATTTGATGAATGCATATATGATTGTACTCATGATCTTATGTTGACAAGAGTAATGATAATACTTGTATTAAATCTCTTGAAAACCTCATGATCTAACCAAACATATATAAGATGGTTAAGGACTAAACTATAAGTGAATAGGGAACTAGGAAATATTTCAGCCCTAAGTAAACAGACATATGGTCTGATATATATATGAAATCTGTTTTACATACAAGCTTGGAGGCTTGTGAGTTTGTTTTAATAGGCATAAGCCTAGGGGAATGCTATTGATAGAGGAGTTATGAGGGTTTGGCCACCCGCTCCTTGAAATTTGATGATGTGATGATACCTTGCCCTAAGAGAGGCTAAAAGTCGGGTGATGGCAATTATGGGAAGGCCACCACTGTGAAAGTCTTGCCCCCCCATACGGGTAGTGACATAATATTTTCCACTGTGGTATCAGTGGTGAACAGGGCAGTTATTCGAGCCCGCTAGTATGGATTAGACTGCAGCATAGCAACCTTTCTGATTATTTTGCACTAAGATGCATATGAGAATAGGCATAGTGAAATGCCTTATGTTTTAGCATAATAAAATGCTAGGTAATTGTATATTACCAATATTTCCCAAGAAGGAAAATTCCCAGTATAAGATTAGCTATAATACTCAATTCTCAAAATGAAGAGAATTGATCAGCTTAGTTGGGAATGATATTTGACTACTTTCACAAATTTAACTGGTTTACCCATGAAGGGTATGTATGTATATAGATATACATAACTTACAAAGTAAAGAGTATGTTTAAGGATAATGAGATTATGAAGTATTGGAATTACCTTGTCAATTATTATGTTTCTTGAATCCCCTACCAAGCATTGCTTGCTGAGATATTGTACTTGTTGCAATATCTTAGATACAGGGAAGGAGAGTTAGGAGCTGAAGACTATAAAAAACTTGAAGAGAATAATCTTCAAGGTATACCCTTGAAGACATGTATTTTTCTTTGTTGAGAGTTTTATTGTATGGTGAGCTTGAGTTTTGGATTATGTAATTTGGACAAGTATTGTACTAGATTTGGCTGTATTGTGAACCACTGGATGGATCCTAGAGTTTAATAAAAGTATATTCCTTCAATGGAATTTTATTTTGTACACAAATTGTACTTATGTTATATATGAAGTGGTGACTTGGGTTTTCAAAACAAGTTCTAAAGAAAAGAATTTCCGCTGCTTTGTTTTGCGAAAAAATTTTACACTCTTAAGGGCCCTGCCTTTCAAAATACTTTACAAATCATGTTTCAAAAACCCGGGTCGTCACAGATTGTGAGAGTCTTTCACCTTTTTTCTCCAAGAATCCTGTACTTCCTTAACTTCCTTGTTGCTCCATTGACTCTCATGGTTGTTAAGTGTGCTGAGTTGTGATGTGTTGCTAATATTCTGTCATATCTCCACTTTTGGACATTTAGAGTGCTGATTCTACCAAAATCTATCTTTGGTAGTTGAATATGGACCATTTCTTTTCGCTTCAGATGTTAGAATTGATCCAACGAGACTGATTTCTGGGTTCTTAAATATCCGAAAGCTGAAGAAATCAGATGAACCATCTGGATCAACAAAGGTGGGGCTGGCTCATGTTACTTGCCGTGACATCGAGATCGCACCTTATTGCATCATTCCTCAAAATCTATGCCAAGAATTTTAAATGGAAACATCAGAAAACTATAATTTGCGTCTTGGAGCCTTTTCGATGATTCCTGACATTTAATGCAGCTGTTACAGCTGACTCAATTATCAGAAAAGATGTGGAATTGATGGTTCACATAGTGAATGAAACATCAATGAAAAATCACGACCATTAGCGGATGGCCAAGGGAAAAGTCAGGTATGACTACATTAAAACTTGCACCAGTTCTCCACCCCAAACAGTAAATCATGCCTAGAATATATAAAAAAGGGAGTGCCAGGGGATGCGGTGTTCATTGCGAGAGTCCCTACGAAGCTTCAAGTGAGTACTGCGTTCAATTGCCAAACCATCTACGAATATGCATTAGTAATACATATAACGGAACGAAATCTGATAGCAAAATGTCAAGGCAACAATGTATTTGAGCTGTAACTTCCACTGTTTTCAATGACATCAATAAAAAATATGCTAAAGAAAGATGGAAGATAGTGAAACACGAGTGCCACTATCAACTCCAGGTAATAATAAATAAGAAGAAGAATAGAAGCAGCGGCAAATTATCGCCATAAAACCGTGTGCTGTTCATTCTTAGATTATTATATCTATCTCTAAGCCTTTTGCAATAGCTGACAATAGCAGGAAACCAAATCACTATCCATTGAGTAATTTTATTCACAGCTTGATATCACAGTGGGTATTTTCATAAATTGCGGACTATGGGGGACGAAAACAGATGGTTCATTGTTTCAAATGAACAATTCCCAGAACAAATTCCTGGCGCACTGATCACCATTCAAGCTTTTCATCTGAAGTTTGAGACCATTTGGGTTCAATCCAGATGCCGTAGCGCAATTGCTTTGGCCTGGGAAGATCCATCGATTCCAAATTGTAGTTATATCTGCAGTGGTCAAAAGAGAAGAAAAGGCAACCATCTCTACCACGAACTTCAGGCGAACAGATTCTATGTTGTAGTCCTAATGGAAAGGCTAGAAAGAGCTGTTCCGCGACTAATGAACAATGTCTGATCTCTCTGTGTGTATTTCTTCCCATGCCATCTTACAACGATTCAAGCGGAAAACATGAATTGATTCAATGTGGCCGATATAAAAATGCAGAAGCTCCACCAGACTTTCAAGAAATTCTGACCAACAAAATTATTGTGGAGCTCTTTATCAGAATCCTTAGTAAAATCTTTATGTGCAGCCTTGTCAGAACGGACAACTTCGCCTGGGATAAGGAACACCTAGCCTTCCATCCAGTCCCGAAGTATAGAAAACATTATTGTGGAAAACCGGGCTAACGAGATGGACGAAACCATGGATCATTAAAACAATGACAAGTCCAGGTCCTATTCCCGCGACAACACGTAAATCTCGGCCATTCCAGGAGCACAAAGATCAATGGCAAAGATTTTGTATTCAGAATTCTGAGGAGATGATGAAGCAAATAAGCCTTTTCCAGTACCAATGCCATCATCAAAATTTGGAAGTTGCATTGTTGCGTTGGTGAAGAGATTGAAGAAGAAAAATTTGCAATGTGTTGTCCCTATGTACATTAACAACCAACCGTCCTTGGACCAGTATATAGTACCCGGCGCAGAGTCTGAGACTCTCTATGTTGTTATTTAGCTTCCTTTCTGTTTTGTGGGTTTGACTTAACCGGCATCTTCTCTCGTCTGGTGGACAGTGTGTGAACGATGGAAAGTGGGCTGCACTGCCTGGGCAATATCCCTCCATGTTTTACGAACATAAGAAAGACGTTCTAAGTCTTCATTGTAGAACATGACCCAATCAACTGCAAAAGATTGATCTCTTGTTCATCGATTATGTCGAACTCGTTAATCTGGAGATATCACCTTTTCTTTTCCAATGTTCTTTCGTCCTCTTCTATTAATGTTTTCTGCAAACGAACCAGGACATTAACAACGAATCTTTTTGTGCTACGAGAAGGAAAGCAGCGTGGCTTTGCTACATCATAGGTCCTTCTCAATCACTATAGAGCAGGTATTATACAAGAGAAAAAACATTACTGGTCAGTAGTTAGTAAATGTGACATGTGATAATTTCACAATCGGAATACTTGGAACGAGTTGTAGATGAAAATTAGAGTAATAAAAGCAGTGTCTTTCATGTAACAATAAGAATCCAAATAAAAGCATTGGTGTTATTTTACCGTAAGTGCATGGGCTATTGTAGTATAGTGTACGCAAGTACAGATTGATCCCACAGGAACTCGCCTTAATAATTTGGAGTTTAAATAAAATTTAATTGTTCAAAAATTATAAATAAGTGACAAAAATTAAATGAAAGTGCAATCAGACTTCAGAGATCCAACCCAAAAAGATAGGAAATTAACAAAAAAGAAGAAGAAAAATCTACTTCCCTAGATTGATCACATCATTTTCTTCAAATCAGATATCTTCTATCTCAATCAGCCTTCATCAATATCTTTCTGGTGCTTTTGATTAAAGACCTAACGGATGGATTAGGCAGATTCTCCAAAATTTTAAAGATCTAGTCTAGATAAGGATTTTAGATTTTAACGGCTTCGATCTGATTTTTGAATCTCAAATTGAAGATAAGGAATGATAAACAAGCTATAAAATATCCAAGAAACAAGATATGGAAGTTGATTGATAATCGAATGTGAAATGGATGATAATTTGAAGAAATCCTATTTATTAAAGTAAAACCATTGATTTGGTTAAACTTTATTTAAAACATAGATTGATAAAACAGTTCCTGGATTAATCATGGAATAATGAAGAGCACAAATAAGCAAAACAAGAATAGAATAGAACACAAATAAGAACAGTAACAGGATGAAAATATAATTGAATTTAGTGTGCTATGGGCAAAATTAGAATTTTTACTAAAAGTTCCTTCTTTTTCCCATAAAACATAAAAACTCAACGAAAAAGAGGAAGATGATGCCTATTGGTTGGTCTGTGTGATAGAGGGATGATGAGCAGAGAAGCGGGTAGCGGGCTGCATCGGTGCGATGAAGCAGAGAGAGGAGCCAGAACGGTGACGGTCTCGGTTGCGGTTGCGGTGGAGCGAAGACTGGCCATTGTTGTGAAGCAGTGAAGAGACACGGTGACAAAGAGAAGCAGAGGAGAGATCGGGCGGTGTTGGAGAAGAGAAGTGGTGTGGCTTGTCGGTGGTGGGTGCAGTGACGGATTGGGTAGAGGACAAGTGGGGTTCCTGTTGGGCTGACAGAGAGACGAGGAGAATAGGGTGGATTTGCCAGTGTCGAGCAGAGATGGTGAAGGGTGATCAATGATGCTGGACTGGTGGCAAGGAAAGGAGGGAAGCAAGGATGGAGATGAGAAGGTGGAAGCCAGCCCGTGTTGCCACTGAACAGAATCAGAGATGAGGGAGCTGAGAGAGTGCAAAGAAGAGAACAGAGGGAACAGAGGGGATTTGCAGTTGAGAAAGGACTCACCGGTGGTGATGATGGGGTAAGCAGAGAGAGAGAGAGAGAGAGAGAGAGAGAGAGAGAGAGAGAGAGAGAGAGAGAGAGAGAGAGAGAGAGAGGGTAAGAAGGGCATGGAATAGGGTGTGGAGAATGACAGAGAGAGAACAGAAGGTGGTGAGTTGGGGAGAAGCAAGAGAGGTGGCCTAGTACTACTTTGTGGTACCGTGTTGTGAACAAATAGAGAGACGGGGGTGATGGAGAGAAACATGAGATATGGAAGAAGGGGAATACGGTAAAAAGATAGAAAAACAAAAGAGACAATGAACAAAAGGAATGCAAAGGATTAAAATAGTAAAAAAATTCCCTCAGTCCAGTAGTGTCCTCCTTATTTTAAAGCCTTGATGCCTTTCTAAATTTGTTCTCCCCAGCTTTTCTTACACTTAAGGTGAAGAGTTAATTTCCTACTAGGAAACTTCTACCCCCTTTAATTATGGTACTCTTTATTTCAAAGTTGATCTCTTATTTAGGAAATCTTATCCATGATGTCCTTTCCTCTAATTAGAACTCATTTTCTTTTAGGAAACCATCCCATCTTACTTTTTGAGTGATTTGGTTCATTCAATGCCCTTTTGGATAATCTGCACTATTGATTTTTTGATTTGACACTACTTAGTGCAATTTAAGTCATCTAATATCCAATCCAACTGATTTGCACCATAGAATTAGTTGTGAAACCACGATCTATTCGATCTACAAAATATAAGACTAGATTATAGTAATCTAAATTGTATATTAGGCATTTGTTTAGCTCAGATGATCATCTGACCGTTAAATTTGATAAATTAATGGTTGGATGATCAATTTAAGCTAAAAATCATATTCTTTCTAAAAATTACCAAATTAATTAGTTAGATGATCTAATTAAATGCTAAACTAGGGGTATTTTGGACAAAATTGAACACTTAACACACCCCCAACTAGCATTTTACTAGTCCCAAGCAAAACATGTAAAAATATTATTTTTCAAAAACTATGCCACTTTTGTAGGTACTCACGATTGCATTTAGCATATGCAATAAGCCCTTGAACCCCTAGGTTACCCCTAGTAGACGAGTAATGCCTCGTGAGGGTTTGTACTTAATATACCCACAAAATTCACGAAGGTTGGGTCCCCTATTTTATCTCAAAGAATCCTCATTCATTAGCAATCCACTAGTTCTTCACAACTTAATAGAGAAGATTGACCATTTTACGCATCATACGTATATTAAAGACATTTTATTTGAGTTATTTCTCAAAGTGCACCTGTGTGTGTATAGCCATATGAGTCTTGACTTCTAATCGGATATGCTTAAATTCCATTAAAATTATGTCTTGACCTCAAATCCTCACAGATATACTCTCAAAAATGAAACTCTCAAGTAAGGGTTTAAACATATTTCTCTCATTATGTGACCAAATCCAATAAGCTAATGGTTCACATAATAAATTTTTTAAAATGATCATGAGACAAAGGAAAGTGACCCCTAAGAGTGGATCTTATCACCAAGAATATTAGGGGTCTTTTACCTTGATTCCTTCTTTTTATGTCCTCTTTAAGGCTCTGTTTCACCTAAGATCAATAGGTCTTTAACTAGGACAAAATTTAGGCATAGGATAGGTTCAGAAAAGAAGGGTATAAGGATTTCAAAGGTTCAAAATTGAGCAAAGGACTTCAATGAATATCTGTTATGACACTTTTCTTTTGGGTTGTACTTGAAGTGAATATCTCTTTTATATTTTTTTCTTTCTCTTTTAATATTTTTCTTTCTTGGCTTCTTTGGAAGAAAGACGGCTAATTTTCACACTTCTTTGATTTTATGTCCTCTTTTTGAACTTTTTTTACTAACTCTACTCATTTTGATAATGGGTAGTGGATATTTATTCGTTTGGCTTATTCTGGGTTAAGGTAAATCGAAAGAAAAGGATTAATAATAGGCTCAAAGGGGCTACTGGGTAGGCTTTATATCTCTAAGTAGAGCAAGGATGGCCTACATCGTTTCCTAGGTTTCCTAAAGCTTATTAGATTTAATGAATTTTCTAGAAATAAAGCCATTACTCGTATTTATTCTTGATATTTAAAAACAAGGATAGTAAGATCACATTAAATTATGCACACTGAAAAAATTGTGGAATTACTTATAACTCTTTGAAAGAAGATAGTGCCTAAACTCACTAGGTTATAAGTCTCCATTGATTTTCCTCTGGGTCCCTAAGTCATGCCTCTATTAGTCTTAATTGTATGCTATGTGTAAATGGTTCCCGAAAATTAACTTTCATGAAATGCTTTAATATATGAATAATATGCAAAACTAATCATATGCATTCCCATTAAGAGATGAAAACAGTGGAATTACTAAATTTTGAGCATCTAGTTCTCATCACAGTAAGAGAACTCTTTCAAAAATGTTTTCTCCTTTTTTTGTTTTGTTTTATTTTTTTGTTATTTTTTGTGCAAAGCTCAAGAAAATTAAAATCCCTATATGCATCTACAACCCCAACCTGAATGAAACATTATCCCTAGTGTTTGACAACATAGGATTTTATATGGAAATTGTTTGATGTAGACTCTAAAACCCTAGGTTGTCTCCCAGTAAGTGCTAAGTTTAACGTCTTTAGCCAGATATTAACAATTGAATTTACAATGTGTAAGACATGCCTAATGGATCGAAGGTAGATAATGGTGGTAGAACTTCTAGAATTAAATCTTCAATCATGTTGCAAGAGTCATCAAGATCTAATTGTTGATGGTTGGCAATGAAGACATTGAGCTCAACTTTCATATTGTTAAAAGGATAATTGTAATACACCATTTCTATAATTTATGATTGCATTGGATGTCGTTAACAATGGATGTCGAAGAATCATTGGGATCTGACTATTGGGATTTGCTATAAGTTGGGTATCCTGGACAATGAATTGATAGGGAAATAAAACTGGCCCACCTGTAATAATACATCCTCAACCATACCACAAGGAATCTTAATTGATCTATTAGCTAACTACAATGTGGTGTTGGTTAGCTTAAGCTCACCAAGCCTTAATTGCTCATAGATAGAATATGGCAACATATTAACATTAGTCCCTAAGTTAAATAATGGCCTATTTATGACATGATCTCCTATAATGCAAGAAATTGTAGGACATCTTGGGTCTCTAAATTTTGGTGGGGTCTTGTGTTGAATTAAAGAGCTCACCTGGTCAGTGAGGAAGGTTTCTTTTGTACATTAAACTTTCGCTTTGTAGTGCAAAGCTCTTTAAGAAATTTGGCATAAGAAGGAATATCCTTTATAGCATTGAGTAGTGGAATATTGATTTGTACATGTTTAAATACCTTTATTATCTCATTAAAATTTGTTCCTTTCTTAGCCTTGTTGTGTAATTGAGGGAATGGGGCTTTCGGCACATAGTGTGCCTTCACTATAGGCTCAGAAGGAGTAGGAGATGTCTGTTTAGTCTCTTTCTCATGTGTTTTGGTTGCCTCTTTTTCCTCTGTAGTTTCCTTAGCATGCCGTATTTTGTTATCGGTTTGACAACCACTCCTAAGGGTGGTTATAGACTTAGCATGCTCATGAGGGTAAAGGTTTTGAAAACTTGAACCTATCTCAAATTGGCCCTCAGGGTTAGGGATGGGTTGACTAGGGAACTGACCCTTTCCTCTATTATGTAGTTCAGTTGACAATTGGCTTGCCTGCATATCCAACTTGGCTATGGCCTGAGAGCTGACATTGGCTTAATGTCTACTCTCATTTTGCAATTGGTGCAGGCCTTTTCAGTGTCATCATTATCTTTTACAATTTTTTCAAGCATGGTATGGATGTTTTCCTCTAAAGATGGTTTCTTTTGTTGTTGAGGTTGTTGAAAGCTAAGCGGCCACTGGAGAACTGTAGTTCTAAGAGAAAAGTTTTGGACAGGGGAATTAATAGATGGCCCCCCTTGGTGGTTATTCTTTGAGCAAGACAAATTGGGATGCCTAGCCCATCTAAAGTTGTAGGTGTCAGAATATGGGTTGTTCTAGGTTGGCGATATTTATTCAATACATTCACTTGGTCAACAAGATAGTAATTCAGCACTCTATTTGATGGACAAGATGAGGTGATATGGGATGGGCTAGAACATATAGCACAAACCTCTTGTGGAGGTTTGTGGGATAAAGTAGTAGCCATGAAAGTTCTAAACATGGTTTCAAGTTTGTCCATTCTTCCACTTAATTTTTCAATGACAGAGTTAAGTTTATGGGATAGATCAGTATGCACTCCTATCTCATAGAGACCCCCCTTCTTAATGGGCTCGTTAGTTCTTTCTCTCCTATTTGAATAATCTCATTGCTAAGAATTATTGGCCAATGTCTGAGAAAACTCCCATGCCTCACTTTCATCCTTTAGCATGAGGGTCCCTCCACTAGCTGCATCTAACATTTGTTTATTTTGAGGTGTCAATGCCTCATAGAAGTATTGAACTTGCTCCCATTTCTCAAATCCACGATGAGGGCATTTCTGCAGCAATTCATTCCACCTTTCACAACATTTGTAATATTGTTCATCATTTCTTTGTTGAAAATTGATAATGTCATGACGAAGGGCATTTGTTTTGTGAACAGGGAAGAACTTGTTCAAAAATTTCTTAGATAATTGGTCCCATGTATGTATGGAACCTACCCCAAAGGAATTAGGCCATGACTTTGCTTTGTTCTTAAGTAAGAACAGGAATAGACTAAGCTTAGTAGAATCATTTGAAAATTTTAAAAACCTAAATATGGCACAAATATCAAGGAACTCTCAGCTTTAACTCAAAGTGGTTGCCGTTTATAGGAGGTAAAGCCATGCAAGATGGGGTATTAAGTTGTAGAGGTGCATAGAATTCTCTAATTATTTTGCGGTTGACCTTTGCTTGTGGTTTAGCCATGGGGATAGGAACTAGGTTTCTTTTCCTTTGCCTTTGGTTGTGTTGAATCTCTGGGTCAAAAGGTATTAGCTATGGGTTCTGAGATCAACACCCTTGCATAAACTAGCCTATTCTAAAATGTCCTAATCTAAATGCTGTCTCTAACTCTACATGATGCTCAAATAAAGGGCACAATCAATTAATTCTTAGGCTAATAAGCAACAATATTTTAGCTTTCTAGAATTTGTGTGGGGATAATGCTTTTAGATTAGCCTAATCTAGTGCTCATCCTCTCTTTCAGATTTGATTACTACTTATTAGTTAGGTTTTGCTCTAAGGTGGTTAATACAATCCCCATATCAGGAGGAAGTCATGGAAAAATCACTTGGATTTTAAGACACCCACTATAACCATAGTGCTCAAAAGCCACAGGAGTGACAATAGATTGCATCCTATTAAGAGGGTCATATGAGTATGTGATGGCCTTATAGGTCTATTCTAATCAATTTTAGATTAATTAGAAACATAGGGTTGCTTGCTTGTGGTAATTATTGTAGGTGAGCCAAGAAGTGGTGAAGAAATCCACCCTTGATCTTGTGTAGTTGGGTGTACTTACTAATTAATTTTCACATTCCATGGAAGTTTGATCAACATATAAATCACCTTAAAGCAATAAACATGCCTTAAGAATGTAATTAAAGGCAATAAACTAATGCAAAATCCTAAAAATGTAACATTTATCAAATATGCTTTATATATGCAATTATTCTACCAAACAATGCAAAATTATTCTAAATGCAAACCTTAATCTAGGAAATAAAAGGAGTGAGAGAAACATATTGTGGGGTTTTTAATGAAGATCAAGGGTGGGCCACTTTATCCTACACTTGCCCTATTTTAATATAACCCTTTTAAAATTGGAATTTAAAATTGCAAGTTACAATGGTCCTCACTACAAGATTCACTCGTAAAAAGGAAAAATTCTATTCTAGGAAAGTAGGGAAATTCTATTTATTTGATGAAGCTCCACTTGCCATTTTCCTCCACTTTTCAACTTTTTGAAAAATAAAAATATCAACAAGTACCAAATTCAGGAATAAGGTGATTATGCACTAAGAAAATTAAAAAATGCACTTAAAAATACCTAAAATGCTAAAACAATGCAATTCCTAGACCTTTTTATTTTTGTATTTTTTGTATTTTTTTGAATATAATTAAATTTTATGAAAACTCCATTGCGAGTCCCCAGCAATGATGCCAAAAACTTGTTGTTGTTTTATTGTAAGTGCATGGGCTATTATAGTGTAGTATATGCAAGTATAGGTCAATCTCATAGGGACTTGCCTTAATAATTTGGAGTTTAAATAAAATTTAATTGTTCAAAAATTAAAAATAAGTGATAGCAATTAAATAGAAGTGCAATAAAACTTCAAATATATTTAATCCATGAAAATTACAGAGGTCCAACTCAAAAAGACAACAAATTAACTAAAAAAGAAGAAAAATCTCCTTCCCTAGCTTGATCACATCATTTTCCTCAAATCTAATATTTTCTATCTTGATCAGCCTTCATCAATCTCTTTTTGGTGCTTCTGATTAAATATCTAGTGGATGAATTAGGTAGATTCTGCAAAATTTTGAAGAACTGGTCTTGATAAGGATTTTGGATTTTAATTGCTTAGATATGCTTTTTGAATCTCAGATTGAAGATCAGGAATGATAAAGAAGTGATAAAATGTCTTAAAAATAAGATCTGGAAGTTGATTGAAAATCGGATGTGAAACAAATGAGAATTTGAAGAAATCCTGTTTATTAAAGCAGAACCATTGATTTGGTTAGACTTTCTTTAAAATAGAGATTGATAAAATAGCTCTTGGATTAATCATGGAATAATGCATAACACAAATATGCAAAACAAGTGTAGAACAAAACACGAATAAGAACAGTAATATGATGAAAATGTAAGAATTTATTGTGCTATGGGCATAATTGGAATTTTCACCATAAGTTTCTTTTTTTTTTTCCAGTAAAATATAAAATGTCGATGGAATTGAGGAAGATGACGCCTGCTGGCTGGTCTGTGCTACAGAGGGGTGATGAGTAGAGGCGTGGGTAGCAGGCTACGTTGGTGAACTGGAATGGTGACGATCTGGGTTGCTGGTGCAATGGAGCGGAGACTAGCTGGTGCAGTGAAGTAGTGAAGAGACAAGGCGATGGAGAGAAGAAGAGGGGAGATTGAGTGGTGCTGGAGAAGAGAAGTGGAGTGGCTTGCCAGTGGTGGGTGCGGTGAGGGACTGAGCAGAGGACCAATGGGGTCCTGCCAAGCTGATAGAGTGTGACGACCCGGGTTTTTTCATGCATTTTTAAATGCAATATCTAACTCTTAAGGCGGGATGCATCCCTATTTGAAAACCATTTTATAAAAACCATGCAATGCAGTGAAAAATCTTTGGTTTTAAACTCATTTTGAAAACCACGAGTGTCATTTGCTTTCACAATACTCAAAGTAGTTTTTGAAAAACTTCAGAAATCCTAAATGTTTTTCCCCAGGTCTATCCAGTCACAACACACAGTTCAACTATAAATAAATACATGTCCAAAGGGTAGAGAGTTTACTCACATGTATAGTTATCTCCTTTGTTTATTCACTTGCTCGTAGCACTAATATCTCCTGAGACGTCTTCTATTTGTGAGTGGAACTATCCTGAAAATTGTTAAGGATAGGGTGAGTATATACTATACTCAGTAGGAGTCTATCACTACTAGTTTTGCGATGCATGCTATGTTTAAAATCATATGCTCTTAAAAACATGTGCATGTTCGAACAATCATGTTCAATATCGATATTAAAAACCACTGTCGAATTGAAATACTGACGACTTAAAGAATAGTATAATCCAAGTCGAAAGTATCATATATCATAAACATAATGGTATGCATAAGATGCTCCACTGAATCTAACTCATGGATATATGGCATGGTATGGTCGACCAACCTCATATCATGCCATATGGAATGCAAATAAGTCCACGAAACCATAGGGTCCAACTATGCCCACGACCTCACTGTCGTGTGGTCCCCGGGTACCTAAGGACACAGGATCATATACCTCCACGGGGCATATGACACTTCGACCCAGTGCTGTGACACCAGTGGTAGCCCCCTGTACCACATGTAGTCAAAGCAGGGACATGCGCTTTTTGGGCGTGGTACCCATCCACCTAATAGCGGTAGAGGCTGGGAGGCCACCCTAGACCTCTCGGCATAGAGCCCACGAGCTTATTAGCTCAAATCATGTACGATCAAACAAGCCAAAAATCTCTTTTTCAAAACCTGTCCTCTTTGGGTCCATCACAACTGCCTGGCCCTCACAACTGCCTACCCAGCGTCTTTTGGGCACTCCAGCATCTTTTGATAACCCTCAAGGACATGCAATCTTTCAAAAACTCAATGCTCACAAATCATGCAATATATGCATTTGTTTGCAAAACATATCTATGCATAATGTATATGCAATTATTTGCAAAACATATCTATACATAAAACATTTATCATATGTATGCTGAATTAAGTCATGCTAAACAAGTTGTATAACTTATACTTAAAACATGCATAAAACAATCATGGCTCTTAAAAAGTTTAGTAGCGATAGAGCACCTACCTCAAAGTCTCCTGGAGTCACATCCTTTATCACTCAACCCGTCCCTGGGTCTCATTCATAAACTCCTGGTTATAAATGGATACAAGGAGTCCTTATTAATTTCAGTCTATTTAGACATTAGATCACTAGCTCTGCTTATTGGGTCCCTGGTCCTTGCCTAATTCATTGTCAGGCTGGATCTTATGATGTGGACCTACTATTCCATAGCTAACTCTGTAAATTGTGCTTTAATCCTAGCTTTAAAGTCTTATTGGGTCCGCGTGTCCCGGTTCCTAGGGCACCCGTGCATCCTGGTTGAACTGCGACCGCCTCACGTGCATGCGCGCCTAAAGGCCCTGCCAGGGACGGCATTTTGCACGCGCACATGCAAGCTCGAGTGGCTCTATGACGTGCATCATCGCACAGATGCACCTTGTAGCATGGCACGTCTCAGCTCCCAGGGCACCCCGTGCATCCTGGTCGAGCTAGGACCCGTGCCTCATGTTGCGCACGCACCCGAGGGCTGCACCTGGGACAGTGTACGCATTGTCGTACTCCCAGAGCCCATCCCTGGGACCCTGTCCCAGGCGCACATGGAGCAAGGTGTCCCTGGGATGCCTGGCTCATGCAAGGCCATCTGAACGGCTTGGGAACATCTTTTACCCAGGAATTCCGGTTGGAAAAACCGGCTGGTTCGTACATGGTCGGTTGAACCGGCTTGGGAGCGTTTTTCGGCCAGGAACCCGGCTGGAAAATGACTGGAAAAGACCAGATCCGGCATGGATCTGGCCCTGGGGAAAGTGAAACAGAGAGAAAGAGTAAGAATGGCTTACCTGAAGCCTAGAAACGTCTTCTTCCTCGGTGGCATGCCTGCTCGCCGGAAAACATGAACAAGGGGGAAAGACCTTGCTTCCGATGATGCCAGAGTGACAAGAGGGGAGGTGGGGAGATGGGTAAAGGGATGGCCAGTCAGACTTGGCCTGGCCGTTGCCGGAAATCACATAGAGACAGGTTTCCGGTTTTTGCCGGAAACCCAGTCCAAAAACGCCGGAAAATCACGTTTTTTGGAGAGGGGGGATGGGGCTTTTTATAAAGGGGTGATGGCGGTGCCGCCATGGCGGTGGCAGATCCCTCTAGAAAAATCAGGATTTAGGGTTTCTGGAGGGTTCTTGAGGTTGAAGACGACAGGGGGTGCCGTTATCAAAACGCCCCTTGCGTTTTTCGTCCTTTTTCGTTTTTTCGTTTTTCTGTTTAATTTCTAGAAATACCCCTATCTTTAAACGGTTGTAACTCCTTCATACGAACTCCTTTTTGGGTGATTTTTGAGGCGTTGGATTCCATTTTTCGAGTACAATCTAATGATACTAATTTTCCTCACAAATTCCTTCATTTAATATTTTAAATAAAATCAAACATTCAACACAGTTCATGTCCTATAAGATGTCCAATTTTTGTCAAAATAGCGTAAATTGCTCGGGCATTACATAGAGAGATGAGGAGAACATGGTGGATTTGCTGGTATCAAGCAGAGGGTGGTGAATGATGATTGACAGTGTTGGACTAGTGGCAAGGAAAGGGGGGAAGCAGGGATGGAAATGAGAAGGTGGAAGTCGGCCGGTGTTGCTTGTGAACAGAAATGGAGATGAGGGAGTCGAGAGAGAATGCAAAGAAGAGAAAGGAGGGAACATAGGGGATTTGCTAGTGAGAAAGGACTCATCAGTTGTGATGATGGGGTGAGTAGAGAGTAGAGGGAGTGTAAGTGATCGGGTAAGAAGGGGGTGGAACAAGGCAGTGGAGAATGACAGAGAGAGAATAGAAGGTGGTGAGATAGGGAGAAGCAAGAGAGGGGGGCTGATACTACTATGTTGTGTTGTGCTGTGAACAAATAGAGAGACAAGGGGTGACATAGAGAAACATGAGATATGGAAGAAGGGGAAAATGGTAAAAAGATAGGAAAATAAAAGAGACGATGAACAAAAGGAATGCAAAGGATGAAAATAGTAAAAAAAAATTCCCTTGGTCCAGTAGTGCCCTCCTCCTTTTAAAGCCTTGATGCCTTTCTAATTTTGTTCTCCCTTGCTTTCCTTACACTTTCCTTATAGTGAAGAGTTAGTTTCTTACTAGGAAACTTCCACCCCCTTTAATTATGCAACTCTTCATTCCAAAGTTGATCTCTTATTTAGGAAATCTTATCCATGATGTCCTTTTCTCTAATTAGAACTCATTTTCTTTTAGGAAACCATCGCATCTTGCTTTGTGAGTGATCTGGTTCATTCAATGCCCTTTTAGATAATTTGCACCACTGATTTTTGATTTGACACTAATTAGCACAATTCTAGTCATCTAATATCCAATCCAAGTGATTTGCACTATAGAATTAGTCATCCAAACCATGACCTATTTGATCTACAAAATATAAGACTAGATTAGAGTCATCTAAACCATACATTAAGCATCTTCTTAGCTCGGATGTTCATCTGACTATTAAATTTGATAAATTAATGGTTGGATGATCAATTTAAGCTAAAATTCATATTCTTTCTAAAAATTACCAAATTAATTAGTTAGATGATTTAATTAAATGATAAACTAGGGGTATCTTGGCCAAAATTGAATACTTAACAATTTGATAACATACCTTTGCACCTGAAGCATTATCCATTAAGGTTCAGAGACAACAATGAATATGTGGACAAGGAACAATAACTATGGGTATCTGCATCCTCCAAGTCGAATTCATACAAGCCTTCATCTTTCTCCTTTAAATAATAATTAAAATTTTCTTGAACTCCTATTTCGGTTGTAGCACATGATGCAGTCCAATGATATATATCTAATATGATGTTAATGGTTCTTAAAATGAAATGAATTGTCATGAGATGAGATGATATGAGACCTATCTTGAGATGACTTCACTCTTGGCTTAAGATGACCAAATTTGGCATGAGATATAGTGAGAAAATTGAAATTCAACTCAACAATGATTTTTATCTCAACTCATCCCAAGCACCACCAACAGTGAGATGAGGAGATACTATTCCATCTTATCTTATCTCAAGCACAAGTAAAAGTGATATGGTTCACATTATCTAATTCCACATTCGATCATCTTATTTCAAGAACCACTAATCCCCCTATAAGAGAAATAATTGATCACCAAGGTCTTCAACCCCACCTAGACCATGCTAGAGAAATCCATCATAAATTGTAAATCTATCAACTTCTTGGGTATATTTTTGGTAAAGCTTAAGGATGAGAAAATCTCGTTGTAAGATTCCACCAATTATGTTGAATATTTGACTGCCTCAGGAGGATTTGTAGGTTTCTCTGCTTTAACATTTCCATTATAGAAGGTTTGCTAAATTCAACAACTGCCAATTTTCTTTCTTTTGTAAGAGGATATAACTTTGCAAGACAACAAACAATGTTGTAAACCCTGTCATCTTCCTCAAGTTGCTATGCTTGTGAGGCCCATTTATCATCACTAGTTTGATAAAATAAGAAAAGCAAATGATTGTCAACAACCACTATTATTTTATTATTGGAGCTGGTTGGTGGTGATGATTTATTCTGCTAATGACTATAGTAATAGTCCCGGTGGTTAATTAAACCACATGATCAGTTTTTAGCTTAGGTAATTAAGCTAGATCAAGTGCCTGATCATCTAATTGAGATTAAAGAGACACATTTAGTTTGGTTACAAATGGTCCTTGTACTACTACTCCTTATTTAATAAGGATTTGTAGATCATCTAGTAACATTGGAGGGCCAGGATTGTAGGTCACTATAAGCTTGCCTAACAAGCAATCTAATTACAAACTTGTTTTAATTAGGAAAGGAACAAAAAACTATACACACACAGACACACAATGAGAGGAAAACCAATTACGGTTTTTTTTTTTTTTTTTTTTTTTTTTCTTGTGCTATTTTCTTCTAACTGATGCAGTTTTGGGGGAGAAGAAAGAGGGTTAGATGATAAATTTTTGATAGATCCAACCTTGTGCTACTGAAATCAAATCCTAGTGGATGCTATTGTAGGTTTATTGAAAAGGACTTTCTAGAATTTTCCTCATTTACCTATAGGTTTATCACTGCTCTTTTCTTGTGCTTGATCTCTAGATGAATGTTTAGACATGATAACTTAATGGAAAGAGATCTAAGGGAAACTATGTGGTTGACAGAGGTAAGATCTACTGATAATCATAATTTGTTTTAATTGACTCTTATTTAGTATTGCAAAAGTTTATTTTTTGTTTATTTATATTGCATGTACTATGATGTGCAGCATCTAGGACCAACATTGGTATCAAAGCCCTAGGTTAATGTTTTAGATCAATTAGATTTCATCTAATTTAATAAGAATTTTTAGTGAAGATTATACTAGAAAAGGACAATATAGATGCTATTTTTAGCTAATTTTTAAGTGATTGATTTGCATATTTAGGAGCAATTGTTCTTAATTTAGATGTGATTTTCATGCCTAATTTTTCTTACTTCATCATGTCTTTTAAGCATGGTTTATTTCATGTCTATTAGAAGTGCATTGTTGTTTATGCAATTTTTAGGCTTTGATCTTATACCTATGTGCAACGATCATGTAGATTGAAATATAGGAATTGTTTGTTACTATAACCTATAAAGATCACTCTAATGTTGTGACAACCAGGTTTTCATATGCATTTTAAAATGCAAAACTAATTCCTAATGCGAGATTGATCCCTATCTGAAAATAATTTTCTAAAAATAATGTAGTAGAAGAATCTTTCTCTTTTAAATTTATTTTGAAAACCTTGAGTGTCATTTATCTTCAAGAAAGCAAAATCATGGAATTTTTTTCACTTATAAAATTAAAATAGAAACACATGCATCCCCTATGTAGCCAATCACAACTCATAGTCTAATTGTAATAATTATATATACATGTCTAGAAAGGATAAGTCATACACTTACATTATTTATACAGTTTGTTGAATCTTTGTCTTCATCCAAGATTTGCATCCGCTTCGAATTGATCTACTTCAAGTCAAATTCTTCATAGTCTTGAGATATTATAAACAAATTCAAAATATTTGAACAAGCTTACGCTTGTGTACGTCGTTTCACATCTACTATACCAATTTAAAAAAGTCTAATTCCAAATAATATTTTTAAACCATTTTTAATATAGTTCTAAAGAATAGAATAATCAAATTAGAGGCAAGAAATATAATTCAAAACCAAATGTCAATCTTAGTATTGTAATTTCATGCTCAAACAATTTAGATAATATCAATATAAAACATGCACAACTTTAAATGTATATTTTTCAAATGATCAAATCTACATGGTAATCCCATGTAAAGTGTAACATATAATCTATCATAAAATCATATATATACATAGCTTTTAAATTATGTAAAAGATCTATAATCTAACGTGATAAATCAAATTCCATAAGATTCTCAAAATATTAAAGTAGTAATCAATTAAGTTGTGAATGTCGGCAATCCCAAATCAACAATATCATAATGTGTACATATGCATCTCGACAAACATATCAGCCGATTGTTCATGAGTACTCATCTAAAGACCAATAACAATATCATCATACATAGTATCACAAAATAGGAATATCATGTAACACTATGCTCATGACCAGCTCATTGAATTGTGTGCCTTTAGTATCTAGAGACTAGCCCTGTAACTTCCACAGCAACTACGTATATGTCTCTTAAAGTGTGTTGTGAACACCTCTGATAGTCATTTCCTTACCACAATAGTCAAGAAGAATAGGTGCCTCTTTAGGCACAGATACCTACCACCTTTGGTGGTTAGAGGCTAGGAGGTTAAACCTTTATAACCTCTTAGCTTAGTGCCGACTAGGCTCACTAGTCTGAACAAACATATATCTCAACAAATATCATTTTATCATATTATATATTCTCTATGCAAAATTATACATTTTGTAATTCATTTCAAAAGATGGGATTGTTGCATTTTACAAATCATTCCTTTCTCATGAGTTAATAAATAAAATGCATAATTGTACATAATAGAATGAACAACACCATCTATCTTTCAATATTAAAAGTATACATTTTGAGATTAAAACCATGCAACAACTTTCATGCCTCATTTACAAGTGTTTGCATACTTTAAAAAATAAAAATAACATATCATGGCAAGATATCAATTTTATGAGGTCAAGTGATTCAAATCGAATGAATAATAATCAAATAATTAATATGGTTCAATAATTTAAAATCACATATTTTAATAAAATGGATCACATGCTTAAAACCTAAATGGCAAATAGATGCTAAAACTGTCTACCTCTTATAGTGATTTTCACAAATTCCTCAAGCTTTTTCCTTGGCTATTGTCGTGATCCAATGATAAGCCAATCCATTTGTGCTTTAATATATACAATGTATAAAAGTTTTGTTTTTAATATACCTACCTTGCTACACATGATTCCTTGCTTAGATTGTCATAAGAGATGACTGATTATAGATAGATTGCCACACTAAAATTTGATCATGGTTGTGGGTCCTTCCGTTCTCCATATCTTCGACTAGACTTAATTGATGGTAGACTAATTGGAAGATTTTACTCCTTGAGTGGAATTGAATAAAATGGATGATTTAGATCAAATATTTTGGGCCACTAATCAAGGAAATGGGTTGCTTAATCTAATTTAATCATATGACCATTGACCACTATCCAATGGTTAGATCATGGAAACGAGTCATATATACCCCTATTTTAGGGTTTTTGGTGATGGATCTAGGGTTAGGTTAAGGTGAAGACTTGGATCAATCTTAAATCTAGGTGTCTGATAACTAATCTATAGTTAGATTAATGTTTGGGGCCAAATCTATTATAGATCAAATGATTTGGTGTTATATCTATGGTTAGATATGATTAGAAGCTTAAATTGATCACAAGTCTAGGTGTTAAGAAGTTGATCAAAGTTTAGATACTCTTAAAGGGGTGGATCGATTATATATCTAATGTTTAGTGATTGATCTATGGTGGGATCACGATGAAAGGTTAGATCGGCCACAAATTAGGTTGCTGGAGACTAATTAATGATTGGATCATATGGACATTTGTTGATTTGGTTACATATCTAACACTTGGTGATAGATCAATGGTTGGATGATGATGGATGGTTGGATTTGATACAGATCATCACAATCTTGACTGTAAATCATTGTTGGTTTTAGATCACCTTCAGATCTTCACCGAAGGTCAAATTGGTTGATGGGTTTTGTTCCTCGCATTGCAAGATTGTGGTGAACATCTTAGATCTTTGATCAGTGTTTTCCTCACTTGCGCAAGGTGGAGAGTTCCTACTGAAATCTAATGGCCAATCCAGCTCCAATCGTTGCCACTTTAAAAGGGTATGCGCACTTGATAGTGGTAGAGATGATGAATGGCTTGATATCAGATCTGAGATGTTCCTCTGTCTGTGCATCATGAAGATTGGTGGCTCTGTTCCCCATAGCAAAGACACTGTTAATGGTGGTTTCTGAACATAATGGGGAGGAGGAAAGTGATCTAAAGGAAGAGAGAGGACTAGTGTAGGTGGCTTGACTATCGTGTCGATTACCAGTGAAGAGGGAGAGAAATCTAGAAGGGAGAAGAGGGAGGATGGGGTTTTGGGGGATAGAGCATTGTTGACAGCCGATCTCAAGTAATGCCAATATGCATTTTTCGTGGCGTCATTGGTGCTTGTGAATCACTCTTGGGAAGGAGAGAGAGGAGAATAGGGGTGTTATAGGTAATAGAAGGGGAAGGGTCTTTTGGGGTTTTGGGTCATCGCGGCCGATGGGCGAGAAGGACATAGGAAGGTGGGCCTTTGATGACAGGCAATTGTTGTGGCTAGATGTAGTGCAGTCATCATCATTGCGCCTAAGAGGGAGAGATATTGCACTAGGAAATGATACAGGGAGAAGGAAGAAGGGGGCAGCTCTTAATGCTAGCTACTCCCCAACTTCCACTAGCCTGACTGTGTGATGGTGGCATGTGTACAGTAGTTGTCATTAATTGCATGTTGTGCTGGTGAGATGTAATAACCCCAATTTTTGTAAATTGATTGAGAAAATCAATTTATTTTGAATATTCAGAAATTCTGGGCTGATATATTAGGTTATTGGAAATTCTCTTTTTATAGAGATTAAAACATGATTTAAAACTTATAAATTTTGAATGTACTTGAAAAATTGATTGAGATGACACTAAATACATTCAATTCCGAGTTAAAATGAAAAATCTCTAATTTAATCCATTTTTATGAATAAAAGGTTAAAATGGTAATTTCACCCACAATCAAGATGTAAGACTTCAATATTTAGAATATACTCAGAAATATGATTCCAATGCCACTAAGTACACTCAATTTTGAGTTCGGGAGAATAAAACAGATTTTTCTCCACCAAAGGCCAAAATGGCCCTTTCACACCTTTGTGGGGCCCACAAGGGGCCCACAAATGAATCCAACGGCTAGAAAACATGTAAGGAGTGGTCAAATCAGTACCAACTAATAGTGGAGAAGGAGGTGGTAGTGGAGGATCCAATGTTAATTTAATATTTAAAAGAATTAAAACATAATTATTACAAGTACTTATGAAAAATTCAAAAACATCTATAAATACACCCCCAAAAATTCTCTAAAAATGTTCATAAAATTTACAACAAAATTATCTTGCTTCACCTACAAAACTAGATCTAGATTCATTCCCAAATTTCCAAAACTCCCAAAAATCTCTTTTCTTTCATTTTCTCTCTCCTCTCTGTAATTGGAACAAGAGACCTAAATTCAATTAGGCACTTTGTTCCAAATCAAATCACATAGATCCCACCATTCAAATTGTCCTAAACTACTTATCAACAAAACCACAAAATAAATTTCATGATCCAACGATTCAAACAACAAAAAATCACAAGACAAGTGGTTCTTGGGTGATCTTATCATCAAGTGGATATTCTTTTAAATTTTGTTGCAAAACCTACATTTTTCTCCAATCAGGTACTTGGAAATTTTTTTTCGCACTTATTTCATGTTAATTTGTAAATTATTTATTTTTTTGAAATTAGTTTTGGGTTAAAAATAATAAAAATCAATTAAGGATAAGAACCCTTAAATTTTGGATGATGGAGGGCTTAGATGAAAAATCTTAGCAGTCTAATCGATCCAAAAGGGTCCTCAACCCCTAGGTTAGAATTTTCATGCAATTTAATCAAGTTTTGAGCCTTTTATTGAAAATAAATTGATTGGACGGTCTAAAAGGACTGTCTGATCTTCTTGAAAAGATCAGATCTCGGAACACTACTGTGGGACGTCGCACGGAAAAGGGCCCTGCGAGAGCGTCTCCGCATGTACGATCTGTGTGCGACACCATCCCAACGGAATGACAGCTTAACAGCGTCGCTCTTGGGAATGCATTACGGTGTGCATCCCGGTGACGGGAGCACGCTGACTGTTATGCCCGTCCGCCTGACTGATAATAGCCGTTGGTTCCTCTAGGCCTAGATCAAATCTGGACCCTTGGAACTACTATAAACTTCAATCCTTAATTGTAGAGTCATCTGAACTCCAAATTAAGATCGGAAAGGAGTTATTGAAAGCTTATAATGGCTATTTTCTTCTGAAATCATAAAATTGATAAAATGCTTCATGAAACTTTTTGTTTTTAAGCATTAAGTTTCTAATTTTCATGATCTTCAATCATGATCAGACCCTAAATGGTAGAAAAACCCTAAACATACAAAGGGGCCCACTTGATCAATAAGATCAAGCATGATCAGACCCTTTGGATGGGTTGTATGAATGCGATTATGATGAAATCCAGTCAGATCATGGATTAAATGTAACAAAAGCAAGTGGATATGATCTTTGGATCGTAATGGAGTGAAAGCCCTAAATGTAATTAAAACCCTTGATTAAAAGGAAAAGATGTAAGATCTAATGGTTGGATCATAAGTAAAAGTTTCTAATAATCTTAATCTAATTAGTTTACTTGTCTGATAATAGATTTTGCAAATGTGATTTATGTTATAAATTAGGAAGCATGATAGTATAATTCTTAAATGTTAGCATGCTATGCTCTATATGTTATTAGATTGTTATAATGGGTTGGTAGATTTAATTGTCCTAGAGTCATGTTAGTTTGAAATTAAGATTTTGGCATGATTCCATTAGACTACTAGTAAATTTTTATGTATTTCATAACTTAGGATCATGCTAGTTTAAGTATAGTTTTATTTCATTAGGTTAAGTTTCATTCATAGGAAGCATGTTAGTATAAATATTTGTTAAATTTATATTGGATTTATGCTTTAAATTTTATGATTTATTTATTGCCAAATTTTATTAGTAGATTCAAATGTTAAGTAGTTGTTAAGATATATTGAGCATAAATCACCAAAAATGTAAAGTAATGGAATATAGAGATTCATGGATAATTAAAATGAGTAAATGGATTTGACTTAATATTAGTAAGGGCTATAGTTAGTAAGACCATATAAGGATTATCAAATCCTTGGCTCAAATTAGGAGAATAATAAACCCTGTGAATGATATTTTAAATGTTCATGGATTTAATTAAAATCAATTAGAAAGAGTACTTAGGGTTAAAATGCTCATAGGAACCTTATGAAAGGTTGAGCTAAGGTCAATCTAGTGAATGTTGAACATGGTGGTTAAGGGGGTTCTCTAATAGAGCCTCACTCTTCCCCTACATTCAGCTAGTAAGCCTTAGCCAATTGAAAATAAGAGGAGCAGTTTAGACTTAGGATGAAATAAGTTATCTTTAACCAGTAAAACATTAACTGGTTGAATAATAATAATAAGAGCATAAAAGGTTAGTAAATTATCTAATCCTAATAAAAATTGTAAGTAAGATAATGATGATCAAACAAGATCCACAGGATCTCGAATGATCAAGAACAATAAGAGTCATAATGTCATATTTTATTATGTATCAATGTATGTATGTTGTAGACAAATCTAGATAGAAAATCTAAACCCTTGATCAAATATGACTCAAGGAAGAGAATTAAGATCATCCTCCTTAAGGATGATCAAATAACCGAACTTAGATCAAAGAAGAACAAGATGATAGAAGATCTAAGCCCTTGATCTTTATCAACAAGTATAAATTGTTGATCAATGGATCTATGAAAGATCAAGATCAAAGAAAGGAATACATAAAGACTTAGAATAGAAAATACTTAGATCTGAAAGATTAGAAGATCATTCTAACCATCAGATCTATTGATCAATAGGATAGACACTATATGAGGATGGTAGATCATGATAGGACAAAAGATCTATATCCATTATATCAAAGGACAAGATTAAATATAGAATATAGACAGGATAAAAAATATAGGATTATTCAAATTGTATAAATATTGACAATATGTATGGATTTACAGATTTTATACGTCAATCAGGATCTTGAAAATTTCAAGAGATGAATCACTACTTGAAGGTAGGAGGACATGGGATGTACAAGTTGAATACATGATCTAGTGTCTAGAAATGTTGACAAGTGTAATGTTAATACTTGTATTAAATCTCTCGAAACTCTTATGATCCAACCAAACACATATGAAATGGTTAAGTTAGGATTGAGGAATAGACTTTAAGTGAATATGGAACTAGAAGATATTCTAGCCCTAAGTAAATAGACAGATTGTCTAATACGTATGAGAATTACTTTACATACAAGCGTGGAGGCTTGTGGTTTTGTTTTAAATAGGCATAGGCCTGGGGATGCTATGCTAGGAGAATTAGTAGGGTTGGACCACTCGCTCTCTGAAGCTTGTTATTATATGGATACCAAGCCTAAATGAGGTTAAAAGTCTGGTGGGGCAATTATGGGAAGCGGCCACTGTGACAACCATGGTCCTCCCCATATGGACATGGATATTATGATTTCCACCAAGGGTGGTATGGGTGGATTATTGGGTAGTTATCCCAGAGCGCTAGTACGGATTTTGACTCCATGCATAGTAGTCCTTTGAGTATTTTTGCGTTATGATGCATGGCATAGTGAAATGCCTTATGATATAGCATGATGAGGTGCTGGGTAATTGTGGATTACTGATACTACCCAAATGAGCGAGTATGTCCAGCAGAGTCTATATGATCTAACAACTTAGTATAAACTGGGTATGATTATGTTTTGAGATCTTAACTATTTTTCACAGTTTTGACTGTATATATATATATATATATCTATACACAGTATATAGTATATATGTGTAAGGATGTACATATATGACAAAGTAAAGAGATTGATCCATAACTATTAATAATGGGATTATGAAGTATTAGGATTATACTATCAAATTATTATGCTTCTTAAATGCCCTACCGAGCATAGCTTGCTGAGATATTGTAAATGTTTCAATGTTTACAATATCTCAGATACAAAGAAGGAGAATTAGGAACTCAAGACATAAGAAGACTTGGAAGAATAATCAATCAGGAAATATCCCTTGAAGACATGTATTTTTATTTTAGAGCATTGTATTATATTGAGAGTTTTTATTGTATGGTGAGTTTGAAATTTGGATTATGTAATTTGGACAAGTATTGTAAAGATACCTAGGCTATACTGTGAACCATTGGATGGATTCTGGAATTTAATAAAAGTTTATTCCTTCCATGGAATTTTATTGTATACAAAAATTCTACTTATGTTATGTATGAAGTGATGACTTGGGTTTTTCAAAACAAGTTATAAAGAAAAGAATTTTTACTGCTTGGTTTTGCAAAATTTTTTTACTACTAAAGGCCCTGCCTTTGAAAAATGTATTACAAAATGTGTTACAAAAACTTGGGTCGTCACAATTGGTATCAGAGCAATTCATCCAGTCATAGTATAGCACCCTTATGTCCAATATGAAGATGACAATCCAATTAGAGGATGAGAAATAGTGAGTGAATAAGAAATAAGATAGTATTTGATGAGAATGAGTAGAGAATGAGTTATGTGAATAACTCATTAGTTGAGAATGAGTATAGGAAGAGTTATGTGATTAACTTATTAGGTGAGGAGTTAATGTAATTAACTCATGAAGTACTAGTGGACTATAAGTAGATATTACTTAGTGAAATAACTAGGAGTACTACTTAGTAAGTTAATGATATCAATACAAGGAATAGTAAGTTATAGAAACAAGTAAGGAAAACATTACAATAGAGGAAGATGTAATATTCAGGTATAACTTGAAATTTTAAGTAAAGATACTTATAGAAATAAAATACATTAATTCTAGTGTATATATATATATACATATATCTATATAACTATTATTAGGTGAAATAATGAAGATTAATAGAAAGAGGCGATAAATTGAAAAAATACGATGGAAAGGATGAAGAAGGATAAATCCAACCTTTATAGGAAAGGTGACATAGATACTGAAGATAAAACCTTAGAATTATTACAAAGTTTGAAATTAATAATAATAAATAATAAATATAAATGTAATAGTTACAATTGCTACATAGATATAGTATTATGACAATTAGCTAAAGGATTTAATCATCAAAATAGAGATGATCTTACTTGAGAAGAATTTAAGGAGATAGGTAAATATTTTCAAAATTGGTGAATGAGAAGAGAATTTTAATAAAGACAAATAAGGGGATAAAATTAGAGGAACATTGATTCAACTATATGATAGAGTAGAAATATGGAAATAATTATGGACTATAATAAAGAGAAGTATATTTTGCATTGATGATAAAATGGAAAGTGAAGACCTATAAATGAATATGGATATTAATATGATGAATTTAGGGAATCTTGATTCTACTTATATGATACATTTTGTGATATTGAAAGAATTACGAAATATAGTGAGGAAAAATACATTTTGCAGGAATGGTCAAATAATCATGAGGAATGAAGACCTATAAACAAATATAAGTAGCTAAACTTAAGTCTAAATTTTTGACAAATGAGATGATTAAAAATGATGAATGAATACAGATTTTAGAGGAATAAGTGGTTAAAAATTTCAAGATATTTTGGAGATTTTCAATCTAACATAAGAATGAATGAGGAAATATCTATAGTAGTTGAGGAAAATGACATCAGCTGATCTGAATAAGTGGAAAGAACAAATTTTAAGGATTAGTAGACAAAGGAGTGATTATAGTCATAAGTTCACATTAGGATTTGAAGAAGTAAAGTTTAGGGTCATGTAAATTATAAGAATGATATGGAAGTTGAACCAACAAAGATTGGGGATGAAATTGAATTGTGAGATAACTTTGACAGTTAGAGAAATTTATCTCTTATTGATTGTATAGCATACAATAAGGACATTCTTTTAGTATAATCTTGTCATTGATTACATAAACCATAAAGAGTTTATGGTAGGTTATTGAGACATGAAGAATATATGGTAAATTAGGGAGTTTTTAAAGGCTTGAGAGTGGATGACTACAAAGCCAATATAGACTCTTTTAATAAAAATTATCAAGAATACTTCAAATAAAGGGTTAGTATGATATGGAAAAGTTATGAGGTATGCTTGAAAAAAAGAAAGAAAAAAAAGGATGAGGACATGAATAATCTTAAAAAGGAGGAATAAGAAAATCAAGTGCTATGAATAAAGAGGAAATCATAGTACAAAAATAGTAATGAAAGTTGAGGAAGAAGTTATTACAAGGAAACTATCAATTAATATTAGGATCTAAAAAGAAATTTTCAATAGAAAGAAATAGTAAATGAGTATGCTTATCTAGAATAGAAATGAGATAAGTACTTCCAGATAATAGGAGAACCAAGAAGAGATAATTACTTCCGAATATTGGAAGATTGTTATAAAGAATAATAGGTGAATTTATAGAATCCAATCAATCTGCCATTTTGGTAGATAGTCTAAGGACTATACATATTAGAAAAGATAGATGAAAACTTGTATAAGTCAAAGAGGAA
The DNA here is from genome assembly GCA_035236585.1 of Warburgia ugandensis. Classification (NCBI taxonomy): domain Eukaryota; kingdom Viridiplantae; phylum Streptophyta; class Magnoliopsida; order Canellales; family Canellaceae; genus Warburgia; species Warburgia ugandensis. The sequence continues at coordinate 31,474,054 of CP141127.1, read as the reverse complement.
TGAGGATGAGCAATAGAAGTTAGAGTGGAAAAATATGAAGTATTAAAAGATTAGTGAAAATGAGGAATAGAAATTTAGTATACTAGTCAAGAGAAATAGGAAGTTGTGAACAGCATGATAACTCAGTTTAAGAGTTATTAATCCTTTTGGAAAGTTTAACAAAGAATTAGGATAAGTGATTAATGCATTAGCATTATTAGTGAGATATGTGTTTATGACCCCAAAATATGATTTTTACCTTTGAGGAGAAGGTAACATGAACTATGAATGAAAGGAAATGGAAGTTTCCTTAAGTGGCAAGGCCACATGAACAAACTTATGAATGAGTTAATGAAAACTCAAAAGTAAGTTGAAATACGAATTTCGAGGATGAAATTATTATAAGGGGGGAAGATTGTAATAACCCCAATTTTTGTAAATTGATTGAGAAAATCAATTTAGTTTGAATTTTCAAAAATTTTGGGATGGAATATTAGGTTATTGGAAATTCTCTCTTTATAGAGATTAAAACATGATTTCAAACTTATAAATTTTGAATGTACTTGAAAAACTGATAGAAATGACACTAAATACGTTCAATTTCGAGTTAAAATGAAAAATCCCTAATTTTCTCCATCTTTATGAATAAAAGGATAAAATGGTAATTTTACCCATAATCGAGATCTAAAGCTTCAATGTTTAAATATACTCAGAAATATGATTCCAATGCCACTAAGTATGCTCAATTCCGAGTTCGGGAGAATAAAAATAATTTTTCTCCACAAAAGGGCAAAATGGTCCTTTCACACCTCCGTGGGGCCCATAAGAGGCTCACAAATGAATCCAACAGCCAGAAAACATGTAAGGAGTAGTCAAATCACTACCATCTGATAGTGGAGAAGGAGGTGGTAGTGGAGGATCCAATATTAATTTAATATTGAAAAGAATTGAGACATAATTATTACAAGTAATTATGAAAATTTCAAAAGCATTTATAAATACACTCCCGAAAATCGTCTAAAAATGTTCATAAAATTTATCATGAAATTATCTTGTTTCCCCTGCAAAACCAGATCTAGATTCATTCCCAAATTTCCAAAACTCCCAAAAATCTCTTTTCTTTCATTTTCTCTCTCCTCTCTCTAATTGGAACAAGAGACCTAAATTCAATTAGGTACTCTGTTCCAAATCAAATCTCACAAATCCCACCATTTAGATTGTCCTAGACTACTTATAAACAAAACCACAAAATAAATTTCAGGATCCAATGATTCAAACAATGGGAAATCACAAGACAAGCGGTTCTTGGGCGATCTTATCATCAAGTGGATATTCTTTTAAATTGGGCTGCAAAACCGACATTTTTCTCCAATCAGGTACGTGAAATTTTTTTTCGCACTTATTTCATGTTAATTTGTAAAATTTTTATTTTTCTGAAATTAGTTTTGGGTTAAAAATAATAAAAATCAATTAAGGATAAGAACCCTTAAATTTTGGATGATGAAGGGCTCAGAAGGAAAATCTAAGCAGTCCAATCAATCCAGAAGGGTCCAAAACCCCTAGGTTAGAATTTTCTTGTAATTTAATGAAGTTTTGAGCCATTTATTGAAAAGGAATTGATTGGACGGTCCAAAATGAGGCGACTCAGGTTTATGTAACACATTTTCAAAGGCAGGGCCCTTAGTAGTAAAAACTTTTCGCAAAACAAAGTAGCAAAAATTCCTTTCTATAGAACTTGTTTTGAAAAACTCAAGTCATCACTTCATACATAACAATAGTAGAATTTTTGTACAAGATAAAATTCCATTGAAGAAATATATTTTTATTAAATTCTAGAATCCATTTAGTGGTTCACAGTGCATCCCAAATCCAATACAATATTTGTCCAAATTACATAATCCAAAACTTAAAGCTCACTATACAATGAAACTCTCATTACAATATAATACTCTCAAACAAAATAAAATACATATCTTCAAGGGGTATACCTTGATGATTATTCTCTTCAAGTCTTCTACAATCTTGAGCTCCTAACTTTCCTTCTCTGTATCTGAGATATTGTAAACATTGAAATATTTATAATATCTCAGAAAGCTATGCTTGGTAGGGGACTCAAGAAGCATGATAATTGACAGTATAATTCTAATACTTTATAATCCCGCTATTCGTAAATATACTCATGTATCTAACTCTTTACTTTGTAATATATGTACATCCTTATACATGCATACTGTACATGGATAAATCCGTCAAATTTATGAAAGTAGTCAAATATCATTCCCAATTAAGCTGATCAATTCTTTCCACTATGAGAAATCAGTATTTTAGCTAGTCCTATACTGAGAATTTCCCTTCTTGGGAAATATTGGTAATATACAATTACCTGAAATTTCATCATGCCAAAACATAAGGCATTTCACTATGCCTATCTCATATGCATTATAGTGCAAAATAATCAAAGGACTACCATGCTGTAGTCTGATCTGTACTAGCACATTTAGATAACTACCCTATTCACCACTGATACCACGGTGGAAAATATTGTGTCATTGCCCATATGAGGAGACCGGACTTTCACAGTGGTGGCCTTCCCATAATTGCCCCACTCGACTTTTAGCCTCTCATGGGGCAAGGTATCATCAAATCATTAATTTTCAGGAAGCGGGTGGTCAAACCCTCATAACTCTCCTAGCATAGCATCCCTAGGCTAATGACTATTTAAAACAAAACCACAAGCCTCCATGCTTGTATGTAAAATAGGTTTCATACATATCAGACAATCTATCTATTTACTTAGGACTAAAATATCTTCTAGTTCTATATTCACTTAGAGTTTAGTCCTCAATTCGAACTTAACCATTTCATATGTGTTTGGTTGGATCATAGTTGTTTCAGGGGATTTAATACAAGTATTAACATTATACTTGTCAACATAAGGTCATGTGTTCAACATGTACATCCCATGTAGATGCATTCATAAAATCCTCCTACCTTCAAGTAGTGATCCATCTCTTCAGATCCTCCATGATTCTAATTGGTGTATGAAATTTGTAAATCCATACATACTGTCAATACATATATAATTTGAATAATCCTATCTATATTCTTTGTATAATCTTGTCCTTTGATATAAAGGATCTTGATCTTTTATCCCATCATGATCTATGTTCTGTAAATAGTGTCTATCTTATTGATCAATAGATCTAATGATTAGAATGATCTTTTAATCTTTTACATCTAAGTATTTTCTATTCTAAGTCTTTGTGTATTCCTTTCTTTGATCTTGATCTTTCATAGATCATTTGATCAACAATTTATACTTGTTGGTAAAGATCAAGAACTTAGATCTTCTATCATCTAGTTCTCCTTTGATCTAAGTTTAGTTGTTTGATCATCTCTAAGGAGGATGATCTTGGTTCTCTTCCTTGAATCATATTTGATATAGGGTTCAGATATTCTATTTGATCTAAGATCTTCTATTCTATTTGATCTAAGTTGCAAGCAATATATATCATCATCAAGAAGTATTTAATTCTTTTTATTGTTCTTGATCATTCAAGATCCAATGGATCTTGTTTGATCATCCTTATCTTACTTACAATTTTTATTAGGGTTAGATAATTTACTAACCTTTTATGCTCTTTTTATTATTATTCAACTAGTTAATGTTTTGCTGGTTGAAGATAACTTATTTTAGCCTAAGCATAGACTGCTCCTCTTATTTCCAATTGGCTAAGGCTTACTAGCTAAATGGGTGAACACAAAGTGGTTATTTCAATCCTCATGTAACGAGTCATTTAGACCTCACAAATGTCAACTGGAGGTAGGGGAAGAGTGAGGCTCCGTTAGGAAACCCCCTTAACCACTATGTTCAACATTCACTAGAGTGACCTTAGCTTAACCTTTCATAAGGTTCCTATGAGCATGTTAACCCTAAGTACTCTTTCTAATTGATTTTAATTAAGTCCATGAACATTTAAAATGTCATTTATGGGGTTTATTATTCTCCTAGTTTGGGCCAATGATTTGATAACCTTATATTGTCCTACTAATTATAGCCCTTACTAATTAAGTCCAAGTCAAATAATTAACTCTTATTTGTGTCATGAAACTCTACTTTCTCATTAGATTCTACTTTTGGTGTTTTATGCTCATTATCTCATAACTACTTTAACAATTAAATCTACTAATAAAATTTAACCATAAATGAATTATAACTTTAAAGCATAAAACTACTTAATTGAACAACCTAATGATAATGGTACAAGGTACTTAAGATTACACTAACATGATTTCTAACTAATGTACTTTATTAATAACCTCAAATTAAACTATCATGGACCTAAGGTACCATCTCATACCATAGTCTAATCTAATATAAAATCTTAGCATGGTCTTAAGTTACAATTGCATAAAATCATACCAACATGGTCCTAAGTTACAATTCATCATTCATGAATAATTTTATGGACATTTGGAATGAAGTTATACTAAAATAATCTATCATGGATGCTATATTCATGAAATAAATCAAACAAAATCAATGCATAACTCAAGCTAACCCATTTCTCATTATTAAAGCTTTTACTTTTGATCCAACCATTAGATCTGAGGTCTTTTCCTTTTTAATCAAGGTTTTAATTAATTTTAGGGAGTTTACTCCATTATGGTCCAAGATCATATCCCTTTGTTTTTTGTCATATTCAATCCATGATCTTAATGGATTCCATCATAATTTCATTCATTCAATCTGTCCCAAGGGTCTGATCATACTTGATCTTATTAATCAAGTGGGTCCCTTTGTATTTTTTAGGATTTTTCTACCATAAAGGGTAGATCCCTCAATTTATCTTAGATCTGTCCAAATAAGTCATGTCTATTACTTTATTTCAATATTATCTCATCAATAAATCAAATCCCTAAGATCTGATCATCTCAGATCTTGAAGATAATGAAAATTAGAAGCTTAATTCTCAAATACAAAAATTTTCATGAAGAATTTTCTAAATGTTATGATTTTAGAAGAAAATAGAAGTTATAAGCTTTTCATAGCTTCTTTTTTATCACAATTTGGAGTTCAGATGACCGCACAATTGAATTGTGAAGTTCATAGTCGTTCATAGAGTCTAGATTTGATCTGGGCCCAGCGAAATGGATGGCACGAATTGATCAGGTGGAGTGAACGCCTTGCACCTGTCACTAGGACACATGCTTAATGCACTCCCTCATGACCTGCACTGTCGCGTGGTTGTCCTGTTGGGATGACGCCACATGGTGCTCGCTTGCATAGAGATGCTACCGCAGGGCGCGTCTCCATAGGCCTTTCAGAGCACATCCTGCAAATCCCGATTTGATTTGGAGATTGGATAGTCTGTTTTGGATTGTCCAATCAATCCTCTTCAATTGAAGCCTCAAAACTCTATAAAATTTCTTGAAACTTCTACCCTAGGGGTTTTGGACCCTTTTGGAGTGATTGGGTGGTTCAGATTTTCCATCTGAGTCCATCATCCAGAATTGAAGGGTTTTGGTCCTTTATTTTTATAATTTTTAACCTAAAACTAATTACAGAAAAATAAAAATTACATAAAACAACATGAAATAAGTATAAGAAGTGGTTCCACCTATCTGATTAGAGAAAACACAAGGATTTGAAGCCCAATTTGAAATAAATACCCTTTGATGAGAAGATAGCCCGATAGATCCTTGTTTTGTGATTTGTCGTTGATTGCACTGTTGGATCTTGAAATTGATTTTGGGCTTTTGTAGATAAGGTAGTCTAGGATTGTATGGATAGTGGGATTTGTGAGATTCAATTTGGAACAGAGTGCCTAATAGAATTTAGGTCTCTTGTTCCAATTAGAGAGAGGAGGGAGAAAGTGCAAAAAGGGAGATTTTTAGGAGTTTTGGAATTTCGGGAAGGAATCTAGATCTAGATTTTTAGAGTAAGCATGATGATTTCATGGAATTTTAATGAACATTTTTGGAGGACTTTTGGAGGGGTATTTATAGGTGTTTTGCATTTTTCATAATTACTTGTAATAATTATGTTTTAATTTTTTTAAATATTAAATTAACATTGGATCCTCCAATACTACCTCCTTCTCCACTATCAGCTAGTAGTGATTTGACTAGTCATTACATGTTTTCTGGTTGTTGGATTTGTTTGTGGGGCCCTTGTGGTCCCCACGGGGTGTGAAAGGACCATTTTGCCCTTTCAGGGAGAAAAATCTATTTTATTCTCCTGAACTCGGAATTGAGTGTACTTAGTGGCATTGGATCATATTTCTGAGTACATTCTAAATATTGATGTCTTAGATCTCAGTTATGGTTAAAATTTTCATTTTACCCTTTTATTCGTAAAAATAAAGAAAATAAGGGATTTTTCATTTTAACTCGGAATTGAACGTACTTAGTGTCATTTCAATTGGGTTTTTGAGTACATTCATAATTTCTAAGTTTCAAATCATGTTTTAATCTTTATAAAAAGAGAATTTGCAATAACCTAATATTCCAACCCAAAATGTTTGAAAACTCAAACTTTATTGATTTTCTCAATCAATTTACAAAAATTAGGGTTATTACAATCTTCCCCCCTTACAATAATTTTGTCCTTGAAATTTGTAATATAATAACTTAATCAAATAGACTAGGGTGTGTCTTTCTCATTTCTACTTCTGTTTCCTATGTGGCTTCCTCAACAGAGTGATGTTGCCACAAGACTTTGACTAATGGAATGGTTTTGATCCTTAACTTCTGTTCCTTACAGTCCAAGATCCGTATCGCCTTCTCTTTGAAGGTTAGTCCTGGCTTTAGCTATTTTGGTACCCTTTGAAGTACATGCGTGTCATCTTGTATGTATTTTTGTAGCATAGATACGTGAAAGACACTGTGTATTTTTGATAGTTGGGGTGGTAAGGCTAATTTGTAAGCCACTAGACCAACTCTTTCTAGGATTTCAAATGGATTGATGAATCTAAGACTAAGTTTTCCTTTGCTTCCAAACCTCATTACTCCTTTGACTGGTGATACTTTCAAAAATACATGCTCCCCACAACAAATGTATGGTTTTTACATCTTTTATCTGCGTAATTTTTCTACTGATTGTGTGCTGTTAACAACCTCTCATGCATCAATCTAACCTTGTCTATACACTGTTCCACTAGTTTTGACTTTATTATCTTTCTTTCTCCAACTTTACTCCAACAGGTTGGTGGTCGACATGGCCATCCATACAATGCTTCATATGGTGCCATACCAATACTTGCTTGAAAATTGTTGTTATATGTGAATTATACTAACGAAAGATGTTCATCCCAATTTCCTTTCTAATCTAATGCATATGCTCTCAACATATCTTCTAAAGTCTGAATAGTCCTTTTTGATTGACCATCTATTTGGGGGTGAAATGATGTACTAAATTTAAGTGAGGTTCCCAAGGCTTGTTGTACACTCTTCCAACATCTTGAAGTAAATCTTCCATCCTTATCAGAGATGATGGATAGAGGAATCCCATGAAGACTTACTATTTCTTTGATGTATAACTTAGCTAGACTGTCAACTGACTGGTTTTGCCTAATTGGAAGGAAATGTGCTGACTTTGCTAACCTATCCACAACCAACCAAATAATGTGATGACCTGCTTGGATTCTTGGCAATCCTGCTACAAAATCCATAGTGATGTTGTCCCATTTCCATTCTGGAAGTTCCAATGTTTGTAACATTCTAGTTGGTCTTTGGTGTTCAGCTTTTACCTGTTGACAATTTAGACATTTAGCAACAAATTCCCCTATTTCTCTTTTCATGCCTTCCCACAAAAAGTTTCTTTTCAAATCTTGATACATCTTTGTACCCCCAGGGTGTATGGAAAATTTTGACTCATGGGCTTCTTGTAACAGTTCTTTTCTCAAGTTTGTATTTAATGGCACCACCAATATCTCCTGAAAACATATAGCCCCATCTATACCCTTACAAAATCCTATCTTTTTATACAATTCTTGAGTTACTGTATCTTCTTCTTGGGTTTTAAGGACTCTTTCTACAAAAGCTGATTTAATGGTGATGTTTGTGAGTACAACTCTTGGTTGTCTACTTAACGCATTAGCTACTATGTTCACTTTTCTAGGATGGTATTGGATGATGAAATTGTATTCGTTGATATACTCCATCCATCTTCTTTGTTTCATGTTCAAATAAGCTTGAGTGAAGATGTATTTTAGACTTTTATGATCTGTGAATACACTGAATTTTTTTCCATACAAATAATGTCTCCAAATTTTCAATGCAAAAACTATAGTTGCCAATTCTAGGTCATGTATTGGGTAATTTATTTCATGTTTCTTCAATTTCCTAGATGCATAAGCAATGACCTTCCCATTTTGCATCAACACACATGCTAACTCTTTGCTTGAAGCATCACAATATATTTCATATCCCCCACTTCTAAATGATAAAGTCAATACTAGTGCTATAGTTAACCTCTTCTTTAGCTCTTAGAAACTATTTTCACATTCTTCTGTCTAAGTGAATTGTACCCCTTTTCTAGTCAATGAAGTCAAAGGAAGGGCTATATAGGAAAATCCTTGAATGAATCTATGGTAGTATCCTACTAGTCCAAGAAAACTACATATTTCTGTTCCTATTTTAGGTTTCTCTCAATTCATTACTGCTTCAACCTTGTGGGGTCCATTTCTACTCCATTCTTGGAAATTACATCACCCAAGAAATTGACCTTCTCTAACTAGGATTCACACTTACTAAATTTACCAAATAGTTTGTGTTTTGAGGGTATTTAGTATAATTTGTAAGTGTTGTTGATGTTCCTTGATACTGGTAGAGTAAATCAATATATCATCAATAAATACAATCACAAATTTATTCAAAAATTCCTTGAAGATTCTGTTCATCAGATCCATAAACACTGCCAGTGCATTGGTCATCCCAAAAGACATGACTAGAAACTCATAATGCCCATACCGAGTTCTGAATGCTGACTTGGGTATGTCTTCATCCTTAATATGCAATTGATGATATCCTGATCTAAGGTCGATTTTGGAAAAGACCTTAGCAGATTGGAGTTGATCAAAGAGATCATCAATGTGAGGTAAGGGATACCTATTTTTCACTATGACGCTGTTCAACATTCTATAATCAATGCACAATCTCATAAACCCATCCTTCTTCTTCACAAATATCATTGGTGCTCCCCATGGTGAACTACTTGGTTTAACAAACCATTTGTCTAACAATTCCTGTAACTGACCTTTCAACTCTGTTGGGGCCATCCTACAAGGTGCTTTAGAAATTAGAGTTGTACTAGGAATTACTTCAATGGTAAACTCAATTTCTCTATGTGGGGGTAATCCTTGTAGTTCTTCTGGAAAAACATCTTGGAATTCCTTGACTATTTCAATTTCTGTTATCCTGGGCTATTCAACATCTAAAGAAATTACTGTTGTTAGAAATGCCTGACACCCCTTGGACATATGTTTGATTGCCTTCATAGCTGAGATAAAGGATTTGTCTTGGACTTAATTAGTAAGGGCTATTGTTAGTAGGACAATATAAGGATTATCAAATCATTTGCCCAAACTATGAGAATAATAAACCCCATGAATGATATTTTAAATATTCATAGACTTAATTAAAATCAATTAGAAAGAGTACTTAGGGTTAACATGCTCATAGGAACCTTATCAAAGGACAAGATTAGATTAGGAATATATATAGGATTATTCAGATTGTATAAATATTGATAGTATGTATGGATTTACAAATTACATACATTAGTCAAGATCATTGAAGGTCTGAAGAGATGGATCACTACTTGAAGGTAAGAGGATTTTATGAATGCAACTACATGGGATGTAAATGTTGAATACATGATGACAAGTGTAATGTTAATACTTGTATTAAATTCCCTAAAACTCTTATGATCCAACCAAACACATGAAATAGTTAAGTTAGACTTGAGGAAAAGACTATAAGTGAATATGGACATAGAAGATATTCTAACCTTAAGTTAATAGATAGATTGTCTGATACACATTGTAACGACCCGGGTTTTCCCATGCATTTTCAAATGCAAGATCTAATTTCTAAGGCGGGATGCATCCCTATTTGAAAACCATTTTATGAAAACCATGCAATGCAGTGGAAAATCTTTTCATTTAAACTCATTTTGAAAACCCCGAGTGTCATTTGCTTTCACAACAATCAAAATAGTTTTTGAAAAACTTCAAAAATCATAAATGTCTTCCCAGGTCTATCTAGTCACAACTCATAGCCCAACTATAAATAAATACAAATACATGTCCAAAGGGTAAAGTGTTTACTTACATGTATAATTGTCTCTTTTTGATTTACTTGCTCGTAGCACTAACATTTCCTAAGGCGTCTTCTACTCGTGAGTGGAGCTGTCCTGAAAAATGTTAAGGATTGGGTGAGTATACACTATACTCAGTAGGAGTCTATCACTACTAGTTTTACAATGCATGCTATGTTTAAAATCATATGCTCTTTAAAACATGTGCATGTTTGAACACTCATGTTCAATATCAATATTAAAAACCATTGTCGAATTGGAATACTAACGACTTAAAGAATCGCATAATCCAAGTCGAAAGTATCATATATTTCATAACATAATAATATGCATAAGATGCTCAACTGAATCCAACTCATGGATATATGGTATGGTATGGTCGACCAACCTCATGTCATGCCATATGCAATGCAAGTAAATCCACGAAAACATAGGGCCCACTATGCCCACGACCTCGCCGCCGTGTGGTCCCCGGGTACTTAGGGACACTCGGTCATAGCCTCCACGGGGCATATGACACATCGATCCAGTGCCGTGACACCAGTGGTAGCCCCCTGTACCACATGCAGTCGACGTAGGGACATGCCCTTTTTTGGCATGGTACCCATTCCACCTAATAGTGGTAGAGGCTGGGAGGCCACCCCAGACCTCTCGGCATAGCGCCCACGAGCTTACTAGCCCAAATCATATACGATCAAACAAGAAAAAACCTCTTTTTTCAAAACTTGTCCTCTTTGGGTTCCTCACAACTGCCTACCTAGCATCTTTTGGGCATTCCAGCGTCTTTTGGTAAGCCTCAAGGACATGCAATTTTTCAAAAACTCAATGATCACAAATTATGCAATATATGCAATTGTTTGCAAAACATGTCTATGCATAATGTATTTGTCATATGCATGCTGAATTCGTTTATAAAATTAAGTCATGCTAAACAAGTCATATAACTTAAACTTAAAACATGCATTCTCAAAACAATCATGGGTTCTTTTAAAAAGTCTAGTAGCGATAGAGCACCTACCTCAAAGTCTCCTGGAGTCACATCCTTCATCACTCATCCTGACCCTGGGTCTCATTTATAAACTCCTGGATATGAATGGATAACAAGGAGTCCTTATCAATTTTGATCTATTTAGAAATTAGATCGCTAGATCTGCCCTTTAGGGTCCATGGGTCCTTGCCTAATTCATTGTCAGGCTAGATCCTATGATATGGATCTACTTTTCAATGGTTAGACTCTATAAATGGTCCTATGATCCTAATTTTATAGTCTTATTAGGTCTGCGCATCATGGTTTCCAAGACGTGTGCATGCCCTGGTTGAACCAGGACCCATGCTTGCGCATCGTGCACGCCCAAAGGCCGTGCTAGGGACCACGTTTGCACATGCACATGCATGCCCAAGGGACGCGCTATGACGCGCGTCCTGGATGGCATCGCACGGACGCACCTTTGGTGTAGCATGGCGCGTCTTAGCTCCCAGGGCACCCTGTGCATCCTGGTCGAGCCAGGACCCGTGCCCCATGTCGCGCGCCCTCTTGAAGGCCACACCAGGGATAGTGTATGCACTGTCGTATGCCTGGAACTCATCCTAGGGACCCTGTCCCAGGCGCACATGAAGCATGGCGTCCCTGGGACGCCTTGTTCGCACAGAGCCGACTGGAGCCAGCTTCCCTGGCATTTTTTCCGGCTGAAAATGCTAGATCCAGCACGGATCTAGCTTGGAAGGGGGAAGAACCAGAGAGAGAGGGAAAGACGAGCTTACTTGGGTAGCTTAGGGAGCGCCTATTGTCGGTGGTAGACCCCCGTTCCAGTTCTGAAACTCCATGCCACCGGAAAACTTGACGAAGGGAAAAACCCAGTTTTTGGGTGATGCCAAGGAAGAAATGGGGAAGAAAAAGAAGGAAAAAGGCTGGCCTGAAGGATCTGGCCATTGCCAGAAAATGTAGGGAAGCTGGAGACGGGTTTTCAGTTTTTTCCGAAAACCCCAGCCCCAAATGGCCGGAAAAATCGTGTTTTGAAGAGGGGGGAGATAGGGCTTTTTATAGCCTTGCTATAGCGGTGCTGCCAATGGTGGTGCCACCATTGGCGGTGGCAGAATCCTCTGGAAACTAGGGTTTCTGGAGAAATCTAGAGGAAGAAGAAGATGGGGTGCCGTTATCAAAATGGCCCCCTGCGTTTTCTATCTTTTTCGTTTTTAGTTTAAATTATAGAAATGCCCCTAATCTTTAAACGGCCGTAACTTCTTCATACGAACTCCATTTTTAGCGTTCTTTGAGGCGTTGGATTCCATTTTTCGAGTAGAATCTAATGGTACCAAGTTTCCTTACAAATTCCTTTGTTTACTATTTCAAATAAAGTAAAACATTTAACACAGTTCATTTCCTATAGAATGTCCAATTCAATAGTGTAAATTGCTCGGGGCATTACATTATTACCCGCTTAAAAGAATTTCTTCATCGAAATTCCATAAATTATCATCTTCAAGGTATTTTGTCTCTTAGATAACTTTTTGGTGAATGCATTCACCCCTTAGGAATCAAATCTAGGCTCAACCTCAATTTATCATTTTTATTGTTCCTTCTACAAGGCCTTACACATATATATATATTGCATCAATATATCTTATCCGTTTTCTTTAAGTATATATGGGCCGCTTTCGCTCCGTACTCTGATACATAGTCCCATGCGTGCCAGTTTATCATTACTGGTTTCTATCTATATTACCCATCCTTAGATGCTCATATTCCTCTGATCATGTATAGGTTAGTTTCCTTAGATGACCATACTCTCCTACTCGTATATAAATTATTTCATACTTCTTTGAGATCATATGCTCTTATTCCTCCTATTTCATTTTGAATAGCAAAGGATAATCCCTTTTTCCTTTTGTCTTCCATCTAGTGATCTCTTCATCATCCACATCTCCTTTTAATGGTTGGTTGTATATCATTAGTAAGTGTCCAACAAAAAGGTTACATTCTTTCTATTGTGTCTAACTTTGCTTCTTATCTTCTTTGCTTTGTATTTTTCTTTTCCCAAGATACTTCAATAGCTGATATGGTATCATGTGTCCTCTAATTATGTTAATGATAAAGCCAAACCCTTGATTAACTTTGAATTTCACCTGTCTGTCGCTTTTCTACTATAACTTGTGTCCTCAACCCATATTATATTCAAAATAAAATAATTCAAGTAGCATCCTCCATCACTAACACTATCTCATATTACAATTAGGATACTCGAATTGTACATCAAGTTTCATAGAAGTTGAAGTCATCAAATGCTTTTCTCCTTGAAGAGTTTATGCACACTCATGTCAAATATTTTATGGTTAATTCATCATCATGGTCAAATGTTCTCGTCTAGAGGCCTATCTCACTATTCACATCAATTTGTCATTAGGATTTCCAACAATGTTCCCATTTATACAAAAAGTCTCTTATTCATAATCGAGTACCCTTACTAGGTCATGGTTTAATCCTTTGTCATTATCTTCTTTATCCTTCCTTTGCTTGTTGGTTTTCTTCGTAACCTTCTAGACCAAAAGTTCTATACTTGATCTAGTAAGGCTAGTCCTTAGGAAATTCCTTCAATTTGTTTTTTGTACTTGGTATATGCACATAACAACTAACTTTTTGTCTAAAGGTAACGTAACATCAAATCTCACCTTATAATGTGTTGGCCACCTCATACTTAGCTTATAATAGCAGTTTTTGTTCAATAGATACTACATCAAGTTATGCTAAAGCTGTTAGATCATCAAATCTGAAAAACACTCAGGTAAGCATGGAACATTTTCATAGACATATAGAAAGAGAATTTATTCTATTACCTGTTGATCTCTGTCCAGATGTATAGGTTATGAGCTCAATGGTCTCTCTAAAGAGATCAGTGCTTATCAGCATCTTTCAGACCCACAGTGATTTCTATGGTTTGTCATGGTATCTATTCAGGTTTGGAAAAATCTATATCATTGGTGGAGATCGCTCCTTATTTTTGCTTCTATCTCAGTTGTTACTATATTCATTGTATTTGTAGCTCCTCCATGATGTGGCCTAATCAACTAACCTCATACCCTCAAATGACTTAGTCTAACAAGTACTTCTTTCAGGTCAAACTCATGTCCAAATACTTATAATATCCCTCTGAGTATATAACTTCACCTACTAACATATTTGATTAAATAGGATGGGATACCTTTATTTAGTCAACAATACTCTAAAGGTAATGACTAAATAATGGTCTTAAGATATTTGCTCTTCCGAATCTATGATAGCAAGACCTCAATTCGATCCTTGATGGTACCCTACTTGCTGAAGAAAGACAAATGGACAAGTTACTGTCCCAGCTTAATTCCTTTTTCAATATACTTTATTTACTCATGTAGTGGCAAGGTAGGATATCACCAAATTTTCCTTTTTATGGACTATATCCATTGGTGTTCCTCATAAGCTAATGGATCCGATAAGATTCTAATTGTAATAATTGATATCAAACCATTTGTAGAATTTAATTTCTAGTTGGTCACCATTCCTCTTCGAAAATTTCTTGTCGCATAATCTCCTGAAATTCGATATTCTACTCAAAGTCTTAAACCCCATATGCTTTCTCTCTTTTATACTCTTTTACAATAAGATCACCAACTCATCTAGTATTATTCCTTTGCATTTGTTTGATCTACCTTCCTATAGGATTCAAGATGAAAGAATTGTATGCATCTCCATAGAGTCATGATCTTCTTCTTTTGAATATTCAATATTCATCGAATACTTATAGTTACATCTCTATCTCTTTCTCTCTTTTCTTCAAAATCCTCATTTTTGTCTACGTAGATCAATGCTTTGTTGTATATAATTGATACTACATCTATTCTTTTACTTAACAGATATGATAAACTGAATGCTTCTAAGAAATTCTAAACTGGCTTAAGATCATTGAAATCCTCAATTGCTTGTTGCTCCAATAAAATTCATACAGTGTCTGAATAATGGTATAGACATTTTGGTTATGCTATATTTCTCTTATAAGTTCCTGTTACAGATCTGTCATCCCTAGTATTATCATCCAAATCTTCTGGTAACTCGGTCGAATACATTTCTCTATCATATTCGTCTTACGTTCCTCTTAATCACATAATATGTCAGTTGTACATGTTCTGATCTCCTCCATTATACTCAAGTTGTCATTATTAGATAGCACTTCACTCTTCATAAGACTCCTATGAAGTTATAAAAAATTGAGCTAAGTCCTTCAGGATCCATACCTTTGTGATCTAGTACGAGTCACAGTTATCCCCTAGTATCATCTTGTATCCTCATTCTTATTAGATTATCATCAAAATCTTCTCAAAGTAAATCTTTTACATCCCCTATCATATTCATATTCTGATATTCTTTAGAAGGGTAAGATAGCCATCTAGGTTCTTCGATTTTCTCACCTTTGGGGAGATAAATCTATTACAGGTCAGAACTATCTACTAACAAGTTCACTAACATCTTCATTCATTATTCTCATCATAATCTAATTAGTTTGCATCACTGCACTACAATCCT
The DNA here is from genome assembly GCA_035236585.1 of Warburgia ugandensis. Lineage (NCBI taxonomy): Eukaryota > Viridiplantae > Streptophyta > Magnoliopsida > Canellales > Canellaceae > Warburgia > Warburgia ugandensis. The sequence goes on along the minus strand of CP141127.1, from coordinate 31,458,203 downwards.
TATTGATAAGATTTAAACCATCCAATATCTAAGTATTTGCTAGACCCATCTCCTTTTTCACCTATTTGTTTATGGTGAAATGCCTTGAGCATTAATATGCTAGTCATCTCTACTATTTCTATTTCTACTATTTCTTCTTAATTTTCTCGATTGTCTATAACCCATGAACATGCTGGACTGGCTGTGAAAGGATAAAACCTGGTCTCTGATACCAACTATAATGACCCAGGTTTTCCCATGCATTTTTAAATGCAATATCTAATTCCTAAGGTGGGATGCGTCCCTATTTGTAAACCATTTTATGAAAACCATGCAAGGCAGTGGAAAATCTTTTCATTTAAACTCATTTTGAAAACCCCGAGTGTCATTTGCTTTCACAACAATCAAAATAGTTTTTGAAAAACTTCAAAAATCATAAATGTCTTCCCAGGTCTATCTAGTCACAGCTCACAGCCCAACTGTAAATAAATACAAATACATGTCCAAAGGGTAAAGTGTTTACTTACATGTATAATTGTCTCTTTTTGATTTACTTGCTCATAGCACTAACATTTCCTGAGGCATCTTCTACTCGTGAGTGGAGCTGTCCTAAAAAATGTTAAGGATTGGGTGAGTATACACTATACTCAATAGGAGTCTATCACTACTAGTTTTACAATGCATGCTATGTATAAAATCATATGCTCTTTAAAACATGTGCATGTTTGAACACTCATGTTCAATATCAATATTAAAAACCATTGTCGAATTGGAATACTGACGACTTAAAGAATTGCATAATCCAAGTCGAAAGTATCATATATTTCATAACATAATAATATGCATAAGATGCTCAACTGAATCCAACTCATGGATATATGGTATGGTATGGTCGACCAACCTCATGTCATGCCATATGCAATGCAAGTAAATCCATGAAAACATAGGGCCCACTATGCCCACGACCTCGCCGCCGTGTGGGCCCCGGGTACATGGGGACACTCGGTCATAGCCTCCATGGGGCATATGACACATCGACCCAGTGCCGTGACATCAGTGGTAGCCCCCTGTACCACATGCAGTCGACGTAGGGACATGCCCTTTTTTGGCGTGGTACCCATTCCACCTAATAGTGGTACAGGCTGGGAGGCCACCCCAAACCTCTCGGCATAGCGCCCATGAGCTTACTAGCCCAAATCATATATAATCAAACCAGCAAAAACCACTTTTTTCAAAACCTGTCCTCTTTGGGTCCCTCACAACTGCCTGGCCCTCACAACTGCCTACCCAGCATCTTTTGGGCATTCCAGTGTCTTTTGGTAAGCCTCAAGAACATGCAATTTTTCAAAAACTCAATGCTCACAAATTATGCAATATATGCAATTGTTTGCAAAACATGTCTATGCATAATGTATTTATCATATGCATGCTGAATTCATTTATAAAATTAAGTCATGCTAAACAAGTCATATAACTTAAACTTAAAACATGCATTCTCAAAACAATCATGGGTTCTTTTAAAAAGTCTAGTAGCGATAGAGAACCTACCTCAAAGTCTCTTGGAGTCACATCCTTCATCACTCATCCCGACCCTGGGTCTCATTTATAAACTCCTGGATATGAATGGATAACAAGGAGTCCTTCTCAATTTCGATCTATTTAGAAATTAGATCGCTAGATCTACCCTTTAGGGTCCATGGGTCCTTGCCTAATTCATTGTCAGGCTAGATCCTATGATATGGATCTACTTTTCAATGGTTAGACTCTATAAATGGTCCTATGATCCTAATTTTATAGTCTTATTAGGTCTGCGCATCATGGTTTCCAAGACGTGTGCATGCCCTGGTTGAACCAGGACCCATGCCTGCACATCGTGCATGCCCAAAGGCCGTGCCAGGGACCGCGTTTGCACACGCACATGCATGCCCAAGGGACGCGCTATGACGCGTGTCCTGGATGGCATCGCACGGACGCACCTTTAGTGTAGCATGGCGGGTCTCAGCTCCCAGGGCACCCTGTGCATCCCGGTCGAGCCAGGACCCATGCCCCACGTCACGCGCGCACTTGAAGGCCGCACCAGGGATAATGTACGCACTGCCATACTCCTGGAACCCGTCCTAGGGCCCCCTGTCCCTGGGACGCCTTGTTCGCACAGAGCCGGCTGGAATCAGCTTCCTTGGCGTGTTTTTCGGTTGAAAATGCTAGATCCAGCACGGATCTAGCCTGGAAGGAGGAAGAACTAGAGAGAGAGGGAAAGATGGGCTTACTTGGGTAGCCTAGGGAGGGCTTATTGCCGGTGGTAGACCCCCTTTCCGGTTCTGAAACTCCATGCCCCCGGAAAACTCGACGAAGGGAAAAACCCAGTTTTTGGGTGATGCCAGGGAAGAAATGGTGAATTGAAAGAAGGAAAATGGCTGGCTTGAAGGACCTGGCTGTTGCCAGAAAATGCAGGGAAGCTGGAGACGGGTTTTTGGTTTTTGTCGGAAACCCCAGCCCCAAATGGCCAAAAAAATCGTGTTTCGAAGAGGGGGGAGATAGGGCTTTTTATAGCCTTGCCATGGCGGTGCTGCCAATGGCGGTGGCAGAATCCTCTGGAAACTAAGATTTCTGGAGAAATCTAGATGAAGAAGAAGACTGGGTTCCGTTATTAAAACGGTCCCTTGCATTTTCTGTCTTTTTCTTTTTTAGTTTAAATTACAAAAATGCCCCTAATCTTTAAACGGCCGTAACTTCTTCATACGAACTCTGTTTTCGGCATTCTTTGAGGCGTTGGATTCCATTTTTTGAGTAGAATATAATGGTACCAAGTTTACTTAAAAATTATTTTGTTTACTATTTTAAATAAAGTAAAACATTTAATACAGTTCATTTCCTATAGAATGTCCAATTCAATAGCGTAAATTGCTCGGGACATTACACATATGAAACCTATTTTACATACATGCATGGAGGCTTGTGGTTTTGTTTTAGACATGCATAAGCTTGGGGATGCTATGGCAGGGGAGTTATGAGGGTTTGGCCACCCGCTTCCTATAATTTAATGATTTGATGATACCTTGCCTTACGAGAGGCTGAAAGTCGGGTGGGGCAATTATGAGAAGGCCACCACTGTAAAAGTCCTGTCTCCCCACATGGGCAGTTGCCCAATTTTTTCCACCATGGTATCAGTGGTGAACAGGGCAGTTATCCAATCACGCTAATACGGATTAGATTACAGCATGGTAGTCCTTTGATTATTTTACACTATGATGCATATGAGATAGGCATAGTGAAATGCCTTATGTTATGGCATGATGAAATGCCAGGTAATTGTAGATTACCAGTATTTCCCAAGAAGGGAAATTCCCAGTATAGAACTAGCCGAAATATTGATTTCTCATAGTGGAAAGGATTGATCAGCTTAGTTGGGAATGTTATTTGACTACTTTCATAAAGTTGATGGATTTATCCATGTACATTATGTATGTATAAGAATGTACATATATTACAAAGTAAAGAGTTTGATACATGAGTAAAGTTTATGAATAACAGGATTATGAAGTATTAGAATTATACTGTCAAATTATTATGCTTCTTGAATCCCCTACCAAATATAGCTTCTTGAGATATTGTAAATGTTTGAATGTTTACAATATCTCAGATATAGAAAAGGAGAGTTAGGAGCTCAAGACTGTAGAAGCCTTGAAGAGAATAATCATCAGGGTATACCCCTTGAAGAGACGATGAACAAAAGGAATGCATAGGATAGTTCTCATTTGTGCATGGGAAGTTCTATCACTATACTTTTGATATGAAAACCTTATTTTGATTGGATAAGGGTTTATGTTCCACTCAAGGTTTCTGACTACTATGACTTTTTTAATGATAGCCATATTTCAATCTGAACTCTTTGACTCCATATTTTGCATATATGGGTCCCTGATGTAGCTTGGTTTCTAAATTTGATCTTGTAAGGATAAAATGACTAAAATACCCTTTTTTCTCATTTGTACCCTGGACCTGCAAAATATAACATTAACTTTAATTAGTGATGTTTAATTTATCCCTGGGACTAAAATTTACTACATATAGACACATATGTGTACTATTTCTATATATATCACTTGCCACCTTGCATGGTGAAAATGTGTAGCTCATTAGGTGGTCCCCTCTCTGGAGTCAAGTGGATGAACCATTTACACTACTCTTTCAAGCAGGACTTACTATCTAAATAGTTAACTTAATAATCAAACTTGTACTTGTATTCCATTGAATGTGATTTGAGCTTCACCCAAAAGCTTTCGAAGGTAGTGGATAACTTGCATGCATATATGGAATATCTGCCACCCTCTCTTTTGATAAGTACACCCATTTTAGTTCAAATAAGGTCTGAGGTGGTGCATGAGGTTTATGGAAGTACTAAAGATGATAACGATGCCCTTTTTCACTTTGACCTTCTGGACTCCATATTCGGCATGTGGGCCCATGCAATTACTTGGATAGTGATCTTGCTCTTTTGAGGGTTTTTATTGCCAAAAATACCCATTTTTCTTATTTGTAACTTAGTCCTGCAAAATGTGAAATAAACACTAATTAGTGATATTTAAGAAATGTTTAGGGTTAGAAGCTACTAAATATCAAGATATTTCATGTCATATTTCTAAATATGTCACAAGGTGGGATAAACTTTAGGAAAGAAATTTTCTACCATAATGATGCAAATGAAACATTAGACAAGAAAGAAAGACTTGCCGAAACTAGGGTGATCCAACTGTCATGAATGCCTAAGGAAGAGCTTCCTAAGTTGAGTGATGATTCTCAATTATTAAGAAATGTTCAAGAGTATGTTTGAGGAATCTTTAGAGAATATATGAAATTTAGAGTGTGGGGGAAATGTTGGCTGCAAAAGAGAAGTTAAAAGAGAAACCATAATCAAACTTTGTTGACTATCTTTTAATAATTATTTTTTGAGATGATTTTTTTCTAACCATCCTATCAAGTTCTTCCCCTAAAGAAATGCAAAATTTTTAACTCCCTCCAATGTATTTTAAGATGAGTTTTGAGAAACCACGATACTAAATTATATTATATCATCATCAAAGCCTTATCTTGATTATGAGTCAACTACACGAATCTTGTTCCTCCATTTTCCTCTTAAGAGTAATGGCTTATGTTGTCCAAAATTTATTCTCTCAACTTCTATCCACATCGTTTTGGGCCTTCCCCTTGCCCTTTTAGAGCTATCAACGAGGATTGACTCACTCTTTCTAATTGGTGCCACTTTTGGTGTCCATTGAACATGTCCAAACTATCTAAGTCTACCCTCCCTCATCTTATTATCTATTGGTGGTACTCCTATGTTTCCTATAATGTTTTTATTTCTAATTCCATCCTTTCTTCTCTTACCACTCATCCATCTCAACATTCTCATTTCCATTATGCCCATCCAATCTATTTGTCGTTCATTAAATACCAACACTTTGATCAATAGAACATGGATAGCCTTATAGCCATTTTATAGAATTTTTCTTTTAGTTTGAGTGGCACCTACTAATCAAATAAAAATCTAGAGACACATTGCCATTTATTCCAACACGCTTGAATTCTCTGGGCAACCTCCCTTTCAATATATCTGCTCTCATGAACTATCAATCCCATGTATTAGAAGTGTTCTTTTAAGAGGACTTGTCGATTATCAATCTTTACTAGTGCTCTACTCTCACTACTCTCCTTGCTAAAATTGCATTGCATATACTATGGCTTAGTTTGGCTAATTTTGAATCCTTTAGACTCTGTAACATCTCTCCAACTCTAGCTTTGTGTTTACACCCTCCCTTGTGTTATCAATCAAAACTATGTCATTTGCAAAATAGCATACACCATGGGATCTCCTAATGCAACTATTTTGTTACATCATCCATAACAAATATGAAAAGATCTATGCTTAATGTCGATCCTTGGTGCAATCTTATACTGATAGGAGAATCATTAGTCTCTCTACTAATGGTCCTAACATTTGTTACTACTCCCTCATATATATATATATATCCTTAATTATGTCTATATACCCCCATGAAATCCCTTTCTCACCCAACACGCACCGTATTAACTTTACATAAACCCTATCATAAGCTTTTTCTAAGTTAATAATGACTATGTAGAGGTCCTTCCTCCTCTCCCTCTATTTTTCTATCATTTTTCTATGCAAGAAAATAGTTCCATGGTAGACCTTTCTGTCACAAAACCAAATTAGTCTTCTAACATACCCTCTTCTCAATCACTCTTTCCCATATTTGATTGTATTATATAAGAGTTTTTTTTTGTATCATCTTAAATTTATTTTAATTAGAAGAATGCACAATAACCATCTCAGAGATTTCTACATTATCATCATCTTCAAATGGTTATTAGAACTAGCTAGCTTGCACTTAAACACACTTCTATCTGTTGAGCAGTGTAATTGCTATTAGAAAGTTAGAAATACTATGAACCATAAATAAAATTGATGATTAGCTCTAAGAAATGTGAGAGGTGGATAACATGAATTGATTCTTTTAGATCGATTCAAAAAATGATTCAAGGAGTGTTCTACGTGTAGTTCATGCATCAAAATTCTAGTACTCCTTTGTCAATGGTTTTGTTATGATCAAAATGCCGAGAGAGAGAGAGAGAGAGAGAGAGAGAGAGAGAGAGAGAGAGAGAGAGAGAGAGAGAGAGAGAGAGAGAGAGAGAGAGAGAGAGAGAGAGAGAGAGAGAGAGAGTCAACAATATCCCCCTTTTGATGATGAAAAGGATTTAGGACAAGATCTGGGAGTTTTAAAATGAAAAACATTGATTCAAAGTAAAAACTATCATTAAAATCATGCATACAATAATCAAGTCTTGACTGACCCCACACCTCCCCCATTACATCATAAGTAAAAGGCCTCTTAGAGAGAGAGAGAGAGAGGCTCTAAATATGTTGCATGTCCTGTTAAACTTCTCTCTATTTCAAATGACAAGAAGAAGAAAAATTTCCTTTATAACAAGAGTTTAACATCAATGAGAAAGAAATTATAGCTTAAAAGAATACTCTATGATTAAGTGAATATAATTATAGCTGTCCAATCAACATTGGAGCTCAAGAGCTCCCCCTACTTCTCTGCATTCATACACTATAGCTTTTCATGGAAATGTAAATTTTTTTTATCCAGTTAAGGAATTCTAAGCATAATAAGAAATTCTATAGCTATGAAGTGATAATGTAATGGAACAATGCTAAAATGAGAGAAAACTTGGAGTATTAAGGAGAAAATGATAATTTAAGAAATTGAGGTCAATCTAAGCAAAGTGCATCAAAATAGTCTTTGTCATCATAAGTTTAACATGTTAATAGCCATAAAACCATAGGTTCACTTTAGAAACATATAAGGTAGGTCATAAAAGCCAAAACATAAAAAGAAAGTTCTATTACAACTCTATTGTTCATCATAGCTTCACATCCAGTGATCCAGCTTAGTATCCATGTTATCTAGCCTTGATTCAATCTTGTCAAGTGTAGAATTTCATGAAATTTAGAGTTAAGAGTCAGTCAAGTCTACCTAATTTATCAAGGATCCTATCACAGTTAGTGGAATTATCTTGTTTTGCTTGAGATGATTCTCCTATTTCTGGAAAAATAGGTGGAACAACTTTAACTTCTAGAACATGGTCTCTTGACCATAGGATTTCATTGCCTCTTACCCAAGCATAATAATTAGAGGTTTTAAACTTCTTGTTGTGAAATGTTTGTGTGCAGGATTCATCAGTCTCTTGATTTGTCTAGCTCTTTTTCTCTACTTGCAAGTTAATGATCGTGTCTTTCAAGATCAAGGTAATATCCATTAGGAAAACTTGAGATCTACCTTCTTTGCTGCATCTCTTGACATGATTCATAAATGGTCTTGCCATATTGAATGACTTTCTAGTTTTATCCTACAAAGAATAGAAAGTTCACTTTCATTCACTCTAGTATATCCTCTTGCTCTTGGGCAAAGGATATAGACAACAATGAGATGCAAGAGCCTTGTATAGAGAGATATATCCTTGATATATATTTCTTTTGTCTCCACTTGATCAAAATTATCCAACACCTCCTTAAAGGCTCTGGATTGGTCAATATTCTTCCCTACTTTAGTACCTAAGCAAGGTAGCCCTAAGACTTTCCCAATAGTAGGCATTGTTTAAGAAACTTTGGTTTCATAGACAAATGAAACAAGTTTTTTATCTTTTCTATGCCATTATAATCATTAATTCTTTAAGACCTACACCATTACAGTCATCACTTAAAGGAAAGTATTTGTTTAGGAAATCATGGTTAACCCATCTCCCTTTAACTGTCATGATAGTGACTAAATTCTCATACCTAGCCACGTTTCCTTAAAAATAAAGAGAAGCTTATTGAATGAGTCATCCTTACCTTGATTCATCTCTACTTCTTTTTTTTCTTCTTTTCCCTATGCTTCTTCTTCTATGCTTTCTTCTTCATCCTCTATTTCACTTTCTTTTTCTTCTTCTTCACTTTCTTCCTTGTCATAGTCACTTTTTGAGTCCAATTTATAGGAGGCATTTTATGTTGATGTTTGGTTCGCCTTTCACTTGGACCTACCTTCTCTTGGATGTTTTTCCTTTTAGGTACCATAGAATGTGAGAAGTCAACTAAAACTTGCAAGAAAAATTCTCTCAGGACTGTTTGCAGACACCTAGAATGTTGGGAATAGTAGGCAATGGAAATCAAAGAAAGATCCTTTGAATCAAGTGGAAAATAGCATTGGAGAGTAGGAATCAAAGGCCTTTGAAGGATTTTTGGGTTTTGATAAAAAAATGGTCAAAAATGGCAATGTAGAAATTTGAATTTTGGAGTAGGAAAGCCTAAGAGAATGATTTTGAATGAAGAATGAAAGAAATTAGGAGTTTGAAAGATTAAAAACCAAAAATCTTTGATTTCCTAAAATGCCCTCAATTAAAGACCCATCATCTATCGATTGCCCATTGACAGGTAAATTTCACAAAATAAGTGCAGCCAATTGATGGGTAAAATGGTCCATCAATTAGCAAAGGTAGCCAAAGAGGGTGCTGTTGGTCTACGGATAAAATGTTTCCATCGAAGGCCACCTCTGGCCCCACTCAAATTGAAAATTTTGAAAATTTTGGTTTTTCCTTAACTGTTTTTCATAAAACCTTATTGAAAATCTTGTAAACCAATGCTTTGTTATATACATTCAATTAAGAAACTTCAAGAATTCCAAATCTATGTCTTTGATTGTTGAACCTAGAAGTAGAAATTACAAAGCAATTCTCATTTCTATACAATAGGGATTGTTGTACAGAAATGATTCAGCAAAACAAAAATGAAAACAAAATATTTCCAAATACATTTCTCATGTTTCTCAAGAAAGAAAAATGAGAGAAACACCAAAAAAAGGTTTCCCCAAAAGGCACCCTAATGAGATGAATATTGCACTAGCATTAGTTAGCATATAGAATACTATATATGGCTCATACACAAGCAACTTAGTTGACTCAAAATTCACTGGTGAATATCTAATGAGCCCTCATAATTATCATTATGCAATGCACATGCCCAGTTCTCTCTGTTATAATAAAGGAGATCTTATTCTTTAGGTAAAAAATGCAGGAGTGCATCAACAATACACACATATAATTGGCACTAGTACTAGAAATTCTAATAGAAAATTTAGAGCAATTTCAAGGAAGGGGATGATTAATTAATGGTAATGATGCCATTGAAACAAGAACTAATTGCATACATCAAGTTTTTGCTAATCTTACTTGCATACATCAATTAAATTAGTACTACCTAACATCTTTTTATTTATGTTCCCTCCTTAAATGACAGGGAAACTGTTGAACTATTCAAATTTTTTGGGTGCAACATTTAGTACAAATTCCAACTAATCAATATCAAAATGCAAAAAGGACTAGAAATGTTAATGAATGTTTGTTTTGTAGAAATATCATAATCTCATTCAGACAAAATAGAAAGAAAAGTGCTTGAACAAACCATAAAAATGATAATAGCACTGCACTAGATGAACTGTGTTAGAATTTTGGAAACTCTGTGTCAGAGTATATAAACAAGATACCTGCTAAGAGTAACAAAGCAAAAAGAAAATCAGAGAAAAAGAGGAAGTAGACGCGAAAATCAGCCAATTGTATATATATAGAGAGTGTCTGTACGTGTTTTGAAATATGAAATCTAGACAAATAAATGAAAAGAATGACTACTAAGCTAGAGAGAAAGAGATTCAACTAGAGAGAGAGAGAGAGAGAGAGAGAGAGAGAGAGAGAGAGAGAGAGAGAGAGAGAGAGAGAGAGAGAGAGAGAGAGACATATCAAGAGGAATAGAATGCAGTAGCAGGATGGTACGAAAGTGAGGAATTTGGTTGCCCCATTATGATAGTGAGGCACTTAAAACTTCTATTTTCCTTTTCTCTTTTCCCCAAACCTTTTTTAGTACATGTAGGGCTACTTCTTATATTAGCAGCCACAATGTTATCAGGTAACACCAAGAAGTAAAGGAGAGAGAGAGAGAGATTTTGTATGTATTTAGAGTTTTGTTCTAGCAAGTGAGAAGCTTTACTTAACTTTCAATATTCCACATGAATATACAAAGCGTCACTCTACTAGATAGTGTCCCTTGTGCAAAAATATAATATATAACAAGTTCTAGTAGATGGTTCTCTTAACTTGCGATGAGTTGTTGACTCTAATATTCGTAGATAATCATATTCCTTCTGACATTTAAGATTTATCGATACCATTTTCCATCCTAAGGAAGAAACCATTAGTTCGAAGTAATCAATACAAAGAGATTAACTAGAACATGCTTTAACTTACATAATGTGTACCTATAATCAAGTAAATATGAAGAGAATTTATAATGATTGTAAATTTTTTTTTTATAGAAGCTACAGATAGATGATTGTAAGTTTCGTACTCATGTTTAATCATTTGTTTTATCATCTAATTTGTCATTCTTTGGGTCCTTGTGGAGTTTATTCAAACCTGGAGGAAACATATTCGATGAAGAACATAGAATTAAAATGTTCACGATCCTTGCATCCATTTTTGCAATTAAAATTTTCATTTGTTGCATGCATTGTCTTGTGTATTGCTGTAGTTTATGCCTATGTGTGTGTATGTGTATGTATGTCTACTTACTTTTGCACGTTCCTAGATGCATCCGTGTGTATTAGGTTTATCAACCTATGTAGATTATGATAACAAGAAATATAAGAGTATCGAAACATGGTACTCATAGACCCCAACTACAAAAGATAGGTGCAAGGATGCAACTTTAATAAAAAACATGTATGACTGTATAGTAGCAGCAATAATAAATTTCAATAGAATGTAAACAGTATGACTAGTTTCACAGCTTCAGTTACATATGAGAATTATGGCAATGTTGGGGTGTTGTGCTCATTTATTTTGGTGTGTTGAAAAGGTGGCATCATCCAATATCTGGTTCACTGCTTCAGATATGTTTACATTCAAAATAGTGGTTGTTCATAGTTTAGATATCATCTACTTATGGTTCAATGTTTCTCTTAGTACAACCAACAGACATGCTATAAGAGCCAATATTGACATTTTAATATGAACTTGCACTGGTTTCATGATATGCTAGAATAGATGTTGCATTTACTATCATAATGTTAAAGGTCTAACTGCTTTATGTCTCATGGATTTTTGCTAAGCATATTATTTGCAACTATCATTGTCTGAATAGGGTAAAGCTCTAACTACCTTGAGGGAACAAGTTTAGAGAAAACTACAATATTATTTAGTGGTCCTCCTAATAAACTTTAGAAAGAGTTCTTATGTGTTGAAGTGTCACTGTAAATAATAATGGGTCAGAACTACACTGACACTTCCAAAACCAACCAACCAACCAACCTTTACAAAATTACTCCAAATAGAAAGATTAGTAGCTATACTACTTTCAACTACACTCTTCTGATGCATCCTCTAATTCCTATGATCTATCTAAGACATTTTGATACAATAAATAGAAAATATATTCCTTTTCAAATGTCGTGCAAAAGAAAGGATAGAGTTCCTGTGACACCTAATCCGGTTGATGGTGAAGATCCAAACACTATGTCTGAAGGCATAGTTGAGGTAGACTAGGGGCCCTATAATAAATGGACTAAGGAATAAGATCACTTTATCCTTGAAACACTGTATGATGAAATAAGAGTAGGTAGAATCAATTGCAATTGGAAGTATGCCAAAGAGTGTGGTGATTAAGGAATTGCTGCTTAGCTTCAAAATCTAGTTTGGAGTTGATTTGACAATGAAGTAGTTGAATACAAAGATAAGGGTTTCCAAAAGCAAGTATGTTATACTTGCAAAGTTGAGGAATGGAGACTCAGTATTAGGGTGGGATATGGTGAAAAATTGCTTCCTTACAACTTTGGAGATCATGAATACCCACTTGTAGGTGATGCACTACTCTGACACTATAATGCTATACATCACCTTTATAATTCCCTTATGAATGTTTATGTGTTTGTATAGTTGAATCCGGGGCGCATTGCCTATTTGGAAGGAACTTATGAACACTTAGAGATGATGTTTGGGGGGAGTAGTGCCAATGGAGAGTTCTACTCTGGGATTAATATTTCTGTAGAAGATGAGGCACTCCAAGAATCAAGCATGGCTGGTAGTCAATATACACAACCAATTGAGGAACTATACAGACTAGATAGGTCAAATGTGGATGCTACTGCATTTAATTTATAGGTCCCATGTTATGAGGAGGAAGTACAAGGGGACAATGATGGATTTCACCCATAAGATCCATCTTAACACCTTTCACAACCCCTTATTCGCCCAACTACCTCCACAATATCATCCTTGATTCCCTCCTCTAAGTCTACTAACTCGCAGTGAGTGAGGAGAAAAGGGAAGCAAGCCGATCGAGTATCATCCTCAACATTTAATGATACCCTTCCATTCATTGATCCTTCTATTATATCAAAGGTAGAAAGACTTGTGGGTCTAGACAACATGTTGTGGATGACTGCATTGGATACTTTGGAGGGTATCATTGAGTTAGAGAGAGTTAAGGCATACATTATTTTGCAACAAATGGACCTAGGCTTCAAGGAGGTTTTTTCTTGTTGATCATCGGAGAGACAACCATTGCATATGAGGATGCACTTGTAGGAGATTGCACTTTCTAGGGGACCTATGTAGTTTGACTAGAACCACTCTTGTGGTTTTTGTTGTTTGAAACTTTTTGATGTGTTTCTATATTGGCCTTATGTTAGAGTTTTTTAATCTAGTTTTGTTTATTATTACATTGAAGACCATGGATATTATTTTTCTATAGTGATGGACTTCACTAGACCATGCTTGTGAATGTTGATTATCAGGTGTAATACGTCATTTGAGTGAACTGTGAAATGCAAAAAAAAGAAAAGAAAAAAAGAGAGAAGACTCTACCAAAAATTCATTAAAATAAAAGAAAAATATTGTTGTTATTTATGTTTGTGATGCAATTATCTCTAGTTGTGGCATAAATATTGTTGTTTACCCATCACTGCTTTCATTTGCGATAATGTAGGGCAATGGGGGTCCATGGGGTGCTGCATTCAACTATGAAGTACTTCGTGAAGTGCAGTAAGTGGTAAGCATGACTGCATTAGACATACTTATACAAATTATGCAACATGAGGAGGATGATGCCACATTGCATATGCAAATGCCCCTCCTATGTGTGGAAAAAAAAAAGACTCATGGTTAAGAGGAATATTGGCAAGTTTATGAAGAAACTAGGACGAGATTCCAAAAATTATACAGAATGCATCAATTTCAATTTGATGAGTTAGTTAGTATTTTTGATATGACTACCCTCTTATCTGGAACTCGTTGGATGATAGTGGAGGAGTTGGTGGTAACCTTCTTAATGATTGTTGGTCAGGACTAGAGGTATGAACCTAAATCATTGGATCTTTTTAGGTCCACTTATACCATCAATACCAACTACCACAAGGTCCTTCCTATGATGTTGTGGTTGTATAGTCGCCTTATGGCTCCTCATGCAAGAAAGGACTGCCCTAGAGATTACAAACAACTATAAAAAATACAACCATTTCATGATAACTCCATTTGTCTTTTTTGATCTTTAATACGATAGTTTGGGACACCGCACACTTAGCATTCAAATTGTCAATTTTTTACAGGGTTGCATTGGAGTTGCAGATGGGACATTGATCTCAGCTAGGGTTCTTGGTGTGGGTCCTTGTGATTTGACAAAGTGGCATAATAGGAAGGGGTTCATCACACAGAATATTCTTGCATGTTACAATTTTGACATGCAATTCACATATGTGCTTGCTGGCTTCGAGGGGGCTACACATGACTCTACTGTGCTGAAAGAAGCTCTTATGAGAGAACGTGCATGTGTGGTTGACAATTCCTGAGGTAAATCCATTATGTGTTAGTATGTTTACATTCGTTGATTCTACCTTGATGGTTCATTCATTAATCACTAACATAGTTATGGTGCAAGGATTATGCTAATAGGAAACATTTTCTTAGTCCTTATAGAAAGACTAGGTATCACATAAAGGAGTTTGGCCATGGGATGTAACAACCACAAAATGTAGGGGAGTTATTCAACCTTCGACACACATCCTTGAGGAATGTAATAGAGGGAACATTTAATGTTCTAAAAGCCAAATTTTCCATTCTCAAGTTTGTGCCTACTTTTCCTCTTAGGACATAGATTAATCTTGTGAACACACTATGTGCACTACACAATTTTATGCGATAGGAATGCGTTGATGACATGTGGCCGATAGAGGAGATCGAAGAGAATCCTGAATCTGAAAGCAATAATGACAATGACAATGTACTCTTGAGTAGTGATTATGATGAGGAAGTTTCCACGGTTGTAGACTTAGAAAGGGTGAACATCAGTATGTAAGTACTTCATTAGGATGAGGTGGAGATGTGGGGTTTACAAGAAGCCCTAATGAGTGAAGATAATTCATAGAGAACCCAATTACGCGCTACCTAAGAGTCTGCTCGTTGAGATATTGTTGCTTGGCCCGCTTCCATTGCAGGGAAACTTTGGTTCGATTACATTCATAGAAATAACCAATAGTTGTACGATCATGATAAGGAGCATGTTTTAACTAAAACAGTTCTTTGGTTTGTACTAAAACCTTTGTTGGCCTGTTTAGTTAGTCTATTGTGAAAAGTTAAATGATGACTTCTTATATTAATTGTGTATTACCTATATAGAAAAATATATGTACATGATGTCATCTTATAGGAATGGAGCAAAACCCCCACTCCTATGTGCATGCAGTCGACGGCCTATGCTGCTACTCTAGGTGCATTTGAAGCACAATCATGGCAAGTGGTAAATAACATATGGGATAGTTCATCTGGCTTGATGAGTATATGCTGGTTGAGCTACCACCTTTACCACTAATTGGTATGACAATGCACTGGAAAGAGTAGCTACATGGTAGGAGTTTCAATCAAAATGTGGTGTCCAAGTCTACTAATACATTACATGATAGATAGATTAGTTTGTTATTTGATGAAATTATATACTTCACTTTGAAGGTCCCATACTTTGAGGGTCATTTCATTCTGATTAGTTGATGCACTAATTTTTATTAACAATATCAAAATATCTCTCATAATGTATATTAGATATGACCAAAAATACCACCATAGATATCATAGAACATATGTCACATATCCCAGATATCCCATAACATATTACACGTATTTCAGATATCACAGAAGATATCATAGGAGATATCATAGTAGATGTGCCAATAGAATTGCCAAATATCCACAGATTAATAAACCCCCATAATTGTTAAATTTCCTGCTTAGAAAGTTAGATTTAAGAAAGTTGCTAAATTGTTGTTTTAGAAAGTCTTAATTTAGGAAAGTCATAAACATAGGAAGCTTTCATTTAGGATAGTTTATTTTAGAAAGTGTGCGTTTTAGGAAATTGTTGAATTTATCATGTTTTAAGTTTTTGCATAGTTTCAATTTCAACGTGTTAATTTTCATTTTTAGTTTAGGAAAAGATCCCTTGAATTTGGCTAGGTTAGATAATTTAAAGTAGGGATCACTAGTATCACAACTATTTGATTCCTCATAGATCGACCTCTCTAGAATGCTATATTATAATCAATTCACGCACTTGCAAGTTTAACTTAAAAATCAGAAGAAGTTTTTAGTAACATTGTCAAGAAATTGCAGTGGTTCATCAAGTAGGACCACATCTTAGATTACTTACCTCCAGTCTAGGTTTAGGGTTGCATTATTTTTTGAATTTATTTACTATTTTTCTCATATTGACCATTATTGATTGATTTTTGTGCAAGGGAAATTGACAAAGGAGCAGTGGCGATCTTGTGGGGCACCGCTTCATCAACATAGATTAGGTTTTTATTTCATTCTTAGGTTAGGATTTGAGTGAAATTGTAGTGAGGTATATTGTAATTTCAAATGGGTGGTAATAATACAGGTCAAGTATGTGGTATGGTAGCACAAACTTGATCATCACCGGACCCCTCAATGTGAGCAATCCTCACCTAAATTTTAATTTTTAGGATAAAGTGCATTTAGCATAATCTTGCATTTGTGATGGTAGTATAATTCATATAGATTAGGGTCATGCATTTATAATTGTTGTATAATACTTAGGATTGTTGCATTAGTTCAAGCACCTATTTAACAAAGGTTAGCTTGAGCTCGGCTACAACCAAAGCATAGGCTACATGGTCATAGTGTCTTATCTATTAAGGTGCTTGACCCTTTGTTAAGTAGTATATAGGTGGGCATTAGTTTGATTTTTGTTATGCATTGCATGTTTACAACTTTATGGTGGAATGAAATTTAATGCTACTAAGGGCTCCACAAGTACCCTTATAGAATAAGGACTGCATTTCATCGGCAACTCATTAACCCACCTAGGAATCAATCAATATGCTTGTATGTTGCGATCCCAACTCTTTGAACATTAATTAGTATCAAGTAGGAAGAGACTTAGGGTATCGAGCTCATATGACCATTTTTAGAAAGAAGCAATCTGTTGTCACTCTAATGGCTTTTAAGCACTATGGTTATAGTGGGTGTCTTTAAATCTAAGTGATTTTTCCATGCCTTTCATTGATATCAGTTGAGGTCTAAATGCCTCCTAACATGATGATTTGTATTAACCACTTTTGAGTACTACCTAACTAGTAAGTAGTAGTTAATTCTAGGTAAAAGGAAGAACTCCCTAAATCTAAGTCTAATAAGCTACCACCTATGTAGCAAGAAAAGATAATCAAGACACTGCTCTATTAGTGAATACTAGGATTTAATTGTGCATCACTTAAGAGTTAGAGTAAGCATATAGTTAGGACATTTAGATTATGATAGATTATGCAAGGGCATTGATCTCAGAACTTAGAGTTAGCACCTTTCGACCCAGAGATTCAACACAACCTTAGATAAGGGGAAAGAAACCAAGTTCCTATCCCCATGGCTGAACTTCTAGTAGAAGTCAAGAGCAAAGCTATTAAAGATTTTTATACGCCACTCCAGCAACACCCCATTTTGCATGGCTCTGCCCCCAACAAATGTAAATCACTTTGAGTTAAAGCCGGGAGTCATACAATTACTTCCCATTTTTTATGGTCAAGGCCAAGAAGACCCATACATACATATCAAGAAGTTCCTTGATATTTATGACATATTTAGGTTTTGAAATTTTTTGGATGATGCTATTAAGCTTAGGTTAATCCTATTCTTGCTCAAGGATAAAGCCATGTCATTATTCAATTCCATGTAGGCAGGTTCCATTAATACTTGGGACCAATTGTCCAAGAAGTTTTTGAACAAATTCTTCCTCGTTCATCAAACAAATGCCCTTCATTGTGAAATTATTAATTTCAAATAAAGAGATGATGAATAATATTACTAATGTTGGGAATGGTGGAATGAACTGATGTAGAAATGCCCTCATCATAGATTTAAGAAATGACAATGTTATAATACTTCTATGAGGCATTGATGCCTTAGAATAGACAAATGATAGATGCAACGAGTGGAGAATCCCTCATTCTCAAAGATGAGAGAGAGGCTTGGGAGTTCTTTCAAACATTGGCAGATAATTCCCAACAATGCGATTAGTCCATTAGAAGAGAGAGAAAAAACCAGCCTCCAAAGAAAGGGGGTCTTTAAGTGATTGCAATGCATACAAATCTCTCCCATAAGCTCAATTCTATACTTAAAAGAATGGATAAGTATGATTGGAGAGTGGACAACTTGAAATTATGTTTTAGTTCCTCATGGCCACCAAATCTATTAAACCTCCACAAGAGGTTTGTGCTTTGTTCCAGCCTAGCCCACATCACTACTACTTGTCCATCAAATGAGGCACTTAATGACTATCTTATTGAACAAGTGAATGCATTAAATGCATAGGGCAATCCTAGCAACAACCCATATTTTGAGATCTACAACCCTAGATGGGCTAGGCATCCAAACTTTTCCAGGTCAAAGAATAATTACCAAGGGGGACCATCTATGAACCCTCTAACCAAAAATTTCCTATAGCTATAGTTCCTCAGTAGCCACTTGGCTTCCAACAACCTCGGCACCCAAAGAAACCATATTTTGAGGAAAATATTCAGAACATGAATGAAAAACAAAATGAAGACAGAAAAAGGGCTTTGAATCAAATGCAAAATGTCAATTCTCAAGCCATAGCCATACTAGAGACATATATTAGCCAATCATTAGCTACTTACTAGATAGAGGAAAGGGTAAGTTCCCTAGTCAGCCCATCCCCAACCACCCTAAGGGCCAATTTGATATTGGGCCAAGTTCTCAAAACCTTAACCCTCATGAGCATGCCAAATCCATAACTACCCTTAAGAGTGGTTGTCAGGTAGATAACAAAGTTGTGCAGGGTAAGGGAATTGTAGAGGATAAGGAGGCAACTAAAACACAAGAAAAAGAGAAGAGGCAGAAATCTCCTGTGGAACCTATAATGGAGACACCTTATGTGCCCAAAGCCTTGTTTCCTTAGTTATTGAACAAGGCTAGAAAGGGAACAAATTTGAACCAGTTAATGGATGTATTCAAACTTGTTCAAATCAACATTCTATTGCTCAATGCAATAAAAGATGTCCCTACTTGTGCAAGTTCCTGAAAGAGCTCCATACTGGAAAGAGAAAGGTAAATGTATAAAGGAAGGCTTTCCTCACCAGGCAAGTAAGCCCTTTAATACAACACAAGACCCCACCAAAGTTTTGAGGCCTAGAGTTTCCTATAATTTTTTGTATTATTGGAGACCTAGTTACAGATAGGGCACTACTTGACCTATGGGCAAGTGTTAACCTTCCATAATCTGTTTATGAGGAACTAAGGCTCAGTGATCTTAACCCAATCACTATCACACTACAATTAGTAGATAGACTAGTGAAGAGATCATGCAATTTGGTTGAAGATGTGTTGATATAAGTGGACCAGTTTTATTACGCTGTCAAATTTATTGTACTGTACACCCAACCTATATATGATCCTAGTAGTTAGATCCCAATTATACTTGGACATCTATTCCTGGCAATTTCCAATGTCATTATTAAATATAGGAATGGTGTATTTAAACCTTGATGATCCTTGTGAAGTGAATTTGATCAAGAGTCTAATTCACGAGATTCATCCACCATCTTCAAACTTTAACTCACTAGATGCTTATATAATGCATTTTAATGGAGATTTTGATCTAGACAAGTCTATTGAGAAGGTGAGCAATGTTTTAGAGGCTGCTCCAATCATGGATACCTTCAAGTGGGGCCCTTATATGGAGCCATTCCCTCCCTCATAGCATATTCCTATACTCTCAAGTATTCTTACCTAGGACCAGATGAAACCTTACCTATTATAATAGCATCAAATTTAGATAATGAACAGGAGGGTAAGCTTTTAGATATTCTTAAGGAACATAAAACTACTCTAGGGTGGACCATAGTAGACATAAAAGGGATTAGTTTAGCTATGTGCATGCACAGGTTACACCTAGACGAAAATGTTAAACCTTCCAAGGAAACTCAAAGACGACTATATCCCCATATGAAGGACGTGGTCAAAGATGAAGTCCTTAAGCTTTTAGATGTTATTGCCATATACCCCATCTCTGATAGCACTTGGGGTAGCCCTGTTCAGGTTGTACCTAAGAAATTAGGGGTCATGGTAGTAAAAACCGAGGAGAATGAGTTAGTACCAACTTGCATGACCACCGAGTGGGGAGTCTGTATTGATTACTGAAAATTGAACATGGTCATGAGGAAAGACTGCTTTCCTCTACCTTTTATTGAGTAAATGCTAGAAATGTTGTTTAGACATAGTGATTATTGTTTTCTAGATGGTTATTCCAATTACAATCAGATTCTTATAACACTTAAGGATCAGGAGAAGACCACCTTCACTTGTCCTTTTGGAACCTTTGCTTATAGATGTATGCCTTTCGGTCTTTGTAATGCTCCTACTACATTTCAAAGGTGTATGTTGAGGATCTTCTCTGATATGGTAGAAAGGTTTCTAAAGGTGTTCATGGATAACTTCTCGGTATTTGGATAATCTTTTGATACCATTTGAAACCAATTCTTGTAAGGTATCAGGAGAAAAATTTGGTATTGAGATGGGAATAGTGCCATTTTATGGTACAAAGTGGGATTGTACTGGGCCACATTATATCACCCAATGGGAAATCCGCTCCCTTTTAGTGCATGAGTCAATGTAGTATTTTCACTTAAAGGAGGTCAATCCCAGGAGGAATCTTACATATTTGCAATGGATTAGATTTTATTCAAATTGATTAACTTAAGACAAAGAAGAAGAGTTGTGATTAAACTAGGAAATTGAACAACATGAAATGGAGCATGCATGGAATTAGAAACTAAACTTAAAAGAAACTTACTAAAATCTAAAACTAAACAATGAAATTAGAAACTAACCTAACTAAGATGCAAGCAAGTAAAGGAAACTAATGCTAAATTAGCATGAATCAAATTAAAAAACTTAAATTAAAGGAAATTACTAAAAATGACAATTTCCTAAATTAATGCTTTCTTAAATTAACACTTTCTTAAACTAAAATTAGAAGCTTTCTAAAAATAGAAATTTCTAAAACCAATTTAGAAAACTGTCTAACTCCAAAATAACATGCAAAAATAAGTAATTAATGAGATCTAACTAACTATAACAAGAAATGAGAAACATGCATGTGAATGAAAACTACAATTAAATAGACTTTCCAAATTTTAACACTTTCTAAATCCTAAAAGTTCCCTAAATATAGAACTTCTTAAAATTCAAAACAATTTTTTTTTTTAAAACTAAACTAAGATGAAAACAATGAATTAACTATTGCTAAAACTAAATTAAGCAACTAAACTAAGAAAAAATAAAAAAGGAATGGGATTTAGAACCATGCACATGGTTTTTGGACTATGCCCATGATTCTATAGCCCTAGAGATGGTGAAATTTAATGTGCCTACAGTGAGTTACAATGAAAAATAACTATATGATATAATAACAACATGAAAATCTAAGTGTGTACCTAAGGGTTCATGAAAAGAAGATGTTTTGATGGCTGGAATTAAAGCACAAAGTTAAGGAAAAATCAATTTCCAGATTTCGGTACTTAAGAATAGTCAAATAATCTTGTATTAGAAAGCTATAGAAATCATAAATTTTATACAAGAAAATAACATGGATCTCAAGCACATTGATGATATAAACAAATCATAACAAGAGTTCCCAAATAATGTTATTGCATCATATCCAATTTACATCAAAATTATGCTCATAAAACTATCTACAAAATGTGAAAATTATGCACTTTTCTAAATCCTAAAATCCTATATAAACAACAATGAAATTCCAATCTAATACACACACCATAAAATATAATGACATGCAAATAAAACCCAAAAAGTAATTTGAGATAAAATAAGGCTAAGTAGGTGAACTAGCTAGTCGAAATAGACTTAAAACTAAGGTGGTGATCAAGGAAAAAAGTGTGGAATTTAAGAGGGGAGATCAAGGATTTAAACTAGCTATTCTCTTCGCTGTCACTACTAGAGAATACCAAACTTGAATCTTGATTGAATAACAAAGAAAAACAAGTAGAATAGGGGTAAAGAAAGGAGGAGAAGATAGATGGAAAGAAAGTTTCAAAACTAGAAAGCAATATTATGAAAACTAAACCAAAGCAAGCAAAATAACCAAGACAATAACTAGAACTGCAAAGGAAGAACAACATCTAAGAAATCCCAAGGTCTAGCAACAAATAACACTAAAGGAAGCTATGTTTCAAGGTGTCACACCCACCTCTACTTAGAAAATTGGTATGAAACATGGGGCTATGTATAGATGAGTGATTTCCTAACTTGGAAAGGGGTGAAAACATGTGGAAATTTTCCCTAGGATTAGGGTACTTAATGAAGAAGGTTATATAGGAGATGAATTAGCAAGATGATGTAAGAAAGATGAGTGGAAAGATTACATAAGAGAGACATGATGGCTGGTTTCTAATTTTTAACAAGCGGGGCACATCTTTTTCATGGAAGGAAAGTGGAGCTCTTTCCTTTCAAATTTGATGATGTTTGGTGGATGGAAATTTATGGAAGTGGTAAAGAATGGTGTTTAGGAAAGACGTGTAAAGATCCTGGGTTTCAAAGTTGTTTGGATTGAAGTAGATAAAAGGTTTTCTATTTTGGAAACCCTTGGTCACCAAATAGGAAAGTGGGGGACCTTTTTTTCATAATGGTGTGCCTCCCTCCCTTAACTTGTAACCCTAGGAAAAATAGTGGAAGATGGAGTTGAAAAGTAGCGTTTCTCTCTTGATGGGTCTACTAATGCATAATCATCATACTTTTTATATAATTCTTTCAAATCTTCTAATTAAACCTTGAAAATCCAAATTTAGAAAGTGGGTCATTGCTTGAATTCTCCTCCAATTGTATGACTCCATGTGGCATTTGGCTTAGTTTGCTTCTGTGGCTCACATTGAGGGCTCATTTGGCTTGGCTTCATGGTTCACACCCTAAGCTTTAATGGCTAGAATGGCTTGACTGAAATTTCTTAGCTTGTCACCATCTCTCATGGCTTATATGGCTAAGGTGGCTTGAATGGCTCGAATTTGAAAATTCATCACACCTTTGATTAATGACATATAGGCTTTGGTTTGATTAGGAAACCTCGTGAATGACCTCAATTCTTTTCTTAATGAAGTTCGGCCTTTGGATTACCTTCTCAACACCTATAAAATAAGAAAAACCCTAATTAAATCCTAGCAAATTATCATTCACATTCTTAGTCTGTATTAGCCTCTGAACCTACAAAATATCATATTTTTGAATTATTAGTTCAGAAATGTATGTATTATAAAATTTGGCCCAAAACCCTAATTTAACACTATAAGTTTTAACACATTGGCTACTAATTGGGTACCTTTTATACAAAATTGAAAGCTTATAAAAATTTCCAAGCCCCTTTGCAATGTATTGACAAAGGAAGCTACCTTTGACTTTGACAAAAGCTGTTAGAAAGCATTTGAGTAGTTAAAGGCCGAGTTGACCTTTGCACCCATTATCCAACCACTTGATAGCAGCAGCTGATTATTCAAGATAATGTGTGATGTGTCAGATTATACTATTGGAGCTTGTAAACTTCCTCACGTGACAACTATGTTAGCAAAACACTAAATGATGTGCAATTCAATTATTTGACCACAGAAAAAGAGTTGTTAGCATTAGTATTTGCTTTGGATAAGTTTAGATCTCACTTGTTAGGGTCTAAAGTTATAGTATACTTAGATCATGCTGCTTAAAAGTACCTCCTTTCTAAAAAGAATGAGAAACCTAGCATATTATTGCTACAAGAATTTGACTTAGAAATTTAGGATAAGAAAGGTTCTGAAAATGTCATAGCAGACCATTTATCCAAATATGTGGTGGAGCACACTAGCAATAATGTGCCTATAATTGAATCCTTTCTGGATGAATAGTTACTGCACATTTCCCAGTTACCTTGGCATGGTGATATAATAAATTATCTTATTATAGAACAAATGCCCAATCATTAGACAAAACAATATAAGAAGTGATTTTTGACTGAGGTTAGATGCTTTACCTGGGATGACTTGCACTTGTTCAAGTATTGTCCCAATTAGTTGATAAGGATATGCATACCAGATAGTGAGCATAATCAAATCATCTCCTTCTATCATGATCATGCATGTGAGGGTCATTTTACCTCTAGAAAGATAATTGCAAAAATTTTGCAATGTGGTTTTTACTAGCCCACAATTTTTAAAGATTCACATGCTTACTGTGTAGCATGTGTGAGGTGCCAATGGTGTAATAACCCCAATTTTTGTAATTGATTGAGAAAATCAATAAAGTTTGAGTTTCAGAAATTTTGGGCTAAAATATTAGGGTTAATTAGAATATACTTCTTATAAAAGTATAATCAAGGAATAAGACATGTATAACTAAAATTGAACTTAGCAAACCCTTCAGAATGACTGTAAGCATGACAAATTTTGAAATCGGATGAAAAATCCTTAATTTTCTTCATTTTTTGGACAAAAGGGTAAAATAGTAATTTTACCCAAAAAATCAAAATTTGAGACATCAAAATTCAGAATTTGATGAGAAATATGAATCCAATGCTACTAAGTATGCTCAATTCTGAGATCATGGGAATAAACCCTAATTTTTTTTATACATAAAGGGCAAAATGGTCTTTTTACACCATGTGGGCCCACAAGGGACCCAAAAACGAATCCTATGGCCAGCCTGCATGAAATCATGGGTCAAACTCATACCAGCTGGTCTTGGGGAAGAAAGTGGAGAATGGGAGAATCCAATGCTAATTTAATAATAAAAAATTAACCATCATCATTACACATCATCATGAGCCCAAAATGCCTATAAATACACCCCCAAAAATCCTCTAAAAATGTTCATACAAATCCCATGAAATTTTATTCATTTTTCCTACAAATTTAGACCTAGATCCATCCCCAAAAACCCAAAACTCTCAAGAGATCTCCCTCTTTTCATTTTCTCTTTCTCTCTCAAGATTGGAACAAGAGACCTAAATTCAATTAGGCAATCTGTTCTAGTTCAAATATCACAAATCTCACCGTCAAAAACTTCCTACCATACCTTAGCTACAAAACCCATAGAGAAATTTTGAGATCCAACGGTTTAAACAATGGGAATCACAAGAAAGGTGGATCTTGGGCCATCTCTTCATCAAAAAGGGTATTCTTTTAAATTGGACATATAACTAACATTTTTTTCTCCAATCAGATAGGTGGAAATACTTCTTGGACATGTTTATTAGTGTTTTGTGAAATTTTTACTTTATTGTAATTTTATTTGGGTAAAAAAATGGTAAAAATAAAGTAAATAACAAAACCTTAAATTAATGACGATTGAGGCTCAGATGAAAAATCTGACCCTACTAATAGATCCAGAAGGGTCCAAAACCCCTAGGGTAAATTTTTTTACTAAATTTCATGGAATTTTGGGCCCTCAATTGAGAAGGGATTGATTGGACAGTCCAAATGGACTGTCCGATCTCCCGATCGGACTAGAGTCCCACGGACGTCGCATGAGACGGCGCACGGAAGCTCCGCATATGGAAGTGTTCCCCTTGTGCACGTAGCACGTGTGATGTTGTCCTGCGCGCGTACGTGGACATAACGAGCTGGAGAGTCCGTCGCGTCCCGGAGATGGATGCACGATGAACCGCGCGTTCCGCCCGGCCTGTTTTCGCCCAACTAATTTGGGCCATCCATTCCGATGGGCCCAGATCAAATCTAGGCCTAGGGATAGACTGTGAACTTCCAGATCCAATTCCGGAGTCATATGAACTCCAAATGTAGATCAGAAAGAAGTTGTGGAAAGCTTAAAACCTCTATTTTCTTATGAAATGATAAAATGGGGAAAATATGCAATAAAACATTATGTATTTAGGAAACAAGTTTCTAATTGCAAAGATCTTCAAGATTTGAGATGATCAAATCTTGGAAATATGTTTTAATAATGATATAATATTGAAATGAAGTTATCTAAATGATTTATTTGGACAAATCTAAGTGATATTAAGGGATTTACCCACTATGGTAGGAAAAACTCTAAAAATTACAAAGGGACCCACTTGATCAATAAGATCAAGTGTGATCAGATCCTTGGGATGGATGGAATGGATGTTGATATGATGAAATCCAAAGAGATCATGGATGGATTATGAAAAAAACAAATCAATATGATCTTTGGACCTTAATAAAGAAAACCCCTAAATATAGCTAAAACCCTTAATCAAAAGGAAAATATCTAAGATCTAATGGTTGGATTATAAGAAAAAGTTTCTAATAATCTTAATCTAATTAATTTACATGTCTTTTATTTGATAAAAGAATTGTAAAAGTGATTTATGTTATAAATTAGGAAGCATGATAGTGTAATTCTTAAATTTTACATGCTACGCTCTAAATGTTATTAGATTGTTATAATAGGCTAGAAATTTAATTATCTTAGGGCCAAGTTAGGTTGAATTTGAGATTTTAGCATGATTCCATGAGATTACTAGTAAAATTTCATATATTACATAACTTAGGATTATGTTAGCTTAAGTATAGTTTTATTCCATTAGGTTAAGTTACATTCATAGGGAGCATGTTAGTATAAATGTTTGTTAAATTTATATTGGAGTCATGCTTTAAAGTTTATGATTTAATTGTTGTCAAATTTTATTAGTAGATTCAAATGTTAAGTAGTTGTTGAGATATAATGAGCATAAGTCACCAAAATGTAATCTAATTGGAAATTAGAGTTTCATGAACACATAAGGGGAAGGAATGACTTTGACTTGACATTAGTAAGGTTATAGTTAGTAGGACAATATAAGGATTATCAAATCCTTAGCCCAAAATAGGAGAATAATAAACCACATGAATGACATTGTAAATGTTCATGGCTTAGTTAAAATCTATTAGAAAGAGTACTTAGGGTCAACATACTTATAGGAACCTTATGAAAGGTTGAGCTAGGGTCACTCAAGTGAATGTTGAACATAGTGGTTAAGGGGGTTATCTAATAGAGCCTCGCTCTTCCCCTACCTTCCGTTGACGTTTGTGAGGTCTAAATGCCTCCTTACATGAGGATTGAAGTAACCACTTTGTGTTCACCCATTCAGCTAGTAAGCCTTAGCCAATTGGAAATATGAGGAGTAGTCTAGACTTGGGCTTAAATAAGTTACCTTCAACCAGCAAAACATTAACTGATTGAATAATAATAGTAAGAGCATAAAAGGTTAGTAAATTACCTAACCCTAATAAAAACTGTAAGTAAGATAAGGATGATCAAATAAGTTCCATTAGATCTTGGATGATCAAGAACAATAAGAAGAAGAATATTATATTGTACTTAGTATGCATGTTATAGTTCATTAGATTAGATAATCCAAACCCTTGATCAAAGATGATTCAAGGAAGAAAACCATGATCATCCTCCTTAGGGATGATCCAATAACTGAACTTAGATCAAAGAAGAACTAGATGAAAAAATATTTAGGACCTTGATCTTTATCAACATGTGTAGATTGTCAATCAATGGATCTATGAAAGATCAAGATCAAGGAGATGGACACACAGAGACTTAGAGATAGAAAAATACTTAGATATGAATGATCTAAAGATCATTTTAAACATTAGATCTAGTGATCAATAGGATTGTTCATAATTTATATATATTGGCAATATGTATGGATGTACAGATTATATACATCAGTCAGGATCATGGAAGATTTGGGAAAAGGGATCACTCCTTAAAGGTAGGAGGATTTGATGAATGCATTTACATGGGATGAACACGATTGAACCCATGACCTTATGTTGATAAGAGTAATTGTTAATACTTGTATTAAATCCCCTGAAAACCTTATGATCCAACCAAACACATATAAGATGGTTAAGGACTAGACTATAAGTGAATAGGGAACTGGAAGATATTTCAACCCTAAATAAATAGATAGATGGTCTGATATGTATGAAATTTATTTTACATACAAGCTTGGAGGCTTGTGAGTTTGTTTTAATAGGCATAAGCCTAGGGGGATGCTATGCTAGAGGAGTTATAAGGGTTTGGCCACCACCTCCTTGAAATTTGATGATTTGATGATACCTTGCCCTATGAGAGGCTAAAAGTCGGGTGGGGCAATTATGGGAAGATCACCACTGTGAAAGTCCTGTCCCCCCATATGGGCAGTGACATAATATTTTCCACCGTGGTATCAGTGGTGAACATGGTAGTTATCCGAGCGCGCTAGTACGGATCAAACTGCACCATGGTGGCCCTTTGATTATTTTGCACTATGATGCCTATGAGAGTAGGCATAGTGAAATGCCTTGTGCTTTAGCATAATGAAATGCTAGGTAATTGCTTATTACCAATATTTTCCAAGAAGGGAAATTCCCAGTATAGGATTAGCTGAAATACTAAATTCTCACAATCGAGAGAATTGATCATCTTCGTGGGGAATGATATTTGACTACTTTCATAAATTTAACTGATTTACGTATGTATAATATGTATGTATATGGATGTACATAAATTACAAAGTAAAGAGTAGAGACATGAATATGTTTAGGGATAATGGGACTATGAAGTGTTGGAATTACATTGTCAATTTTTATGCTTCTTGAATCCCCTACCAAGCATTGCTTGCTGAGATATTGTAAATGTTGCAATATCTCACATACAGGGAAGGGGAGTTAGGAGCTCAAGACGATAGAAGACTTGAACAGAATAATCTTCAAGGTATACCCTTGAACACATGTATTTTGCTTTGTTTGAGCGTGTTGTAATGAGAGTTTCATTGTATGGTGAGCTTTGAGTTGGATTATGTAATTTGGACAAGTATTGTAATGGATTTGGCTGTACTGTGAACCACTGGATGGATTATGGAATTTAATGAAAATATATTCCTTCAATGGAATTTTATCTTATCCAAAGTTCTACTTATGATGTTGAGGTCACGGGTTCAAGGCGTGGAATCAGCCTCTTGCAAAAATGCAAGGTAAAGTTGCCTACTTTAGGCCATTGTGGCCCGCCCCTTCCCCGGACCCCACATAGGCGGGAGCTTTGTGCATCGGGGCTGCCCATTACAAAGTTCTACTTATGTTATGTATGAAGTGATGACTTGGGTTTTACAAAACAAGTTCTAAAGAAAAGAATTTTTGCTTCTTTGTTTTGCAAATTTTTTTTACACAATTAAGGGCCTTGCCTTTCAAAATACATTACAAAACATGTTACAAAAACCCGGGTCATCACAAATGGTTAGGATGTCTAGAAAGGAGACACATGATGCCCTTAAACCCAATCCTTGTTGTAGAACCATTTGATGTTTGGGGCATAGATTTCATGGGACCCTTCCCTAATTCTTTTGGAAATTTCTACATCCTAGTAGGAGTGGACTACGTGTCCATGTGGGTGGAGATTGTACTGCGTAAAACCAATGACTGCAAGGTAGTAGTATAATTTTTAAAGGAAAATATTTTTGCACGGTTTTGTACTCCATGTGCCATAATAAGTGATGGGGGAAACACCTTTGTAATAAAGTGTTTAAGAATCTAATGAAAAAGTATGGTGTTAATCATAGGATAGCTATCCCATAATACCCTCAAATTGTGATGACCAGGGTTTTTGTAACACGTTTTGTAATGTATTTTGAAAGGCAGGGCCCTTAATCGTGTAAATTTTTTTTCCAAAACAAAGCAGCAGAAATTCTTTTCTTTAGAACTTGTTTTATAAAACCCAAGTTATCACTTCATACATGACATAAGTAGAATTTTGTACAAGATAAAATTCTATCAAAGGAGTAGACTTTTATTAAATTCCAGAATCCATCCAGTGGTTCACAGTACAGCCAAATCCATTACAATACTTGTCCAAATTACATAATCCAACTCAGAGCTCACCATACAATGAAACTCTCATTACAATACAACACTCTCAAACAAAGCAAAATACATGTCTTCAAGGGTATAACTTGAAGATTATTCTCTTCAAGTCTTCTATCGTTTTGAGCTCCTAACTCTCCTTCCCTGTATTTGAGATATTGCAACATTTACAATATCTCAGCAAGCAATGCTTGGTAGGGGATTCAAGAAGCATAATAATTGACAAAGTGATTCCAATACTTCATAATCCCATTATCCCTAAACATATTCATGTCTCTACTCTTTACTTTGTATTTATGTACATTCATATACATACATACTATACATGGGTAAATCAGTTAAATTTATGAAGGTAGTCAAATATCATTCCCAACTAAGCTGATCAATTCTCTCCATTAAGAGAATTCAGTATTTCAGCTAATCCTACACTGGGAATTTTCCTTCTTGGGAAATATTGGTAATATACAATTACCTAGCATTTCATTATGCTAAAACATAAGGCATTTCGCTATGCCTATCCTCATATGCATCATAGTGCAAAATAATCAAAGGGCTACCATGCTGTAGTCTGATCCGTACTAGGCGCTCTTATAACAGCCCTGTTCACCACTGATACCACGGTGGAACATATTATGTCATTGCCCATATGGGGGGACAGGACTTTCACAGTGGTGGCCTTCCCATAATTGTCCCACCCAACTTTTAGCCTCTCATAGGGCAATGTATCATCAAATCATCAAATTTCAAGGAGCTGGTGGCCAAACCCTTATAACTCCTCTAGCATAACATCCCCCTAGGCTTATGCCTATTAAAATAAACTCATAAGCCTCTAAGCTTGTATGTAAAATAGACTTTATACATATCAGACCATCTATCTGTTTACTTAGGGCTAAAATATCTTCTAATTTCCTATTCACTTATAGTCTAGTCCTTAACCATCTTATATGTGCTTGGTTGGATCATAAGGTTTTCAGGAGATTTAATACAAGTATTATCATTACTCTTGTCAACATAAGGTCATGGGTTCAATCATGTATATCCCATGTAAATGCATTCATCAAATCCTCCTACCTTCAAGGAGTGATCCCTTTTCCCAAATCCTCCATGATCTTGACTGAGGTATGTAATCTGTACATCCATACATATTGTCAATATATATAAATTATGAACAATCCTATTGATCACTAGATCATTCATATCTAAGTATTTTTCTATCTCTAAGTCTTTGTGTGTCCATCTCCTTGATCTTGGTCTTTCATAGATCCATTGATTGACAATCTACACATGTTGATAAAGATCAAGGTCCTAGATCTTTTATCATCTATTTCTTCATTGATCTAAGTTCATTTATTGGATCATCCCTGAGAAGGATGATCTTGGTTTTCTTCATTGAATCATCTTTGATTAGGATTATCTAATCTAATGAACTATAACATGCATACTAATAAACAATCATATTAAGTACAATATAATATTCTTATTCTTATTGTTCTTGATCATCCAAGATCTAATGGATCTTATTTGATCATCCTTATCTTACTTACAATTTTTATTAGGGTTAGGTAATTTACTAACCTTTTATGCTCTTACTATTATTATTCAACCAGTTAGTGTTTTGCTGCTTGAAGGTAACTTATTTAAGCCTAACTAGATTGCTCCTCTTATTTCCAATTGGCTAAGGCTTACTAGCTGAATAGGTGAACACAAAGTGGTTACTTCAATCCTCATGTAAGGACGCATTTAGACCTCACAAACATCAACAGAAGGTAGAGGAAGAGCGAGGCTCTATTAAATAACTCCCTTAACTACTATGTTCAACATTCACTAGAGTGACCATAGCTCAACCTTTCATAAGGTTCCTATAAGCATGTTGACCCTAAGTACTCTTTCTAATAGATTTTAATTAAGCCCATGAACATTTACAATGTCATTCGCGGGATTTATTATTCTCCTAGTTTGGGTTAAGGATTTGATAATCCTTATATTGTCCTACTAACTATAGCCCTTACTAATGTTAAGTCAAAGTCATTCCTTCCACTTATGTGTTCATGAAACTCTAATTTCCAATTAGATTACATTTTGGTGATTTATGCTCATTATATCTCAACAACTACTTAACATTTGAATCTACTAATAAAATTTGACAGCAATTTAATCATAAACTTTAAAGCATGACTCCAATATAAATTTAACAAACATGCTCCATATGAATGTAACTTAACCTAATGGATTAAAACTATACTTAAATTAGCATGATCCTAAGTTATGAAATATATAAAATTTTACTAGTAATCTAATGGAATCATGCTAGAATATCAAATTCAACCTAACTTGGCCCTAAGATAATTAAATTTCTAGCCTATTATAACAATTTAATAACATTTAGCACATAACATGTAAAATTTAAGAATTACACTATCATGCTTCCTAATTTATAACATAAATCACATTTACAATTCTTTTATCAAATAAAAGACATGTAAATCAATTAGATTAAGATTATTAGAAACTTTTACTTATGATCCAACCATTAGATCTTAGATATTTTCCTTTTGATTAAGGATTTTAGCTATATTTAGGGGGTTTTCTTTATTAAGGTCCAAAGATCATATTGATTTGTTTTTGTCATAATCCATCCATGATCTCCTTGGATTTCATCATATCAACATCCATTCCATCCATCCCAAGGATCTGATCACACTTGATCTCATTGATCAAGTGTGTCCCTTTGAAATTTTTAGGGTTTTTCCACCATAGTGGGTAAATCCCTTAATATCTCTTAGATCTGTCCAAATAAACCATTTAGATAACTTAATTTCAATATTATATCATTATTAAAATATATTTACGAGATCTGATCATCTCAGATCTTGAAAATCTTGGCAATTGGAAACTTGTTTTCTAAATATAGAAAGTTTTATTACATATTTTCTCGATTTTATTATTTCATAAGAAAATAGAGGTTCTAACCTTTCCACAGCTTCTTCCCGATCTCAATTTGGAGTTCATATGACTCCCGAATTAGATCTGGAAGTTCACAGTCCATTCATAGGGCCTAGATTTGATCTAGGCCCATCGGAATGGACGACCTAGATCAGTCGGGGGGAAACGAGCAAGGTGGAATGCTCGAATAGTAGCACATCTGTCTCATACGGGCGATGGATGCTCCTGCCCAGGGCGTCCACGGACACATGGGGGATGACTTCGCATGCGCTGCGTGCGCGGGACGACATCGCACGCACTACACAAGCGGCATCCCGCACGCCGTCCATGGGACTTTGGTCTAATGGGGAGATCTGATAGTCCATTTGGATCGTCCAATCAATCCCTTCTCAATAGAGGGCCCAAAACTTCCTGAAATATTAGTGAAAATTTTACCCTAGGGTTTTTGGACCCTTCTGGATCAATTGGAAGGGTTAGATTTTTCATCTGAGCCCTCAATATTACTGATTTTAAGGTACAGACATTACTTTATTTTTACAATTTTTTACAAAAATAAAATTATAGTAAAATAAAAATTTCACAAAACACTAATAAACATGTCCAGGAGGTAGTTCCACCTACTTGATTGGAGAAAAATGTAGGTTATATGGTCCAATTTAAAAGAATACCCTTTTCGATAAAGAGATGGCCCAAGATCCACCTTTCTTGTGATTCCCGTTGTTTGAACCGTTGGATCTCAAAATTTCTTTAGGGGTTTTGTAGCTAAGGTATGGTGGGAAGTTTTTGATGGTGAGATTTGTGATATGGATCTAGAACAGAGTGCCTAATTGAATTTAGGTCTCTTGTTCCAATCTAGAGAGAGAAGGAGAAAATGGAAAGGGGGAGATTTCTTAAGAGTTTTGGGCTTTTGGGGATGGATCTAGGTCTAAATTTGTAGGGAAAGTGAAGAAAATTTTGTGAAAATTTTATGAACATTTTTGTAGGATTTTTGGGGTTGTATTTATAGGCATTTTGGGTCTTCTTTCATGATGATGTGTAATGATGATGGTTAATTTTTTATTATTAATTTAGCATTGGATTATCCCATTCTCCACTTTCTTCCCCAAGACCAGTTGGTATGGTTTGACCCATGATTTCACATGGGCTGGTCATAGGATTTGTTTTTGGGTCCCTTATGGGCCCCATGTGGGCCCCACATGGTGTAAAAAGACCATTTTGCCCTTTATGTATAACAAAATTAAGGTTTATTCCCATGATCTTAGAATTGAGTGTACTTAGTGGCATTGGATTCCTATTTCTTAGCACATTCTAAATTTTGATGTCTCAGATTTTGATTTTTGGGTAAAATTACTATTTTACCCTTTTGTCCAAAAAATGAAAAAAATTAAGGATTTTTCATCCGAATTCATAATTTGTCGTGTTTATAGTAATTTTGAAGCATATGCTAAGTTTAATTTTGATTGTACATGTATTATTCCTTGATTATACTTTTATAAAAAGTATATTCTAAATAACCCTAATATTTTAGCCCAAAATTTCTAAAACTCAAACTTTATTGATTTTCTCAATCAATTACACAAATTGGGCTTATTACACAAACTAGTGGCCATGTAGAGGTCTTGGATAGGGAGATTAAGTGTATTCTAGAAAAGACAGGCAATCCAAGTAGGGAAGACTGGTCTATGTGATTTAATGACGCTTTGTGGGCTTATCGTATAGCCTATAAAACTCCAATAGGCATGTCACCCTACCGCCTGGTTTATGGAAAGGCCTGACACTTACTAGTAGAGCTTGAACACAAGGCATATTAGGTTATCAGAAAGCTCAATTTTGAATTAGATGCTACTGGGACCCATTGTAAGTTCCAACGTAATGAGTTGGAAGAATTGAGAAAGGATGCATATGATTCTGCATGAATAAACAAAGACTGGATGAAGGTTAATCATGATTGCCAATTCTTAAAGAAATCCTTCACAAATGGACAAAAGGTCATATTGTATAATTCACGATTGCATCTCTTTCTAGGAAAACTCAAATCTAGATGGACTGGAACTTACATCGTATGAATAGTATACCTGCATGGGGCCATTGAGATTGAGAAGGATGGTGAAATCCAAAAAGCAAATGGTTAGAGGTTAAAATTTTTCCTAGAAATGCCTAATCTTGAGATTGAAGAGATGCTTTTAGAGGCACCCCATTATCATGACCCACCTTAGACTACTTTAGAAACCTTGTTGCTCATCACCCTCGCACTCATCACAACATCTAGCTGAAGATGTAAAACTTAATGCTCCCGGGGAGGCAACCCATTTGTTTTTCAAAACCTAGTCTTCTACATCTTTCTATATTCATATAGGGTCTTATGTTTTCAAACATTGGGGAGAATGTTTCATTCAGGTTTGGGGGTATATATATACAAGAAGGTTTTAAATTTTCTTAGTTTTCTTAAATTTTTGAAAAAAAAGAAGAAATTCTTAGGTAGATTTCCCTTACTGTGATGAGAATTGGATGTTTAGAACTTAATTACTCTAATGTTTCCCCTATTAATTAAAGAGTATATGGCTAGTTCTGCATATTATTCATGTGTTGACACATTTTATGAAAGTTAATTCTTAGAAATATTTATAAACAGCACATAATCAAGACTAATAAAGATGTATGACTTAGAGACCTTGAGAAAAATTAGTGGAGAACTATGACGTAGTGAGTTTTAGTGACTATCTACTTTCAAGAGAGTTGTAAGTAATTCTATAGTTTCCTCAGTGTACCGAATTTAGTGTGATCCTATGATCCTTGTTTTGGTTAACTATTAAGAATAAATACAAGTAACAGCTTTCTTTCTAGAAAATTTATTGAATCTAATAGGCTTTAGGAAACTTAGGGAATGATATAGGCCATCCTTGTTATCCTAGAGACATAAAACTTACCCAATACAGTACACCATTAGTTAACTCCTTAAGCCTATTATTAAGCTTTTTATTTCTTAACCCCATTTACCTTAACCTAGAAAAACCAAGAAAGAAAGAAATATCAATTAACCCAATTTTCAAAATGAGTAGAGTTAGTAGTAAAGTTCAAAAAAGGACAAAATGTTAATGAAGTGAAAAGCACAAGAAGTCTTTCTTCCAAAAATTCAAAAAGAAAAATGAAAAGAAAGAGATATTAGAAATAGAAGAGAAAAATTGAATGACAAGAATACAAAGGAAATTCACTTCAGTATAGTCAAGGATCAATTTCTACCCTTCTTATTCTGAACTTGTGCCAAGCCTACATTTCCTCCCGTTTAAAAACTTGTGGATCTTAGGTGGAACATAGCCTAAAGGATGATATACAAAGGACTTAAGGTAAACTATCCTTACTCTTCTTGGTAATAACATCCACTCCTAAGGAACACTTTCCTTTGTCTCATCAGCACTTAAAAATTTATGTGAATCATTAGCTTATTGAATCCGATCACATAAAGAGAGAAATATGATCAAACCCTTATATGAGAGCACTAGTTATTGAGACTCTAAATGTAAGGATTTGAGGATAAAACATATTTCCAATAGAATTTAAGCATATCTAATTAGAAGTCATGACTTATGTGGCTGTACACACATATGGATTCTGAGAAATAACTAGAATAAAATGTCTTTAGTATGTGTATAATTTGTATAATTGTTAGTCCTCTCCATTAAGTTGTGAAAAAACTAATAGAGTGTTAATGAATGAGGATTTTTTGAGATAAAATAGGGAACTCAACATTAGGAAATTTCATGGGTATATTCATTGTAAACCCTCATGAGGCTTAACTCGTCCACTGAGGGTAACATAGGAGTTTAGGGGCTTATTGCATGTGTTTTTTTGCATATTTTTTCTTGGGATTTGTAGTAGATTTTGTAAAATGATTTTTTGCATATTTTTCTTGGGACTAGCAAAATGCTAGTTTGGGGGTTGTGATAAGTGTTTAATATTCCATAGAAACTACCCAATTAGTTACCCGTGTTACAAATTGGGGTAAATTAATGTTTTTGACTAAATTCATAATACATGCATTTTTTTGACCTAATGACTAAAAAATTTGATATTTGGTAGGTCTAAAGGCTAATTGAAGGTAAGAACGTGATTAATCATATTTTTTAAGATTTAATTAGAGTTTTTTTTATATTTTATAAGAAGTGAGATGGTGATTTGATGACCAAGATTGATCGGGGTGAAATTAGAAGATTAAGATCAAAAGATCTAGTCTAAGCCTAAAATTCATCAATCTAATATGAGATCAAGGTCAAGATCATCTTTAGGATAGGCAATGGATGTAATTAGAGGTTCTAAAGGTTGCCAAAATGGGCCCATGCATATGCCATGCAAAGCCCACCACCTTTGCATGGGTTGCACTTAAGCCACTTAGCTATATTCAAGCCATGAACAAAAGGACACACTAAGGATCCAAGACAACCACTAAAGCAAAGGATGAGTTATCAAGCTAAACCAAGAGCGCTATCTAAGCAAGCCATGAAGCCATGCCAATGGATCCCTCAAAGTTAGCCATCAAAGTTACATGAGCTAAGTTAAATGGAAGGCCATGATTGATGGGGAATTTGAAGAATTATCCTTGATATTTATGGTAATATTTTGAAGAGAATTAAAGGAAAATTTACTAGGATAAGGTGGCATTTGTACCAATAGGAAGAGATCATTCTATTTTTCATGTTTTTTGTACTTTTTTCTCACTTTCCACCTCACCCCTAAGATACATCACGAATTTCACTTTCCATTCAAGAGTCCTACCTTTCTAAGACTCCTCCACCTTCATACTCCCATTTAGACCACCTAACCAATCCCTACCCATTTGTTTCCTCCCACCTTCCCTTCTCTTTCTTACCACATTACCACCCAACCACTTTCCATAATTAAAGAGGCTCCAACAATTTCTCAAAGGGGGAGATGCCTCTTACTAAAAATAAGGTGTCTCCTCACCTACTTGCACTCAAAAGGCAGCCACTCGATCCCACTTAAAAAACCTAGCTACCCACCCATCCTAGCCTTCCAAATTACCTATTTTCATGCACACCACACCTTAGTTTTAGGTTACTTATAAAATAAAGGAGAAAATTTATAAAAGAACCACAAAAAATCAAAGTAAAGGTCTCTCTTATTCACAGGAAAAAGGTGCCTCCTTCACTTTGATTGGACATGCTCTTCCTCCATCACTTTCCTCTAACTTTTTGCCTTAAGCTTTCTTTTTTTTGGGTGCTGTTTTACCTTCCAAGGTGGGTCTGCTACTTTCTCAAGTGTTCCATGCTTAGGCCTTGGGTGCTTGATTCTTCCTTGAGAGGTTGGTTAGTCCTCTTTGTTTTTCTCCTTGTTTGATCTTATTTCCATTGTTCTAGCTAATGCTTTTCAATTCCATCATTTTCTTCTTTACCTATTGATTAAGATCCAAGGTTGGTTTTTCCCTTGAAGTGACAGCCAAGGGAAGTCACCTTCAATCCAATCTTTGTCCTTACTTTTCGTTGCCTTTTAGCTCTCTTTTAGTTTCCATGATCTTTAGCTTGTTTGTCTTAGTTTTCTTACAGTGTTGCCTTTATATTCCTTTAGATTTACCCAAGCTTATTGGAGGAGGAATCATTACTAAGATCTACTTTTGCGTTTATTTTGGGTGAAAGCATAGTGTGTGCTCTCCAAAAGTGTAACACACCATCCATGTCACTATTTCTAAGGCAATACAATTTGATATTCAATGGAAGTTCTTTGGTTGAAGGATGATGATGATTGATTTACATGGTTATTTCATGGTTTAGTAATTAACTTAAAATTATTGTTTCATCCATTCCATCTAATCCAAACCAACAAGGAATTAAAACCATGCATCTAGTTCAATGGTGGAACACATGGTTTTGAAGGCCTTTAGGGCTGAAGTTGATTATTCGCGTTAATGTGCTGCCCAACTATAGATCAATATTTTAATTACTCATATCAAAAAGCATACAGGATCCTTCCCAAAATCATGCTGAATCCATGCGCCAACCCATAGTTGGAATGCTTGGTTTTGAATAATTTGGTGATTAATTGAATTCCAAGTTAATGCATTCATTCATGTTAGGAAAAGTAGTTAGCAAGTGTTTGATTGTTGATCTTGATTTTGTTGCTGGCATGTGTTAATTAGTTGTTAATGTTTTCATTCCCATGAATTTAATTGATTTCTTTAAAATTTGCATGATTAGGAAAGTAGTTGATTAGTGCATGATTCCTTCGATTAATTTTTAACTTTCATGCTTAGAAAGTTAGATTTAAGAAAGTTGCTAAATTGCATTTTTAGAAGTCTTAATTTAGGAAAATCATAAATTTAGGAAGTTTTCATCTAGGAAAGTTTATTTTTATAAAGTGTATGTGTTAGAAAATTGTTGAATTCAGCATGTTTTAAGTTTTTGCATAATTTCCATTTCCATGTGTTAATTTTTATTTTTATTTTTAAAAAAGATCACTTGAATTTGGCTAGGTTAAATTATTTAAAGTAGGGACCACTAGTATTGCAATCGTTCAATTCCTCATGAGATGGACGTCCCTAGTGTGCTATACTAATCGATTTATGTGCTTACAAGTTTAACTTAAAAATTACAACAGATTTGTCAATTTTGAGATTTCTAGATCCATTGGCTAATTCTTCATTCTCACTATCATATTTCAAAATGAATTTGCTAAGAATAGGTTTGATTCATTAAAATTTCATGAGAAAATTCTTCAACTAAAAGAGCCCTTAGATTAAATACTCTATAAGCCTCATTGATCTTAGAATATCCAAGAAAAATTTCAATATCAGACTTTAAGTCAAGATTTCCAAGATTATCCTTACCATTATTCAAATTGAAACATTTACAAACAAATGCTCTGGAAAAGGAAATATTAAGCTTT
This sequence comes from Warburgia ugandensis, assembly GCA_035236585.1. Classification (NCBI taxonomy): domain Eukaryota; kingdom Viridiplantae; phylum Streptophyta; class Magnoliopsida; order Canellales; family Canellaceae; genus Warburgia; species Warburgia ugandensis. The sequence continues at coordinate 31,418,349 of CP141127.1, read as the reverse complement.
CTACCTTTCCATAATTGATAGTGTCCTTCTCAGAATTGGTTGAATTATGCATCTATTCAAAATAAAACAAGTCACAGCTTTTACCCCAAAAATACTTGGGAATGGTATTTTCACAAAGCATGGTCATATCAAGTTCTTCAAGTGACATATTCTTCCTTTCAACAACTTCATTTTGTTAACGAGTTCTATGCACTAAAAAATTGTGTTAAATTCCATGCTTGTCACAATAGTTTTCAAAATCCTTCTTTTAAAATTCTCCGCCATGATCACTTTGAATTGATGAAATCATAAATCCTTTTTCCTTTTGAAGTGTCTTGTAAATTCAGAAGATGTTTGGAGATCCTAATCCTTTTGAGCTAAGAGATTGACTATAACCAAGGAATATTTCTTTCCTCTTGGACTAGTGGCTCTATTGGCCCAATAATGTCTCAATGAAGAAGCTACAAGGGTCATTTAGTTACGGCAAAGAAGTTTTGATCTATTTTCCAAATTGGCAAGAATTATATGGATTGTCTTTTTTCAAAATTAATTTTTGGCAAGCCAACAACTAAGTTTTTCTTTGAAATCCTTTTCAAATATGACATGCTACTCTATGCTAGTATCTTATCCATAAGTAAGAAATAGCACATTCCTTATATACTACATATTTATCATTTGAATCATATGAATTAAAATAAAACAAGTATGCATTACCATTCATATGCAACATATTTGATAGATTCATCATCCTTATGTACTAATAGAAAATAAGAATATTTATATTTAACTCTATATCTTCAGTCAATCAATTGACTAGTAATGAGAAGATTATGATTTAAACCTATAACATACCATACCTTGTTTGTGCAAAATGGAAGATCATTCAAGTTTCCATTATCTTCCCCTTGACTTTGCCTCCATATGTGACTTAACCTTCATCTTTTGGTTTGAATTTTGAGAAGAGATTTCTATCACCCGTCATATGCTCAGAACATGTATTGTTCAAAAATCATAGTTATTGTATAGGTTTAGCTTCTAGGCATATCTACAATGGATCTCTTAACTACCCAAACTTGTCTCATCTTGAGTTTGTAGGGTGCATTTCCATATCTATTGAAATAAGAATGATTTCTAGCATGATATGGATTTGGAAATTTCTTTTCATAAGAAATTTTTTTTCTTCGTTAAAACATGATAAGTATTTTTCAAATTTGTGTTTTATTTTCACAGAACTTCTAACTCATTCAATCCAGCTTGACTTCTCTTTTCCAAGAAAATCAAGCTCTTCTTTCAATAAATCACATTCTAATCTCAAAGAGTCATGCTCATCTACTAATGTACTATAAGTAGTTTTTAGACTAATATCATGTACATGTAATTCATGAATTTGAAGGCCTTTCAATTCAAGAGAAATTTCAAAAATCTAATTTCTCAAGTTTTTATTCTTCATATACCTTATCTTAAATGCATATGCTAAATTATGATAAGCATTACGCAGTTCATCAAAAGTTAATTCATTATCATCATGACCACATATGTCATTTTCTAAGGTAGATTCATCTTCTATGCCGTAAAATAGAGATTGGTTCTTTTTCAGAGTAAATGTCACTTGATGAATAGGAGCTACTGTTATCTTCATCACTTCATGCAGCTATAAGCATCTTCTTCTTTGTTCTCTTGCTTTCCTTGTTTAGTGAGGATTTCAGCTTGATATGACTTGATTTCTACATTTACAAACAATCTGGTCTTACTCGTTTCTTCCTTTTTGTTTTCTCTTTGGAGAACATCTTTTTATCTTCTTTCCTTTCGTAGCATTTTCTTTACCTGCTATGTAATTAGGGCTTCTTTCTGCTCACTCTAATTTTTTGTATCATTGGTCTCTAGTGTAGATTTGAGAGCAATTCCTTTGTCTTTCTTCTTTAAAGATTCTTCTCGTGGCTTTAGTCTAGTCTCTTGAGATATCTCATGAGTTATAAGTGATCCCATGAGTTCATCCAAACTCAAAGCATCCAAGTCTTTAGCTTCTTGGATTATAGTCTTAACATCCCAAGAGGTTGGTAGAGACCTTAAAACGTTACTAACCAACTCCTTGTTGGTGAAGAGTTCGTGAGACCCTGTAATGACTACCATATGGTTAATGTTTCAAAGTAATGAATAATTATCCTCTAAGATGACATAATGAGCTACTCGATCAAACTCATGTAGCCATTGTCTTTTTTAAAACCAATTTGAGGCCTAGTTATTATCAACTGAGGATTAACTACGAAAATGTTTCAAAAGATGGTATTTCAAACTGGGCATGAGCATTAATTAATTTGAAGAAATACTATTTGATTTGACCATTGCTCAGGTCACATTCATGGATCTCATTCAAAGGATGTTCGTACCATTCCTTAATAAATTTACCATCATATTTGTGGACTACATCACAGTCTATCCAGTGTCTAGAGCAACATTGTGAACACTTGCGTATAGAGTTGAATACATGCAAAACATAATTTATTTACTAAATATCATAGGTATAAAAATAGATTCTTGTGAATAAAGTTAAATTTATAGCCACATTATTTCAAATATAGTGTTTCAATGGACCCAGTAAAAGTAGAGGTAGTAAGAAGTGAGAAATACCCACAAGGGTGACAAGAATGCAAAGTGCTCCTATGTATTGTGGGATACTACCATAAATTGATTGAGAGACTCTCAAGTATTGTTTTATATGTGACAAAGTTGACAAGGTGTGAGATTCCCATGGGATGATGCATGTGAAGCAAGCCTCAAAGAATTAAAGGGAAAGTTGACCATGACACTATTATTTATTTTACCTTCAAATAATGGGTCTTTTGGTGGTTTTTAGTGATGCATTAGGTAGAGGATTAGGATGTGGCATAAGGGCTTGGAGTATTGAAGTGAGGGATCACACATTTCTAAAGATTCTCTAGGCTAATGAAGTTATGAAAATCAAAATAGAATAGAAGTATAGAAATAAAGAAAATTTTCTATGCAAAAGCCCTTTAGCAAAATCCTTTAGTTGAAGAGACCATCTGAGAACTAGAATCCACAATGAGATGAGAAAGATACATCTAGATTTGTTAAGGAATGACCTAAAAAGTATTTCAGGGATGAAATTTTTATGAGGCAAAAAATTTAAAAACTTGATTGTTTCATAGTGGAAATATTTACTTTTGCAAACATTTATCAATAGAACCAAATTAGCTCAATTGGTTATAGATTGAAATTGTATGCCTTTTTGGAATAGATTGTATTTTTGGAATAGAATTTTATTCTAAGAACCATAGGATGTCCAGATACAATGAACCTCTTAATTGGGCATTTTTCTCTTATTTGGATCTTTAAGAAAATTAGAATAAAACTAAGATTGGCAGCCATATACAAGACACAGGATTGAGATTCTGAGAATGTTTGTGAATCAGTCGAGTGAACATGGGATTGAATAAGCTTAGGATATGAACAATAAGAGGTTACAAGAGAGGAGACTTGGAGAATCTATGATAGAAAAGAATAGAAAGAAGACTCAGACCACTAAGAAAACTAGCCAAGATGTCTTCTAAAACACAGGACTTCTTGGGTCAAGGGAAAAAAGAGAGAAAGCCATTCGGGAGAGAAAGAGTGAGTGAGAGTTAAGAAAGAGGAAGGGAGAGAAATTTTAGTACAAGTTCAGCAGAGCACTGCATTTTGGAAAAGAAGAAGGTAGAAGAACGATATTCATCAATCAGGTAGGAAGCATAAGAACTTTTCTAAACCAGATGGTTTTCAAAGGAGAATTCATCATTATGTTTTTTATTCCATGTATTCATTATGGAAAATGAATGATGAAGATTTTTTATTTGTCTACATGACTTATTAAGCGAATACCATGTAGTTTGCTTGATATTTTGTATGGTTTGGACTAGGATGCTTTGGCCTATGGCATTGCACATCATATATAAGCATGCTCTCATTGAAATTTTCATCTTAAAATCATGAATATTGCTCATACATACATGATATGTGTTTGAGAGTTGACACCCTTTCATATACATTTCATACATGATACATCATTGATAACCATTATTTCAATTGGATTTATATGCATCTATATTTGGAATGAATGCATATGAATGATGCCACAATATGATGACATTAATTTCTAAAAATCCAACTCTTATACACATGCTAACAAGATGTATCCTAGTGTCGATGAACAATCTTTTGTAAATTCACTATTTTGATCTTATATGATAAAGTGATAGTTTTCAACTCTTGCACTATTGTTTCAAATATGATTTAGATAAAAAAAAGGTTGTTAAATGTTATAAACCTATGCCATGTTCCCATCAGAATTGGATGGTACAGATGTGATTTTTTAGTTTGATTTTTTCTAAAAGAAAACATGTTTCAATGATGGGACTTGGGATTTACACTTAATTTGAGTATAGTGATTACTGCTATTTTAAGAAAATGTCATGGTATGGATCCTGGATTTTTGCACTGGAAGTGCTTCATGGACACTATGCACATGCATGGCACTATGCACACAGGCTAGGCACATTGCACTGGTAGTGCCTATGGCACACAGCACAAGATGCATAGTGCACTGGGAATGCCCGTGGCACACAACAGGGCGTACAACACACTAACAATGCCCATGGCTCACAACACTGGGTGTGGCATACATCATGGGACACATAGTACACTAACAATGCCCATGGCACGCAACATAAGTCACATAGTACACTGGTAGTGCCCATGGCACACAGCACAGGCTACACGATGCACTGGTAGTACCTATGACATATATTAGAGGGTGCATACAACAATGCACATGGCACACTAGTAGTGCACATGCATATGTAGCAATGTACTGGTGTATATAGAAGTGTGCATGGTATGCTAATAGTGCACATAGTATATTGAGCAGTGCACATAGCAACACAGGTGTAGAATGCAGTGTGTGGGAGTGTATGGATATATGAACACCATTAATGATATTTAAAATAGTACTCAAGGCATACATGTGTATGCACATAGATTTGTTCAAGTTATGCATGCCATTTTTATTAGATTTTGAATGTTTTAAAATATAGATATATGTGCATAGTTTTATATAAAATTTAGCATGCTGAACACTTAAAAATGATGCAGAGGTTTCTAAGCTTTGATTATTGATTTATACAATTTAAGTAGAGCATTTGTAGAGAATAAGATGCACTCATGACTTATATAAAGAAAGGGCATAGTGGGTTGTAACCCAATGACTTTATATACATTCCTATAAGCATTTGAAAATGATTTACAAAAGATAGTATTTTTTGTGTATGTGAAATGAACAAATAAACACGTATTTATTGTACAAGAATTTTCTACGCATATGTGCATAGAAAACATATTTAAATGCTTTTAACATTACAAAAAAAAAAATGATATTGGTATTGATTTTGAAATTGTGCTCTAAGGTTGCAACAATATAGATTTTTGATAAGTCAATGGTGGACCAATAATGAGAACATATTCATTTATTATTGATGACTGTTGTAGTTGATACTCGTATAGTCAGCATATGTAGACGACTTTTGTAGTCGATATAAGAAGATTATGAAACCCTAATGGATCTATGCTCATAGGATTAGATTAGTCCTTGGCCTCCGAAATAGATACTTGCTCAAAAGAAGGCCATGGACAAGAGTATGTGTCATGGGGAGACTACTATTAAATAGATCCAATACCCCCATGAGGACTGGCATAGATCTCTCAATATCCATGATTGAACATAGTTGGACGATGTTCCTCTATGTGCATAGTATGCCATATATCGTTATACGACATGAACTTACATGTTAGTCACCCCTGAGCTTATTGATCATTGCCTATTTGGGCAATGTGGCACATGTTGCTACTTACATTGCTAAAATTGGGACTCATAAAGATAGCAAAAAGAAGACAATTTTTAGTAAACCATCTTTGTAAAAATAATCTAAGATGGTTTACTCAAGCTGACTTTAAAAATCACCCAGAAAAATATGATTATACTCTAACTATCTTCTTTAGTTTCATGGACTTTTAATGATGATTTTCCTAACCTTCTTTAATTTTTAAAGATGATTTTGTCAAAGCATTTTTATAAGTGTCTTATGTATCAAAATCCTAAAACTTTTGGTCTCTTCTATATTGCACCATATTAGACCATATAGATAGTCTAAACCTCATCTAGTTGTATTTTCGCTTGGATAGCTTCAACTAAAAATCCTCAGTCAAATTGAAATTACATATTCTACACCGATATAGATCATTTAAGTGTTGGTTAGGATCTTTTTCTTATTTTGTCTCATGTTTTATCATTTACATAATTCTGGTTATAATGCTCCTTCCTTAAAGTTAATTTTTCCTTTTTGATTATGGAGTTTTCATGTTTATTAATTGCATCAATGTTTCCTATTAATTGTATAATCTTACATAATTTAGTCTTTTTACATTTAATTTATAATTCACACATTTAGTCGTTGGTAAAATGCCTAACCAAGTCCACTAATCTTTTCATGTTTGAAAAGTCTTGGTAGGGGTGATTGTAATTGCATGTATTGTCCATGCTCAAGATGTAAAAACCTAAAAAACCTAATTGTAGGTGAGTTGAGAAAACATTTATGCTTCAATGGAGTTGATGAAGCGCCTTGATTTGGCATGTAGAGGAACTTCCTCATAGGCCATTTACAAGGACAAGAGATGTGATGAAGAAGATACTTAAGGAACTATCCTACATAGTACAACTGCACCAATGTTTCAAGATGCATACAATGACTTTTAGGATGACCGAACAATTGTAGACTACATTGGAAGAAGTTGATGAGCCATTGTATGTTGGGTGTATATATTATACGAAGTTGTCTACAGTGATAGAACTTTACAATGTGAAATTGAGATTTGATATTTTCAGATTAAGGTTTTATGGAAGTCTTGAAAGTGGTGGGAAATTTTTTTCAAAGGAGAATAAATTAGTGAGGTCCAAATTGGAGCCAAAGAAAATCCTTGCTACCCTAAGGATGAAGGAGGAGAAGATAAGTGCTTGTCCCAATGACTACATCTTGTACTAGAAGGAGCACAAGGATAGAACTAACGGTCAAGATGAAAGTTGAAGAAGAATTCAACTACGTAGGTAAAAGATGTTCTTGCAATGTCCTTTGGTATTTATCTAAATTTATCATGTATCAAATTTTGAAAATAAAGAAAGAGACCAAAAGCATCTTTTGTAATAACCCCAATTTTTGTAAATTGATTGAGAAAATCAATAAAGTTTGAGTTTTCAAAAATTCTAGGCTGGAATATTAGGTTATTGGAAATTCTATTTTTATAGAGATTAAAATATGGTTTAAAACTTAGAAATTATGAATGTACTTGAAAAACCAATCGAAATGACACTAAGTACTTTCAATTCTGAGTTAAAATGAAAAATCCCTAATTTTCTTCATTTTTATGAATAAAAGGGTAAAATGGTAATTTAGCCATAACTGAGAACTAAGACATCAATATTTAGAATGTACTTAGAAATACGATTCCAACTCCACTAAGTACACTTAATTCTGAGTTCGAAAGAATAAAATGGATTTTTCTCCTTAAAAGGGCAAAATGGTCCTTTCACACCCCTGTGGGGCCCACAAATGAATCCAATGGCTAGAAAACATGTAATGAGTGGTCAAACCACTACTAGCTTCTAGTGGAGAAGGAGGTGGTAGTGGAGGATCCAATGCTAATTTAATATTTAAAAGAATTAAAACATAATTATTACAAGTAATTATAAAAAATGCAAAACACCTATAAATACCCCCCAAAAAATCCTCCAAAAATTTTCATAAAATTTCCCACAAAATTATCTTACTTACCATGAAAAACCAGATCTAGATTCATTTCCAAATTCCCAAAACTCTCTCTTCTTTCACTTTCTCTCTCCTCTCTCTAGATTGGACCAAGAGACCTAAATTCAATTAGGCGCTCTATTCCAAATCAAATCTAACAAATTACACCATTCATATTATCCTGGACTACCTTATCTACAAAACCCCCAAATCAATTTCAAGATCCAACAGTGCAATTAACGGATAATCACAAAACAAGCGGGCATTGGGTTATCTTATCATCGAAAGGATATTTATTTAAAATTGGGCTCCAAATCTACATTTTTCTCCAATCAGGTAGGTGAAACACTTCTTATACTTATTTCATGTTAGTTTATGTAAATTTTATTTTTTTGAAATTAGTTTTAGGTTAAAAATTATAAAAATCAAGTAATAATAAGAAACCTTGATTTTTCGATGATGGAGGGCTCAGATGGAAAATCTAAGCCTTCCAATCGATCCAGAAGCATCCAAAACTCTTAGGGTAGAAATTTCAAGAATTTTTATTAAGTTTTGAGCCTGTAATTGAAGACGAATTGATTGAACGGTCTGAAAGGGACTGTCCGATTTTCCTAAGAAGATCGGGATCCTGGGATGCTGCGGGAAAACACGCCTTGCAGGAGCGTCTCCTAGTGCGATGCCATCCCGACGGAATGGCCGTGTGCCAATGTTAGTCATGGGCAGTACATTATCATGTGCATCTTGGTGACGGGAGTGTGGCGATGGTTCTGCCTGACTGGATTTGCCCGACAGATCCCAGCCGTCCATTCTACTGGGCCTTGATCAAATTTGGACCATAGGAATGACTGTAAACTTCAGCCATCGATTGTGGAGTCATCTGAGCTCCAAATTGAGATTGGAAAAAAGTTATGAAAAGTTTGTAATGTCTATTTTCTTTAGAAATCATAACATTTAGAAAATTCTTCATGAAATTTTCTGTATTTAGGAAATAAGCTTCCAATTTTCAAGATCTTCAAGATCTGAGATAATCAGATCTTAAGGATCTATTTTACTGATGATATAATGTTGAAATCAAGTTGCGTCAGGTAGCCAGCCGGCAAGGGGAAGTTGAAGATTGTTATTTCTTTTGCTTGCAAATGAATATGCATTTGTATATTAGTTTGTAAGAAAAAAATGAAAATCATCTTCAGCTTTTAAAAACTACGACAACCCAAACTATGACATGAATCAAATACAGACATTCCCTCAAGCTAGGGCATTCCCCATAAGCGACGCACTACATCGGATCCTGGGTGTAGTAAAAAATAGGCAAGGATTGCTAGGGCATTCTCCCAGAAGCAACACTCTACATCGAATCCCAGGTGTAGTGAAAAATGGGCAAGGGCTATTAGAGCGTCCCCTCGGAAGTGATGCTTTGCATCAGAACCTAGGTGCAGTGAAAAGTGGACATGGGTTCGTACCATGGAGGTCAAGAAAGGCGATAATAAATAGGGTATCTCCAGAACATAAGATTCGTATCACCACATGGAATATAGGGACACTGACAGGTAAGAGTTTGGAGTTAGTAGGCACGCTGAAATGTAGGAAAGTCAATATCGCTTGTATCCAAGAAACCAAGTGGAAAGGGGTTAAAGCTAGAGAAATAGATGGGTATAAATTATGGTACGTAGGAAAGGAAAATAATAAAAATGACAGAGGAATAATAGTGAGTGTTGGGCAGTTATGGAACATCATACTCATAGGATGAGCGTCGCAGAAATGAGGATGTTGAGATGGATGAGTGGTAAGACAAGAAAGGATAGAATTAGAAATGAAAATATTTGAGAAAATTTAGGGATAGCACCAATAGGTAACAAGATGAGGGAGACTAGACTTAGATGGTTTGGACATGTTCAAAGGAGACCAACAATGGCACCGGTTAGAAGAAGTGAGGCAATACAAGTTGAAGGTTCTAAAAGGGCAAGGGGAAGGCCCAAAAGAACGTGGATAGAAGTGGTGAGGAAAGATTTAAAAACGTTGGGACTAAATGAAGCTGTGGTATTTAATAGAGTGGAATGGAGGAATAAGATTCATGTGGTCAACCCCTAATTGGGATAAGGTATTGATGATGATGATGATGATAATGTTGAAATCAAGTAATATCCATTATTTATTTTGACAAATCTAACATAAAATGAGGAATTTACCCTTTATTGTAGAAAAACCCTAAAAATGCAAAGGGACCCACTTGAACAATAAGATCAAGTATGATCAGACCTGTGGGATGGATTGAATGAATGAAATTATGATCGAATCCATTGAGATCATGGATTGAATATGACAAAAACAAAGGGATATGATCTTTGGACCTTAATGGAGTAAAAGCCCTAAAATTAATTAAAACGCTTGTTTAAAAGAAAAAGATCCAAGATCTAATGGTTGTATCATAAGTAAAAGTTTCTAATAATCTTAATCTAATTAGTTTAATTGTCTTTTATTTGATAATAGAATTGTAAATGTAATTTATGTTGTAAATTAGGAAGCATGATAGTATAATTCTTAAATGCTAGCATGCTATGCTCTATATGTTATTAAGATTATTATAATAGGTTGGTAGATTTAATTATCTTAGGGCCATGTTAGTTTAAATTTGAGATTTTAGCATGATTCCATTAGATTAGTAGTAAAATTTCATGTATTTCATAACTTAAGATCATGCTAGTTTAAGTATAGTTTTATTTCATTAGGTTAAGTTACATTCATAGGAAGCATATTAGTATAAATAGTTGTTAAATTTATATTGGATTTATGTTTTAAAGTTTATGATTTATTTATTATCACATTTTATTAGTAGATTCAAATGTTAAGTAGTTGTTAAGATATATTGAGCATAAATCATCAAAAATGTAAACTAATGGAATGTAAAGATTCATGGATAATTAAAATGAGTGAATGACCTTGTCTTAATATTAGTAAGGGCTATAATTAGTAGGACAATATAAGGATTATCAAATCCTTGGCCCAAACTAGGAGAATAATAAAACCCATGAATGACATTTTAAATGTTCATGGATTTAATTAAAATCAATTAGAAAGAGTACTTAGGGTTAAAATGCTCATAAGAACCTTATAAAAGGTTGAGCTAAGGTCACTCTAGTGAATGCTAAACATGGTGGTTAAGGGGGTTTTCTCATAGAGCCTCGTCTTCCTGTACCTTCCGTTGACATTTGTGAGGTCTAAATGCCTCCTTTCATGAGGATTGAAGTAACCACTTTGTATTCAACCATTTAGTTAGTAAGCCTTAGCCAATTGGAAATAAGAGGAGCAGTTTAGACTTAGAATGGAATAAGTTATCTTCAACCAATAAAACATTAACTGATTGAATAATAATGATAAGAGCAAAAAAGGTTAGTAAATTATCTAACCCTAATAAAAATTGTAAGTAAGATAAGGATGATCAAACAAGATCCATGGGATCTTGAATGATCAAGAACAATAAAAAGAAATAAATACTTCTTGATGATGATATATATATATATATTGCTTGTAATTTAAAAGATCTTAGATCAAATAGAATAGAATATTTGAACCCTTGATCAAATATGATTCAAAGAAGAGAACCAAGATTATCCTCCTTAGGGATGATCAAACAACTGAACTTAGATAAAAGAAGAACTAGATGATAGAAGATCTAAGCCCTTGATCTTTATCAACAAGTATAAATTGTTGATCAAAGGATTTATGTAAGATCAAGATCAAAGAAAGGAATACATAGAGACTTAGGATAAATAATACTTAGATCTGAAAGATTAGAAGATCATTCTGACCATCATATCTATTAATCAATAGGATAGATATTATCTGAGGAAGATAGATCATGATAGGAAAAAAGGTCTAGATCCTTTATATCAAAGGACAAGATTAGACTAAGAATATAGATAGGATTATTCAAATTGTATAAATATTGATACTATGTATGGATTTATAGATTACATACTTCAGTCAGGATCATGGAAGGTCTGAAGAGGTGGATCACTACTTGAAGGTAGGAGGATTTTATGAATGCATCTACATGGGATGCACATGTTGAATACATGATCTTATGTCTAGAAATGCTGACAAGTGCAATGTTAATACTTGTATTAAATCCCCTAAAACCCTTATGATCCAACCAAACACATATGATGTGGGGCTAAGTTAGACTTGAGGAAAAGACTCTAAGTTAATATGGAACTAGAAGATATTCCAATCCTAAGCAAACAAACAGATTATTTGATACATATGAAACATATTTTACATACAAGCATGGAGGCTTGTGGTTTTGTTTTAAATAGGCATAAGCCTAGGGATGCTATGCTAGGGAAGTTATGAGGGTTTGGCCACCTGCTTCCCAAAATTTGATGATACCTTGCCCTATGAGAGGCTAAAAGTTGAGTGGAGCAATTATGAGAAGGCCACCACTATGTAAGTCATGTCTCCCCATATGGGTAGTGACACAATATTTTTCACCATGGTATCAGTGGTGAACAGGGTAGTTATTCGAGTGCGCTAATACAGATCAGACTGCAGCATGGTAGTCCTTTGATTATTTTGCACTATGATGCATATGAGATAGGCATAGTGAAGTGCCTTATGTTTTGGCATGATGAAATTCTAAGTAATTGTATATTACCAGTATTTCACAAGATGGGAAATTTCCAGTATAAGATTAGCTGAAATACTGATTTCTCATAGTGGAAAGAATCGATCAGCTTAGTTGGGAATATTATTTGACTACTTTCATAAATTTGATGGATTTATGCATATACAGTATGTATGTATAAGGATGTACAGATCTGACAAAGTAAAGAGATTGATGCATGAGTATGTTTATGAATAACGGGATTATGAAGTATTAGAATTATACTATCAAATTATTATGCTTCTTGAATCCCCTACCAAGCATAGCTTGCTAAGATATTGTAAATGTTTGAATGTTTACAATATCTCAGATATAGAGAAGGAGAGTTAGGAGCTCAAGACTGAAGAAGACATGGGAGAATAATCATCAGGGTATACCCCTTGAAGATATGTATTTTGTTTTATTTGAGAGTATTGTATTGTAATGAGAGTTTCATTGTATGGTGAGCTTTGAGTTTTGGATTATGTAATTTGGACAAGTATTGTAATGGATTTGGGTTGTACTGTGAACCTCTAGATGGATTATGGAATTTAATAAAAGTATATTCCTTCAATGGAATTTTTTCTTATACAAAAATTATACTTATATTATGTATAAAGTAATGACTTGGGTTTTTCAAAACAAGTTCTAAAGAAAATAATTTTCGTTGCATTGTTTTGCAAAAATTTTTTACTACTAAGGGCCCTGCCTTTGAAAAATGTATTACAAAATGTGTTACAAAAATCCTAGTCGCCACAGTTGGTATCAGAGCCATTCATCCAGTCACAGTACAGTACAAATATGTCTAGAGGAGGGATGATAATCCAATTTTAGATTAAGATAGAAATAGTTGTATAGAATACTGATAGAAATTTTGGTTTATGAGTAGATGCCACCAAAGAGAGTCACAAGGTAGACAACTCAAAATACTCCAGAAGACAATATGGAGAGATTAACCATGAATAATGTGGAAGAGATGGTAATAAGGGTATTGAGGAACCTTCTTCCTCACATTCAACAACCCCAAAGTTCATCACCTCCAATAGAGATACCAAGTACTCAGGCTCAGGCTCAGCCTGAAGTGAGACACAATACACCAACACCAGCATCAGATACTCCCACATTGGCACAGGGTCAATCTTCTCTTGTACCAAGTGAAGAGTTAGAAAGTCCCGATTAGCACCAGAAAAGGTTGACAAAATGATGGAGAGATTTCAAAAGATGGCTACAGTGTATAATGGCAACGGCAAAGGTGAGAAGGCTGAGGAATGGATATATGAAGTAGAAAGGACTTTCAGTGCAGTACGTACTCCTCCAGAGTTGAAGGTTAAATTTGTCACCTATCTATTAAAATAAGAAGATGCATTTTGGGGGAGATCAGCTAACAATACCTTCTTCTCAAATTTTGAAGATACTACATGGGAGGAATTTAAGGAAGTCTTCAACCACAAATATTTCACTTCTCATGTACAAGTAAGAAAGTTGATAGAGTTTCTAGAACTTAGACAAGGAAACATGTCAGTGGTAGAATATGATAATAAATTCATGTAGTTAAGGAGATTTGTGACTCATGTGTGTAACACTAAAACCCACACAGTGAATCAATTCATTGAAGGGCTAGACCCAGGGCTGAAAGTAAAGGTATTTGTACTAAACCTATGACCTTGGCAGAGTGTGTGGAAATGGCTTCTCAGTTTGAAGAAGAATACAAGAAGGGTCAAACCACCAAGTTTGGTGGAGGATGAAACTATAATCCAAATTCCTTCCAAAAGAATAAAAGACCTTGGAACAATTTTAAGCCCCAAAGAAATCAGAGGAACAATGCACAAGGAAAAATAGATGACCATGTCCAAGCTGCAAAAAATTCCACCAAGGAAATATATGTCCTAGACCTGAACAACTACAACCACAATTGTTTCCAATCAAGTGCAATAACTGTGGGGAGTATGGACACATCACTACCTACTGTAGCAAACCACTTGCGATTAAGGAGTCAAAACCAAAAATTGTCCCTCAACACCAAGGAAGGGTATTCACCATCACTGAGGCTAGGCTAGACCATCTAATGTAGTGATTGAAGGTACATTACTTGTAGCTAACAACTATGCCAAAGTACTATTTGATTTTGGATCTACGCATTCCTTTATATCTTGCATATTTGCATCTAGTATACAACTGTCAATGAAAAACTTGGGATTTAATCTAGATGTAACAACTCCAGTTGGAAAAACAATTAAATTACAAGAATACTTGCATAATGTACTTGTAGAAGTATTGGGCAAAAGAATGGACATAGACCTCATTTTACTAAACATGGTGGACTTCGACATCATACTGGGTATGGACTGGTTAGCAAAAATACTAGGTAGTTATGTACTAGCATAAGAAGAAAATCACATTTAGCATACCGAGTAAGGAAGTATTAGTATTGTATGGGAAACACAATGACTTAAACAAATCCATTATCTTAACTATGAAGGCTGTCAAACATATGTCCAAGGGGTGTCAGGCATTTCTAGCACAATGACTTAAACAAATCCATTATCTCAACAAGGGTTGTCAGGATTACCCCCACATAGAGAAATTGAGTTTACCATTGAAGTTATTCCTGGTACAACTCCAATTTCTAAAGCACCTTATAGAATGTCCCTAGCAGAGTTGAAAGAGTTGAAAGGTCAATTACAGGAATTGTTAGACAAAGGGTTTGTTAGACCAAGTAGTTCACCATGGGGAGCACCAGTAATATTTGTGAAGAAGAAGGATGGGTCTATGAGATTGTGCATTGATTATAGAATGTTGAACAATGTCACAGTGAAAAATAAGTATCCCTTATCTCGCATTGATGATCTCTTTAATCAACTTCAATTTGCTAAGGTCTTTTCCAAAATCGACCTTAGATCAAGATATCATCAATTGCTTATTAAGGATGAAGACATACCCAAGTCAGCCTTCAGAACTGAGTATGGGCATTACGAGTTTCTAGTTACGTCTTTTGGGCTGACCAATGCACCAGCAGTGTTTATTGATCTGATGAACAAAATCTTTAAGGAATATTTGGATAAATTTGTGATTGTATTTATTGCTGATATACTGATTTACTTTACTAGTATCAAGGAACATCAAGAAGACTTATGAATTGTACTAAATACCCTCATAATACATAAACTATTTGGTAAATTTAATAAGTGTGAATTCTAGTTAGAGAAGGTCAATTTCTTAGGTCATGTAATTTCTAAGAATGGAGTAGAAGTGGACCCACCAAGGTTGAAGCAGTAATGAATTGGGAGGATACTATTGTAGAAAAGGGGTACAATTTCCTGTATAGCCCTTCTTTTGACTACATTGACTAGAAAAGGGGTACAATTCACTTGGACAAAAGAGTGTGATAATAGTTTCCAAGAGCTAAAGAAGTAGTTAACTATAACACCAATATTAACTTTGTCATCAGGAAGTGGGGGATATGAAATATACTATGATTCTTCAAGCAAAGGGTTAGGAGGTGTATTGATGCAAAATGGGAAGGTCATTGCTTATGCATCTAGACAATTGAAGAAACATGAAATAAATTACCCAGTACATGACCAAGAATTGGCACTTGTAGTTTTTGCATTGAAAATTTGGAGACACTATTTCTATGGAGAAAAATTTAGTGTATTCATAGATCATAAAAGTCTCAAATACATCTTCACTCAGGCTAATTTGAACATGAGACAAAGAAGATGGATGGAATATATCAAAGACTACGATTTTGCCATCCAATACCATCCTGGAAAAGCGAACGTAGTAGTTGATGCATTAAGTAGACAACTAAGAGTTGTACTCACAAACATCACCATTAAATCAGCTTTTATAGAAAGAGTCCTTAAAGCCTAAGAAAAATATACACTAACTCAGGAATTGTGTAAAAAGACAGGATTTTGTAAGGGTACAGATGGGGGTATACTTTTTTAGGAGAGATTGGTGGTTCCTTTAAATACAAACTTGAGAAAAGAACTGTTACAAGAAGCCCATTAGTCAAAATTTTCCATACACCCTTGGGGGTACAAAGATGTATCTGGATTTGAAAAGAAACTTTTGGTGGGAAGGCATGAAAAGAGAAATAGGAGAATCTGTGGCTAAATGTCTAAATTGTCAACAAGTAAAGGCTGAACACCAAAGACCACCTAGAATGTTGCAAACACAGGAACTTCCAAATTTACTCTTTGCTCATGTAGACAAGTATTTTCAGTAAATCATAAGCTTATTATAATGACAAGGAGTACTTTATAACATTTAATGTATGTAACTAATGGAAGGTTAATGAGAAGTTATCCCAAAATCAATTATTTTTCTTGTTTATGTGTAATTATTATTTATACCATGTGTTATTATTGAAGCATTGAATGCATGACAAAAGTAATGAATAAGAAGAGCTATAACCATGAATGTGTGCATGTGTGCTCAATTTTTAAAGATGGATCTTAAAGACCTATTTTTTTTTTTTTTAAGATGGTTTTCTAGAACTGTCTTTAAAGAGTCATTTCATTTTCTGTTCAAAACTCTCCTTCCTTTCCATATTAGTTCTTTCTACCATGTCTCTCTCTATAGATCTTCCTCTCATTAACTTTCTCATGCCTGATTGCGCTCCAAAGACCTTTGTTGGGGATTTGGTACTTTTCCTCTCTCTCTCATGAGAGGTTGCACACTTCCTCTCTTTTTCCCTCCTCGCTCTTGGTTGTAGCCAATCAAAAAGCCCAAATTGGCTGTTTCACTCTCCCTCTCTCTTCCTCGGTTTGACTAGTTGAAAACCCCACATCATCAACCGCCCCAACCTCACCTCCCTCTCTTGATCTACCTAGTGAAAAAAAACTAGACCATTGGCCACCCCCTCTCTCTTTCCACTCACTCTCCCTAGACAACAATGAACATATGCTGCCACAGTTTCAATTTTTCTTCAATTAGGCAGAAGACAACAAAAATGAATCACACCTATGGATTTTGATTCATCTAAGGTAGGTGCATCTAATCATTTGGAGTGTTTTAAAATACAGTTTCATGTTCTTGTTCCACTTCTTTCAGGTTTTGTGTGTGTGTTTGCTTTGTATCTCTATAGATATGTTTGATTCTTATCAAGTTTATCAGAGAAACTCCTATTGTTAAATTTAATCAGAAAAACCTAGCTTATTCTTATCACCAGTATAGTATTCAGAAAATACACACTTTAGGACAAAAACTACTACTAGAATTGCAATTATGTTTTAAGCTACAAACTTTGTACACACCTCTCCTGTGTTTAGATTCTATCCAAATGTTGTCGTTGTTGAATGCATTTTTCTTTTATTTCTTTGTACTTAAAAATCATAATCTTTAACTTTTGTTAGGTTTTCAAAGACCTAAAATAAGTGGATAAGATCATCGAAGAGGAATGATGGGATGGTGTTGTGTGCACATAGCTGCTCGGTGTGGTGCACCCCACTTCTCCTTGTTGGGCTCCACAATCATCCCACATGATTCTTATGTTTGAAAGAGACTTGTCTCTACATATTCTCCATTTAGTTAATATGCTATCTAAGCATGATTTCAAGCCCTTGTGTTCTTACTTGATTTAATAAGTTTAAGATTTGGAATGTTAGGCCTAGAATAGCAAAGTTTTCAATATGTTCATGCTTGATTTAATAAGTTTTAGATTTGGAATATTAGGCCAAGAATGACCAAGTTTTCTATGTGTTATTATAGTGTTCAATGCATGATTCTTTCTTACTATCTTGATGAATGTTTCATTTATGTGATCATATGGTGGGGAGACTGAGCCTCCATTTATATTTGGAATGTGAATGTAAGAGGATTCAATTATGGACCATCTTCAAAAACGAATCACAAGTTTCTTAAGAAAAGGTCTCATCCTTCAATATCATGATTGGGTTGACCAGGCTAGATCGTGTGATGTCTTATTACGTGAATCACATTACATGCATTAATGTCACTAGTTTGAGAAATAGAGGAGACTCTACCAAATTTTTGGCATAAATAAGGAGTCTATTTTATTGTCATAACCTATCATTAAGTGCACTATGAAATATTTCATTTCATTGTTTTGATTTCATTATGTTGTCATATGCAGGAAAAAAGATACACAAAGAACATCAACAGAAGTCTAGCATGAGGAGCCCTAAAAAAAGAAAGGCCTATGAAAACAACTATGGAAAAGGTTATTATGAGAAAGGTGAAGAGAATAAAGAAGTTGTCTAGTACAACACCAAGGGACAAGAGATAGATGGCATAGCAGCAACCCATAGCAATAACCTTTGCTCCATGGTAAGAAGCACACATATCTAATTGGGTTGATGCTTGGAGACATGTGTCACCAACACTTAAAGATTAAATATAGGAGATGGTGAATGTATGTAAGTCCTATGTATTATATAATATAGTACATACCTTATCTTGGTATTTTCAAGTGAAGTAATATGCTTATTTTGACTTTGTAATTTTCCTTTGATGGATCTAATGGAAAGAAGGCATGTGCCTTGCAAGGAGCTAGTGAGCAATGGAGAAAATGAAAGAACTACCATTGTCACAATGGTATACTCCCAAATGTAGATAATCCTTAGAGGTTGTATAAAGAACCTAACATTTACTCCAACATCATTGACCAGAATGTATGGAATGAATTTGTAAAGTTCCACATGTCTCCTAAATTTCAGGTATGTGCCAAACCATTGTTTCATTAATTAGTTACAACATCTAATTATGTTTAATTACGTACACATCAAATGTGTAGGAAAAGAGTGCAAAAGGAAGAAAGATGCACAAGATCAATCATATGGAGCACCACCTCTCTATATTGTGCTATGCTAGATAGGAAGAACATGATGTAAGTATATGTGAGAGTTCATTTCTTTCAAATTATACTATAGTTATACATGTTATATTTACTAGCAATAATAGCATGCTTAATAGCAAAAGAAAATCTTGAACTACGGTTCATTAGTCATGCCATCCTTTGAAAGATGGCTCATTCAGTAGGCCATAATGACCAAACCTTCAATAAGGAAGCTATTACAGAAGTTGCTTCTCCAATTGTAGGTGATTGCACATGTCTACCCTTATATCACTTGAATTTTATACATTTGGTTAATGGACTGATAGTGTCCTTGTAATTAAATTTTATAAGAAAAACTTACCCAAAAAAGCACATCTACAAGAACTTTAAGCAACAATGGTGTAAAGAAGGGCATATTGTAAAGGGTATTGGTAATAAAGCGGCATACTTTAGCTAAGTAAGGGGCCAAAGGTGTGTTGTTCCTTCTACAATTTTCATTGAAAAGTACCTACACCTGACAACAAGGAGGAGTTCAAAAAGTTTAAAGCATAGTGGCATGATGAGATAAAGATGGATAATCTCAAGGACCTGTTAATGGGTTTAATATTAGTTCCTTGGACCCCTATACAACACTCACATGCTAGTTGTAATTTTATTAGAGAAGAAGGTCAAGAACAACAACCTATAGCTTTTGAAGAAAAAGCACTAGCTAAGGAGGTGTAGACGTAATCACGTTTACTTTTTCATTGTCTAATTAATTTTCCTACCTCACCATATGTTAGGTTTCTAGCATTTCTAATTTTAGGTGGACCAAAGTCTATTGGCCTGGAATTCCCATGAAAACATTGTCTCAATATAAGGTTGAATCCATGGTTTTGTACACAAAGAGTATGTTACCACACTCTAAGCATGTGTGTATTACTTAGCCTTAAATGTGAATGCATACCTACCATTTTCTATAGAGTTTGATGTTTTTACCATTGCACTACCCTTAGATATCATGTTTCTTGGCCACATCAATTTGTCCTTACCATACAATTCAAGGTATATATCTTGTCATACCACCATACATCTTCAAAGCAGTTTTTAGAGACCTCAATTTAATCATTTATTAACTACATCTAATGTTAATCAAAAGCAACAACAAGTGCCATTGAGGGTGACTTCCTCTTCACCACCACTTTCCATCATAACGATCAAACCAATAGTAGTATTCATGTTTATTTTTTTTATAAGATTAAATGTCTTCAATGAAGAATATTGATTAAAAATTTGTGCAACTTGGCAACAATCATATAGGGATAAACCAAATGTCCCACCTATCAAGCATCTATCCTTGAGGAACCTATACATAATCATTAGGGAAGATAAGGTAATCAACCCCATATGTCTTGAGGCTAGAGTAGTTGCCAATGATGTAGTTGAAGTACCACTTATAGATGGGGACCTCATAAGAGTTTGAGAATGGGATCAACTTGAACACCCTCACATTGTCTCCTATGTGAGGTATATGCAAATACTTGCTTCAATAACAACACTTGATATTTTGTGTCAATCAATAATGATAAGTAATAATTATGTCTTTTTTGTAGCTTCCTACACAATACAGTGCAGCAATTAGAGGTTGAGGATGTACTTTACTAATTCATTGACCTTAGTGTCATTTATGGAGAAGTAGAGCAATGACCCATGGAAAGGTGAGTTACAAATATTCTACCATGGTTCTTCCACTGCTTGAAGGGGTAGACTTAACAATTCCCTACAATAGCATGTGAGTATCAATTTACTTGTTATCTTGCCAAATTATATATGTTTTGCACTTAAGGATTGTAAAATTTAATTGCAATTCATATGATTGTATTCATAAGTCTCATTAGATGTTGCTAGTTTTGTATGTACATGGTGGGCATTCACTATTTTTTTATTCTTTTGGATTGTACATATGTGCCTTGCTCAATGAAATAATAAATAAATAAGTTTTTTATCTGTTCATGTATTATATATATATAATTTATCTTCTCATAATTAATCTTTTATTGATTTGTAATGCATTTTAATTAAACATTTGAAGTGTGTGGTTTACATGGCCTAAACTAACTAATACTTCTCATCCAACAAAAGTCACTTAGAAGAAGGTCACGGTAAGGAAAACAATTTATTACTTTACTTTATATACTAAAGTTACAATTGCACATGGTATTTATTGATCCTTTATGACTTCCTTCTTGTGAAGTTCCCTAGACCACATTTTAATAAGGAGTATAAGTACTATATGCTAAGATACATGAAAACCCTAGTACACAATGGTGGTAAAGTCTCATAATTTAGAAAGGCAAGACACCTTTTATTGGTCATAATCTTACAATTTTTTAGTTGAAAGAATGTAATTGAATTAAAAATGTTGTCTTACAAGCTAATGTGCTTCTTGAATCGATATACAAGCCGAGTCATTCCAAGTTAGATCTCAACAAAATCAGATGCGAATGGATTAAGTATGTAATGTGTTTTAATTAGAAAACTTGCATAATGTAATTTTTCTTATTTATTAATACAAAACTAAACATCTTCATTTATGTGTGAGATATATATATATATACATATATATTACACACATACCTATATACTTAGCAAGTTTTAGCCCTTGAACTTTCCATAATAACACCAATTAGGTTAATTCTACATTTTTTCATATCCAAGATACAAATAAAAATGCATAAATTTGAAAATTTTACTCAAAGAACAACTTTAGAGTCAAAACTACATCATAGGCCTACAAATTCCAAACATGAATTCTAGGAAGCTCAGAATATTATGAGAGTGTTCTCAGCAAAGTCAAAACAATACAAAATACTAAGTGGAACATCGATCTTATCTATACTAAAAAGAGGGCATTCTTATCAGAAGCAAGGTGACAGAACTTCCCATGAATGCATGCCTGCTATCAACCAACTTGGAAAGCTTTTAAGAGAAGTTTAAATCACATATGGTGAATCACATGCAATGAAGGCTTCTTTGAAACAAAAAAATTCAAAAGATTGGGGCTTGCATGAGATACATTCTGTACATTCTCTCTCCTATTCAACCAAAAGAGGGGACCACCTAAGGAACCACATGATTTCTGCCATTCAAGGTGGTGAGTCACACTCAATCCCATGTTTTCATATGAGATAAATAAGGAATACAAGTTGAGAAAATAGAGTAAAGAGAGAGAGAGACAATTTTACAATAAATCTATAGTTGAAAATTATCTTACTTTTCAAGCATAAAAGGCCAAGATCTATTCTTGTTAAAGCATATTCTAAGAAAAAAATAAGAATAAAAACAAACAAGGATGGACCGATGAGAAGAAAAACAACAAGGGTGACTAAACTGAAGCCCCATTGGTGGAGAATTTTTCAATGGGTTGCCCACCTATTTTTAAGGAGTAAAAAAATTCTTTTCAAGGGGTGAGGTGTATCACCCTCCTTGAATGCTATTGGCTGGAGAAAATTATGGTGAGATGGGATAAAAAGAAAGGGGAAACATCGAGTGGATAAGAAAATCTCAAAGGAATCTAGGTCATCTACTCTAAGGCATTACAATCCAATGTTGGAGAGAAAGAGCCCTTACAGAAGATCTTTTTGGACAATAAGAGTCCAACAAAATATCATCCACTCTAGGTAGATAAAGCTGGTCCAATAGGTAGAAATGAAGTAGAGAAAATCCACAGACCTTAGCCACCACCCACTCTGTGAGAATTCAAGAAAGCCCTAAGGAGGAAAGATCTGCACCATCCAATTTAATCCTTTCAGAATTTTTGAACTTAACATAAACACCCTTAAGCCTCCATTTCTTACAATTTCCCTTTATTTTCTCACTGTCCTTCGTATCTCTTTCCAACCTAGCCTATCTTCCTTCCCATCCTCCCATATCCCCTTCCATTACACCTTATCTCCTTCCTTCTTCATCTCCATCGAATCCACAAAGGATCCTATGCCCCTCCTCCTTCTAAATCCTTATTTCCTTCTTCCACTTCCTTTCATCTCAGCCATTCATTCAAGCATGATCCTAACCCTCCATTACCTAGTGCTTCCACTACAAAATACTATACATAAAGGTGAAGAAGAAGGGTGTTCTATCACTTACTTATTCCCTAGACCTTGAAAGGTAGGAAAAATAGATGGAGAGAGATCACTCTTGCCAAAGCTCCTCAAGATCCATACATCCACATCAATTGGAGAAGAGATAAGGGTTTCAACAATCCCCACTTCCTGTCATCTTGTTTCTCGTTCATTCTTTCATCTTTTTCATTGTATCACATTCACCTTTCATGAATTACATTCATTCCTCCTCTTGGGTGTTGAATGCAAGCCCCTTTGCATGCTTAAGTCTTTCATGAAGCATCCAATATTTAATTCTTTATGGCATGCACCACCTTAGATTGCACACATTCTCCCTAGCTGTGACGACCCGGGTTTTCTCATGCAGTTTTAAATGCAATATCTAATTCCTAAGGCGGGATGCATCCCTATTTGAAAATCATTTTATGAAAACCATGTAATGCAGGGGAAAATATTTTGTTTTAAACTCATTTTGAAAACCCCGAGTGTCATTTGCTAACCAAAGTAGTTTTGAAAAACTTTAGAAATCATAAGTATTTTTCCCAGGTCTATCCGGTCACAGCACACAGTCCAACTGTAAATAAATACATATACATGTCCAAAGGGTAGAAAGTTTACTTACACGTATAATTGTCTCCTATTTGATTCACTTGCTCATAGCACTATTATCTCTTGAGATGTCTTCTATTTGTGAGTGGAACTATCCTGAAAATTGTTAAGGATAGGGTGAGTATATACTATACTCAGTAGGAGTCTATCACTACTAGTTTTATAATGCATGAGATGTTTTAAAATCATATGCTCTTTCAAAACATGTGCATGTCTGAATACTCAAGTTCAATATCGATATTAAAATCCATTGTCAAATTGAAATACTAACAACTTAAAGGATCACATAATCCAAAATTGAAAGTATCATATACATATATATCATAACATTATGATATGCATAAGATGCTTCATTGAATCCAACTCATGGATATCTAGTATGGTATGGTCGACCAACCCTTTATCATGCCATATGCAATGTACATAAGTCCACGAAACCATAGGGTCCCACTATGCCCACGACCTCACCGCCGTGTGGTCCCCGGGTACCTAGGGACACAGGATCATATACCTCCATGGGGCATATGACACTTCGACCTAGTGCCGTGACACCAGTGGTAGCCCCCTGTACCACATGCAGTCGAAGCAGGGACATGCCCTTTTTGGGCGTGGTACCCATCCACCTAATAGTGGTAGAGGCTGGATGGCCAACCCAAACCCCTTGGCATAGCACCCACGAGCTTACTAGTCCAAATCATGTAAGATCAAATAAGCCAAAAACCTCTTTTCAAAACCTGTCCTCTTTGGGTCCCTCACAACTGCCTGGCCCTCGGCACTCCAGAGTCTTTGGGAAACCCTCAAAGACATGCAATTTTTGCAAGAACTTAATGTAATGACTCCAATTTTGTAATATTAAAATTCCAAGTTAGCAATGAAAAGTTCAGTTTTTGAAGATAAGGGCATTTTGGTCATTTCACTATTTACCTTGACTAAACCCAGAAATTTAGTCCTAAAAATGATACCATTAGGTGCATATCAGAAAAAGGAATCCAACAAGACCAAAATCACCCAAAAACGGAGTTAAAATGAGCAAGTTATGGCCCTTTAAAGTTCAGAGGCAAAAATGTAATTTTATTAAAAACGGATTTAGCCTGCAAAACACAGGGGCCCGTTTTGATACGGGCACCCTTCATCTTCAACCCCCTAAAGGGTTCTAGAACGGCGGTGATTGGAGGAGAAATCACCGCCATTCTAGAGGTTTCTCCACCGCCATTCAAGGGCGGTGAGAGCCCCCTCCAGAACCCTCTTATAGCTCTATAAATAGAGCTCTTGGGCACCTCTAATGGCAGCCCAAAAGCTTGAAGAAAACCTGTTGTGGAGGAGCAACCTAGAGGGGAAATGAGGGGAAAAACCCAGCAATGAGCCAGGTATGCCCAAGATCCCTCAAAACCCATCTTCACAGTAGTTCTAAGATCAATTTCCCTAAGTTTTTGCATGAAAAATCATGCAAAATAGAGCCCTGAAGAGTCACCAAGGACCCAAGGATGTTCCCTGGGCCACACTGGTTCGACAGGGTCGAACCAGGGTGTCCTAAGGACGCCTTGGTCCCCCAACAAATGAAACGTTCCAGTCAGAACATAACTCATCGACCGCGTTTGGAAAAAACCAAACTGGCACGTTCGTGGACGCGCCCGCAAAAGAGAGAGACGGGCAAGAAAACTTGGCGCGTCTGCAGACGCGCAGCATGTTAGCAAGCGAGGATTTTTTCATTCCTTAAGAGAAGGCGGGCGCATGTCGCTGACGCGCAGCATGCTAGCATTCCGCCTTTTCACTCTTAAGGCCCTTATGTACGTGTGACACTAAAACGCTTATAACTTGAGATCTAGACTCCGATTGAGGCGCCACAAAAGGCGTTGTGTCCATGTCGACGATGTGGACACACTGAAACTATAAAATCCCTGATCAAGGCCCAATCAAAGGTGGGAATGAACCTTAGAATTGGATGGTGGCACGTGGCCACTAGACCTTTGGAAAATTGATAATACCAAGGCCCAATTAGGACCTTAGGATACCCATGGGCATAAGGATGGACCCTTAATGCCTAAGTGATAAGACCAACTACTCTAAAACCCATAAAAGATGGGCCAAACTAACCTTGATTCCCCAAACCATATTCAGGACCGTACGAGGACAAAGGGGTTAACGCGACCTAGCCATGTGGGTGCTCTATCGCTACTAGACTTTTTTAAAAGAACTATTATTGTTTTGAATACATGTTTTAAGTATATGACTTGTTTAGCATGACTTAATTCAGCATGCATGTGATAAATGCTTTATGCATAGACATGTTTTGTAAATGATTGCATATACATTATGCATAGATATGTTTTGCAAACAAATGCATATATTGCATGATTTGTGAGCATTGAGGTTTTTGAAAGATTGCATGTCCTTAAGGGTTACCAAAAGACGCTGGGTAGGCAGTTGTGAGGGACTCAAAGAGGACAGGTTTTGAAAAATACATTGCACATATATTGCCAAGACATGTACTACATGCATAGGTTGCATGATAAGTGTAGCCTTGACTGATGAGGGCGGGCCAGAGAGAGCTGACAAGACTTCTAGGTTGGCAGGCTTCTAGGCTATTAGGCTTCTAGGCAGGGTTATAACTTTGAATGCAATACTAGCATGAGCAGATTTTATGCATTGCATGCATGTTTTGCAACCGATTTCACAAATTGCATGATTTACGAAGAAGAAGTGTCATATGCCCCGTGGAGGTATATGATCCTATGTCCCTAGGTACCTGAGGACCACACGACGGTGAGGTCGTGGGCATAGTGGGACCCTATGGTTTCGTGGACTTATGTGCATTGCATATGGCATGGTATAAGGTTGGTCGACCATACCATACCAAATATCCATGAGTTGGATTCAGTTGAGCATCTGATGCATATTTTTATGTTTATGATATATGATACTTTCGACTTGGATCATGATATTTCTTTAAGCCGTCAGTATTCTGGTTTGACAGTGGTTTTCAATATCGATATTGAACGTGATTATTCGAACATGCATATGTTTTTATGAGCACATGATTTTAAACATAGCATGCATTGCAAAACTAGTAGTAATAGACTCCTACTGAGTATAGTATATACTCACCCTATCCTTAACATTTTTTAGGATAATTCCATCCACGAGTAGAGGACATCTATGTTAGTGCTACGAGCAAGTGACTCAAAAAGGAAACAATTTTACATGTAAGTAAATTCTCAACCCTTTGGACATGTATTTGTATTTAATTACAGTTGGGTTTGTGTCTTTGTATTGGATAGATCCAGGGAAAAACACTTATGATTTCTGAAGCTTTTCAAAAACTACTTTGGTTATTGTGAAGGCAAATGACACTCGGGGTTTTCAAATTGAATTTCAAATAAAAGATTTTTTTTCTGCACGACATTGTTTTTTTAAATAGGGATCCCGCCTTACGAATTTAGATTTTTCATTTAAAAATGCATGAGAAAACCCGGGTCGTCACACTTAATGCTCATAAATCATGCAATGTATGCAATAGTTTGCAAAACATATCTATGCATAATGTATGTGCAATTATTTACAAAACATGTCTATGCATAAAGCATTTATCACATGCATGCTGAATTAAGTCATGCTAAACAAGTCATATAATTAAAACATGTATTCTCAAAACAATCATGGTTCTTTTAAAAAAAATCTAGTAGCGATAGAGCACCTACCTGATTAGGTCGCGCTAACCCCTTTGTCCTCAGACGCTCCTGAACATGGTTTGGGGAATCAATGTTAGTTTGGCCCATCTTTTATGGGTTTTAGAGTGGTTGGTCTTATTACTTAGGTATTAAGGGTCCATCCCTATGCCTATGGGTGTCCTAAGGTCCTAATTGGGCTTTGGTATTATCAATTTTCCAAAGGTCTAGTGGCCACACGCCACCATCCTATTCTAAGGTTCATGCCCACCTTTGATTGGGCAAAGATTAGGGATTTTATAGTTTGAGTGTGTCCGCGTCGTCGACACGGACACAACGCCTTTTGCAATGCCTCAATCGGAGCTCTAGATCTCAAGTTATAAGCGTTTTAGTGTCACACGTGCATAAGGGTCTTAAGAGTGAAAAGGCGGAATGCTAGGGCGCTGCGCGTCAGTGGCATGCGCCCGCCTTTTCTAAAAAAATGGAAAATCCTGGCCTGCTAGCATGTGCGTCCCCAAACGCCGAGTTTTCCCACCGTCTCTCTTTTGCGGGCGCGTCCCCAGATGCGCCCGTTTGGTTTTTTCCAAACGCGTCGACGTGTTATGTTCCGGCTGGAACGTTTCGTTCGTTGGGGGACCGGGGCATCCTCAGGACACCCTGGTTCAACCCTGTCGAACCAGTGCGGCCCAGAGAACGTCCCTGGGTCCTTGGTGGCTCTCCAGGTCTCCATTTTGCATGGTTTTTTCTGCAAAAACTTAGGGAAATTGATCTTAGAACTATTGTGAAGATGGGTTTTGAGGGATCTTGGGCATACCTGGCTCATTGCTGGGTTTTTCTTCTTGTTTTCCCTTTAGGTCACTCCTCCACAATGGGTTTTCTTCAACCTTTTGGGCTACCATTAGAGGCGCCCAAGAGCTCTATTTATAGAGCTATGAGAGGGTTCTGGAGGGGGCTCTTACCGCCTTTGAATGGCGGTGGAGAAACCTCTAGAATGGCGGTGATTTCTCCTCCAATCACCACCATTCTAGAACCCTCTAGGAGGTTGAAGATGAAGGATGCCCGTATCAAAACGGGCCCCTGTGTTTTGCAGGCTAAATCCGTTTTTTGTAAAAATTATATTTTTGCCCTTGAACTTCAAAGGGCCATAACTTGCTCATTTTAACTCTGTTTTGGGTGATTTTGGTCTTGTTGGATTCCTTTTTCTGAGACACACCTAATGGTACCATTTTTAGGACCAATTTTCTAGGTTCAGTCAAGGTGAATAGTAAAATGACCAAAATGCCCTTATCTCCAAAAACTAAACTTTTCATTGCTAACTTGGGATTTTAATATTACAAAATTGGAGTCATTACATTATTACCCGCTTAAAAGAATTTTGTCCTCGAAATTCCATAAATTATCACCTTCCAGGTATGATTTCTTGATGAATGCATTCCCCCTTAGGAATCAAATTTAGGCTCATCCTCAATTTATCATTTCTATTGTTCTTCCTACAAGGTCTTACCTATAGGGACTGCTTTCGCTGTGTACTCTGATGCATACTCCCATATGTGCCAGTTTAATAATACTGGTTTCTAGCGGTAATTCATCTATCTCAAAATCCTCAGATGCTTATACTTTTCTCATAATTTATAGGATAGTCTCCTCGTAGGATCATGTTTCTTTATTCATGTATAAATTTCTCCATACTTCTTTCAAGATCATATCATCTTATTTCTCATAGTCCTTTTTTATTATCATAGGATAATCCTTTTCATCTAGTGATCTCTTCTGTCATCCACAAGTCTAAAAAGTTCTATACTCAATTTAGTAGGGTTAGTCCTTAAGAAATTCCTTCAATTGATTTTTGGTATATACTCATAATAACTAACTATTTGTCTAAAGGCGACGTAACATCAAATCTTACCTTATAATGTGCTGGCCGCCTCAACTTTCTCCTTCCATTCCCTATATCAATATATTGTTCAATTTTTTACCAAGGCTTTATCGTCAACCATGCAGTCTGTATTGTCAGGAGGTATCCTCATAAGTGGTGATTTTCTCAATTCCTCAAATTTTATTTTTTCAAGTGCCTCCTTATTTTATCCTTCAAGTGCCTTCTCATAGTTAGCTTATAATAGCAATAATTCTCCTTCAATAGTGATTATATCAAATTGTATTGAAGTTGTTAACTCAACAAGTTTAACAATACTCAGGTAAGCATAAACATTTTCTTAGACATAGAAAGACTTTATTTGATTACCTATTGATCTCTTTCCAGATATATCTATGTCATAAGCTCAAGGGCCTCTAAAGTGATCAATACTTATTTGCCTTCTTTTTCAATCCAAGTCAGCAGTATTTTTCAAACTCAAAGTAATTTCTTTATCTTGTCATGGTAGCCACTAAGGTTTAAAAAATGTTTCCCATTTGTTTCGATCACTTCTTGTTTTTGCTCCTATCTTAGATGCAACTGTTCTCATCAACTGACCTCATACCCTCAATTGACTTATTTTAACAAGTACTTCTTTCTAGGAAAACTCAAGTCTAAAGACTTATAACATCTTTCTGAGTATGTAACTTCGACTACTAACTCATAGATATTAACATACTTGATTAATTAGGGTGGGATACCTTTATTTAGTCAACAGTACTCTAAAGGTAATGACTAAATAATGGTCTTTAGATTTTTGGTCTTCCAAATTTATGATAATAAGACCTCAATTTGATCCTTGATGGTACCCTTCTTGTTGAAGAAAGACAAATGGACAAGTCACTATCCCAGCTTAATTCCTTTATTTACTCATGTAGCGGCAAGGTAAGATATCACCAAAATTTTCTTTTTATGGACTATATCCATTGGTGTTCCTCATAAGTTAATGGATCTGATAAGAATCTAATTATAATAATTGTTATCAAACCATTTGTAGAATTTACTTTCTAGTTGGTCGCCATTCTTCTTCGAAAATTTCTTGTTGCATAATCTCCTGAAATTCGATACTCTACTCAAAGTCTTAAACCTCATATGCTTTTTCTCTTTTATACTCTTTTACAATGAGATCACCAACTCACCTAGTATTATTCCTTTGTATTTGTTTGATCTTCTTTCTTATAGGATTCAAGATGATAGAATTGTATGTATCTTCATAAAGTCATGATTTCCTACTTTTGAATATTCAATATTCATCGAATACTTATAGTTGCATCTCTATCTCTTTCTCTCTTTTCTTCAAAATCCTCATTTGGTCTACCTGGATCAATGTCTCTATATGCTTTGTTGCATATAATTGATACTTCATCTATTCCTTTATGTAACATATATGATAAACTGAATGTTTCTCAGAAATTCTAAACTGTCTTAAGATCATTGAAATCCTCAATTGCATATAGCCTCAATAAAATTCATACAATGTCTTAATAATGGTATTGACATTTTAGTCATGCTATACTTTTCTTACAAGTTCATGTTAGGATCAATCTATTATCATAGATCTATCATCCCCAATATTATAGTAAAAAATCTTTTAATAACTCGGTCGAATTCATTTCCTTATCATATCCGTGTTATGTTCCTCTTATTCACATAATCTGTCACTTGTATACCTCTTCTGATTTGCTCCATAATTCTTAGGTAATTATTTTTCAATAGCATTTTACTCTCCTGAATAGTATCCAAAATTGGGCTAAGTCCTTCAGGATCCATACCTTTGTGATCTAGTATGAGTCACAGTTATCCCCTAGTATCATCTTATATGCTTATCCCTATTATCATCAAAAAAATTTCAAAGTCTTTCTTTTACAACTCTTATCATACTCATATCATATCCCTTGTGATAGTGTACTCATATTTTTCTATTCTTTATGATGGTAAGATAGCCATCTAAGTTTTCTGATGTTCTCATCTTTAGTGAGATTAATCCATTACAGGTCAGATTTATCTATTAACAAGTTCACTAACTTCCTCATTTATCATTCTCATAATATGATCCATATATGAGTTTTTTTATATTTGCACCACACAACAATCCTTATTGATAAGATTTAAGCCATCCAATATCCAAGTATTTGCTAGACCCATCTCCTTTTTCACCTATTTGTTTATGGTGAAATGCCTTGAGCATTAATATTGTAATCCTCAAATAGAAGTAGTCTTCTCTACTTCTTCTATTTATGCTATTTCTTCTTGATTTTCTCTGTTGCCTATAACCTTTGGACATGCTGGACTGGCTGTGAAAGGATAAAACCTGAGCTCTGATACCAACTGTGACGACCCGGGTTTTCTCATGCAGTTTTAAATGTAATATCTAATTCCTAAGGCAGGATGCATCCCTATTTGAAAATCATTTTATGAAAACCATGCAATGCAGTGGAAAATCTTTTGTTTTAAACTCATTTTGAAAACCCCGAGTGTCATTTGCTAACCAAAGTAGTTTTTGAAAAACTTCAAACATCACAAGTATTTTTCCCAGTCTATCTGGTCACAGCACATAGTCCAACTGTAAATAAATACATATACATGTCCAAAGGGTAGAGATTTTACTTACATGTACAATTGTCTCTTATTTGATTTACTTGCTCGTAGCACTAATATTGTAATGACCCCGAATTTTTGTAAATTATTAAGGAAAATTAATAAAGTTTGAATTTTTAGAAATTCTGGGCTGGAATATTAGGTTATTGAAACTTCTCCTTTTATAGAGATTATATTATAAATTAAAACATAGAAATTATGGATGTATTTGGAAAACTGATCGAAACAACATTAAGTACGTTCAATTCTGAGTTAAAATGAAATTTCCTTAATTTTTCCATTTGGGGGTAAAATGGTAATTTTACCCATATCCCATATCCAAGAAATAAGACCTCAATATTCATGAATTACTTAGAAATATGATTCCAACGCCACTAAGTACGCTCGATTCCGAGTTCAGACAAATATTGCCTATTATTCTCGAATTTTGGGGTTAAAAGGGCAAAAAGGTCTTTTCACATAAAAGTGGGGCACACAAAGTGGGCCAACGTTCTAGAAGCACCAATAATTTCTCAGTCCATTATTTCTGGTAGTGGAGATTGTAGTGGGAATGGAGAATGCATTAGTAATTAAAATTTCTAAAGTAATTAAATATCTTATCAAAAGAAATGATAAAAAATTCAAATTTGGCTATAAATATGTCCCAAAAATTTCCAAAAATTTTTACAACCTTAACCACGAAATTTCCAAATCTTCCTTGGAATTTCAGCCCCAAATTCCCCTTCATCCCTCCCCAAACTCTCTTTTCCTTATTTCTCTCTCCTCTTTCTAATTGGAATAAGAGACCTAAATTCAATTAGGCACTCCGTTCCAGGAAGAATCTCATCAATTTCACCGTCCATAACATCCTATACTACATTATATACAAAATCCCTAAATCAATTTCAAGATCCAACGGTTCCAACAATAGAAAATCACAAAACGGTGGACAATCGGGCTATATTATCATCAACCGATAATTCTCTCAAATTGGGAATCAATCATATTTTTTTTCTCCAATTAGGTAGGTGAAACTACTTTCCATACATATTTATTATGGTTTAGTGTAAATTTTATTTTTCTATAATTTAATTTGAATGAAAAATGGTAAAAATAAAGTAAATACAAGAGCCTTCAATTTATGGTGATAGAGAGCTCAGATGGAAATTCTGAGCTTTCCAATCAATCCAGAAGGGTCAAAATCCCCTAGGGTACAATTTTCAAGAAAATCTAACAAGGTTTGGACCCTCAATTAAGAGAGATTAATTCTGGTGGGCCAATTTCTAAGATCTTCAAGATCTGAGGTGATCAGATCTTGGAAATTTATTTTAGTGATGATATAATAATATAATAAAGTAATATCTACGGTTAATCTGGACGGATCTTGCATAAAATAGGGGATCTACCCTTTATGGTAGAAAAACCCTAAAAAAAAAAAAAAATACAAAGGGACCCACTTGATCAATGAGATCAAGTATGATCAGATCCTTGGGATGGATTAAAGGGATGATATTATGATGGAATCCAGTTAGATCATGGATGAAATGTGACAAAATCAAGTGGATATGATTTTTGGATCTTAATGGATTAAAAGCCCTAAAGGTAATTAAAACCCTTAATCTAAAGGAAAACACCTAAGATCTAATGGTTGGATCATATTTAAAGGTTTATAATAATCTTAATAAAATTAGTTTAATTTTCTTTTATTGGATATAGAAGTGTAAATGTGATTTATGTTTTAAGTTAGAAAGCATGATAGTGTAATCTTTAAATTTTAGTATGATATGCCCTAAATGAGTAATTTTGTTAGTAGATTTGATTATCTTAGGATCATGTTAGTGTAAATTAGGATTTAAACATGATTTCATTATGATAGAAGATGTGTTTCATAACTTAGGATCATGTTAGTTTTATTTCACTAGCTTAAGTTACATTCATAGGAAAAATGTTAGTATATAGTTGTTAAACTTATATTTGATTTATGCTTTCAAGCTGATGATTTAATTATTGTCAAATTTTATTCAATTGTTAAGTAAGTGTTAAGATATAAGGAGCATAAATCATCAAAAATATAAACTAATGAAATATAGAAATTCATGGACAACTAAGATGAATGAATGATTTTGACTTAATAAGGGCTATAGTTAGTAGGACAATATAAGGAATGATTTATCATTTTCTTGGCCCAAAGTAGGAAAATAATGAACATCCATGGATGACATTGTGCATATCCAGAGAAATTAATTAAAATCAATTAGAGAAGGGACTTAAGGTAAAGAGCTCATAGGAACCTTGTCAAAGGTTGAGCCAGTACCACTCCAGTGGACTCTGAACATTGTGGTTATAGGGGGTATACAAGAGCCAAGTTCTTTTCCCTCACCTCCCATTGACATAAGAGAGGTCTAAACACCTCCTTACATGAGGGTTGTATTAACCACTTTTTGAGCAGACTTTAACTGGTAAGTACTGGTCATCCTGAAATAAGGAGTTGTCTATTGATAGGAAGAAATAAATTATCTTCAACCAAGTAAGACACTAACTGGGTGAATAATAGTAAGAACATAAAAAGATAGCAAATTATCTAATCCTAATAAAAATAGTAAGTAAGATAATGATGATCAAACAAGATGAGATCTTGTATGATAAAAAACAATAAGGAAAAAGAAACATCAATGTAAATTAGATTGTTATGTATGATATAGATAGTATTTGTATAGATGATATTAAACCCATGGATATAGGATATTCAAGGAAGAAAGATTCAGATCATCCTACATAAGGATGATCAAAAGATCATGTAGTATGTACCCTTGATTAGAAAACTGACATTATACATATGATTTGACAGATATATGTTGATCGACACTATGGAAGATTTCAAGGAGTAAGAATACCTTATTGAGGTAGGTGGATTATTAAGAATGCCTTTACATGAAGATACATGTCTAATACATGATCTTATGTTTTGAAGTATTGACATGTATGATACCAATATATTAAGGTAAATACCTCAAATTGAAATATGATCCAACCAAATGATGAGGAAAATAAGTATTAAATGGTCAAGTTGAGAATTGAGAACAACCATAAGTGAATAGGAAAGTAGCAAATATTCCAGTCCTAGATAAACAGACAGATAGTCTGATATGTATAAGTATTATTTTACATACAAGCTTGGAGGCTTCTAGTTTTATTTTAAACGGGCATAGGCCTGAGGATGCTATGCTAAGAGAGTTAAGAGTGTTTGGCCACCCACTCTTTGAAACTTGATGATATTGAATACCCAGCCTAAGAAAGGCTAAAAGTCGCGTGGGGCATTTATGGGAAGGCCATCACTGTGACAGCTATGGTCCTCCCATATGGACATGGATATTGTAATTTCCACTGAGAATGGTATAAGTGGATTATTGAACAATTATCCGGGCGCGCTGTATGGATCAGACTGCAAGCATAGTAGTCCTTGATTATTTTGCATTATGATGCATATGAAATTGGTATAGTGAAATGCCTTAAGGGATGTCATGATGAAATGTCAGGTAATTGTATATTACCAATATTTTTCCCAAGAAGGGAAATTCCCTGTATAGTAACTGGCTGAGATACAAATATCTTATAATGAAAGGAGTTGATCAGCTTTGTATAGAAATGATTCTTGATTATTTTTACATTTTTAACAGATTTGTCCTTATACAATATGTATGCATAAAGGTGAACACACATGACAAGGAAATGAGATGTCCTTATAACTAATAGTTATTAATGAATGTGTTTATGATAGAACGAATTATGGGATACTTGAATATTGAGATTATACTGCCAATAACTTACATTCTTATCCCCTACCAAGCATAGCTTGCTGAGATATTGTAAATGTTCAAATGTTTACAATATCTTAGATACAGAGAAGGAGACTTAGGAGCTCAAGACTTGAAGAACAATTGAAGAATAAGTAATCAGGGTATATCCCTTGAAACATTGTATTAGAACATGTATTGAATTTTGAACTTTGTAATTTGGACAAGTATTGTAAGGATACAATGGGCTGTGTACTGTGAACCACTGGATGGATCCTAAAGTTTAATAAAAGAATATTCCTTCAATGGAATTTTATCTTATACAAAATTCTACTTATGTTATGTATAAGGTGGTGACTTAGGTTTTACAAAACAAATTCTAAAGAAAAGAATTTCTACTGCTTTGGTTTGCAAAAAAAAAAAAAAATTACTCTAAGGGCCCTATCTTTACAAAATGTATTATAAAATGTGTTATAAAAACCTAGGTCACCACAGTTGGTATCAGAGCATTCATCCAGTCACAGTACAATCCCAATATGTCCAAGGGAGAATTGACAATCCAAATTTAGATTAAGATAGATATAGTATAAGGAATACTTACAGAAATTTTGGTTTATGAGCAGATGCTGCCCAAGAGAGTTACAAGGCAGACAGCTCAAGGTACTTCAGAAAACAATATGGAGGAATTATCAATGAGCAATATGGAAGAAATGGTAACAAGAGTATTGAGGAACCTTATTCCTAATATTCAACTGCCCCAAAGTTCATCACCTCCAGTTGAAGTTCCTAGTATACAGGCATAAGCTCAGCCTGAAGTTAGACCCCATACACCAACACCAGAGATTCATACACCAGTACAGGGCCAATCTTCCCTTGTACCAAGTAAGGAAGTTGGCAATTCTCCTTTAGCACCAGAAAAGATTGACCAAATGTTACAGAGATTTCAGAAGGTGGTGATTGGATATAATGGCAAGGGTGAAGAAGAAAAGACAGAGGAATGGATCTACGAAGTAGAAAGAACATTTGATGCATTACGCACTCCTCTCGAATTGAAGGTCAAATTTGCTACATACCTATTAAAACAAGATGCTGCTTTCTAGTGGAGATCAGCCAACAACACCTTCTTCTCAAATTCTAATGAGACTACTTGGGAGGAATTCAAAGAAGTTTTTAATACTAAGTATTTTCCTACCCATGTAAAATCAAGGAAGGAGAAAGAATTCTTGGAACTTAAACACGGTAACCTATCAGTGGTGGAGTATGATAATAAGTTCACCCAATTAAAGAGATTTGCTACACATATGTGTGACACAGAAAGGCACACTGTGGATAGATTTATGGAGGGATTACAGCCAGCACTGAAGGTGAAAGTGATGGGTACTAAACCCACCACCATGGCTGATTGTGTAGAGATGACTTCCAAGTTTGAAGATGAATTCAAGAATACTCAAACCATTAAGTTTGGAGGAGGAAACTACAACCAAAGGCCTTTTCAGAGGGGCAAGAGACCCTTCATCAATTTCAAACCCCCCAGAAATCAAGGGAATCACATAAAAAGAAGGCCTTGTCCAAAATGTAGAAGATTCCATCCTGGAAATATGTGTCCCACTCCGATACAACAACGACCTCCGATCAGATGTTTTAATTGTGGAGAATTCGGGCATATCTCTGCAAACTGCAACAAACCATTAGCTATTAAGGAGGCAAAACCAGACAATATTCCTCGTCACCAAGGAAGGATATTCGTTATCATTGATGGCCAGGCTGGACCGTCTAATGCGGTAATTGAAGGTACATTACTTGTATCTAACAACCATGCCAAAGTATTGTTTAATTCTAGATCTACACATTCCTTTATATCTTGCGTATTTGCATCTAGTATACAATTGCCAGTGAAAAACTTGGGATTCAATCTAGATGTAACAACTCCAGTGGGTAAAACAGTTAAATTACAAGAATACCTTCATAATGTACCAATAGAAGTATTGGGAAAAAGAAGAGATGTAGACCTCATTTTACTGAACATGGTGGACTTTGATATCATACCGGGTATGGACTGGTTAGCAAAATACTGGGTAGTTATGGATTGTTACAAAAGGAAAATCACATTTAGCATACCTGGTGAGGAAGTAGTAGTACTATATGGGAAACAACATGACTTAGACAAATCCATTATTTTAGCTATGAAGACTGTCAAACACATGTCCAAAGGGTGTCAGGCATTTTTAGCAACAGTTGTTGCTTTGGATGTGAAACAACCCAAGATAACAGACATTGACATAGTCAGAGAATTCCCAGACGTCTTTCCAGAAGAACTTCCAGGAGTACCCCCACATAGAGAAATTGAGTTTACCATTGAAGTAATTCCTGGTACAACTCTAATTTCTAAAGCACCTTATAGGATGGTCCCAGCAA
Organism: Warburgia ugandensis; assembly: GCA_035236585.1. Classification (NCBI taxonomy): domain Eukaryota; kingdom Viridiplantae; phylum Streptophyta; class Magnoliopsida; order Canellales; family Canellaceae; genus Warburgia; species Warburgia ugandensis. Next base: position 31,380,013 of record CP141127.1, on the reverse strand, counting down.
AATTGAAAGAATTGAAGGGTCAGCTACAAGAATTGTTAGACAAAGGGTTTGTTAGACCAAGTAGTTCACCATGGGGAGCACCAGTAATATTTGTGAAGAAGAAGGATGGATCTATGAGATTGTGCATGGACTATAGAATGTTGAACAATGTCACAGTGAAAAATAAGTATCCCTTACCTCGCATTGATGATCTCTTTGATCAACTCCAATCTGCTAAGGTCTTTTCAAAAATCGACCTTAGATCAGGATATCATCAATTGCGTATTAAGGATGAAGATATACCCAAGTCCACATTCAGAACTCGGTATGGGCACTACGAGTTTTTAGTCATGTCTTTTGGGCTGACCAATGCACCTGCAGCGTTTATGGATCTCATGAACAAAATCTTTAAGGAATTCTTAGACAAATTCGTAATTGTATTTATTGATGATATATTGATTTACTCTACCAGTATGGAAGAACATCAAGAACACTTACAAATTATACTAAATACCCTCAGACTTCATAAACTGTTTGGTAAATTTAGTAAGTGTGAATTCTGGTTAGAGAAGGTCAATTTCTTGGGTCATGTAATTTCCAAGAATGGAGTAGAAGTGGACCCCGCCAAGGTTGAAGCAATAATGAATTGGGAAAAACCTAAGGCTGTAACAGAAATACGTAGTTTTCTGGGTTTGGCAGATGAATGTGAGAATAGTTTCCAAGAGCTAAAAAAGAGGTTAACTACAGCACCAGTATTGACATTGCCATCAGGAAGTGGGGGATACGAAATATATTGTGATGCTTCAGGCAAGGGGTTAGGGAGTGCATTGATGCAAAATGGGAAAGTCATTGCATATGCATCTAGACAATTGAAGAAACATGAAATAAATTATCCAGTACATGACCTAGAATTAGCAGCTGTAGTGTTTGCATTAAAAATTTGGAGACACTATTTGTATGGAGAAAAATTCAGTGTATTGATAGATCATAAAAGTCTCAAATATATCTTCACTCAGGCTGATTTGAATATGAGACAAAGGAGATGGATGGAATACATCAAAGACTATGATTTTTTCATCCATTACCATCCTGGAAAAGCAAACATAGTCGCTGATGCATTAAGTAGACAAACAAGAGCTGTACTTACAAACATCACCATTAAATTAGCTTTTGTATAAAGAGTCCTCAAGGCCCAAGAAGGGGATACAGTAACTCAGGGATTGTGTACAAAGACAGGGTTTTGTAAGGGTACAGATGGGGGTATACGTTTTCAGGAGAGATTAGTGGTTCCTACAAATATAGACTTGAGAAAAGAACTATTACAAGAAGCCCATCAGTCTAAATTTTCTATACACCCTGGAGGTACAAAGATGTATCAGAATTTGAAAAGAAACTTTTGGTGGGAAGGCATGAAAAGAAACATAGGAGAGTTTGTGGCTAAGTGTTTGAATTGTCAACAAGTAAAAGCTGAACATCAAAGACCACCTGGAATGTTACAAAACCTGGAACTTCCAGAACGGAAATGGGACAATATCACCATGGATTTTGTGGTGGGATTGCCAAAAACAAGGGAAGGTCATGATATGATTTGGGTGATTGTGGACAGATTAACAAAGTCAGCACATTTCCTTCCAATTAAACAAAACCAGTCAGTTGACAATCTAGCTAAGTTGTACATAAAAGAAATAGTAAGTCATCATGGGATTCCTTTATCCATCATCTCTGATAGAGATGGGAGATTTACTTCAAGATGTTGGAAGAGCATACAACAAGCATTGGGAACTTCACTTAGATTCAGTACAGCATTTCATCCCCAAACAGATGGTCAATCAGAAAGAACTATTCAGACACTGGAAGATATGTTAAGGGCATGTGCATTAGATTGGAAGGGAAATTGGGATGAACATCTTCCATTAGTGGAATTTGCTTATAACAACAGTTTTCATGCAAGTATTGGTATGGCACCATATGAAGCATTGTATGGGCGACCATGTCGATCACCAACTTGTTGGAGTGAAGTTGGAGAAAGGAAACTAATGAAGTCAGAACTAGTGGAACAGTGTACAGACAAGGTTAGAATGATAAAGGAAAGGTTGTTAACAGCACACAGTCATCAGAAGAGTTACGCAGACAAAAGACGTAGAAATCTGGAATTCGATGTGGGAGAGCATGTGTTTCTAAAAATATCACCAGTTAAAGGAGTTATGAGATTTGGAACCAAAGGCAAACTCAGTCCTAGGTTCATTGGTCCATTTGAAATATTAGAACGAATTGGTTTAGTGGCTTATAGATTAGCCTTACCACCACAACTCTCTGAAGTACACAATGTATTTCATGTATCAATGTTACGAAAATATCTACAAGATGATACTCACATACTTCAAATAATACCAGAGGAACTGAAGTCAGATCTAACCTTTGAAGAAAAAGCGATACGGATCTTGGACCATAAGGAACAAAAATTAAGGACCAAAACAATTCCTTTAGTCAAAATCCTATAGCAACATCACTCTGTCGAGGAAGCTACATGGGAAACAGAGGTAGAAATGAGGAAGACATATCCGAGTTTATTTGATTAAGTTATAGTATTACTATACTCAGTAGGAGTCTATCACTACTAGTTTTATAATGCATGAGATGTTTTAAAATCATATGCTCTTTCAAAACATGTGCATGTCTGAATACTCAAGTTCAATATCAATATTAAAATCCATTGTCAAACTGAAATACTAACGACTTAAAGGATCACATAATCCAAAATCGAAAGTATCATATACATATATATCATAACATTATGATATGCATAAGATGCTTCATTGAATCCAACTCATGGATATCTAGTATGGTATGGTCGACCAACCCTTTATCATGCCATATGCAATGCACATAAGTCCACGAAACCATAGGGTCCCACTATACCCACGACCTTACCGCCGTGTGGTCCCCGGGTACCTAGGGACACAGGATCATATACCTCCACAGGGCATATGACACTTCGACCTAGTGCCGTGACACCAGTGGTAACCCCCTCTACAACATGCAGTCGAAGCAAGGACATGCCCTTTTTGGGCGTGGTACCCATCCACCTAATAGTGGTAGAGGCTGGGTGGCCAACCCAAACCCCTCGGCATAGCACCCACGCGCTTACTAGCCCAAATCATGTAAGATCAAATAAGCCAAAAACCTCTTTTCAAAACCTGTCCTCTTTGGGTCCCTCACAACTACCTGGCCCTCGGTACTCCAGTGTCTTTTGGCAACCCTCAAGGACATGCAATTTTTGCAAGAACTTAATGCTCATAAATCATGCAATGTATGCAATAGTTTGCAAAACATATCTATGCATAATGTATATGCAATTATTTACAAAACATGTCTATGCATAAAGCATTTATCACATGCATGCTGAATTAAGTCATGCTAAACAAGTCATATACTTAAAACATGTATTCTCAAAACAATCATGGTTCTTTAAAAAAAAATCTAGTAGCGATAGAGCACCTACCTGACTAGGTCGCGCTAACCCCTTTGTCCTCAGACGCTCCTGAACATGGTTTGGGGAATCAAGGTTAGTTTGGCCCATCTTTTATGGGTTTTAGAGTGGTTGGTCTTTATTACTTAGGTATTAAGGGTCCATCCCTATGCCTATGGGTGTCCAAAGGTCCTAATTGGGGCTTGGTATTATCAATTTTCCAAAGGTCTAGCGGCCACGCGCCACCATCCTATTCTAAGGTTCATGCTCACCTTTGGTTAGGCCCTGATTAGGGATTTTATAGTTTGAGTGTGTTCGTGTCATTGACATGGATACAACGCCTTTTGCGGCGCCTCAATCGAAGCTCTAGATCTCAAGTTATAAGCATTTTAGTGTCACACGTACATATGGGTCTTAAGAGTGAAAAGGCGGAATGCTAGGGCGCTGCGCGTCAGCGGCATGCGCCCGCCTTTTCTAAAGAAAATGGAAAATCCCAGCTTACTAGCGCACTACGCGCCTGCGGCGTGCGCCTCAACGAGCGCATTTGCAAACACGCCGGGTTTTCCCACCGTCTCTCTTTTGCGAGCGCGTCCCCGGACGCGCCCGTTTGGTTTTTTCCAAACCCGTCGACGTGTTACGTTCCGATTGGAACGTTTCATTCATTGGGGGACCGGGGCATCCTCAGGACACCCTGGTTCGACCAGGGAACGTCTCTGGGTCCTTGGTGGCTCTCCAGGGCTCCATTTTGCATGGTTTTTCATGCAAAAACCTAGGGAAATTGATCTTAGAACTACTGTGAAGATGGGTTTTGAGGGATCTTGGGCATACCTGGCTCATTGCTGGGTTTTTCTCCTTGTTTCCCCTTTAGGTCACTCCTCCACAACGGGTTTTCTTCAACCTTTTGGGCTGCCATTAGAGGCGCCCAAGAGCTCTATTTATAGAGCTATGAGAGGGTTCTGGAGGGGGCTCTTACCGCCTTTGAATGGCGGTGGAGAAACCTCCAGAATAGTGGTGATTTCTCCTCCAATCACGACCATTCTAGAACCCTCTAGGAGGTTGAAGATGAAGGGTGCCCGTATCAAAACGGGCCCCTATGTTTTGCAGGCTAAATCCGTTTTTATAAAAATTACATTTTTGCCCCTGAACTTCAAAGGGCCATAACTTGCTCATTTTAACTCCGTTTTGGGTGATTTTGGTCTTGTTGGATTCCTTTTTCCAAGAAGCACCTAATGGTACCATTTTCAGGACCAATTTTCTGGGTTCAGTCAAGGTGAATAGTGAAATGACCAAAATGCCCTTATCTCCAAAAACTGAACTTTTCATTGCTAACTTGGGATTTTAATATTACAAAATTGGGGTCATTACACTAGCTTCCCACTCTTATTTTATTTAGGAGTTGCATGCACAACCCTTAAGCATCCACCTTTTGCATTACATGCATTAGACTTACATCTTTCCCACCATCTTAGGAACTACTCGCATCACCCATTCACTATAAGATTTCCACACACTGCCCATCACCCATCTTTCACTTACATGCAAGGGAAACCTCTCCTTCTTCATCCTTCCACACACACACACCCTTCATCTTAAGTCCTTACACACACCCCTCCTAATCCATCCCATGCACACTACCCTTCTTTTGATTAAGTTGCACACCTCCCCTTTCACTCTTTCTATTTCACCCCCCTCCTTCCACTCTCTTTTACACTCATAGCCTATCTTCTTTTCCATTTTTATTTTTTATTTTTCTTTGGAATTTGGGAATAAAAAGGATAGGAAGAACCCTTATGCCACTTCTATGATAGATAAGGATTCCTTCCAATCCTAAAGTATGGTTGAGAAACTCAAGTCTGATCAAGATGTAATCCAAGTTTCTAGCTAAAGGCATCATGCTGGAGAGTAGTAAGACTTCCTAGTAAGTACCTAACTCCTTCATCATCTCCTAAGGCTTGAATTAGTGACTCTGAAGCCAAGGGCCACTATCTCCAATGTTATTTTTCTTTCATGTAGTTCTTCTTCAAATTAGGAAGGCTTTCTCTATGGCTAACCCTAGTTTAAGTTGAACAACTCTTTATGTCCTCTTTGCCTAGCTCCTTAAAAGATACCCTTGTTTTAGAGTATCTAGCTAAGGAGAAGTACAATTTTCTTTTTCTTTTTCTACTACATCCCTTCATCTTTTCTTCTCTTAAGGGTGGCATTTTTTTTCATTTGGGACTTGAACTTTGGTTTAGTGGCATTTTGGGGTAAAGATGAGAAAATCTTAGTGGTAGCATTAGTGTAATATGGGTTGAAGAGAAGGGTACAAGCACTTATTGAGTGACCCAATAAGAAAGCTGTAAAGCAGAATTCAATCTTGGGAAAAGAAGAGGACATGTAAAGAGCCTAGTGGATTGACACAATTATGAACTTCTGTAGTGGACACACCAAAATAAAGTTTCTTTACTATATTTATTTGTTTATTTCCCTTACTTTCTTATACTCAAGTTCATTAATGAAAGTTTCTTTTAGTTGCTTTGTTTCCTTAGTTTCCTCGCTTTGTTTTATATCCTTATTCTAGTTTAATTACTTAGATTATTTGCATAGAGTCTTTACTTTCTTTACTATATTTATTTGTTTATTTACCTTACTTTCTTGTACTTAAGTTCATTAATGAAAGTTTCTTTTAGTTGCTTTGTTTCCTTGCTTTGTTTTATATCCTTATTCTAGTTTAATTGCTTAGATTATTTGCATAGAATCTTTACTTTACTTAATCTTTGATTGGCTAGGTTAAAGTAAAAGTAATTTAGGTTTTAATTAGTTCATTTATTGAAGAATCCTTGTAGGATCAACCTATATTTACCACTTCTATACTTAAATAGAGGCATGCACTCATGCTAATTATACAAGCACATCAAACTTTTGGCGCCGTTGGCGAGGACTAGAAATGGAGTTTAATAAGAATATAGTTTTATTTACTTTACCTCTAGTCGTAGTTTATAGGGTTACATGTAAAGTAGTTGCATATTTACATACTTTCCTTATTCGTGAAAGATATTGGATAGACACCTATTTTTTTTATTTGTGAAGGAATTCAGACAAGAACAAGGACTTGGAGTAAGACATAGGATAGTTTCTAATTTTTTTACTTCAGTGGACTGTAGTGAGATTGAAATTGTACTTTTTATACTGTGATTTATTTACATTTAAAATAAAGGGTTGTAATAATACAGGTTAAAGGTGGGCCATCCTAACCTAGAAGACGGGGTGACATGTAAATGGACCTACTGTTGTACGAGAAGTCTAATTCTAGGACCTCACTATGTGCTACTCTTCCCTCTTTTCATTTTCTAGATTCAGTTGCATAAGTACTTTAATTTTGGCATTGTGGATGGTAGTACAAAAGTATGTAGTTGTATTTCGCTATTTTCTTATTGCATATTCTTTAGGACTTTTGCATTAGCAAGCAACTACTTAACAAGGATAGCTTAAGAACAGCTATAACCCAAGGACATAGGCTAGCAGGGTTATAGTGTCCATACTGTTGAGGCCTTGACCCTTTGTTAAGTAGCATATAGATAGTTGCATTAGATGTATTGCTTTCCTTGCATAATAGGACACATTTAAATGCTTTAAGGTGTTTATCTATTAATCAAACTAGATGGGATTGCTTAAAAGATTAGTAACAGAACATAGCCCTATAAGATCAAGGATAGACTTATCACTATCCCTTGGCCAACCTAGGTTAATCATCATCTTACATGCAACCCTAGCCTCAAAAACTAAATTATAATCAACTAGAAGAGACCTATAGCAACATACGAGCTCATAGGACCCTCTTGGAAGGATGTGACTTATTGCCACTATAGTGGCTCCTACTTGATTAGCTACTTTGGTATTTAAATGACTAGATCTGCCAACACATCTAGTGAATTAGATCACCTGTGACTGATTGAGGAGGGTTTGAAGTGGTTGATCAAGGTAGGATCTAACTGATAAGTAGTAAGGAAAGTGTGAAAGAGAGGAGGAGCTACTTAGGTTAGACGTAACCTAAAAGGTAGTCTCCCAAAAATAAATTCAAGAAAATTCACCTTTTAGCTTTTTTGCCATAGGGATTGGATTTTATTATGTGTCCTTTTTCGTTTCTTAGAGAGAGAGAGAGAGAGAGAGAAAGAGACTTTTTTGCTGTATATAACTTGTTGTCATTGTATATAAATTAAAATCTACTAGACGTTGGTGTATGCATGGTCATAGATCCCTTAATCTAGATATGGCATCTTTAGATGGGGAGATTTATAGTCTATTAGGTAAGGCCTAAGGAATCAAGAAGATAAAGAAATCCTTGCTATTGAAATGGTTAATGAAGAAGCAAAGATTAAGCCATTAAAGGATATTCTACACTATCTAATGTAAACCACCATTTTGTGTAGCTCTACATGTAACTAATGCAGACCATTTTGAGTTAAAGATAAAGCTTATTCAACTCCTAGCAACTTTTTATGGGCTGGATAAGGACTCATATTACCATGTTAAGGAGTTCCTTCAAAAAAATTCTACTCTTAAATACTGCAATTTTTCAAATGACTCTATTAGGTTGAGACTCTTCCCTTTTTCTTTAGAGGAGAAAGAAAAATCTTGGCTCAACTCTATAAAAGTAGGGTCCATCACCACATGGGATCAACTATCTAGGAAATTCATAAATAAGTTCTTCCCAATGTACAAAACCAATGCCCTCAGAAGAAATAATAAATTTCTATTAGAAAAAGAGAGAGCTCTTCTATGAGTGATGGGGATGTTGGAAGGACTTCCTTTTGAATAGTAGCAGCAAGTTCACTATTTTTATGAAGGTCTAAGCCTATAGAATTGATATATGATAGACGCCACTAGTGGAGGGGAATTTATGAATAAAAGCAATATGGAGGATTGGAATTTCTTTGGGAGCCTTTCAAAAAATTCCTAACAATGGGATTACTCATCTAAGATGGAGAGAAATCCACAACCTCAAAAGAAAGGCGATTTATACGAGATAGGGGTCATTATATATTTATACAGAAAAATTAATATGTTAGCTCACATAGTAGATAAAATAAATGATCTAACTCATTGGTTAGATGCTTTCATGATAAACAGATCTTCTATGCAACCTCAGTCTGATGTGTCCTCAATCTGTTCTAGTCCTAACCATTCTGTTACATCATGTTTGTGTAGCTCTACTTATCCAAGAAAATTTTGGGAGCAAGTGAATGCATTAAATGCATTCAGAAACCCAAGCAACAATAATTCATATTCCATGATTTACAATCTTGAATGGGCTAGGCAGTGTAATTTTTCATGGTCCTAGAATAATAAGGGAGGACCATTTAAGATCCCCCCTAATCAACCTTTCCCTAGAGCTCTAGTTCCATAGTAGCCAGTATTAAAACAACCATTTCCTCCACAATAGAGCAAATAATCGTTAGAAGAGACCCTAAGTTTGTTTATACAGAGTTCATTAGATTTGCAAAATAATTAATGTCAAACAAACAATGCAAACCCACTAGTAACATTTTGCAAAATGAGATCATAAAATGGGTCACATTGCTATTACTCTTACTAAGGGGGAAAAAGAAAAATTCCCTAGTAAACATGTACCTAACCCTAAGGGCTAGTTTGAGATTGGAAAAACTCCTAATGAGAAGGCATTTCATGAACAAACCCATTACTACCCTTAGGAGTGGAAATATAAATCCGATAGGTTTGACTAAGGAAAATTAACAAGTTGAGGACAATGAGTGTCCTAAAAAGACTCAAAATAGAAAAGAGAAGAAATAGGTAACTCCTACTTCTCCTAACCCTAGTCCTAAGGTGCATTATATTCCAAAGGCTCCTTTTCCTTAGTGTTTAAATATGGCTAAGAGGGAAGATAATTTTGCTAAGCTAATGGAATTGTTTAAATAGGTGAATATAAATATTCCATAACTTGATGTCATGAGGACATACCTTCTTATGCCAAAATTTTGAAAAAAATTTGCACCCAAATTTCAATTGCAGAAGGAAGCCTTTCTTGCTAAGAAAGGAAGCTCAATAATACAACACACAATCACATGGCTCTACTTGATTCAGGGAAGAGTGTTAACCTATTACCTTATTTTGTATATCAATATTATGTTTAGGCAAGATGAAAAAGACTAGATTATTAAAGTTTTGCATGGTATGGTAGCAGATCTACTAGTTGAGGTTAATAAGTTCTTATTTTCAGTAAACTTTCTAATCTTAGATGCACAGCTTGTAGTAGATTGTGGTAGTCAAATTCCAATGATCTTGGGATGGCCATTCTTGGCCACATCAAATTCAATCATTAGTTGTAGAGATGGTATATTGAAATTGTCCATTAGAAATATGGACATTAAGCTTAATATCTTTAATGTAGGACAGCTAAACTCTGAAGCTCCTTTTAAAGTAAATATGATATAAAGTCTACCATCTCTATCAACCACTAGCATTGATCTTATCGAGACATGTCTTGCTTAGTTTGGTTTTTGTTTTGATATAGACACCTCCATTGATGAAGTGAATGATTTACTTGATGTTGTGCCAATAATTGGATCTTTAAAATTAAAGCCAAAGTAGAACCTCTTACATTTCCTAAGATTCCATTTGAGCAATTAATTGAAACAACACCCAATTTGAACCCACCACCTACCCTAGATAGCATACCATGATAGTTTATGTTCATCTGATCCCTTTCCTATTACCTAGATTTTGATATATAATAGGAAGGTAAGTAAAGTAATGTTCTAGCCTCACATAAACATGCTCTATGGTGTACATAAAATGAGCTTAGCCCTAGCATTCAAGAAGATGTAAGAGCGGAGGAACAATTTTTGCTTTTCGATGTTCGCATCACTTGTTTCTAATTTGATAGTTATTGAGCCAAGTCATCTCAAGTTGGTCCCAAAAAATTCTTATTCAAGATGGTCAATCATGTCCTTATCTTTTCACCACCATACATTTATGGGTGGAAAATATACATATATTACCATAAAATCTTGAAATGGAGTGAGTTTTCTACAAACTTCTTCATTGTTAGTTTAGGTAGGTTCCAAAGATTAGTTAGTTGCATTCTGTATCTGCATTATTTTACATTTTTGTCTACATCAACAAATCAATGCACTATCGTTGCAGGTCTTGTCCTTCTAACTCTTCTCTCTTTACTTAGTTTTTTAATTTGTCCTTGATTTTATTTTTAAAAAACATTAGGGACCATTTTTAATTTAAGTCTAGGAGTAGGGTATTTATAATTTGATGTGTCCAAAATCTTTGTTATTATTTTTTGAGTCTTTTCTTCATTTATTTTTAAAAATTAAAAATTAGAATTTTTTTAAAAATTTAGAAATGTTCCTTTACAAGGATAAGAATTTGGAATATTCACTATAGCATTTAACTTTATCTTATTAATAGATTTGTATACAACTAGTTTACAATTTTATCCTTTTTCTAAAATGTCCATAAGAAAATTAAACTCAGAATAACTATTACACAAAATAGGCATATATAAAGTTCAATTTGATGAGAAAAATCAGCTTCAAGATCTTGACGAAGAGTTGTAGAGATTATTTATCCATGTGTATTTAGAGTCAATCTTGCTTTTTGAGAATTATATATATTATTGACCCCTATAATACATCCATTACCAATTTTGTTTTGGAAACATATAGAAATGGTTGAAAAATATCTTGGGAAAAGTACGAATGATATAAGTCAAGAGATGAACAACAAAAAGACCTAAAAAGAAAAAAAATTCAAAGAAAAGCTATACCAAAGTTAAAAGAGAAAAAAAATGAAAAGGATAGCCAATGATAGAGGAAATATTCTCATTCTTTTAATAGTGCTACCCTAAGCCTATGTTTCATCCAAATAGAAGTTCTAACTTGATCTTACTAGAAGTATGACTTGGATATAATTATAAATGAGTAGGGATTTTGGTAGACTGTAACATTCTTAATACTTGATATCATTTTCATGAGAACATTATTAGATTTTTCCAAGTTATCATTCTATGGTATGAAATATATGAGAATTTGGCTTTGAAAAATATTATTTTACTCACATGTTGAAGACAGATTTAACCTTTTCTGAGTAATTTCTTTTTAATGACAAAAATATCCTATGATATTTGAAGTCAAAGCATACTTTTGGATGGTAATTTATGTCATAATTTGCTTAGAGACCTATAATTGCATGTATTGGTTATATTCACATACTCTCATTCTAAGGTTAATGAAATAATTAAATATCTTTAGCATAGGAGTAGAATTTTGAACTATTGGTCATTTCTATTAGTATGCTAAAGTTAGAAATATAATGTATGCTAAATTGAAGAAATTCTCCCAAATGAAGGACTTCCATATAAATTTTTTAAAATGTTTACAAGTATCAGTTATGGAAGCCCTTACGAGATTACAACTGATCCACTAGGGTAATCTTGGGGTTTAAAGGCTTTCTACATGTGCCAAATGTAGAAACCAACATCTACAAACGTGGTTAATATTTTTTTTTATTCTTATTTTCTATTTTTGTAGTTTTGCTCAAGGACTAGAAAAATATAAGTTTGTGGATATTTGATGTATATAAAAATATTATATATATACCTCTATATTTAGCAGGTTTTAATTCCTGGAATTTTTATAAATACCACTAATTAGGGTTAATTCTATGCAAATGAAAAAATGCACACTTTTGATAATTTTACCCCTAAAAAGATTAACTTTAAAATCCAAGCTACATCATGTGCCCACACATGCCAAACATGAAAATTAGGAAGCTTAGAATGTCATGAGAGTATTCATAGCAAAGTCAAAGGTGTCAAAGCCCTAAGTGGAACATTGATCTTATCTGTATGAAAATGAAGGTGTCCTTATCAAAAGTAAGGTTATAGAACCTCTCATTCGTGCCTGCCAGCTATCCACCACCTTAGAAAGTTCTAAAGGAAGCTTAAATTACATACAGTGGTATCACATGAGATACAATCCTCATACTCTATCTTCTATGCAACCAAAATAGGGGACCACTTCAGGAGCCACATGATTTTTTCCATTCAATGTGATGGGTCACACTCAATCCCATGCTTTGACATGAGAAAAATAAGTAGACAAAATAAAGGAAGGAAGAGAGATACAATTTATGGGATCTATAGTTGAAAATCATCTTACTTTTCAAGCAAGCCAATACCTATCCTTGTCAAAGCATATCCTAAGAAACCAATGAAAAGAAAACCAAACAAGGATGGACCAATGAGAAAATAAACCTCAAATAAGACCAGATTGAAGCCTCATTGGTAAATATTTTTTTGGTGGGCTGCCTACTTACATTTAAGGAGTAGGAATGTGTTTTTCAAGGGGGGAGACATCAGAGCCTCCTTGAATGATATTGGCTAGAGAAAATTAATGTGGACTATGAGAAAAAGAAGGGGATACCTAGAGTGGATATGGAAATCTCAAAAGAATCTTAGTCGTCTACTCTAAGACATTCCAATCCAATGGTGAGAGAGAAAGAGCCCTTAAAGAAGAGCTTTTTGGATAAGAAGAGTCCAAAAAAATCATATCCATTCAAGCTAGGGTAAAGATGCTCCAATGGGCAAGAATGAAGTAGAGAAAATCCACAAACCCTAGCCACCACTCACTCCATGATAATTTAAGGAAAAACCCTAAGGAGGAAAGATCTCTACTATCCAATTCAATCCAATGGCTCACATTCCTTTTAGACTTTCTAAACTTCAAATACATACACCCTCCATGCCTCCGCCCTTATTATTTTTGTTTACCAAATTTTTCCTTTATTTTCTCACTTTCCTTCCTTCTCTTTCCTAACCAAGCCTATCTTCCTTCTCATCCTCCCATATCCCCTTCCACTCCACGTTATCTCCTTCCTTCATTATCTCCACCAATTCCACAAAAAATTTCATGCCCCCTCCTTCTAAATCCTTATTTCCTTCTTCCACTTCCCTTGAATCTCAACCATTCATTCAAGCATGATCCTAGCCCTCTATTCCCTAGGTCTTCTAATCTAAAAACCTAATATAGAGGTGAAGGAGAAGGGAGTTCCATCTCTTACCTCTCCTTGGACTATGAAATCTAAACTCAAGAGAAATAGATGGAGAGAGAACACTCTTGCAAAAGCTCACCAAGATCCACATATCAACATCCATTAGAGAAGAGGTCAAGGTCTCACCTATCCCCGCTTCTACCCATCTTTTGTCTCTTTGTTTCCTTTCTCTTTTTCATTGTACCACACGCAGCTTTCATGCATTACATTCATTCCTCATCTTAGGAGTTACATGCAAGACTCATTTCGTGCTTAGGTCTTGCATGCACCATCCTATATTGCATTCTTTACAACACACACCACCTTAGAGTGCATACATTCTCCCCAGCTTCCCCCCTCTTACTTTCCTTAGGAGTTGCATGCAGAACCCTTGGCATCCACCTTTTGCATTACATGCATTAGCCTTAGCATCTTTCCTACCATCTTAGGAACTACACACATCACCTATTCACTATAGGATTTCCATAGACTCACCTCCACCCATGTTTTCCTTACATGCAAAGGCCACCCTTCCACACACACTCTCTCCATCTTAGTTCCTTACACACGCACCGCTCCATCTCTTCCATCCCATGTACACTACCCTTCTTTTGATTTATGCACATGCCGTCCTCTTTCACTCTTTCTATTTCATGACTCTCTCACTCTATTTTACATGCATAGCCCAACTTCTTTTTCAGACAATTTTTTCTCTTTCTTTGGGATTTGGGAATAAATGATAGGAAGAACCCTTATACCAACTTTATGGTAGCCAAGGATTCCTTCCAATCCTAAAGCATTGTTGAGGAAATCAAGTCCATTCAAGAAGGTATCCAAGTTCTTAGCTAAAGGCATCATGCCATAGAATAGAAAGACTTTCAAGTGAGCACCTAGTTCCTTCATCATCTCTGAAGGCTAAAATTGGTGAGTCCTAAGTTAAGGGCCACCATCTCTGATTTTATTTTTCTTTTATCTAGTTCTTCTTTGAGTTAGGGAGCCTTTCTTTACAGCTAACCCTAGCCTAAGTTGAACAACACCTTATATCCTCTTTGCCTATCTCCATAAAAGCTACCCACTTTTTAGAGTATCTAATTAAGGAGAAGTACAAATTTCTTTTTCCTTTTCCACTCCATCCCTTCTTCTTTTATTCTCTTAAGAGTGGTATTTTTTTATTTGGGACTTAAACTTTGGTTTAGTAGCATGTTGAGGTAAAGATGAGAAAAGCTTGGCTATAGCTTTAGGGTAATATGGTTTGAAGAGAAATGTACAAACACTTATTTAGTGACACAATAAGAAAGCTATAAAGTAGAATTCAAGACCAGAAAAGAAGAGGATGTGTAAAGAGCCTAATTGAGTGGCATAATGGAGGATTCATACAGTGGACACTTCAAAAGGAAACTCCTTTTCTTTATTTTTTTGTTTATTTCACTTGCCCTCTTGTACTCAATTTCATTATAATAACGTTTATTAATGAAAGTTTCTTTTGGTTGCTTTATTTTCTTGGTTAGTTTTCTTCCTTTGTTTTTTCCTTGTTATAGTTTATTTGCCTAGAATCTTTACTTTCCGTAATCTTTGATTTGCTAGGTTAAAGTAAAAGTAATTTAGGTTTTAATTGACTCCATTTAAGAAAGAGTCCTTGCCGGATCAACCCATATTTACAGCTTCTATACTCCAATAGAGCTGTACATATATGATAATTATTGAAGCACATCAATATGCATATGGCTAATACTTTTCGTTAATTTCCTTGATGTGTTGCTTGCTTATGGGATGAATGAGGAAAAGTTGGAGTGTGGAAGTAAATGAGTCTATATATGTGTACGTACATGTGAAGTTTCTCTTTCATGTCTTTGAAATTTTTATGTTGGAAATGAATATGCATATATGGATGTTGAATATAAATGTTGCAAAGAATGAATTGAATGTGGGTGTTCTAATTTCTATTTTCAAGACTTTTAAAGGTTGCAGGTTATATATTGTTAGGTTTTCATAAATGTGAAGGAAGATATCAATAGTTCATTGAATTTATGCAGGAATAGTATAATAGTTCATTGAATGTATGCTGAAATGTTGTAATGGAAGTTTAAGATCGTAGTGTAATAGCAGTAAAATAAATATACATATACTAAATTTTGAAGTTGGTTTGCCAAAATCAACTTAAAAAGTCACTTAAAATTATAAAGTTTTAGAGTCAATTTTGGCAAACCAACTTCAAAAGAATGCACTTTTAAAGTCATTTTGAGGAATCGACTTTAAAAGTATGCACTTTTAAAGTCTATTCATAACCAACTTCTTTTCTTTTTATTGACTTTTAAAGACATCTAGCTAGATGACAGTTTTGGAATCGTCTTTGATTTATGTTTTCAATCTACTTTAAAACCTTCATGTTTAGTAGTGTCATGAAAGTACTAGGAGCATTTGAAAGCCTAAGCAATTAACTAGATATCCCCTCTTTAATTTTAAAGGATGTTTTTTGTTTGTCACTGGTCTAATCCTTATGTTATGATTCCCACTTCTCAAATTTTCTCCCTCTTATTTATCTAAGAATTTACTTTCTCTCAATCATCTAGTTTCTCTCTATCTAGTACACTCACTACCTTTCTTTGGAGACACTAATTTAGATTGATGTTTAACTTCTCTAAATCTATAACATTTATTTAGTTGTGTTGGAGCATAAGGATTTTCTTAAGATATCTCTCCACATTGTTTTGTTTGTCCACTCCTTGAACCCTGAGTTGTCATTTAAAAGGGTTGACACTAGTCCCTTATAGGAGCTTTATCACAACTATGTGGCAATGCTCACGAAGAGTCAGCAATACTAGTATTGTGATTGGTGATGAACCCAATCTAATAGGTCTTTCTAACTATATTTCCGCTCTAGTTGCTAATCTTGAGACATCTACTAGATTCCGTATTGCTACAATGTAGCTAATCTGGATGATAAAAGTGGTTATGTAATAAAACCTAATCACTTGTTGCAAATCTATTTCTACTAGATGATTACTTGATGAGAGGTCATAAAAGTCTTCTACATATCCTCACATCAGTACAACTTCCTTACCGATTGTTGCAACTACTCCTGATCATAATCTTCCCCTTCCTCTCCATCATTTGGTTTCTCTTTATATACTACATTTACTACCTTCCTACGGGGACACTAATTAGATTAATGTCTGACTTCTCTACATCTATGAGATTTAATTGGTTGTGGTGAATCATAAGGACTTTCTTTAGATATATCTTGAAATTGTTATGTCTTTCCACTTCTAGAACCTCAAGGACAATTATCACAATTCTGTGGTGGTGCTCATAAAGAATTGATAGCATCAATATTGTGGTTGGTGAACTAACCATGTTCAGTAGGTCACTATAACTATGTTTTCATTCTAGTTGCTAATTTCATAACATATACTAGAGTCCAAATTGCAATAATATAACTCAACTAAATAGTAAATTTAGTGCTCTAACAAACCTAACCACTTGTTGTGGCTCTTTTTGTATTACATCATTACATGATGATTGCATATAACACTTTTCTACATATTTTCGCATGGTAGAGCTTCCTTGCTTATAATTTTGGCATTGTTAGAACAACACCTACTCATAATCTTGTTGCAAAAAATTTTCCCACAACAAATACGTCATCCATTGCCAAGTATAGATAGTTGATTTTTCCTACTATGTAGGTGAAGTATGTTGTTACTCCCACCATGCTAAAGCCCTGTCTTATGCTTATAGGTTGCAAGCTTCACTTTTTTCCCTTTTACAATATTCATGTAATAAAAAAATATCTTGATTTCAAGGAGTCAATCAAGAAAACATTCAATATGCATGTATCCTATATAACCTTGATGGTTTTGATTACGTTTAGCTTTGCTGCCACTCCCTCCAAGGAGAATATTGTTGAGTTCTTTATCACTATACTCTCCACATGGGCTTGAGGCCTACACAGTTGTCTTAGTATGTTAATATGAACAAGGGGCTCACAAGCCTCCTTAATTGTTGAAATAGTGTTATTGTCATGAGCTTGAATATGCTTCAAAGCCTTTATCAATCACTTGACCATTGTTTGCATCTCTTCCACATATCAGTGAATTGTTCATTTAAGAGCTTCAATGCCAGCTCAATCATTGGTTGTTCTCCACAAATACCACCACTAGAGTTGTAGATTTCATCGATTACCAACCATAGAACCAAGGAAAGGTGAGGTCTTATATCAAATAATGTATCAAAAATGCAAACTAATAAGATCTAAGAGGAAGAACATTTCCTTCTTCTCCAAACATGCCTTGAATGGACCAGAAAAACTCCACCTTGTTGTTATATATCCACAAGGAAAGAGAGAGAAAGCAAAGTATTTTTTCAAAATGTTGATAAAAGACACTCATTGACAAGATTAATGGTAATATATATATATATATTGTGTTATAAGTCAAGTGCCATTTTACTTACCTTGTACATGCTTTTTGTATTTCTAAGCTAGTCACCATGTTAGGAATGGCTGAGATGGTCTAAGTACCAAATTTCATGCCCATTGAATACTTTATCCTATATCTTTCTATAATTTTTAAATTAAGAAACATATATTAAACTATTGCTATAATTTTCAACATCAAAGGAACTATGGGATAAGCTATCTTATAGGCACAGAATTTGATACTTAGACCATCTACACCATTCCCAACATGGTGGACAACTTGAATCTACAAAAAGGTGAAAGATAAGTACAAAGTAATGAAAGTGGCACTTGGATTAGCCATGCCCAAGAGGCACTAAGATTTGTCATTCTTATTATAATGCTAGCCATAATCTTCACTAACTACTTAATAGAAAATTTGCAAGACTTGCTGGACTTAAATGGAAATAAGAAAAAGTAATAAGAAAAAGAAAAAATATGGAAAAGGATAAAAACTAGTGAGTGAGTCCTATAGTGATTTCATGTTTTTGTAAACTTGCACACCACTCTACATTGGATCAATTACACAAATCTAATGGTTTTAGACATCCAATGTTTAAGTTTAAGATGATTGCTAATATGTTATTCTTGTCGGATACTTCTTTAGATATGCCATTCACCAAAAATCTTTTTATAAGATGATCCTACCTACTTTTCCAAAAGCTAAAAACGATGTTGTTGAGCATCTTGTCTCACAATATAGAGGTTGTGGGTTCAACTTCCCTTATCACCAATCAAAAGAAAGACCATATGATATGGTTAGCTATAAGTACAAGTGCGTCATAGATTTTCGTGGTTGAAATCATTCATCTTTTGGATGGGCCAAGGCCCAAAGGTCGTATCTAGTTTTTAGAAGATGATCTATTTAAGAAAGTAGAATATGAATAGTTTAGATCACACATACATTTGGGATAGCTTAAATCACAGACATCATAATAAATTCTTCTCATTTTCATTTTTTTGTTTAAGGTATTATAATTTTATTAGTAGAGGATTGAATGGATCACAAGTGATGAAATTACATTAGAGATCTAGATGCTAGAAGGGATGAAAGATCATAACCAAAAAGAGGTAAAATAGACATAACTAACCACTAGATTACCCCTCCACTTGACCCACCAGATTTGAATGCCAAAAACAATAGCTTTTTCATGGTAGTATAAAAGAAACTATTCTTCCAAGCCCTTAATCCTTAGATCATCTAAAATTGTACCTTTGTGAGCCAAATTGTCTGTCACATTTCTAACCAATCTCAAGACATGGTGAAATGAAACAATCTTGTCTCTAATGATGAGCTTTATACTATCTATGGCAGCCCCGTGCATGAAGCTTGCCCCTCTACAGGGCCCCAAGAAGGGGTAGACCACAAGGGTCTATAGTATGCAGCCTTATACTATGTATGGCTACTTTATACTATTTATAAGCTATTATTTTACCACAAGTGGACGGTCTAATGTAGTGTAGTGTATGCAAGTACGAGTTGATCCCATAGGGACTCGCCTTAATAATTTGGAGTTTAAATAAAATTTAATTGTTCAAAAATTAAACACAAGTGATAGAAATTATATGAAAGTGCAATCAAAATTTAGATATATTTAATTAGTGAAAATTACAAAGGTCCAACTCAAAAAGACGGAAATTTAACTATAAAAAGAAAAGAAAAATCTACTTCCCTAGCTTGATCATATCATTTTCTTCAAATCTAATATCTTCAATCTTGATATGTCTTCATCAATCACTTTTTGGTGCTTCTAATTAAAGATCTAATGGATAGATTAGGCAGATTCTAAAAATTTCAAAGATACGGTCTAAATAAAGAATTTGGGTTTTAATGGCTTAGATCTGATTTTTTAATCTCATATTGAAGATCAAGAATGATAAGCAAGCTATAAAATGTCCTAAAAACAAGATATAGAAGTTGATTGAAAATTGGATGGGAGACAGATGAGAATGTGAAGAAATCCTGTTTATTAAAGAAGAACTGTTGATTCGGTTAGACTTTACTTAAAATTGGAATTGATAAAATAGTTACTGGATTAATCATGGAAAAACATAGAACACAGATAAGCAAAAAAGGAATAGAACAAAACATGAATGAGAATAGTAATAGGATGGAAATGTAATTGAATTTATTGTGCTATGGGAAAAATTGGAATTTTTACCGAAAGTTCCTTCTTTTTCCCATAAAACATAAACACTTGACAGAATAGGGGAAGATGATGCCTGCCGACCGGTCTAGCTTTAGGTTGGAGTAGTGCTATGCTAGAGAGGAACAAGGAGAGAAGGGAATCGCAATGATGTGAGTGGAAGGTGCTGGTGTGGTGACTGTCAGATGGTGAATAGAGGAGGATTGCCAGTGTTGTGTCGAGCTAGACAATAGGGATAGATGATGACGCTTGTGGAAGGTAGATGTAGAGAGAGTGAGACAGAGGTGGGAGTTGGGAAAGAGAGAAGATGGAGGAAAGAAGAGAATGACGACCAGCATGACCTGCCAATGAGGTTGCGCTGGTCAAAATGGAGAGAAAGGGAGGCGTTAACTAGTAGAGGGGCAAATAGGGAAGTTAGCTAATGGGGTGGAACAAGATGAAGACACAAGTGGAGCCAATGAGTGATGGAGGGGAGTGAGACAAATGGGGGATTGAGTATGAGAAAGAGAAGTAGAGGGAGCCGAGGGAGAGGGAGAGAGGATATAGGAGTGATGAAAGAGATAGGGGAATAACAGGGGATGCTGGGCTATTATGCGATGGAACATAGAGCAAAGAACAAAGAAAAAAAAAAAACTATAGATGGAAGAGAATTTAGGGATGATGGGACTGGAAAGACTATGGTGAATGGAATGAAAGATGACAACTAGGGAAACGTCAAAAATAGTGAAAGAGAGAAACAAGAGAGAGAGAGGTGTAGTTTGCCTCCTTCCTTTGCAATGTCCAGCCAAAGAGGGAGAGGAATACACACAAAAAAAAATGGGAAGATAAAAGAAGACAATGGAAATAGTAGAAAGAAATCATCCTGGTCTAGTAGTGACCTCCTCCTTTTAAAGCCATGATGTCCTTTCCTCTAATTATAACTCATTTTCTTTTAGGAAATCATCCCACCTTACTTTGCGAGTGATCTACTTCATCCAATGCCCTTTTGGATAATTTGCACCATGGATTTTTTATTTGACACTAATCAACACAATTTGAGCCATCTAATACCCAATCCAATTGATCTGTACCATAGAATTAATTGTCCAAACCACGATCTGTTTGATCTACAAAATATAAGACTAGATTGGAGTCATTTAAACCATATATTAAGCATCTATTTTGCTTTGATGATTATCTGACCATTAATTTTGACAAATTAATGGTTGGATGGGCAATTTAAGCTAAAATTCATATTTTATCTAAAAATTATCTAATTGATGAGTTAGATGATCTAATTAAATTCTAAATTAAGGGTACTTGGACAAAATTAAACACTTAACACACCTCACAACTAGCATTTTGCTAGTCACAAGCAAAACATGTAAAAAATTAATTTTCAAAAACTAATACATTATGCCATTATCGTCGATACTTTCAATTGCATTTAGCACATGCCACAAGCCCTTGAACCCTTAGGTTACCCCTAGTGAATGAGTTATACCTCATGAGGGTTTGTAATGAATACACCCACAAATCCTCTATTTTATTTCAAAGAATCCCCATTCATTAGCATTCTATTAGTTTTTCACTACTTAATGGAGAAGATTTGACAATTTTACAAATCATACACATATGAAAGACATTTTATTTAAGTTATTTCTCAGAGTGCATGTGTGTGTACAGCCACATAAATCTTGACTTCTAAACGAATATACTTAAATTCCATTAGAAATTTCTATGGACCTCAAATCCTCACAGGTATACTCTTAGAAATGAAACTCTCAGATAAGCGTTTAAATATATTTCTCTCATTATGTGACCGAATTCAATAAGCTAATGGTTCACATAATAATAATAATAATAATTAAATGCTCATGAGACAAATGAAAGTGACAATTAAGAGTGGATGTTATCACTAAGAATATTAGGGGGTTTTTACCTTAATTCCTTTTTTTTTGTCTCCTCTTTAAGGCTATATTCCACCTAAGATTAATAGGTCTTTAACTAGGATGAAATGTAAGCTTATGATAGGTTTAGAAATGAATGGTATAAGGATGTCAAAGCTTCAAAATTGAGTAGAGGTCTTCAATGAATGTCTATTAGGACAACTTTTCTTTTGGGTTGTACTTAAAGTCAATATCTCTTTCATATTTTTGTCTTTCTCTTTCAATTTTTTTTTTTTTTTGGAAGAAAGATGGCTAATTTTCACACTTCTTTGAATTTTTGTCCTATTGAATTTTTTCTACTAACTCTACTGATTTTGACAATGGGGAATGGATATTTATTTTACTGGCTTATTTTGGGTTAAGGTAAATGGGGTTAAGGAAGAAAAGGCTTAATACTAGGCTTAAAGTAGCTAAATAGTGGTATGATATACTAGGTGCCTTTATCTCTCTATGCTGAATAAGGATGGCCAATATCATTTCCTAGGTTTCCTAAAGCCTATTGGATTTAATAAGTTTTCTAGAAATAAAGCTATTACTGCTATTTAATTTTTATGTTTAACTAAAACAAGGATAACATGATCACACTAATTTATAGACATTGAAGAAATTGTGGAATTATTTGTCACTCTTTTGAAAGAAAATAGTCTCTAAATCTCATTAGGTTATAAGTCTCCACTAATTTTCCTCAGAGTCTCTAAGTCATACATCTCTATTAGTCTTAACTATATGCTGTGTGTAAATGGTTCTCAAGAATTAACTCTCATAAAATGTTTCAACATATGGATAATATGCAAAACTAATCATAAGCATTCCCATTAAGAGATGAAAATAGTGGAATTACTAAATTCTAAACATCTAGTTCTCATCATAGTAAGGGAACTCTACCTTAAAAGATTTTTTCTTTTTTGTTTCAAAAGAATCAAGAAAACTCAAGAAAATTTAAAATCTCTATGTTCATCTACACCCCCCAACCTGAATGAAACATTGTCCCCAATGTTTGGCAACATAGGATCCTATATGGAAAAATATAGAGGATGGAGATTTGAAAAACATTTGTGTTGCCTCCTAGGAAGTGCAAAGTTTTACATCTTTAACCAAACATGATGATGAGTGTGATGATGGTACTCTATACGAGTTTGTAGAAAGGTCTAAGGTGAGTCATGATAATGTAGTGCCTCTAGTGTCTTTCAATTTCAAGGTCAGGCATTTCTAGGAAAGGTTTTAACCTTTGACCATTGAATTTTTGGATTTCTCCATCCTTTTCAATCTTGATTGCCCCATGAGGATAGACTTTGCATACTATATAATGTCCTGTCCATCTAGATCTAAGTTTTCTTAGGAATAGATGCAATCTAAAGTTATACAATAAGACCTTTTGATTAGGTGTGAAGCATTTCCTCAAAATATGTCTATCATGTATGACCTTCATTCGGTCTTTATATAATTGTGTAGAATCATATGCATCTTTTCTCAATTCTTCCAACTCATTGAGTTGGAATTTTTTGTGGGTCCTAGCAATATCTAAGTCAAAATTGAGCTTTTTGATAGCCTAATATGCCTTGTGCTCTAACTCTACTAGTAAGTGGCAAGCATTTCCATAGACCAAGCAGTATGGTGACATTCCTATAGGGGTTTTATATACCATACGATCCACAAAGCGTCATTAAGTCTCAAAGACTAGTCTTTACTACTTGGATTGACTATCTTTTGTAGAATCTGCTTTATCTCCCTATTGGATACCTCTACTTGACCACTAGTTTGAGGGTGGTAGGGGTAGCTATCCAATGGTTGACACAATACTTTTTCATTAAAATCTCAAACACTGTATTACAAAAGTTTTTTCCCCCATAACTTATTATGGCTCTTGGAGTACCAAATCATGCAAAAGTATTTTCTTTTAAAAATTATACCACAACCTTGTGATAATTGGTTTTGCAGGGTATAGCCTCCACCCACTTGGACATGCAGTCCACCCACCAGGATATAAAGGTTTCCAAAATAATTAGAAAAGGGTCCCATGAAATGTATGCCCCAAACATCAAAAGGTTTTATGATAAGGATTGGGTTTAAAGGCATCATATGTCTCCTTCCTAAACTTCCTAACCATTGACACCTTACACATGCTTTGCAGTAAGCATGTGCATCTTTAAATATAGTACGCCAATAAAATCCACACTGCAAGATTTTTGCCTCTGTCTTTTTAAAGCTAAAATGGCTCCCACATGCATGATCATGACAAAAAGAGATGATTTGATTATGTTCACTATCTAGTACGCATCTCATAATTACCTGATCAGGAAAATACTTGAATTAGTATGGATCGTCCGAAGTAAAATATCGAACCTCGGATAAAAATATCTTTTTATCTTGTTTGGTCTAATGATTAGGCATTTGTCCTATAACAAGATAGTTAATAATATCACCATACCAAGGTAACTGAGAAATATGCAATAATTATACATTTGGGAATGATTCAATTATAAGCTTATGATCGCTAGTGTGCTCCACCAGTAATTTGGATAAGTAATTTGTTACTACATTTTTGAAACCTTTCTTGTCTTAAATTTCTAAGTCAAACTCTTGTAGTAGTAGATCTAACAGATCAACCTAGGTTTTACATCCCTTTTTGAAAGGAGGAACTTTAAGGCCACGTGATTTGAGTATACTATAACTTTATACCCTAACAAGTAAGATCTAAATTTATCCAGAGCAAATACTATGACTAACAACTCTTTCTCAGTGATTGAGTAATTGAGTTACACATCATTTAGTGTTTAACTAGTGTAATATATTACATGGGGAAGTTTATCAATGCACTTGTGACGACCTGGGTTTTCCCATGCATTTTTAAATGCAATATCGAATTCCAAAGGCGGGATGCATCCCTATTTGAAAACCATTTTATAAAAACCATGCAATGCAGTGGAAAATATTTAGTTTTAAACTCATTTTGAAAACTCTGAGTGTCATTTGCTTTCACAACAACCAAAGTAGTTTTTGAAAAACTGCAAAAATCATAAATGTTTTTCCCAGGTCTTTCCAGTCACAGCCCAACTATAAATAAATACAAATACATGTCCAAAGGGTAGAGTGTTTACTTACATGTATAATTGTCTCCTTTTGATTTTTCTTGCTTGTAGCACTAACATTTCCTGAGGCATCTTCTACTCGTGAATGGAGCTATCCTGAAAAATGTTAAGGATTGGGTAAGTATATACTATACTTAGTAGGAGTCTATCACTACTAGTTTTACAATGCATGCTATGTTTAAAATCATATGCTCTTTAAAACATGTGCATGTCTGAACACTCATGTTCAATATCAATATTAAAAGCCATTGTCGAATTGGAATACTGACGACTTAAAGAATCGCATAATCCAAGTCGAAAGTATCATATATATCATAAACATAATAATATGCATAAGATGCTCAACTAAATCCAACTCATAGATATATGGTATGGTCGACCAACCTCATGTCATGCCATATGCAATGCAAGTAAATCCTCAAAACATAGGGCCCACTATGCCCACGACCTCACCGCCGTGTGGTCCCCGGGTACCTAGGGAGACTCGATCATAGACTCCAAAGGGCATATGACACATCGACCCAATGCCGTGACACCAGTGGTAGCCTCCTGTACCACATGCAGTCGATGTAGGGACATGCCTTTTTCCGGCATGGTACCCTTTCCACCTAATAGTGGTAGAGGCTGGGAGGCCACCCCAGACCTCTCGGCATAGCACCCACGAGATTACTAGCCTAAATTACATACAATCAATCAAGCAAAAACCTCTTTTTCAAAACCTGTCCTCTTTGGGTCCCTCACAACTGCCTACCTAGCGTCTTTTGGGCACTCCAGCATCTTTTGGTAACCCTCAAGGACACGCAATTTTTCAAAACTCAATAACCACAAATCATGCAATTTATGCAATCATTTGCAAAACATGTCTATGCATAATGCCTTTATCATATGCATGCTGAATTGATTTATAAAATTAAGTCATGCTAAACAAGTCATATAACTTATACTTAAAACATGCATTCTCAAAACAATCATGGCTCTTTTTAAAAGTCTAGTAGCGATAGAGCACCTACCTCGAAGTCTCCTAGAGTCGTGTCCTTCATCACTCAACCCAACCCTGGGTCTCATTTAGAATCTCCTGGATATGAATGGATAACAAGGAGTCCTTATCAATTTCGATCTATTTAGAAATTAGATCGCTAGATCTGCCTTTTAGGGTTTATGGGTCCTTGCCTAACTCATTGTCAGGCTAGATCCTATGATATGGATCTATTATTCAATGGTTAAACTCTATAAATTATCCTCTAATCCTAACTTTATAGTCTCATTAGGTTCGCGTGTCCCAGTTCCCAGGATGCCAGTGCATCCCGATCGAACCGCGACCGCCTCACGTGCGTGTACGCCCAAAGGTTGTGCCAGGGACTGTGTTTTGCACGCGCACATGCATGCTCAAGCGATGCGCTATGACGCACGTTCTGGATGGCATCGCGTGGACGCACCTTTGGTGTAGCATGGCGCGTCTCAGCTCCCAGGGCACCCCGTGCATCCCGGTCTAGCCAAGACCCGTGCCCCACATTGCGAGTGCACCCAAAATCCGCACCAGGGATAGTGTACGCACTATCGCATGCCTGGAACCAGTCCCAGGCGTACGTGAAGCATGGCGTCCCTGGGACGCCTTGTTTGCACAGAGCTGGTTGGAATCGGCTTTCCCTGGCGTGTTTTCCTGCTGGAAACGCTAGATTCAGCACGGATCTAGCCTAGAAGGAGGAAGAACCAGAGAGAGAGGGAAAGATGGGCTTACCTGGGTAGCCTAAGGAGCGCCTATCGCCAGTGGTAGACCCCCGTTCCGGTTCTGAAACTCCAGGCCACCGGAAAACTCGACGAAGAAAAACCCAGTTTTTGGGTGATTTCAAGGAAGAAATGGGAAGAGAAAGAAGGGAAATGGCTGGCCTGAAGGACCTGGCCGTTGCCGGAAAATGCAGGGAAGCTGGAGATGGGTTTTCGATTTTTTCCAGAAACCTCAGCCCCAAATGGCCAGAAAAATCGTGTTTCGAAGAGGGGGGAGATAGGGCTTTTTATAGCCTTGCTATGGCGGTGCCTCCATTGGCGGTGGCAAAAACCTCTGGAAACTAGGGTTTCTGGAGAAATCTAGAGGAAGAAGAAGACGGGGTGCCATTATCAAAACGGCCCCTGCATTTTCTGTCTTTTTCTTTTTTAATTTAAATTACAGAAATGCCCCTAATCTTTAAACCACCGTAACTTCTTCATACGAACTTCGTTTTTGGCGTTCTTTGAGGCGTTGGATTCCATTTTTTGAGTAGAATTTAATGGTACCAAGTTTTCTTGCAAATTCCTTAGTTTACTATTTTAAATAAAGTAAAAAATTTAACACAGTTCATTTCCTATAGAATGTCCAATTCAATAGCGTAAATTGCTCGGGCATTGCATTATTACCCCCTTAAAAGAATTTCGTCCTCGAAATTCCATAAATTATCATCTTCAAGGTATTTTGTCTCTTAGATAATTTTTTGGTGAATGCATTCTCCCCTTAGGAATCAAATCTAAGGTCAACCTCAATTTATCATTTTTATTGTTCCTTCTACAAGGCCTTACACATATATATCGCGTCAATGGGCTGCTTCTGCTGCGTACTCTGATACATAGTCCCATGTGTGCTAGTTTATCATTACAGTTGTCTATCTGTATTACCCATCCTTAGATGCTCATATCCCTTTTGATCATGTATAGGATAGTCTCCTTAGATGACCATACTCTCCTACTCGTATATAAATTACTTCATACTTCTTTGAGATCATATGCTCTTATTCCTCATATTTCATTTTGAATATCATAGGATAATCCCTTTTTCCTCTTGTCTTCCATCTAGTGATATGCATGTCATTAGTAAGACTCTTAAAAAGTGACATTCTTTTTATTGTGTTTAACTTATATCTTAATTTCTTTGCTTCATGTTTTCCCTCAAGATACCTCAACACCTAATATGGTACCATGTGCTCTACAGCCAAACCCTTGATTAACTTCGAATTTCAACTGTTTGTCGCTTTTCTACTATAACTTGTGTCCTCAACCCATATTATATTCAAAATACAATAATTCAAGTAGCATCCTCCATCAGTAATACTATCTCATATTACAATTAGGATATCCGAACTGTACATCAAGTTTCATAGATGTTGAAGCCATCAAATGCTTTTCTCCCTGAAGAGTTTATGCAAACTCATGTCAAATGTTTTATGGTTAATTCATCATCGTGGTTCAAATGTTCTCGTCCAGAGGCCTATCTCACTATTCGCATCAATTTGTCATTAGGATTTCCAATAATGCTCCTATTTATGCAAAAAGTCTCTTATTCATAACCGAGTACCCTTACTACGTCATGGTTGAATCCTTTGTCATTATCTTCTTTATCCTTTCTTTGCTTGATGGTTTTCTTCGTAATCTTTCTGTCCAAAAGTTCTATACTCAATCCAGTAGGGTTAGTTCTTAGGAAATTTCTTCAATTGATTTTTCGTGCTTGGTATATGCACATAACAACTAACTATTTGTCTAAAGGCAACATAACATTAAATCTTCACCTTATAGTGTGCTAGCCATCTCACCTTTTCTCCTTCCATTCCCTATGTCAATTTATTGTTCAATCTTTTATGAAGGCTTTATCGTCAACCATGCAGTCTATATTGTCAGGAGGTATCCTCATAAGTAATGATTTTCTCAATTCCTCAAATTTTATCTTTCAAGTGCCTCCTCATACTTAGCTTATAATAGCAATTCTCGTTCAATAGCTACTACATCAAGTTATGCTGAAGCTGTTAAATCATCAAATTTGAAAAACACTCAGGTAAGCATAGAATATTTTCTTAGACATAGAAAGACTTTATTTGATTACCTCGTGATCTCTTTCCAGATATATCTATTTCATAAGCTCAAGGGTCTCTAAAGTGATCAGTACTTATTTGCCTTTCTTTTCAATCCAAGTCAGCAGTATTTTTCAAACCCAAAGTAATTTCTTCACCTTGTCATGGTAGGCATTAAGGTTTGAAAAATCTTTCACATTGGTTTAGATCGCTTCTTATGTTTGCTCTTATCTCAGTTGCTACTGTCCTCATTGTACTCGTAGCTCCTTCATGATGTGGCCTAATCAACTAACCTCATACCCTCAAATGACTTAGTCTAACAAGTACTTCTTTCAGGGACAACTTATGTCTAAATACTTATAATATTCCTCTGAGTTTAACTTTGACTACTGTCTAATAGATACTAACATATTTGATTAAATATGGTGGGATACCTTTATTTAGTCAACAGTACTCTAAAGGTAATGACTAAATATTGGTCTTAAGATATTTGTTCTTCCAATCTATGATAGCAAGACCTCAATTTGATCCTTGATGGTACCCTACTTGCTGAAGAAAGACAAATGGACAAGTCATTGTCTCGGCTTAATTCCTTTTACAATATACTTTATTTACTCATGTAGTGGCAAGGTAGGATATCACCAAAATTTTCTTTTTATGGACTATATCCATTGGTGTTCCTCATAAGCTAATGGATCCGATAAGAATCTAATTGTAATAATTGATATCAAACCATTTGTAGAATTTAATTTCTAGTTGGTCACCATTCCTCTTCAGAAATTTCTTGTCGCATAATCTCCTAAAATTCGATACTCTACTCAAAGTCTTCAACCCCATATGCTTTCTCTCTTTTATCACCAACTCAACTAGTATTATTCCTTTGATTTGTTTGGTTTACCTTCCTATAGGATTCAATATGAAAGATTTGTATGTATCTTCATAGAGTCATGATCTTCTTCTTTTGAATATTCAATATTCATCAAATACTTATAGTTACATGTCTATCTCTTTCTCTCTTTTCTTCAAAATCCTCATTTTTGTCTACCTAAATCAATGTCTTCATGTACTTTGTTGCATGTAATCGATACTCCACCTACTCCTTTACTTAACAGATATGATAAATTGAATGCTTCTAAGAAATTCTAAACTGTCTTAAGATCATTGAAATCCTCAATTGCCTGTAGCCCCAATAAAATTCATACAGTGGTTGAATAATGGTATTGACGTTTTGGTTATGCTATATTTCTCTTATAAGTTCCTGTTAGGATCAATCTATTATTACAGATCTGTCATCCCTAGTATTATCATCAAAATCTTCTGGTATCTCTGTCAAATACATTTCCCTATCATAGTCGTGTTATATTCCTCTTAATCACCTAACATGTCAATTGCACACATCTTTTGATCTGCTCTATTACACTCAGGTTGTCCTTATTAGATAGCACTTTACTCTTCATAAGACTGCAATTAAGTTATCCAAAACTGAGCTAAGTCCTTCAAGATCCATACCTTTGTGATCTAGTACGAGTCATAGTTATCTCCTAGTATCATCTTGTATGCTCATCCCTATTAGATTATTATCAAAATCTTCTCAAAGTCTGTCTTTTACATCCCTTATCATATTCATATTCTGATATTCTTTATGATGGTAAGATAGCTATCTAGGTTCTTCGATGTTCTCATCTTTGGTGAGATTGATCTATTACAGGTCAGAATTATCTACTAACACGTTCACTAACATCTTCTTTCATCATTCTCATCATAATCTAATTCATATATGAGTTTCCCTGTTTGCACCATTGCACATCAATCCTTATTGATAAGATTTAAGCCATCCAATATCTAAGTATTTGCTAGACCCATCTCCTTTTTCACCTAGTTGTTTATGGTGAAATGCCTTGAGCATCAATATGCTAATCATCTCTACTATTTCTATTTCTACTACTTCTTCTTAATTTTCTCCATTGTCTATGACCCTTGGACATGCTGGACTAGCTGTGAAAGGATAAAACCTGGGCTTTGATACCAACTGTGACGACCCAAGTTTTCCCATGCATTTTTAAATGCAATATCTAATTCATAAGGCGGGATGCATCCCTATTTGGAAACCATTTTATAAAAACCATGTAATGCCTCAAAAAATATTTAGTTTTAAACTCATTTTGAAAACTCCGAGTGTCATTTGCTTTCACAACAACCAAAGTAGTTTTTGAAAAACTGCAGAAATCATAAATGTTTTTACCAGGTCTTTCCAGTCATAGCTCACAGTCCAACCGTAAATAAATACAAATACTCCAAGTGTCATTTACTAACATTTCCTGAGGCGTCTTCTACTTGTGAATGGAGCTATCTTGAAAAATGTTAAGGATTGGGTGAGTATATACTATACTCAGTAGGAGTCTATTACTACTAGTTTTACAATGCATGCTATGTTTAAAATCATATGCTCTTTAAAACATATGCATGTTTGAACACTCATGTTCAGTATCGATATTAAAAACCATTGTCGAATTGGAATACTGATGACTTAAAGAATCACATAATCCAAGTCAAAAGTATCATATATATCATAAACATAATAATATGTATAAGATGTTCAACTGAATCCAACTCATGGATATATGGTATGGTCGACCAACCTCATGTCATGTCATATACAATGCAAGTAAATCCTCAAAACATAGGGCCCACTATGCCCACGACCTCACTGCCATGTGGTCCCCGAGTACCGAGGGACACTCGGTCATAGCCTCCACAGGGCATATGACACATCACCCAGTGCCGTGACACCAGTGGTAGCCCCCTGTACCACATGCAGTCGACGTAGGGACATGCTTTTTTCCGGCGTGGTACCCTTTCCACCTAATAGTGGTAGAAGCTAGGAGGCCACCCCAGACCTCTCAGCATAGCGCCCATGAGCTTACTAGCCCAAATCACATACAATCAATCAAGCAAAAACCTCTTTTTCAAAACCTGTCCTCCTTGGGTCCCTCACAACTGCCTGGCCCTCACAACTGCCTACCCAACGTCTTTTGGGCACTCCAGCGTCTTTTGGTAACCCTCAAGGACATGCAATTTTTCAAAACTCAATAACCACAAATCATGCAATTTATGCAATCATTTGCAAAATATGTCTATACATAATGTATTTATCATATACATGCTGAATTCATTTATAAAATTAAGTCATACTAAACAAGTCATATAACTTATACTTAAAACATGCATTCTCAAAACAATCATGGCTCTTTTTAAAAGTCTAGCAGCAATAGAGCACCTACCTCGAAGTCTCCTGGAGTCGCGTCCTTCATCACTCAACCCAACCCTGGGTCTCATTTATAAACTCCTTGATATGAATGGATAACAAGGAGTCCTTATCAATTTCCATCTATTTAGAAATTAGATCGCTAGATCTGCCTTTTAGGGTCCATGGGTCCTTGCCTAACTCATTGTCAGGCTAGATCCTATGATATGGATCTACTATTCAACGGTTAAACTCTGTAAATTGTCCTCTGATCCTAACTTTATAGTCTCATTAGGTTCGCATGTCCCAGTTCCCAGGATGCCCATGCATCCCGGTCGAACCATGACCGCCTCACGTGCGTGTGCGCCCAAAGGCCATGTCAAGGACCTCGTTTTGCACGCGCACATGCATGCTCAAGCGACGCGCTATGACGCGCGTCCTGGATGGCATGCCCGGATGCACCTTTGGTGTAGCATGGCACATCTCAGCTCCCAGGGCACCTCGTGCATCCTGGTAGAGCCAGGACCCGTGCCCCACATCGCGCGCGCAGCCAAAGGCCATACCAGGGACAGTGTAGCACTATCGCAGGCCTGGAACCCATCCCAGGGACCCTGTCCCAAGCACACGTGAAGCATGGCGTCCCTTGGACGGCTTGTTCGCACAGAGCTGGCTGGAACCGGCTTTCCCTGGCGTGTTTTCCGGCTGGAAATGCTAGATCCAGCACGGATCTAGCCTGGAAGGAGGAAGAACCAGAGAGAGAGAGAGGGAAAGATGGGCTTACCTGGGTAGCCTAGGGAGTGCCTATCGCCAGTGGTAGACCCCCGTTCCGGTTCTAAAACTCCAGGCCACCAGAAAACTCGACGAAGAAAAACCCAGTTTTTGGGTGATTTCAGGGAAGAAATGGGGAAGAGAAAGAAGGGAAATGGCTGGCCTGAAGGACCTGGCCGTTGCCGAAAAATTCAGGGAAGCTAGAGACAGCTTTTCAATTTTTTTCAGAAACCCCAGCCCCAAATGGCTGGAAAATTTGTGTTTCGGAAAGGGGGGAGATAGGGCTTTTTATAGCCTTGCTATGGCAATGCTGCCAATGGCGGTGCCACCATTGGCAGTGGCAAAAACCTCTAGAAATTAGGGTTTCTGGAGAAATCTAGAGGAAGAAGAAGACGGGGTGCCATTATCAAAACGCCCCCTACGTTTTCTGTTTTTTTCGTTTTTAATTTAAATTACAGAAATGCCCCTAATCTTTAAACGGCCTTAACTTCTTCATACGAACTCCGTTTTCGGCGTTCTTTGAGGCGTTGGATTCCATTTTTCGAGTAGAATCTAATGGTATCAAGTTTTATTAAAAATTCCTTCATTTATTATTTTAAATAAAGTAAAACATTTAACACAGTTCATTTCCTATAGAATGTCCAATTCAATAGCGTAAATTGCTCGGGCATTACAGCACTTCCCAAACCAGTTCCAATGGCATAATTCAACGAATCACACATTATCTCAAATGTTGTGTTCATATCTGGTGGTCAAATAATAGGTGCAATAGTCAACTCAACCTTGAGTCGCTCAAATGCTTTCTTACAATCTTCATCAAAGTAAAAAATGGCCTCCTTTATAAGTAAATTACATAGGGGCTTAGCAATTTTGCTAAAATCCTTGATAATCATCTGTAAAAGTCAGCATATCTTAAAAAGGAGTGAATTTCTTTCACTGTCCTTGGTGGAGGAAGGTTGGCTATCAAATCCACTTTTGCCTTATTGACTTCTATCCCATTAGGTGATATTATGTGGCCCAATACTATGCCACTTTGTGCCATAAAATGGCACTTTTCCCAGTTTAACATAAGATTCTTTTCTTGACACCTTGCAAGAACTAACTTTAAGTGGTGTAGGCACTCATCAAATGATGACCCAAATACTAAGAAGTATTCCATAAACACCTCAAGAAACCTTTCTACCATGTCAAAGAAAATGCTCAACATACACCTTTGAAATGTAGTTGGAGCGTTACAAAGCCCAAAAGGCATACATCAGTAGGTGAAGGTTCCAAAAGGGTAGGTGAAGGTGGTCTTCTCCTAATCTTCTAGTGCTATAAGAATCTGGTTGTAACTAGAATATCCATCTAGAAAATAGTAATAGCTATGTCTGGCCAACCTCTCTAGTATTTGGTCAATGAAGGGTAGAGGAAAATGATCTTTCCTAGTCACTGCATTCAACTTTCGATAGTCAATACAAACTCTTCACTTGATGGTCATGCGGGTGGGTACTAACTTGTTATTCTCATTTTTTACTACCATGACCCTAGATTTCTTAGGTACAACCTAAACAGGTTTGACCCAAGTACTATCAGAGATAGGGTATATGACACCATCATCTAAAGGCTTTAAGACTTCATCTTTGACCACATTCTGCATGTGGGGGTTTAGTCATCTTTGGTTTCCTTAGAAGGTTTTACATTTTCTTCTAAATGTATCCTATGTATTTGTACGGCTAGACTAATCCCTTTTATGACTACTATAGTCCACCCTAGAGTTGTTTTATATTCCTTAAGAACATCTAAAAGCCTACCCTCCTGTTCATTATATAAATCTAATGTTATTATTACACGTAAGGTTTCATTTGGGCCTAAGTATGAATATTTCAAGTTGTCAAGCAAGGGTTTTAGGTCCAAAGATGGTGGTTGCTCTATTGAGGTTATGGGGACATCTTTAGAAGGTGGGAGTGGTTCCACATATGGACACCACTTGGAGGTATCCATGATTGGTGCAGTATTTAAAAGATTGTTTACCTCCTCAATAGACTTGTCTATATCAAATTCTCCATTAAAGTGCATGAACAAGCCTCTAGTGGGTCAGAGATGGACAATGGTGAATGAATCTCATTAATTAGACTCTCGATCATTTTGACATCACATGAATCATCAAGGTCTAAATGTTGTTGATTGGCATTAAAGACATTAAGCTTAGCCTTCATGTTGCCGAATGATAGTTTCATTACACCATTCCTATAGTTAATAATGGCATTGGATGTTGCCAAGAATGGACGTCCAAGGATGACTAGAATCTGACTACCAGGATCAAATACAGGCTAGGTGTCTAGTACAATGAAATTGACAAGATAATAAAACTTGTCTACCAATATCAACACATCTTCAACCAAACAATGAGATATTTTGATTGATCTATTAGCTAAAAACAGCATGGTAGTGGTTGGTTTTAACTCATCGAGTCTTAGTTGCTCATAGACAGAGTATGGCAACAAGTTAACACTTGCTCCTAAGTCGAGAAGTGCCCTATCTATGACATGATCTCCATTGATGCAAATATTTGTAGGATATCCTGGGTCTCTAAACTTTGGTGGGGTACTCTATTGAATTAAAGAGCTCACCTGCTCAGTGAGGAAAGCTTTCTTTTTCTTGTGCAATGCTCTTTTAAGAACTTGGCATAGGTAGGGATGTCTTTAATTGCACTGAGCAATGGTATATTGATTTGTACATGTTTAAAATACCTCCATTAACTTATTGAAGTTTGTTCCATTCCTAGCTTTGTTCAGTAATTGAGGAAAATGGGCTTTAGGTATATAGGGTACCTCCACTATAGGTTTTACAAGATTTTTTTGTCTCTTCCCTTTCTCATGTATTTTAGTTGCCTCTTTCTCCTCTACAATTTTCTTAGCCTACCATTCTTTGTTATTGATTTGATGACCGCTCCTAAAAGTGGTTATAGACTTAGCATGCTCATGAGGGTTAAGGTTTTGGGAACTTGACCCTATGTCAAATTAACCCTTAGGATTGGGGGATGGGTTGACTAAGGAACTAACCCTTTCCTCTATTATGTAGTTTAGCTAACAATTGGCTCACCTGCATATCTAATTTGGCTAGCGCTTGAGAGTTGACATGGGCTGAATGAATACTATCATTTTGCAATTAGTGTAAGACATTTTTAGTGTCATCATTATCTTTTACAAGTTTTTCAAGCATGGTATGGATGTTTTCCTCTAAAGATGGTTTCTTTTGTTGTTGAGGTTGTTGAATGCTAGGTGGTTATAGAACTGTAGCTCTAAGAGGAAAGTTTTGGACAAGGGATATACAGATGGCCTCCCTTGGTGGTTATTCTTTGACCAAGACAAATTGGGATGCCTAGCCCATTTAGGATTGTAGGTCTCAGAATATGGGTTGTTGCTAGGTTAGCGATATGCATTCTCTTAACCAACAAGAAAGTCATTTAGCACTCTATTTGATGGACAAGATCAAGCGATATGGGCTAGGCTAGAACATATAGCACAAACCTCTTGTGGAGGTTTATGGGATAAAGTAGCAACCATGAAAGTTTCAAACATGGTTTCAAGTTTGTCCATTCTTCCACCTAATTTTTCAACTACAAAGACAAGTTTATGGGATAGATTAGTATGCACTCCTATCTCATAGAGACCCCTTTCTTAGTGGGTTGGTTGGTTCTTTCTCTCCTATTTGAATAGTCCCATTGCTAAGAATTGTCAACCAATGTTTAAAAAAACTCTCATGCCTCACTTTCATCCTTTAGTATGAGCGTCCCTCCACTTGCTGTATCTATCATTTGTCTATTTGGAGGCGTCAATGCCTCATAGAAGTATTGAACCTGCTATCATTTCTCAAATCCATGATGAGGGCATTTCAGCAGTAATTCATTCCACCATTCCCAACATTCATAATACTATTCATCATTCATTTGTTGGCAATTGATAATTTCATGACAAAGGGCATTTGTTTTGTGAACAAGGAAGAACTTGTTCAAAAACTTCTTAGACAATTGGTCCCATGTATGCATGGAACTGACCTCAAAGGAATTAGCTTTGGGTTCTAAGATCGACGCCCTTACATAAACTCGCTTAATCTAAAATGTCCTAATCTAAATGCTGACTCTAAATTTACGTGATGTACAAACAAAGGGCACAATCAAGTAATCCTTAGGCTAATAAGTAGCAATATTTTGACTTTCTTGAATTTGTATAGGGACGATGCTTTTAGAGTATCCTAATCTAGTACACTTCCTGTCTTTCAAATTTGACTATTGCTTACTAGTTAGATATTGCGCTAAGGTGGTTAATACAATCCTCATGTAATGAGGCATTTAGACCTCAACAAATGTCAATAGAAGGCATGAGGAAATCACTTGGATTGTAAGATACCTACTATAACCACAGTGCCCAATAGCCACTAGAGTGACAATAGATCACGTCCTATTAAGAAGGTCCTACGAGCATGTGATGGCCCTATAGGTCTCTTCAAATTGATTTTAGATTAATTTGAAAAGTAGGGTTATGTACTTGTGGTGATTATCCTAAGCAGGCTAAGAAGTGGTGATGAAATCCACGCTTGATCTTGTGGGGTTGGTGCCCTTACTAATTAATTTCTACACTCTATGGTAGTTCGATCAACATATAAATCACCTTAAAGCAATAAACGTGCCTTAAGAATGTAACTAAACAATAAACTAATGCAAAACCCTAATAATGCAACAATTATCAAATATGCTTTCTATATGCAACAACACTACCAAACAATGAAAAATTATTCTAAATGGAAACCCTAATCTAATAAATAAAAGGGAGTGAGGGAAACTTACAGTAGGGTTTCTAATAAAGATCAAGTGTGGGCTACCTTGTCCCACACTTGCCTTGTTTTATACAACCCTTTTAAAATTGGAATTAAAATTTGTAAGTTACAATGGTCCTCATTATAAGATTCATTCAAAAAAAGGAAAAATTCTATTCTAAGAAAGCAAGGAAATTTTATTTATTTGATGATGCTTCGCTTGCCAATTTCCTAAAAAAGAAAAATAGAAATAAGTACCAAATTCAGGAAATTTGTTATTATCCACTAAGAAAATTGAAGAATGACCTCAAAATGCCTAAAATGCTAAAACAATACAATTTCTAAAAAAAAATTTATTTTTCTAATTTTTTGAAAATTTTAATTAAATTTTATGGAAACTCGGTGGCAGGTCCCTAGCAAAGGTGATAGAAAATTGTTGCTTTACTGCAAGTGCACGGGCTATTATAGTGTGGCGTGTGCAAGTATGAGTCAATCCCATAGGGACTTGCCTTAATAATTTGGAGTTTAAATAAAATTTAATTGTTCAAAAATTAAAAATAAGTGATACAAATTAAATGAAAGTGCAATCAGAATTCAGACATATTTAATCAATAAAAATTATAGAGGTCCAACTAAAAAGAAAGAAAAATCTACTTCCCTAGCTTGATCACATCATTTTCTTCAAATCTAATATCTTAAATTTTGATCAGCCTTCATCAATCTCTTTCTGGTGCTTCAGATTAAAGATCTGATGGATGGAGTAGGTAGATTCTCCAAAATTTCAAAGATCCGGTCTAGATAAGATATTTGGGTTTTAACGGCTTAGATCTAATTTTTGAATCTCATATTGAAGATTAAGAACAATAAGCCATTTATAAAATGTCCTAAAAACAAGGTTTGAAAGTTGATTGAAAATTGAATGGGAAACAAATGAGAATGTGAAGAAATCCTCTTTATTAAAGCAGAACCATTGATTTGGTTAGACTTTATTTAAAATAGTTCCTTGATTATTCATGGAATAATGCAAAACACATATAAGAAAAATAGGAACAGAATAGATCATGAATAAGAACAGTAACTGGATGAAAATGTAATTGAATTTATTATGCTATGGGAAAAATTAAAAATTTCACCAAAAATTCCTTCTTTTTCTTGTAAAACATAAAAACTTGATGGAATAGAGGAAGATGACACCTGCTAACTGATCTGGCTTTGGGTTGGAATAGTGCGATGCTGGAGAGGAACAAGGAGAGAAGGGAACGATGAAGACACTAGTGGAAGGTGCACTGTAGTGACTATCAGAATGGAGAGGGAGGGAGGCATTGATTGGCAAAGGGGCGAATAGGGAAGTTAGTTGATGGGGTGGAATAGAGTGAAGACGTTGGTGGATTCGACTGGTGATGGGAGGGGAGTGAGACAAATGGGGGATTGAGGATGAGGAGACACCAGTAGGTGTTGTCAGTGAACAGAGAAAGAGGAGCTGAGGGAGCTGAGGGAGAGGAAGAGAGGAGATAGGGGTGATGGAAGAGATGGGGGAGTGGTAGGGGATGCTAGGTTGTTATGCATTGGAGCAGAGAGAAAAAAGCTTAGAGAAAAGAACTGCAAAGGGAAGAGAATTTAGGGATGATGGGACTAGAAAGAATATGGTGAATGGTATGAAAGATGCCAATTGGCGAAACAAAAAAAATAGTGAAAGAGAGAAACAAGAGAGTGAGGTGTGGTTTGCCTCCTTCCTTTGCAATGTCCAGCCAAAGAGGGAGAGGAATACAGGGGGGGAAAAGGAAGATAAAAGAAGACAATGAAAACAGTAGAAAGAAATCGTCTCGATCCAGTAGTGCCCTCCTTATAAAACCTTGATGCCTTTCTAATTTTGTTCTCCCAGCTTCCCTTACACTTTCCTTATAGTGAAAAGTTAGCTTCCCACTAAGAAACTTCTATCCCCTTTAATTATGCCTCTTCATTCCAAAGTTGATCTCTTATATAGGAAATCTTATCCATGATGTCCTTTCCTTTAATTAAAACTCTTTTTTCTTTTATGAAACCATCCCATCTTCATTTATGAGTGATCTGGTTCATTCAATGCCCTTTTGGATAATCTACATTGTAGATTTTTTATTTGACACTAATCATCACAATTCGAGCCATGTAATACCCAATCCAACTAATCTGCACCATAGAATTATCCATCCAAACTACGAGCTATTTGATCTATAAAATATAAGACTAGATTAGAGTTATCTAAACCATACATTAAGCATCTAATTATCTTCAATGATCATCTGACCATTAAACTTGACAAATTAATGGTTGGATGGTCAATTTAAGCTAAAATTCATATGTTATCCCAAAATTCTCTAATTGATGAATTAGATGATCTAATTAAATGCTAAATTAAGGGTATTTTGGCCAAAACTAAACACTTAATATAAGCTCCCAAAACTTGACAAGCAAATCTATATTAATTTGAAATCACTGGATGACATTTGACGAGTCATCTTTCTCGATGAGAGGGTCAATACCTATAAGCATCCAAGTATTAATCCCATGAATAAAACAAGAATTTCTACCTCATTTGAATGCAACATCCTATAGGATTGGAAAAACCAAATATGATATCTTCATTTGAGTTAAGAAGTACATCGTTAACTCCTAAAACTCCCTGGTCCTGAAGCAGGCTCCATCAAAGTTAAGTTTAAAATGACCAATTGAAGATTGACACCATTGTGGTTTACTTTTGAGTCTACTCATTGCTGGTTGTGAAATTTCACTTCATTTCCTAAGTATCTCATTTGTGTAGAAATCTACAAATTTGTTGGGAGGAAGAGGCCCATAAAGCCACAGATTGAAGAACTTTATCAATATTAACTTCAGTAGGTCTTTCAAAACCTTTGGAACATCACTAATTTCTTTAGGACCAAATTTCCCATACAATGGCTATGAACAAGTAGAATATAACATTTTTTCTATCAATTTTATAGCTTCCCATTGACCAATCAAATTGTTGAAGTTATATGGAATCTGTATGCATTGCATACCATATTTGCTGAGAATTGGTGACCATATGCTAGCTAAAACTTTCCATGATACAAGAATATGATCTCTTGATTTGTAGCTTGATTTGTAAAGATTACATTGAGAAGGGCCCTATTGTTAGAATATAGACATCCTATTGTGTGTTGTAATTCTTCTATGTAGCTTCCACCATGCAAAGAATAATATTTTGGTCGGAATTGAGGATTTTTTTTAGCTCTATATAAGCTTTGAGCAATCCCAAGATGGAGACTCATTGAAATATGGTATAGGCTGATTTAACCAAAACTAACCTTTAGTGCCAAGGATCCAAATTAGCTTATCTTCACTATTTGGCTATATAAAAACTTGACTAAGGGAGCTAGTGAGAAGATGCACGCATTCCTCCTCGAGGCCTTCTAAAATCTACTGACTTGACCACATTATCAACAATACAAGAATCCTGATTCCTAATAGCATGGTATAATCTTGAATAAACTTCTTTGAGGCAAGAGTTTTGGAGCCATATGTCATCCCAAATTCATCATTCACATAGAACTTGATATTTGATTGAAGAACTTCAATTGCTTGTTAATATTATTCCATAACCATGAACCATTTGAGGACTCAAAATTTTCTATTAATCATATGCATCTTGGATTAATCTTTCTTTAAGTAGGATTAGCAAGAGACTTTCTAGCTAAATGAAAATATCCATTGCCATTTAGTGCTTCATTCATCTCTTTTAATTTTCTAAAGCTAATACCCCTAGTAATTTTGGGTTTACATATAGTCTCTAAAGCAATAGTTACAAACTTTCTAGTGTCATCACCCTTGGTCAAGAGAAAGCACCTTTGAATTTGCTCAAGTTTTGTGGTAACTTCTGGTGGACAACTCCATAAACACAAAGTGAATTAGCATATTGTCATTAAGGCCTTGATTAATGTAATTCTTTCTCTATATAGAGGCAAGATCTATTCCATGAGGCATGTTTGTATTTAAAACTCATGATTATTGGTTGCCATTAACTTGCTTTAAGCCTACCAATTGTGAGATGAATGCATTCGTCATTGACTTTTACACCAAAATTTCTAACTTAAGGAGATTAATACTTTTCCCACTATCTATCTCATATGCCCATAGAACTAATTTAACTCTTAAACCTTGGCCAAGATTTTTAGAACAAATAAGGAGTGTGTTGCATGCATATTGCAAACGACAGATGATCATAGTTGAATTTGCACTTTAATCGAGGAATAGCCCATTTGCTAGGAATTTTTTCATAATTTTGTTAAAAATCACTATGATAATCAAGAAAAGTATATAGATAGGGGTCTCTTTGACTCACTCTAGAACTTATGAAGAATCCCTTGAGTTCCATTCACCATAATCGAAAACCATGTGGAGTTTAGGCATTTCTAGATCCAATTCCTCCTTTTTTTTACTAAAGTTCATATTCTCCATGATTTTGTTGATAACTAGCCATTTCACCCTGTCAAAAGCCTTTTCCATGTCCAACTTACATAGGATACCTCCTCTCTCCTACTTGTGCATGATATCAACACATTTGTTTGTAGTAAAGCAACAATTGACAATATTACAACTTGATACGAATGCCTCTTGTGGTTGTAAGATAGTGCTTTGTAATGCTTTTATAAAACAATTAGCTAATATTTTATCCAAAATTTTGTAGTTCCTAAATATTAAGCTATTAGGCATGAAGTCATTGATGTACTCCATACTTAATTTTTTAAGCACTAGGGCAACAAAGGAAGCTCTAATGTGTTTGTGATGTTGTCAC
This sequence comes from Warburgia ugandensis, assembly GCA_035236585.1. Classification (NCBI taxonomy): domain Eukaryota; kingdom Viridiplantae; phylum Streptophyta; class Magnoliopsida; order Canellales; family Canellaceae; genus Warburgia; species Warburgia ugandensis. The sequence goes on along the minus strand of CP141127.1, from coordinate 31,337,473 downwards.
CCTTGAAAAAGGTAGTGAAGTAATCTATCACATCTTCACAAGCGTTCTTAGAAAAATTTGAGGAAAAATTAGTTTGAAAAGGGGGCCTTCAAACCTTCACATTCAAGCATAGCTCTTCAATTTGTTGAGTGTTGGAAGGCCTATTTAATGCTTCTTTGGTTACCATTATCAATCTTATAGAATTCAGTGTCTTCTAGGAATAAAAGATCTGATCCAATAGAAATATAAAGCCTCTTGTAATATTTCAAGATTTGCTTGCATGTAGGTCGATCATTTGATATTGGTCCTTGATAATAAGATTATGTTGTGGTAGATCTCTCACAGTTGTTGATCTAATGGTCCGGATCGTAGATCTATAATAGGACAATCACATACACATGAGGAGAGACGAGGATTTATATGGTTCGGCTATAATGCCTCCATCCATAGAAGAGGAGGAAGGAGGAAGGAGGAGGAGGAATCTCATAGCCTCTCTCAACTCTCCACTACTTCTCTACATCTCTTTCTTTCATTCACAATTACAATGATCTAACATCTCATATTTATAAAGATTTTTTGCTCACATGAGTATGGACCACATGCTGGCCCACCCCAACAATCTCCCTCTCTATACCCACGAGAGGAGAATGTACTAAATCCTTTAACAACTTGGCTTAGCTCCCCCAAAATACAAGCATATAGCTTTCATCCAACTCCTGCTCTACCAATCGTCAAGGTTATTTAGTGGCTCAATCAACCATTTCTCTTATTTGTGGCTTCTCCTAGAAGGATTGCTGCTCCCTCTACTCAACACCCTTTGCTGAGTCAAAGCACCACTTTTCACCAAGCATACCATGGAGGATACGTTTACTCCTCTTATGTGGAATTTCTACAATTTCACATGTACACGATTCTAATTTGAGTACTTATACTCTAGTTATCCATGTTTTCAATGTGACATCTACCTTCAAATTACACTAATCCTATATAAGTATTCTCTCTAATTACTCACACTAGAACATAAATTTCTCTTAAGACTATTGACTATTCATGATTTTTCATTTGTAATTAGTTGTGAATGACATGAACCTGGGTTCTCAAAATTGTACCATATGATGTGCATACCTTATGTAAAACCAAACATTTTCAAGCATTCCTTTCAAAGTATGGAAATCATGCATATACAAATCACTATCTTTCTCATGTCTCACAAGTAAAGTAAATATTTGAATACTTTGAACTGAATGATTCATTATTCTTTCAAAATTAGTAGTTTTATGTTAAAGTTTAGATCCTCTCAAAATCATAATATGTTAAAGTTTCATGCACTTTAACATATTATAATATGCATGACATCAATATTTGGGTGTGTGATTACCACCTAACACATGATTTTTTATTTTTTTATTTTTACACGAATGTTTTGAGTATGTGCATGACATACTGCTTTATAGCATGAACATATTCTTATGAAGTTAGACTACCAATGCATGGCACTCAACATTTAGAGGGTGGTATGATTAGCACTTAACGCATGGCACCTAGCATGGTAGTTGGCTTAGCACCCAAAGTTTGCACATGGCATATAGCATTTAGCATCTAGGCTGTGTGCATAGCACCTGGCACATGGGTAGTAGGCATGTGCCCAGCACATGGGTGGTGTGTTTGGCAACCAGTGCATGAGTAGCCCACATCACACCCAACAAATGAATAATGAGCTTAGCACTTAGCATAGGGTAGCATGATTAGTACTTAGCACACGGGCATTGCTTCATTACACTACATTCTGGTCAGACATAGTGTAATGCTCCAAGACACCATGCCTCAATTAGGCATTACTTTAGTGCACCACACATAGGCCAGGCCTAACACACTGCACCAATGCACCACTTATAATACACTCAAGCATAAACCAGTGCACATGGCATTGGGCATGTGCACAGCACATAGGCATGGCGCACCGCACGTGAGCATGATGGATAATACTAGGTATTGGATAAAGACACAAACCATAGTGCACACAATGGCTAATAGGCATACAAGGTTTTGATGGTGTGATATCATATGAATTTGGAAATTTGATCATGAATGTAAGTTCTATGTGTGTGCATCATGTTTGATCTATAGTAAGTGCAATTTGTGCTTGAGATAACTATTAATTGATGATTTTGATAACTAAAATGAAGCGATTGTTTTTTGCATACTACATAGTATATTACAAACATAAGATTTTGAAAATGCCAAGCTATGAATGTACACAGTATCTATGTTAAGACTAGAACAAGCTAGTTGATGATTTATGCCAATTGAAACATGAATGGTGAATAGGAAAGTTTGTGAATGCTTTATATGATGTATTAACTAGTATGAAATGATTTAATGAATGAAAATTAAGTGACTCTGGAGAGTTGTTCCTAGCCTAAAATTAGGAAACTTGGGAGAGTTGTACCTATCCTAAAATTAGAGCTACTAGCGTGGTTGAAGTCTCATCTTGAGCACAAGAAAATAACGTGGTTTATAGTGACACCGCTAAGGACGTAATAGAATTTCTCTTACCAAGGAAGAAATAAAGGTTACAAACTCCAGGGCAAAGAGACAAACAGAAAGCAATAGTTGGAGATGAAGAATTGGGGCGAAGAGGTGACATGTTGCTAGAGCGATTCAAAAAGATTGCTCCCAAGTCCATGGTAATATGGACTTACTGGATTAACATTCTAATCTAAACTTTTCTTTAATTTTAGACACTTCAAGACTATCCCATTAGTTAAAGTCTCATGGCAGCATCATATGATTGAAGTAGCTTCTTCAATCGTATGATGCTACCATAAGCTCTAATCTAATTTTAGTTGTTCATACCTACTGGATTAATGTTCTAATATGAACTTTTCTTTAATTTCAAATAATTCAAGGTTTAAAGAACACAATGGCAATGTCTAATAATTGATCAAACATCGCCCTATCTAAATCCTAGTAGTAACTCATTGGATGGTCAAGATCATTAGATTTGCTTTCCATTCCAAATCATGTTTCTAATTCCATTCAAGTCTAATTAATCAATTTCCATCTAAAATTTTCAATTTCTACCATACACTAGTTAATTTAGTGTTCCAGAACTCATCTGTGGTATTTGATCATTGATCAGACACCACAAAGTCACTGTTTAAATAGTGACAAATCAGACGACTAAGATTGTCTAATTGGTTTCTAGCCTAAATCGACAATCTCAGTCAAATTCGAGCTATATCAGGTATGTATTTACCTATTTTTAAGCTTGGATTAAGAAATGGATTACTTGATCATCTTAAAAATCTAAATTTAGAATGAAAACATGCAGATCTAGTCTAAAAATTCAATTCAAGAGTTGGGTTTCACGGATCTTACCTTCAAAGCACTATTAGTGCCTCCTATAATAGTCTTCATTAGCTGCCCTTATCAGGTGGTCACAAGGTCACTAAGTCTGGTTGCCATTGGTCATCTGAGTCATCTTGTCGGCCCACTAAGTTATCTCTTAACTGTCACCGAGTCCACTCCCAACTGTCGCCGAGTCATCCACTACCAGTTATTACCGAGTCTCTTCCTAGCCATCATTGAGTTTTCTCCCAGATGTCATCAACTCCACTCAGAGTCATAGTTGTGTTCTTAAGCAGGGGTATCATTATCAATTTTTAGGGGTATTGATACTATTCTCAAGGAGTGTCATTATCAGAATTGAGGGTGCAAATTTTTCTGGGTGTGCTAAAGAAATTTTTTTTTTTTTTCTTTTGCAGCTCTTGCATCAATGGATGACCCATGAGGTTTTGTTTCCACCATAGGAGCTAGTGGTTCTTCATCATCATACCAATTCTTCAACCCCATCTAACCTTTGATCTAGGAAAAAATATCCAACAGATAGTTGATGTTTATTTTAAATTACCACAAGCACATGGATCTATTAGTGTATAGAAAGTGTAAGTATACGTCAATCCCATGAGGACTCAATCTTTAATAGATAAAATTTTAATTAAAATATGTTTTTAATTATCTTAACCTAGCCAACAAATGAGCAATAAGTGATAAAAGTAATCAGACTAAAAGAGAATATATTAATCAAATTCTAAAACTAGGTTTTCAAAATCCACCACAATAAAATCACATATATTCACAACTAAAGAACTTAGATTTAATACTCCCAGAATTAATAAAATAGCAATGCACTAAAAACATGGAAAATGTGTTCGTAAAAAATCCTAATTTTTATATTTTCTTAAACTTAGAGTTCACCTAACTTAATATATATTTTTCATATCATAACTTGTATTTCTTACAATCACAAATTATCTAAGAATTTATATATACTAATTTAATTAATATACCATAATTAGTTGCTAAACTATAGGAAATACTTCAAATTTCCTATGAAAACAATACTAACCAAGTGTACTAATTTGCTTGTCCTAAGATTGATATTTTATCACTTTAATTCCAAGATATAAATATGAATATACTTCTTTTAAGGTAGTTTCATCCTAACCCAAGGTGATAACTTAGCTATCCATATTTAATTCTATCATTGTACTAGAAATTATTCCTAATAGCATATTCTAAAAAAAATTAAAACGCTACACTACAACTAACATAAAACAAATACTAAACAATGTTCTAATCAAAACTAATAACAAAACTAAAAACAATGAAAAACCAAGTAAAACTCATGAAAACTTGCATCTAAATCAAGAATTAAATAAATAATAACATCAACTAGCTAATGAAATGAAAGATAAATAATTTCTATTAAACTAAAATGTAAATTATTACAAGAATGTAAACAACATCAAAAGAAAATTAAACTAAACAAAACTCCCCTATTATTGAAGTAGATGTCCCAAACATTAAACTAAAATGTAAATTATTACAAGAATGTAAACAACATCAAAAGAAAATTGAACTAAACTAAAACTCCCCTATTATTGAAGTAGATGTCCCAAACATTCTTTGCAGTGTCATGCGGCGAGGTTGCTTACTACGAGTCTACTCCATGTCAAATAAATAAGTATAGGTTCCACCATTGATCAACAACCAATCAATGCTCTCTTTTTTTATGTATGTCACTCATCAAGGAGAGTAGCATCACCCAACAACCATAACCCAATGAATCACAACTCAATACCACACCATCCAACCTTTAAGATGATTAGCCAAGGCATCTTGCTACAACCTTATGCAAGATGTATTTGTTATAAAAAAATATACATGATGCACAAGCTTTTGTTGGCCAGAATGAGAGTTAGGCACAAAATGCTAGAGATGAGATAACCATGGAGCATGATAAGAAAAAGGTCTCCTTGATTTCTATGTAGAAAGAATGAAAGGGAGGAGGCACTAATAAGAAGAAGATGTGCAACATCCTTGATTTCTTCTTTTCACAAAAAGCATATACAAACTCTATCAAATGATGATGCACACACCATACCTCTCCCTCAATAGAATAGAGTGTGTAGCTTCCTCAAAGATAGAGGATTTGCACCTAGCCTTCCTCTCTAAGGATAGCATGTGCAACCTAGGATCTCATCTTCCTCCCATGTGCACAGCCCTTATGCTCCCCTTTGTATCCTACCTTTCTCTTCCGAAAGATGTCTTCATTTTGACTCAAGGAATCACCTCATAGATGGTGCTCACTCTTCTTCTTATCTTCTTAAAGCTTCCTCTTATCTTCATGCATCTCTACTTTCTTCCTCTAAAACTTGTCCTTGTGGATGCTTGGAAACCATCCTCCTTAGAGAGACCCCTTTTCTCCCAATCCCTTTTCTTTTCTCCTTAGTAGATCACCCATATCCACAATTATATTTCCTTCTTTCTTTTATCCTAAAGCATGCCTCCAATAGATATTGCATTGTTCTTCATTCTTTCCTCCCTTAAGATATGCATAACCCTAGGATTGATGGACAAGATCCTTTCCTCCTAGGAATCATGCATAGGTCTGCTCCCATTGTAAATCACTTTTTTCCCCTATAAACTCTCCATCAATAGTTCATGGCAGCCCACCATTTTTCTCTCTAAGGAATCTCTCTCTCTCTCTCTCTCTCTCTCTCTCTCTCTCTCTCTCTCTCTCTCTCTCTCTCTCTCTCTCTCTCTCTCTCTCTCTCTCTCTCTCTCATGTGTTGAAGCTCCATTCGTTCACATCTTAAATATTTCTTGATTCTCTCATGGGCTTAAAAAATAAACTGGATGAATTATGGCCTTAGATTTCCCATTAATTCCACTTAAAACACCACATTTTTTCACCCTATATTTTCTCCTTGTTTCTCTCCTCTTTTTCCTCATAGAGAACACACAATCTCTGAAATGTAACATTCCTCCATCCTTGGAAAAACATGTGGAAACTAGGTGGGTCCCTCTCTAGTCTAGGAGAGTAAGGGAAAATGTTTATGTGTAGGCCCCATTCTCTTAACTATTTCACTATGAGATTTTATGTGTGACTAAGAGATTTTATGTGTGACTCATTGTATATCATTCTGGCTTTACATAGAAGCTCCCTTGGGATGATGGTTTGCACATGCATGAGAAGTTGACCATTATGTATTTTGATAATGGCAGTCCCTTTTGCATAGATAAGGTTGGTAGCATACATGAGGTTTCTAGTGGCTCTGAATTTAATAAAGATATCCACATAACATTTTGAACTTCTTCACTTCTTGGTTCTTAACATGTGGATTGGTGAAATTGTTCAAATGGTAGGTTCGCTCTCTTTTAGGGTTTAAAGTTGCCAAAAATATGCAAATTGCTCTATTGAACCCTAATCCTACAAAATATAAAATAAGCCCTAATTAATGATAAATTAAGTAATTCCAAGATTAAAAATATAATTTTAGAAATACTAAATGTAATAATTAATTATATATCAATAGCAAGAAAGCATCATTGGTCAGATCTTTACGAAACTACTAGTAGAGATCTTCACCTTTTTCGAGAAAAGTACTTCTCATACCAATCTTCTTGTTAATGTAAGCATTCAATTTAACAGTTTTCAATGCCATGGGGTTGGATCATGAATGAGAAACTCAAGCCTCTCATCCCACTATGGATTCATATCACAAAAATTTCACCTATGTCTACCGTCGCTGACTGTTGAAATTGACTAAAACATGTGCGTTCGATGTTCCTTGTCCATCTCTTCGCATCAGATTCTTTGCATTGCAAATCTTAACAACAACCTTTGTATTGCAACCTTCTACCATATTTCAGTAGAAAATCTCATAATTTTTGGTGATGTTCACAATTTTTGGCTGAAATAAATAGATAAACCTCCTATTTCTTATGCGAAATCACTATATATGGCCAGGATGATGTCACCTTTAGGCATCAAATGCCTTTTTTAGTCTAAAATATACACAACATCTCAAACAGAAGTTTCCAGTGAAGAAGAGCACTTGCAATTCATCTTTTTGGTTTCAAAGTGCTTCAAAGTAGTGAAGAATCATTCTATTAACATTTGTATGATCTTTGTTAGACTCTAATGGCCAATCAGATCAACACCCTCACTTTGATATCACTTGTTGCTATCAAATCTCCTATGGTTTAGAGTTCTAATTGTGAGGATTGTGGATATGTAATAAGACAATCACACATACACACAAAGACAAACAAGAATTTACATTGTTTGACTATCATGCCTACATCCATGGGAGACAAGGAAGAGTACTATCTAATCAAATTACAATAAGGAGTAGGCTCAAAGCCTCCCTTATTATCTCTTATCTGCTTCTCTAAATCTCTTTATCTCAATCACAATTACAATGAACTAACATCTCATATTTGTAATGATTTCTTTCTCACATTGGTATGGATCACATGCGGCCCACCCTAACAAACTAGAGATTCGGTTGGATCTTCTTATGGCATTTGCATTGAATGAAAGTACTTCATGTTTCTATCCCCCACTTTTAGCCATTTGGTCCTAGACTTTGTCACCACTTGATCTCTTCTTGTAACTCAAATTCTTAATTTCTGATCCAACTTTGTCTCTTTGTTTCATCATCAGAAAGAGGGGCTGCTGCTTCTTTCTTATTCAATTCAAAAAGTTTTTCAGAAAGGGATTTTATTTTAGCACATCTCTCCGACTCTCTAACTTTATTCCATTCTTTGAGATTTCCTGTCATTTGTTTGAACATGAAAACTAGAAATGTTCCTGCCAACCCTGCAAAACATTTCTCTCTTCACCAAATTTTGATTAGTTTCAAGAAGTCTTGATCCTGAAATCATTTGTTCTCAAATATGAATGGAGTAGGACACCAAGATGGCATAGATGATTTCAAGAAAACATGTTTGTGGTCTGCCTAATTTTTATGAATAATTGCTCAGGTTTTCGAAAAGCAACAGATCCATTCTGAGTTTGAGAAAACCTGGACAATTTGCTAACAATCGGCGGCTACTGACGATTGCTCCGTGTGAATCTCACCCCTCGATCAGAATGTCAAATAAGATGCCGGCATTCTATGAACTAATTAACTTCGTGAGAGGCACTTGCAAAACAATTTGTTATATTTCATTTCCCTAGGGAGCGGATGACATTAAAGTCAGCACCAAAGTGCTCAGCCATTTACTAACAACGACACTAACTTTGCTCCATAAAATATCTTTCTCCCCATCATCTGCAGGCCCATAGATAGCGGGCATGGAGCCCGACGCCGTTTGATTTTAAGGCAAAGTGGGATGATTCGACTGCATCAACATGGAGCCACTCAAAATCTTTATAAAGTCCAATGGCTTTAGATTCAAAAGGCTACCAGTCTTTTTTCCGTCTCCTGTGAGGAGATGACCAAAGGTTTGAAATCCTAGACTAATCTTTTAACTCTTATCTTTTTTTGGAGGCTTAACAAGCTCTCTAATGTCCCAAGTAAGAAAATTCATGGTTTACTAATATTAGTTTCATCCCTTTCTTTACGAGTAGAAAATCCGGTGTTTATGGAGAACCTTGAGTTTGAGCTGGATTTTTCAACTTCATGCTCATTGCTTTCATTTTTAAGATACCTACTAATTGCTTCCTTATCACCCCTTGAGAACCACAACACTACAATCTTGCTTTTCTTAAGAAAGTGCTAGATTTCTGTGTTGCTAATGGAAGTTGCCGGGCGTGAAGAGTTGAACTGCACGTTGTAAGGATTGAAATTTCTCCCACAAGCTCGAATGAAGTGCTCCCTTTCCAGATTCTAGTTTTTCCATCTGATCTCTGATCTCATTCTCCAGCCTGGTGTTTATAGCGTCTGGATCTCCACCATTTCATTCTGCCTCGATTTGAATCTAGAATAATCTCCCTTTAAAGTGGACTTTAATCTCTCAAGATTGACGACTCTGTTCTTTTTGTCAGAGAAAACTTGCAGAGTCGGTTGAAATTTGATCACCGTAACTGTCTGCAATCTTACATAAATCATTGATATTTAATGTGTATAGACCGGAGGGAACGTAATAGCCGCTTCACTAGCTATACATGATCTTGTATGGTTGATCTGCGCCAGTCTTCCAACACCAAGTGAGCTATTTCTTCTGAAGGGAGAACAACGAGTATTTCATCCTGGTCTTCGGACAGGCAGACTTTGGTTCCTCCTTTAAATCCCAATGACCCCTTGACATATGAATAACAAAACCTGTCCTTAATGGGGTGGTCCTGACTTTCACACAGGTGCTGCATGGCTGTCGTCAGCTCATGTCACGAGATGTTTGGTGATTCAGGCCATTCCTTAACTTTTTCTTTATCCCCGCCATCTTCTACATCTCCACCGATGATGGTCCGCTTAAGAGTTTCAGTGCTCCTCTCTTCTATTTCATAAAGGGATAGCAAGACATGGAGAGTCCTCGGATAAATAAACCTCAGGATCGTTTAGAAGTACTTGTTTGTAGGATTGTCCTTTCGCTCGCTGCTCTGGTGCGTTTTGTCCGCGCTTGAACTCCATTGAAGAAGGAATATTGGACTTGTCTTTCAATTTTTTGTCCGTAAGAAAGTCGCGTAGATCTTTAAGAGTCTTCGACCTTTCTTGCTCGTTGATTTTTGGGGCAAAGACTTGTTTGATGACTTTAGTCCCTTTTGTATGTGTTTCAAAGATCATCCTTCTTGACTGCCTTCTTCGTTTCTAGAGTTTTCCTGACAACAGTTTCTTTCTGGCAATGGGGTCATCTTGTCCCTATAGGATCATATTTTCTTGCATCTCCTACAGAAAACTATACTCTTAAAAGTTGTGATACTAACAGCAATAACAGACCCAATCTTCAAACTTCAGAGATTTCCTCATCTTCAGTGCTTTTAAGATTCTATTTTCCTCCTTAGAATATTTTATTTGCCCCTCCTCGGAATTGTTGGAGTTTGCTGAAGGCTTTCCTTATCTTCCCCTCATCTTCTAAGTCGCTAGATTTGGGACTGTTTTCCTTTGGTAAATCATCTATTGGTTCTGGCGTTTGTGACTTCTTCCCGTTCCTCCGCCGTCGCTGGAATCGCTAAGGTCGCCCTTCATTTTCTCCTGTCCCCGGACTCCAAATGATGATATTGGTGAGGCAACTGCTGAAGCTGGGCTCGTAGTATGTCAAAGTGAAAAACACAAACAACCTTTTTGATTAAACTTCAACTCGGTATTTCTGGGAAAGAGTGGCAACGCACACCGAGTTTGACATATCGCCCATATAAGATGCTCAAGATGCGCTGGACATGCGAAACATTAACGTAGTCTTGTGATCATTGATCCAATATCCCAGAAATTCGCATTCACTGTTTTGTCCCTTGCCTAAACAAGAACCAATCAGCAAGATTTGAACGTGCAGAAAATGAGAGGTTTATATTAAGCAGCTTAGACCATTGTTCTTTTCCTATACCTTGATGGAAGAGTTAGTAATGGTCAGATTTGTTATGCATGCACGTTTCGTATTCCTAGACTAGGGACCAGAGAAACTCTGGGCTTAATGTTGGCCCTTTCTATTTGTAGTGTATGTGTGTGTTATACATGGTCCCCAAATTTCATAGAAAAGTTCACTCCCTTCGTTTCCTTCACCATGATCTTCTCCTTAGCAATGCTGCTTTTCCCTTGGAACGGTCGGACAATGTAGCTCCCCCCTAATGTCATCACGTTCGCAGTTTCGGCTTAGTGCAGATTTTTCAACTGAATTAACCATACGTGCAGGATCCAGACATTGATGATCCAAAAGTTTATCTGTCGACCTGTCATGCACCGAAAAACATCCCGACTAAAGGACTCTGACTAGTGACAACTATTACTCTGTGGTTGAAAATGATTGATCGAAAGTTTGAAAAACAAAATTGGACGGTTAATATCATAAGATTCGTCACGGCTTGTGGGCCATTGTCACGTCAAAGATTTATGCCAGAAGGGTTTGAATTGACAACTATCAGGACCGTAGTTTACATTTTACCGCCTCATCTGTTCACCGACCAACCCACACAAGCAGCATGTAAGAACTCGATCTACCATATGTTGAAACATATATAGAGCAGTTCGTTTTTAGAGAGCTAACCAGAACTAAATGATTTTCTTTGTCTAATTCCATCCGATACTCAATTATGAGTCAAAAAGAAGAGGTACAAATAGCTTTCGTCATCCATATTCCATGACACGGCTTAAAACAAAATACAGGCATCCATCACATGACTAGCCTTATCTTAAAGGTAACAGTAAAAAAGTATATTCATGTCCACTCCCTTCGGTAAACATTATATAAATTTATCTTCCAGTTGCCTCATTGAGTGATCCAGTTATGGATACATGATCAGAGCCTCTCTAATAAGGTTTCCAATATCAAAAGAAGGGAGTGTTGAACAGTGCTCTTGTGGCACTTCTAGGCGCAATTGCTCAAGAAAGGACTCTCCTGTACAAGTTCTTGGATTTAGAGCAGCACTCATATATATGCATGTTTCCTTGCGGGATATCCAAGAAAAACCTAACCTATCACAAGCAAAAGAAAGAAGGGAATGCATATTAAAAGACCACAATACGAATCAGTCACTTCCATTACAGTGACTAATGAAGTGACTAATTATTCTAAGCTCATCTAGTAGTGAGAGGTGAATAAAAAAGTAATATTAGCACTACTAGATTGAAGAGTTTTAAAGTCAGTTAAAAACATATATAAAATATGGTGTTACAAAACCGTCTTCTATGGAGCTACTTTAAAAAATTGGTAAGAAAAGAAGTTTAAAGCTAGACTTTTCAAGTTGGTTTACACTGACCAACTTTAAAAGGATTGGACTTTCAAAATCGATTTAAAAAAACCAACTTAAAAGCTTAATACTTTTGAAGTCACTTTACGATTTCCAACATTAAAAGACTTTAAATGTGTAGGAATTTTAAAGTCGATATTGGTTACCACTTTAAAAGTTGGGGAATTTTAAAGTCAAATGGAGAAAATCAACTCTAAAAGTCATGTAAAAATCTTTTTATTGCTTTACATTGCAATCTTAACATGCATTTCTGCATACATTCAATGTATTGTTGTTGCTACATTCTTCTTGTATCCTTTAAAGACAAGAAAAATGAATCCAAACATCTACAACAACATCCAAATTCAACATTCATGCACATTTTTATGTAAATCCTAAGTATACGACCTTCTTATAAGTATATCTTGCTGCAATCGTCAAAAGACTTGGAAATAAAAGCTACAATGCATTCACTTATTTACTACAATATCCACATTCACTTCCAACATAAGAAATTCAAAGACATAGAAAAAAATTCACAAGCATCTAGACCCACACTTCTCCATACATACTCATTTACTTCCACACTCCAACTTTCCCTCATCATCCCATAATATATATATATATATATATATATATATACTTCAATAAAAATAATGAAAATTAAAAGAACACATGCAATAAATGAAGAACTTTAGTGTTGTATTAGTTGATAAGATAATTTACATTGATGTAATTACTATAATTGTTCTAATTAAAATACACTACATACCCAGCCAATTCACTTCTTATTTTGTTGAGGTTTTCTTTGAAGTAACACTTCTTGTTTGTGCATTAGAAAAGTATAGCGGCCTACAATACAACATATTTAATTCAGTTGACAAATTCTTTTGAGCTAAAATCTATCAAAATTTGTGTAAAAACATAAGATTATGACTAGTAAAAAGTTTATTAGCTTTTGAAACTGTGACACTAAAAACACCATCGAGTACTAGGATTCTTATGTATCTTAGCACATTATATGCACAATCAAAATTAGACTATTGTCTGGGGCACTATGCAATAACAAAAATAAAAATGATCAATAAATATCATGCGTGTAATATTGTAATTTTAGTTTATAAAATAAAGAAATTAACTATTTTTCCTAGCTTGACATTCTTCTTATTAAGTTTTGTTAGTTGCATAGTCCAGGTTATATTAACTAATCTTAACCATGCACTACAAATTTATAATTCAAATGCATTAAATATGAACAAAACATTAGTTATCTGATATATATAATACGTAAAAAGATTAAAAGCTTACTCATTCATGATTTCCCTGAGTGAGGGATGAATGTGTAATCTACAAGAATAAAAAGGAATGCGTGCCCACCAGGCACATCCAAAAGGAGCAGCATCCAATGAGGCATATATATATATATATATATATATACAATCATATGAATTGCAATTAAAGTTTATAATCCTTATGTGCAGAACAAAAGTTGGCAAGAATTCAACAAAATTAAAACTTACTCACTATTGTAGGGAATCATTAAGGCATGCTCCTTCGAGCATCGAAAATCCCTATCATTAACTCGCCTCTTCATTGGTCATTGCTTTACCACTCTAGAAATGACACCGAGGTCAAGGAATTGGTAAAGTACATTATCAACTTTAAAATGGTCCATTGTATCATCCAGGAAGTTGCGTAAAAGAAATAATTATTACTTACCATAAAAAATAACATGTAATGTAAAGTATCATTATAAAATAGATATTTGCATATACTCTATGTAGGAGACAATGTGAGGGTGTTTAAATTAATCCCATTGGCAAATTCCCAACAATTCCCATGAGCGATCTTCAACAACGTCATCGACAAGCACTATGGACGTGGTCCATAAGGAGTCGATTGCCCTATCGTCATTGATGAGTCTGTAGAGCAACCTCAGGGATGGAGGTATGTTAGGTAAGACATCCTTAGATAGTTGTTGTAATGCAAACATTTTTAATCAATATTGATTATTGAAGACATTTAATTTTATGATGAAAAAGAAACATAAATACTAGTACCAGTTTCATTACTACAATGACAGTTGATGGCGCAATGATAGTCAACCTTGATGGTGCTTTCTGTTGCATTTGATTAACTTTAAATGTAGCTAATAAATAATTAACTTGAGGTCTCTAGCTAAAAATATTGTTGAAGATAGTGGTATGAAAAGATATATATTGTGGATTCTATAGGAATGACAAATTCCTCTAGCCAAGCAATGCAATATGCAACAACCTACCCAATGGTAAAAATATTATCTATTTCTAAAGAAAATGGTACACCAACATTCACATTCAAAACCATGGTATGTAATAGACACATGTTTAGTGTCTATGTGTGTGCGCGCACGTGCGCATGTGTGTAGGCATATTATTTCCATGCAAAAGGATTGATTCAAGCTCATAGCATGCACTAACTACAACAATGTTTTGATGGGTATTCAAGGCCAATAGGCACTTACTTGCAAAGTAGAAATACATCATATATTGGAAAAGTTGAGATAGGATAATTATATGAACAATGAAAAAGTTTGGGTGTCTACATATATACCTCATTGGCCAAAATTTCTCCTTTGAAGGACGCATATTGTCCTTCATGGTCTTCTTTTGTAAGAGAGTTGTACCTAGCATGTGTTTGAGGTATAAGAGTATAAGAAACTAGTTCTAAACCTCCTTCCTACAATTGCCTAATTACATCCATCTTTATCTTTTTACACAGCTTTTTGTAGGCGTCCTTGTCAACAACTACAGGAAATTTTAAACCAAAGAATGCAGAAGGAATAACAGTAGACCCTTGGCCCCTTACTTATCTGAGGTGATCTTTCTTATTGCTCATAGCACTATACACGACATCATCATTAATGGTAGTGCTGTTTAGATTTCCCATAGTTGCTCTTTTTTGGGTAAGCATGCCCTTTAAAATTTAATTCAGACATTGATCAATTCAATTTATTAATGATAAAATTACGGTAGTCAAGGGTAGATATGTGTGTTAACTTATGATGCAAGTAGCAACTTTTGTAGTAGCTTCATGTTTGTAGGTTTATGCTTTATGGTCTGCCAAATGCATGACCTTCCAAAGTATGGCGAGGTCAATGGGATCCATAGTCCCAGCTTTCTTTTGTTGTCAAGCAAGGTGCTATAATTAAGTATTGAAATATATATAACTACGATATAATTTGAAAGGAACAAACTACCACTGATACTTACTTCATATGCTTTCAAATGGGTGTAGCCCAACCTAGAGAGATGGTACTACATATGATTGATATCATGCACATTTCTCCCTATTGTACTCTTTGCCTATACATTGATTTGTAGGTACATAATTAAGCGCAATCAGAGTATTATACATAATTAATTTAATAAAACATTATTTTAAAAATAAATGGTAGGCATTATGTAGAGCCTCAATGGATCATCCACATTTAGAGCTATGTGATTATGAATAAGGTAGTTCTTCCATTTTCTCTATTGCTACCAACTCCTTTACAAAGCATGCATCTTCTTCCCCTCAAATACCTCAATGCAGTCTACAAAGTATAAATAAGCATGCTATTATATTTGGAAATAAGAAGATAAAATACCTTCACCATCTCCCATATTGAATCTTTGATTACTGGTGATATATGTCTCCAATCATTGATCATGATAGGCATCATGCTTCTTACTATGGAGCAAAGGAAACTACTATAAGATGTTACATTATCACCTATCTCTTGCCCCTTACCATTACACTAGACAATTCTTTTATTCCCTTTGACTTTCTCTTAATAATCCTTTCCATTGTTATTTGTCCTCTAACCTTTCTCTTTTTAGTACTACTAAGGTCGGCCTCTTGTTCATGTTCTTCACATTCCATATTTACTACAAATGAGAACACAATGAAATCAGAAAATGTGATCAAATAGTTCATGTAATGCATTTAAAAAACACAACATATAACAAATTTCTTGTAATGTCTTTTAATAAA
Organism: Warburgia ugandensis; assembly: GCA_035236585.1. NCBI lineage: Eukaryota > Viridiplantae > Streptophyta > Magnoliopsida > Canellales > Canellaceae > Warburgia > Warburgia ugandensis. The sequence goes on along the minus strand of CP141127.1, from coordinate 31,321,305 downwards.
TCTTCACCATCTTGAGTTTTGGGTGATTTTTCTATTCAAAGCAAGAATGTATTTGGTTTCATTGACTAACAATTTAGGTTGAGCAAAATCTAGGATAGAGGTTATTTGCCTTTATCCACCACACCACTTGGGCTCTAATAAGGAACAAGGTGGATGCTTTGATTCTTCGTGTATAATTGAAGCATCTATTATTTCTTTCCTTCCACAAAGACCAAAGAACCACAAGAAATGTTGCTTTCTGTATCACTTTCATGAGACTAGGAACATGTAAGGAATGCCAATGTGTGAGGTCCTCAATATTGGCAAGCCAAACTCAAGAGATCTAAAAAGTTGAAGAACTCTCTACCACATTTTAGTAGCAAAATTATAGAGGAGGAAAATATGATTAAACGATTTTTTAGACTTGCTTACGCAGAACATACTTATTAAAAATAGACCAACCTCTCTTTTGAAGGTGATCATATTTGAGAATTTTGTTGTGACCACCAACTAACTGAAAGCCAGCCAAGAGGGAGCAAAGTAAGACTAGGGCAATTCCTAAACAAAAAACAACAAACAAATGACAAAAATCAATTATACAAATGATAATATCTCATGGAATTTGTCAAGCCTACATAAACCTTTAAAATCATAGTCTTAGTAGCAATCATTTACTATTATTCAATTCTTAGCATATATTATCACTCTAGTAACCATATCATAATGCACTGCTAGTTGAACAAGAGATCGTAATTATCCATATACTTAAAAAATGAAATTAGAAACAAAAATATCTTCTCATTTAAATTGATGACCTTAGGCAAAATTAGAACAATTGCAAAACACACAATTGAATTAGTAACCTAAGAGTAATGGAGGATTATTTTGGAACCACAAGGTTACTCACCCTTTTCAATGTTCAAATTTGTGTGGATGTGGAGACTTGTTGCAAGGTAAAGTTATTGATTTTAACACTGACATTAAGCTTTAAAGATTGTGAAATTTTGGGCCTATGATTGCTCAGGGAATTCTTTGATTGTCAATGGATGTTTTAGGAGTTCTAGTGAGATTCCATGGAAATTTAGGATGGAATGGGTTTATTATAGTTTTTGTTTGCTTAGGGGATAGGGGTTTATTACCCCTCTTGTTTTCTTGTTTGGGTTGTCTTGAGAGGTAATTAACTCTCTTTTACTCACTTTTAGTATTTCTTCTCTAAATAATACTCCACTCACACACACAAAATGAAAAAGCGAAAAAAAAAAAATGAACAAAACACTCCTTTTGAGTTTCCATAAGTTACTTGAATTCATGAAGCACCTCAAATCTAGTATTCCTCCTTGAAAATGTATGGTTCATTCTTTTAGAAGTTGTGAGGGGTTAAGTTCCTAGGGTTTCTCTTTGAGTTATTCTTGGGCATCTAGCTTTTCAGACTTGGATATGGTTTCTTTCTAGTACCATCAACTTCTTTTTGTTTTGTGTTTGTTTGACTATCAAGGTTGTTTGTATGTTTTCCTATTTTCATTGATCACATTCTTGCAATTAAGATAATAAAAAGGTCATTATGAAAAAGGAATATAGGGAACAAGAGTCTTTTGCAGATTGTTAGTGTAGAGAAACTAGTTTATATGGAAAAGGCCTTTAACATGGATAGAGGTTTTATAAATTATAAAAGAGTCCATAAGTCTAGGTAACAAAACAACATACCATGGTCCCAGAAATTTACAACAAATGGCCAAAAAAAGAAGTTTGATCCCAACAAAAGTGATTCTATTGCATCCAAAACTATGAGAATTTGTGGAGATTTGTGAATGGTATATGTTTTAGTAGAAGTTTGATCTTTAACTAGGATGAACAAACAAGGATTAAAATGTTGAAGCATGATAGAAGACTCAAAAACACATATATCAACTAAGATGTGAAAAATGGTGCATGTTATACCATGAGTTAAACAAGATACATTATTCATTTGAAAAATAAAAAATTAATCGATTGAAAACATTGTATCAAATTATGTTAAATACTTGGATTATAGGTTATAAGTGAGGGTTTTGACACATCTTTTAGATTTGGGATTTGATCATTGCATCAATATTACATTAATGTGTTTACGACTCCAAGAGGTTAGAGATCTTGCTCGCATTGGTAATCAGGTGAGCGTAAACTCATCATAAGCTATTTTGTAATGTTTAAAGTATCACCTGTTATAAGCAATATTATTTTGTTTGTCTTGGAGTATATACATAGTCTTTTTACAAGAATTTCTAAGTTTCTAGAATTCGAGATACTTCCACATATCTTCTATTTCTATTGTGCAAACATGCAATTTCATTTTGTTGCATTAAAAGCAATAATTCTTGCCAACATGCTTCATATAGTTATGAGATTTTTGCTCAAATAACATGTCCATGTCATCAAATTATCATAACATAGTCATTCAATGGCGCCTTCATACAGGCTAATTGAAAAGCATTTTAATTCTAACCCTGAAAAGTATTGCCAATAAGCTCCTAGAGTAGTATGTTATGCTCTATAATAAGCAATAAATTACATTTTCCAGGGGATTTCTTTAGCTAATCCAAAATAATGTCAAGAGGTCAAAATGTATTCTCCCAAAGCATGCACAATCTAAATGCTAAGTTCCATACTTACATAAGTTTTGAAAAATCTTATAGTTTCAGATCACCTACCCACTTTCAATCTAATGATTTTTCTCCTCTAATTTTTCTCTTATCTTCCACCAGAGTTTGATTTCACTATAATCTTTCTTTTAAACAAAATATGTAACTCCATTTAGAAAGAAAAAAAGAGGATTCAGTCATTAGAAATGCAACATGATGGGCATCTATCTCTGACCAATGATAAGCATTTAAATTTGCATAAAAAGCACCCAATTAGTTACCCATGTGTTACAACTTACAGGGGTAAATTAGAATTTGTAACCAAAATTCATGACACATGCATTTTTGACCTAATGACACAAAAGTTTGATATTTTGTAGGTATAGAAGCTAATCCAAGGTAAGTCCATGATTAATCATATTTTTCTAGGATTTAATAGAGTTTTTACTTTTTGTAGGTAATGAGATGGTGATCCAATGGTAGAGATAGATTGAGATGAAATTGAAAATTAAGATCAAAAGATCAAATCAAAGCTTAAAAGTCATCAATACAAAGGTCAAGATCATCTTTTAGATCAGCAACGGATGAAATTAATGGAGCTAAAGGTGGCCAAAGTGGGCCCATGAAATAAACCATGCATTTTCATCACCTTTGCATAGAAGTTACTTAATCCATCTTAGCCAAATTTAAGCCATGGACAAGGTGATAAGCTAAGGAGCCATGTCAACTACCAAGCCAAGCTAAGAAAGCTTCCAAAGCCAGCCATGAAGCCTAGCCGATGGAGCCTTCAAAGTTAGCCATTGCAGCCATCAAGTTAAGCTAAATCGAAGGCTAGGACTGGAGGAAATTCAAGAGGATTATCTATGAAATTTTAAGGGAAATTATATTAGGATAAGTTGGAATATTGACCAATAGGATGAGAGCCTTCCAATTTTGATGTTTTTCTCACTTTTGCCCACCTTTTTATCACTTTTCACTTCACCATCATGTACCACCGCGAATTTGACTTTTCATTTAAGAGTCCTACAATTCCATAACTCTTCCACCTTCTTAAACTCCCATCCTAATCACCCAACCAATCCTAAGTTCTTCAGAAATCAGTTAACCAACCAAAATTTTCCATCTCACCTCACTTTCCTAAGTTTTTCCTACATCCCACTTTCCTCCCACCTTCTTTTCTTCTTCTCATCTTTTTCTTACCTCATCACCACACCTAACTTTCCATGTCTTAAGGGATTTCCATGCTTTTTTCTAAGGGGGATGACTCCTAAAAATTAGGCACCTCCCCTTCCTTCACCTTCAAAAGGGTAGCCACCTTCCACCTACTTTCCTCTTTTGAAACCTTAAGCTACCTACCATCTTAACCCTCCAAAATAACTTGAAATCATCCCCACCACACCTTCTTATTAGGATACCCTAGGAAAATTGGGAGAAACATATAAAACCAGCACAAAATCTAAGAACATGTAGAGTTTACACTAGGAAAAAGACACCTCCTCCATAGTAGGAGGTGTCCTCTTCCTAAGCACCTTCTCTCAACTTTTTTTGCATGTTTCCTTTGGGTGTTACTTAATTCCTAAGGTGTGAAGCAGCTCTTCAAGCTACTCCATGCCTAGTTTTTGGTGTATTTGATTCTCCTTTCAAGGTTGGTTCATCTCACCTTTTCTTTTGTTTAATCTTAGGCTTTTCATGCTAGCTTTTCCTTTACTTTTGTTTGTTTTTCCTTGCCTTAAATACTTAGATTCAAGGCTCGTTTTTCCTTGAAGTGACAGCCATGGGAAGTGTAACATTCATAATTTTTAAATATGAATTTAAGTAAATTTTGGAATATATTAAATTAAGATAAAAAGAGAATATTGAACTTTCAATTTTTGGAGTTTTAGAAAATAAAATTCTATAGATATCAGATTAAGTTTTGAGACATCCATATTTGGTTTATAATTGGAAAAATATTCCAACAATACTAAGTTTGCTGAAATTAGAGTTTGAACAAATAAGTTGTGATTTTTCTCGTGAAAGGTAATTCAGTAATTTCACCAATGGGACCAACGAGCAGAAATCTAGATCCTATAGTCAAGAGACATTGAAAATTCATTATTGGTAGCATGCACTCTTTTTTTTACTAAAATTATGATGTTTAGATGTGACGAGTCAGGTTTTCATATGTATTTTTAACTACAAAACTAATTCCTAATGCTGGATAGGTCCAATTTGAAATCATTTTAGTAAAAACATTACAATGTAGTGAAAAATCTTTTCTTTTAAATTCACTTTGAAAAACCCAAGTGTCATTTTTTTTTTTTTTTAAACAAGGATTCTCAATGAAATGAGTGCTCATTTCCACCGAAAATCCAGCAAAGTTTTTGCTTTTTTTGGACATATGACATTTAACACATGTCATTGCAAAGTACCTAATAACCATTCATTGACATTTTAAAACATAATTAGAGACTCTATCTCCTTTTCATATATCTAACAAAATAAAAATACATTACTCAACATGATACACACCCAAAACTTCCGCATCACAACCCAATCACATAAGTCAACCAAACTCCAATAATTACATGCAATGCATTCTCTTTCTCATTTCTAATACAATAACTTCAAATCAAAAACCAATTTTTTACTTGTCCTTGTCAAAACACTTCCTTTGGCGCACTTCTGTCAGTAAACAACTCCTGTTTCTTCAGAATCTTCTACTATGAGATATTGTAAACAAGTATAATATCTCAACAAGCTTATGCTTATGTAGGTGGAATAAGATGTAATTATACATAAACAAATTATAATTTACCATATAGATCAATTGTTCATACTGCATCATGCAAAACTATAATCATTTACAATGTAGTCTAAAATATGTCAAGTATTTACCACAGTAATGAATTCATAATACATTCCCTATAACAAAAATTCATTTGAGACATAGTTTCAGTAGACTACTAATAAGAAACAAATCTCAATGCACTATACTAAAATAACTTTTCCTTAAATCATAAAGTATGCAAACACATGCCATTATTGTCTGTTTTTTAGGCGATGGGCTACCCACAGTCACCGGTCACGCCTTTGTATCATGTGGAGGGAGATAGCCTACCACAGTCGACCTCCTCAGAACACGTTAGAATACCATTAGCCATCCGAGAGATGGGCTACCCACGGTAAACCTGTCATGGTTTATGTTTTCGCCAGGAGAAGGGCTACCCATAGTCACAAGCTACAGTCATAATATTATCCTCTTCCCAAGAGATGGGCTACCCACAGTCACCGGTCAAGGATTTGTTTCATATGGAGGGAGATGGGCTACCCACAATTGACCCCCTCTAAACGCGTCCTTCTATGATCAAAGTACACATTAGACACAATATTGTCCTCTTTGGTAGAGATGGGCTATCCACAATCATTGGTCTAGAACGAGTTGTATCATGAACTAACATATGGACTAAATTGTCATAGTATAATGTGCTTATATATGAGCAGTTTAAATCATGATTCAATTTTTAACATGCACATTCATCTTATTTTTTTTGCATAAATTGAAAAGACTTGTTTCAATGCTTGAAATTCATATACAAATACATATATAGCAAAAATCTTAGCAATCTTAATTCCACCTACCTCAAATGGAGATTTTTTAGTTCATTAACATGAATACTTTATTCAATTCGCGTACATGCTCCTGACCAGTCACGCCTCTGTAAAATACAAACACACATTCTGATATATAATTCTAGGACTTCTCCTAGCTTTTCCAGTATGGAAGCTTTTCCAGTATTCACGTTCATTAACATGAATACTTTATTCAGTTCGCATACATACTCCTGACCAGTCACATCTCTGCAAAATACAAACACACATTATGATATATAATTCTAGGACTTCTCCTAGCTTTTCCAGTATGGAAGCTTCCTCTAAGTTTTTCTTTGGCACTAATCGTCACAAGGTGAGTTGGCAGTGCTTATTACTATGCTAAGGGTGTTTCATTAGCTATTGGTTGATAGCTAGTTGAATAACCAATGGTTTCTGGGTCCCAGATTGGCTATCCACCACCCTTCTTATGTGGTCACTTTCATCATTCATTGACCTTAAACTCTTGATCCCTAACCAGATCAAATTTTTGATTTGAAGCTGGATATTATTTCCATAATATAGTCCTCAATGCATTTTATAGTTATATTCTTACGTCTGGTTGGCATTAGAAACATCATAAACAGTTCATGTCACACATTCTTTTCTAGTTTTCTATAAATTTGAGGGTTGGAAAACATACTAGTAGCATTTGATAATCGATTAAACATTTAACTTTACTGTTTACATAGTAACCAATCAGACGATTGTGATTGTTTGATCGAATTAAGCCATCATTTTCCATTTCAATCATATCTATAACATATCTAGTGAAGGTTTACCTATTTCTAGTTGTTGATTTGGAAACCAATGGTTGGATGTTCCTAAAAATCTAAAATTTGCATTGAATAACACTGATCTAGTATGAAAACCTATATCAGGAAATGCGTTTAATGGATTTTTCCTCCTGCTTAAGTCATTGCGTTTTTCCACCTCTGAAAGGAGCTGGATTTGGCTCTATTCCATCCAAAACCCTCCAAAACAAGGCATGTGACATTCCCCTCTTTGATTGACTGTCAGGATCACACTGGATTCCCCAATAACCTTGGGGTTTTGGTTCGTGCTCGTGCCCTAAGTAGATTTGTTAGCTCAGATCAATGATCCACATTGTTGTCTTCTCCAACAGCACCTACAAAAATCTGACACCCGAAAAAAAAAAAACCCTAATTCTTTTCCTTCTCATGTGTGGGTGGGTTTCAGGGCATGCAAATCTGGCCCCCGCTTCTCTTTCCTCTCCTTCTCTTCCTTCTATCCTCTCTTCTTCTTCCCTTCTCTCCTTCTCCTTTGTTGGTTTTCTTTTCTTTTCTCTTTTTCTTTCTCATTCGTCTGTCTATCGAGTCTAGGAGAAAATTGACCCAACATCGTGTCAGTTTCCTTAAGTGAGGGGCAAGGGGGGGGTGCCAATATCAAATTTGGCCCCTTCATTTAAGCAGTTTAATTTTTATTTTATTTTTTTATGTTTGAAAAACCATATCTTCTTCATTTGGACTCCAATTTCAATGTTCTTAGTGTCGTTGAAATTATTTTTCTGAGTACTACTCAAATTTTGATGTTTCATAATCAATTTTAACATAATAAAATTAGCCCTAAAAGAATTAAAATTGTGGGTTGTTACATTGGAATAATGAAAACATCATAATTATATATTTAATATTAATTAAAAATAAATAATTAAAATACTTAAAGGAGGTTCCAGAATTGATACTGGCACCACCCTCCCCACTTAAGTGAAACAGAAACAGACCAAACAGTCTTTTCTCCTAAACCCGACATAGATAGAAACCTGACATAGGGAGAAAGAAAGAAAGAGAGAGGAGGAGGAGGAGGAGGAAGAAGAAGAAGAAGAAGAGAGAGAGAGAGGGGGGGGGGGGGGGGGGGGAGGAAGGAGGCCTTGACCACTGAAAAATCCAGATCATGTCAAAGAAAGAGGATATTGGGGATTTGTGGTCACTTGAGAAACAAAGTTTGCCAATGACAATGGTAGCTTAGATTGCCAATCTGTACACCTAACATACAATGATTCACTGGCTTCCTCCAATATAGTTTGGAATTTTTCATGGTCGTCTTAGAAGTAATCATATGCATCTAGAAACATTGATGTAGTTGTACTATTTGTGACACTTTCTAAAGTGTCTTCATATTGATCACATCTTCTCGCCCTCGTAGAGTGCTCATGAGGAAGTTCTTCTCTAGACCATATTCAAGGGGAATAACTTTTATCAACTCCATTGAAGCACAAATATTCTCTCAACTCCCCTATAGTTACCTTTTTCAGGTTTCCATATTTTGAGCATGGACAATACATGCAATTACAATCACCATTACCTTGAGTGTGAACTCTCTGAACTTTTATGTTCCCTCATCATATTCTTTTGATGTTCTTATTGCAGTCATGCAAGCATATTTATCTACTTTTTCAATAAATTGAAGCTTAGATGAGTGTGAAGACTTCTCGAAAATAAAAAGATTAGTGAATTAGTTAGGCATTATACCAAACTCTAGGTGTACATGAATTATATATAAAATGTTTGAAAAAAAACTAAATTACATGCATGCTCGTGTGGAAAATTTCCAATTAACAATAAAGATTGATGTAAAACATGAAAGATCCATTCGTAGGGAGCAATAACTTTAAGAAAGGAACTGTTTAACCATAATCATGCAAACATACAAAACATGCATGAGACAAACAAGAAAGAAATTACTAATACTCAAAGCAATATCAGTGACAATATATATATATATATATATCCAATTCAATAGTTGTGATTTAGTTAAAGCTAGCCAAAGTGAAAATACACCTAAATGAGCTTAAGGTTATGTATAGATGAAGACAGTCAAGAAAATAAAACAAAAAATAGTAGTAAAAAGTCATATACTTTTAAAGTCATTTTTTTATAAGCAACTTCTTAAACTCTTCTCCCAGAAAAAATTATTCTCTCGCCAAAATTCAAAAGACAATTTGAGAAGAACCATCTTTAAAAGTTCAACTATTAAAGTTGGTTAGGGAAAATGACTTTAAAAGTTGTACTTTTCATGTCGGTTAAGGAGAACTAGCTTTAGAAGTTTTACTTTTAAAGTCGGTTTTTTTTCCAAGCAACTTTTTAAACTTCCTGCAAAAAAAAAAATCTTCCTGGCAAACTTAAGAAAACTTTTTGAAAAGAACATACCATATTTGTGATCTTTAAAGATGTTTTACTCAAACCATCATGAATTATTTTTATGAAGATAGTTGACTAAAAACCATCTTCTTTTTTACTGTCTTTAAAAGACCCAATTTTAGTAGTACAAGCAGAGGTAATTGAAAGAGTAACTTCATGGGCGGATTGTCACCACCCTTGCCTAAAGCTAATCTTTAATACTGGGGTAGTGGATTCATAGCTCCAAGTTTATGGAGCCACAATAATGAATGATATTTTGTGTCCACCCAAAGTACACAACTAGAATTTGGACATGTAAGGAATCAAAGGAAAGAGATAAGCTTCTTTATTGAGATTGAAACCTGCATACATTCCATGGTCGAAAACCCAACTAACTTAAAGAAATTCGACCTTTCTCTAAATTGATCCATAGGTGACCGATGAAATCACACTCTTAAAGTAAGATCCAGTCCATGGCATCAATACGTAGAATGAAGGGAGAATTAGTGTCTCAAAATGAGATCTGATCCTATGCCACTTTTAAGTGGAACAAAAGTTAAAAGAGAAGATTACTTAAATATGCTTCCTAGTGATCCAAATGGGTTCAGACTTGCCAAACACAAGATGCTTCATATGGCTGACCATAGGAATCCTATTCCTTTTTCATGTCCGCACTACGAGTCACATTCGGATATAGTCCAAATGACAACCCACATAAGCAATGGCATTGCACCTACAAACATGATATACTAGAAATGAAAACTACTAAGGTGAATCAAGTCTGTTGCTTCTCACTATATGCGAGGGAAACAATGTCGCATTCGTTTACAAATGGAATTTCTAGTAATCCAAATGGGTTCAGACTTGCTAAACAGAAGATGCTCCACATGGTTGGAATCCTATTTCTTTTTCATGAGGCACTATGGTTCTTATCCAATAGAGTAGTTCAGATAACAACTCCCACGGAATGGCATTGCATCTTCAGACATGACATACTAAACATGGAAACTGTTGCGGTGAGTCAAGTCATTTGCGTCTCACTACATCTGAGTGAAACAATGTCACATCCGTTCACAAATCGAATTTCTAGTGATTCAAATGGGTTCAGACTTGCTAACCCAAGATGCTCCACGTGGCTGTCCATAGAAATCCTATTCCTTTTTCATGTAGTCCTCTGATTCATATCCCAGAAAGTAGATAACAACCCACGTAGGCAATGGCATTGCATCTTCAGACATGATGTACTGGAAATGGAAACAGTTAAGGTGAATCAAGTCCCCTGCTTCTCACTATATCGGAGTGAAACAATTTCGCATCCATTAACAAATTAATGGATAGAAAAGCTATTGATAAACATGACAAACTCAAGCGGAGAAGCCTAATTCCTTGGACTTGTTACTGTGACCGTATGTACAAAGACTAGATAACACCATTTCAACTAACGTAGGGTCTGCAAGGGTGCTCTATTGTATGCGCTCAGTGATAATGAATTTCAGCCTAATTAAGCCGCACCCAACAACTAGTACAAGATCATTAGTTATTTTGTAACCGACGAGCAGGCATCTTAGGTACCTGTTGGTACTTGTGGTTATTAAGTTTACTACACAAAGAACAAGCCAACCACCTTAATAATCACCGATGAGACCAATTTATCCATAGCCGTAGTAAGCTTTTAGTAGCCAACTTGATAATCACCGAAGTGACCAGATTGTCCGTAGTCGTAGTAACCATTAGGCAGCCAACTGTTTTAGTAAGCGTTAAGTTCTATTAGAGGAGTCATAAAGAATATTTTATGAATACAGGGCTAGGTTGTCTAATCAAGGTACGACAACTACATTAATTGAGGCACATTTTGGTGTCAAACAGATCAACAGACCCAACTCTTCGTCAATTCAAATCAATGGGGACCACCCACATTTGGATTTCGGACAATCTTCTGTTACATTGCAAGAATATGACAAAATTTAGATTTCATTCTAAAATCGTAGTCGCAGGTTAAACTTCTTCTATTGTGTACAGAAAGAAATGAGGTTTTCTAAAAAAGGCATTCTCCTGGAAAGCTATTCCCTTCAGCACTCATGTTGAGCCACTTGGGTGGGTCAATGGTGCTGGTCGTCATGCTCCTGACGTGCTGTCCCAAACGTCATCATCATATAACTTTAAATTGAAAATCCCAAAACCAAAGTTGTGTAGAGAATAGATACTGTATGCTAGATGACCTTTCTACTAGGTAAAAAATGAGAACTACTTTCTACCGGTTCTATTCCATTTGCTATCCTTAGCCTTGGATGAGCACGCATATACTTTTAACACAATTTGAAAAAGGTGCGGAAATCCTTCCTATTTTTCTTGAAGTTATTATTTGGTATTTGCACATCAAAATCGAGAAATCAACGCACGCATGAACAGGTAGAAATACAATGTATAGGGCCTGTTTGGTTAAGAGAAACTGCAATAGAAAGCGAACACCCTATTGCTAAATTGGTATACCGTCTCTACTAGCATAGATGAAACAATTAATAGGACAGTATTAGAGTCTATGGTTTCAAGCGTGTTGCTAGTGGACCAATAGTTTTGCAGGTTGCACGAGCCATAGAAGAATCCACCCACCATGGTGGTCAAATAATGATATTCTGAGTGAGTTGTCACCATTAGCAGGGCTGCATCATTTACATCCGTGGGCTTTGGAATATGGTAATGAGACGTCCACCATGGAAACGATTATGGGAACGCTTATTACATCAAGCATTTCCGGGCCCCACATAAATGAGGGATAATTCTCATGCTTATTAGACAGCTGGCTATAGAATGTCCTGTTGTCCGACTTTCTTCTTTCCATGGCGAGTCTCTCAAATAGAGCCAATGGCTTTCGGGCGAGCCATGTAAGAAACCACACACCGTGTCAATCCACTTAGAGGGAATAATATATACTCTAGCTATCTAGCGAGAAGCGTTGGCACGTGACGCGCCCCTGTTCAGCCCACGTCACGAGGTCGCTAATTCACGACCTGTTAAAATATTGACATGCGCATGCCCGCATGAAATTGCGGGTAGGTTGCACAAGTGAATCCATTTGCTTAAGAGGAAGAGAGTTTATGTGTCTGTCCTGAAAAAGATTTATTGTCTTTATGTTACATTTTCTTAGATTAAAATTTTTTAATCTTAATTAGGAAAGGCCCTGGGAGATACTAGGATAGTTTGGTTAATAAAGTTGTTTAATAAAATTGTGAAATCGAAGAAAATGCTAAATGAATAGAGGAAGAGTTCTATTGTACCAATTCATAAAAATAAAGGAGATATACATAGTTGTACTAATTATCGAGAGATCAAACTTATAAGTCATACCATAAAACTTTATGAAAGAGTGATTGAGAAGACGCTACGGCATGAGGCGAGTATATCAGAGAATCAGTTTGGTTTCATGCTTGGGAGGTCTACCATGGAAGCTATTTTCCTACTTAAATAGTTGATAGAGAAATATAGAAAGATGAAAAAAGACCTCCACATGGTCTTCATTGACTTAGAAAAAGCTTGTGATAGGGTCCCTCAACAATTAATATGGTAGGTGTTAGGCAAGAAAGGGATTTCATAGGAGTATATAAACATAATTAAGGATATGTACGAGGGAGCTATAACAAACATTAGGATAACTAGCAGATATATCGGTGATTTTCCTATCACTATAGGATTATACCAAGGATCGGCATTGAGCCTATACCTTTTCATCTTAGTTATGGATGAGTCAATACACTACTATACATGAGGCTTTTAAGGTCGATAAAAAATGCTAATAGAAGTTTGTTGAAAAATGACTTCTATTGAGACGACTTAAAAAAATGATAACTTTTAAAGTTAACTTTTAAAGTCATTTAGCCAAATGACTTCAAAAGTCTTTTTTTTCACATTGTAATCACTACTTGTATCTCTACATTCAATGTAATAGCTGATACAATTTTCTTACAATCATTATACACAAAGAATACATGCATATATTTACTTCCACATTAGGTACAAAACATTCAAATTCACCATTATCTATCCACATTTATCTTAAAAATACCTCATAAAAGAAACCATAACACATGCATTCGCTACAACATCCACATTCACTTTATTTGTAAGTTTATACATATTCGCATTTATTTTCATACTGTAAGTTTTCCTCATTCATCATGTTTAAAAATTATATAATTCAATGAATTTAATGAAAATCAACCCACATATTCACTTCATTTACAAGCTCCAAATTTACTTCATTCATACGTGCTCGCTTACTCTCACACTCCAAGTTTCACTCATTCTTCGCTTAATATATATATATATATATCAAAGAAAATAATGAAAACTAAAAGAACTCATTACTCTTCCCCTCTTCATTTTTTTTTTATGAACCTTACAAAAACTTACAAATTGGTAACAGAGCATGTTCGATGACAGTGGTTGGGCAAGAAGAAGGTGAGCTAAAAATAAATCATTGCACTAGTGGCTAGACTAGAAGGTGAGTGAAATCAACTCACCGTACCAGATCAAATAATCAAGGTTTGGGCATCCGACAGCCTTCTATTCCTATATTCTCTAGAGAAGTTTATGACTTTTGGAGTATGAATTTGAAAAGTCTCTTTCTATCACAAGATTTATAGGATTTGGTTGAAATTGGCTATGTGAAACCTGAAGAATCAACAACTCTTACAAATATTCAAAGAGAAACTTTGAAAGAGATAAAAAAAGAGAGATGCGAAAGACTCATTCTTCATTTAGCAAGCAATTTCAAATAATTTATTTCTAAGAATTATGAGAGCTTCAAAGGCTAAGGAAGTATGGAGCATTATATAAGAGCAGTTTTAAGAAAGCACAAAGGTGAGAATGATTATGCTACAAGCTCTTAGAAGTAAGTTAGAGAATATCCAGATGAAAGATTATGAAACTCTAAAAGAATATTTTTCTAGAATATTGAAGTACTAAATCAAGTGGGGATATATGGTGAAGTTATAATAGATAAGAAAGTTGTCAAATATATTTTGATTAGTTTGCTAGAAAAATATGAATTCATGGTCTTAGTTATTGAAGAAATAAAAGAAATCTCCAATTTAAGTTTTCAAGAGTTGATGGCATCACTACGGACTCATGAGCAAAGGTTGTTGAGGCACTCTGAAAAATCTGTTGAAAGTGCTTTTAATTTAAGCTAAATTTAATTAAAAAAACAAATGTGTCATCATCTCAAGAACACCAAAATAGAGAATCACATAGAAAAGGTAGTCGTGAAAGAGGAAGTGGCCTAAGGAAGAGGAAGAAGCAATTATAACAAAAATATAATAGTAGAAAATTTTGAATAGAAGTGTAGGTATTTCCCCGTATTCAATGAATATAATAAAAATCAACCCCCATATTCACTTTATTTACAAGCTCCAAATTCACTTCATCCATACTTACTCATTTACTCCCACATTCTAGGTTTCCACTCATTCATTGCTTAATATATATATATATATTTTTTCAAAGAAAATAATGAAAACCATACAAGTGAAAGAATTTTTTATTTTTATTTTATGTATTTTTATTCATGTAGTTACTCCAAGTGTTCTAATTAGTACTCATTACATAATCAGCCCAGTTGCCTCATGTTTCGTTGAGGTTTACTTTAGAATAACTCTTCTTTTTGCCCACTCAAAAAGCACAGCATCCTATAATACAACATATTTAATTCAAGTCAATTCTTTTATCTAGATCCATAAAAGCCAATGAGAAAATATAAGATTATGAAAAGTAAAATTGCCTTAACTTTCTTAATTGGGAGACACCAACACCATCAAATATTAGGGTCCTCCTGTATGTACTTGCACTCCCAATTAGACTATTGTCTAGGACACTATGCAATAATAATAGTAAAAAGAATTCATAAATATTATTTGTAACATTACAAGTTTAATTAGTGGTAAAATAGAGAATTAATTATTTTCTATACCTTGACATTCTTCCAAGTGAGTTTCGGTGGTTGCATTGTCTCAGTCAAACTAGTCTATATTAACAGTGCTCTACAAATTTAAATTTCAAATGCTTTGTAAGATGAATAACAAATCATTGATCTACACATAAACATGAAAAGAATAAAAGCTTACTTATTTATGATTTATACGAGAGGGACAAATGTGCAATCCACAAGAATAAAAAAAGAGTATGCCTACCATGCACCTACAAAGTGAGCAGCATCTAATGAGCCCATATAGACAGTCATATCGATTATAATTAAAGTTGACAATCCCTAAGTATATAATAAGTTGGCAAGAAATCAAGAAAATTAAAACTTAACCGCCATTGTAGGAAATCATTAAGCCATGTCCCTAAGAGTCCAAAGGAATCTTGGTAAAATATAATCAACATGCCTCTCTATCAACCATTGCTCCGTAGCTCTATAAATAATGCCGGGGTTAAGGAATTGGAAAAGTATACCCTCAACTTCAAAAAGGCTAGTTGTATCATTCAAGAAGTTGCATAAAAGAAATAGTTAATACCTATACCATGAAAATATAACATGTAAAATAAAGTATTTTATAAGTAAATATGTGCATATACCCCATGTAGGAGATAATATGAGGGTGCTCGAGTTAATCCCATAGGCAAACTTATAATTGATCCTCTACAATTAGCAAGCACTCCTTCCTTGATTCTTATGGGGTTAATTGCTCTATCTTCATTGGTGTGACCATAGATTAACCTTAGGAATTGAGGCATGTTAGGAGGGACGTCCACACAATCCTTAGATGGATGTTATAAAAGATGTAAAAAAAATTTAGCCAAATAATATTAATCAATGAAGAAGACCCAATTTGTGATGAAAAAAAACAAACATATATACATGTACTTATTCCATTGGTGCCACAATAGGCGATGGTGCAATGATGGGCAACCTTGATGGTGCATGTTTCGACCGATTAACCACATAAAGTTAATAAACAATTAAATTAAAGTCTCTAGATTAAAATTATTGATGAGGAAGGTAGTGTGATAAGATATATATCATCGACTCTAAGGGAATGACTAGTGCCTCCAACCAATCCATGTGATATACAACTTCCTGCCCAACAATTATAATATTTTTCATTTCTAAAGGGAATGGTAGGCTAGCATTCACATCAAATACCATGGTAATGGACACTCACTTAGTATGTGGCAGCATGATAATTCCCTACAAAATGGTTGATTCATGCTCATAGCATGAACCAACTTCTATAATGTTTTGATGGGAATCCAAGGCCAATAGGCATTGACCCACCTACAAATCAGATATATAATAGGGAGGTTAAGATAGAGAATTATTACATAAGGAAAATGAAAATTTTTAGTTTTGTGTCTATATATATATATGTATGTATGTATGTATGTATATATATACATATATATCCTTGGATGGAATTTCATTTTTGAGGGACACTGATTGTCCTCCATGAAGTTCTTTAGTAGGAATTGCAACTGATATTTGATAGAGGTATAGAGGCATTACAAGAATTATGTGTGGGGGATTGAGAAACTATAATCAAACCTACTTCACGCAACTGGCTAAATATTTTTATTTTTATTTTCTCAACCAAATCATTGTAGGTCTCCTCATCTTCGATTGTAGGTAAACTTTTACCAAAGAATTTAAAAGGAACGATATTGTGCCCTATGCCCCTAACTTGACTAGGGTGGTCCTTCTTATTGCCTAGCACCCTATATAGGATATCATCGTTGGTAACAGTGTTGCTTAGAGTTTTTGTACTTGTGCTTTCTTGGGTACAAATGTCCTGCAAAATTTAATTAGAAGGACATGATCATGTCATTTAATTAATTGTATAAAATTGAAGTTAGTAAAGGGTAGAAGGTGGAACCACTTACAATGCGAGAAGCAATTTGTGCAATAGTTCCATTTGAGAATGTTTGGCCATTATGGCCCATTGAATGCACCATCTTTCAGAGGATGGAGCGATCGATGGGTTACATAATCCCAACTTTCTTTTGTTATCAAGTAAAACATTATAGTTAGATAGTAGAATGTATATGACTATAGTAGCATTAATTTGAGAATAAATTGTCATAGATACTCACTTTGCACTCTTCTAAACGAGCGGAGCCAAACTTGGAGAGATGGTCCTGCATATTAGTTTTACGCACCTTTCTTCCTCTCACACTCTTTGCCTACACATTTGTACATACATAATCAAGTGTAATAATTGGATGTTATGTGTAATTAACTAAATGAAACATCATTTTCACACATACCTCAAATTCAATAGATGTGTGATTTTAAACAAATGCATTCCACACGTCCTAGTCAATGACATTAGAATAAATGGCAGGCATTGTGTATAGCCTTGTGGATCATTGACATATGGAGCTATTTCATTGTGAACAAGGTAGTTCTTCCACTTTCTCCATTGCTCGCTAGCTCCTTGCAAAGCACGTGTCTTCTTCTACTCAAGTACATCAAAGACAGCCTGCAAAGTACAAAGCACACTATTATGTTTGAAAATAAGGTATATTATAAATTATATAATACATATTATTAATATTTACCTACCTTCACCATTTCCCATATTGAATCTTTTGTTGAGGATGACACAAGTCTTGAATCATCAATTGTGATAGGAACCATGCTTTTTATTGTGGAGTAGAGAAAACTACTATAAGAGGTTGCATTCTCACCTATCTCTTGTCCCCTACTATTATATTGTATAATTTCTTTAATTCCCTTAAACTTCCTCTTGATAACCTTTTTCCATTATTATTCGCCCTCTACCCTTTCTCTTTTAAGTAGTGCTTTATGTTGGCTTCTTGTTCATACTCTTCATTTTGCCCATATTCTTCATTTTGATATTGCTCTTGTTCTATCTTTACTACAAATAAAAACATAATGATATTAGAATAATGAGATTATTAAAGAAAACAAATCGACATGACATAGGTGGCAAACAAAGCAAAAGCAAATCAAATAAAACATGCATGAAAATAGAAACTTTTTAAGTATAAATATTTATAAAATTGAACTTTTCTAAACCTAGAAGCTAACTAAGCTATTTTGAAGATGCAACAACTTTAAGCAATGAAACATAAACCTAACATAGCATGCAATTAAACTTACCACTGAAGGGAAACCTCTAAATATGGCCTAACAATACAAATAAAACATGCATGAAACTAAAACTTAATAGGAGTGCACATGATGCATGTATGGTGTGCATGGGGATAAGGGAAAGAGTGCATGAAACAATCTAAAACGGAATGTATGAATCCTAGGACTATTTTTCATGGATTTGTTGATATGTTCGTGCATAAAAAAAAAAAAATAGTCTAAATCAAAAACCATAAACCAAAGCAATGAAGAAAGGAATAAGAGCAATGAACTAATTATCTTATAAATTAAGAGCGTAGCGACCAAAGAATACAAGTGAGAGGGAGCCGTGGACGCTTGGAAGATAGCAGCCAATAGCCGTGGTCCTTACTAAAATTATCTAGCCTAGTTAAGATAATAAGAACTTTTGTCCTAAATTAAGAAAGAAAATTAATTTAAATGCGAGACATATAAAAATGCTAAAATAAACTAACTTGGAAACTTTCCTAAAAACGTACTTCCTACTAGAATAAAACTTTCCTAAGCTTAAAACCTTCTAAATTTAGAACTTACCTAACTTAATTACTTCCTAAACATGAAAATTGGAAATTTCCTAAAAGATGCAACCAACTAATGGAGACTACTATGCAAAGCTAAGCAACAATCCAATCATTCACCAAACCATGAATTCAAGAGACATCATTAAACAAAAAATCTAAGGGGAGTGCATCTAGAACCATGTACATGACCATAGGATGGGACGTATGATTCTAATGTGTTTCCTTGCTATGAAATCTCACAAATATGATGCAAAATATGGCAAGGGAAGAAATGAACTACGAACTTTAAATTAAAAGAACAAGATATAATAACATTCTAAACATTCCAAAGATTGTGAAAATGCTAAATATCTATGTAATATAAGATTCAATCTCCTAAACAAGACCTAAACTAGCATGAAAGATAACATTTCAAGATCTAATATTACTAATTATGCATCAAACTTCCACAACTTCAACCAAAAACTCCTTAGAACCATGTGCATGACACCTGGAGTTGTGCACTTGGAATCAAGGCACTTTTTTATTAAATAAAAAAATCTTACTTCAATGGTAAACTATGAACTAGAAACATGTAAAACAAATAAAAAGGAACATCCATCAACAAGAGAGAGAATTAAGAATCATCAAGATGTCATTCATTCAAATGGAGAAGTACAAGGATGGTGCACACTATTCATGAAATTGGTTCACCATACTTAAATCATGTAAACCCAAAAATAATTCCCAAAAACATCTCAAGTACTATCCCTATCTTTAAGAAACACACATGTGAACCACTAAGGAAAAAATATTGAATAAGTTCAAAAAGGAAGCATGGGAATGGAAGCACAAACACAAAATCTAAGCAAAGTGATGAAGAGTATAACCAATGGATTCAGGGTGACTTTCCCTTGGCTATCACTTCAAGGCAAAAGAACCTTTGGTATTTGGATCAATAAGCAAGAAGATTTAAGGAATGAAAAGGCATTCAACAAATTCCTATGCATGGAACTAAGCAACAATAAAGGTTCAAGAATAAGAACAAAAAGAGGAATAACAACCAACCTTTTAATGGAGGAATTGAGAACTAAGCTTGGCCTAGGCATGGAACACTTGGAGAGGAACAACTACCCTTGGAGGAATGCATTGAAGGTTTATGGAGGTTTATGCAGGGAGAGTGGGCATCATGTGGAGGTTTAAATCTTTAGATTTAGGTTCAGTGGGCAAGATCCAAATCTCATACTATTTATTTATTTATTTTTAGGAATTTATCACTCTATCACTAGTTAGAACTCATAAGGAACTACTAAAGGTTGAGAAGACATAAGTTATTAATAGATCTGTTCTCAAATAGCATTAAACAAGCTTGATGGCTACAACATAACAATCATAACTAGATTGTAAAAAAAAAAATTGGTTTGTTTAGTAGATAACCTTTCCATTGCATAACCAAATGCTAAAGAAATACCTATAATAAACTTGATTATGGATCTTAACAAAAGTTTCATCATATGGAGCTATTTTTTATGCAAAGTTTGATAGTTTAATTTTATAGTTTACTAAATATAAACAACTCCTAGAATATCAACATAGGAGGGTATCTAAAATTTACAACTAATGTCATTCACAAAGGGATATAATATTCACTCATAACCTTAGAAATTTTCTGTGTTAAAATAGAAATTTCTTTTACTAGCAGTATCGTTCAAGATTTTGCATCACAGATAAAATCACTTCTAGAAAATAGTTTACTAATTATATTGGAAATATAATTTAACATAAAGCAATTATAAAAATCAAATCATAATATAATATATAGATCAATCAATCAAGATTAGTCGCATAAAAGCTATACATGTTATTTAAACTTTACTAAATACTAGTCAAGTCACAAGAAAAATTTATATGAAATGATTCTAATACTGTAAATCCCCAAATCCATAACTTGTAATTCTCTTCTTCTTCTTTTTTTCAATTACTGTTTTGAAGTTCTAGAACAATAGGTTATTAACATACAAAACAAATCATGAAATTTTAGAATTACATAATTCTATGTAAAATCATGATTCTAATAAATCTAATTAATGTTTTCCAACAAAAATCAAACTTAACTACTATTATAAGGTTGCTATTTTAGAAAAAAGGAAAAGATTAAACCTAAACAAGTAAAATCCCACTTTTTCCCTTACCTGTAAGTGATATTTGTTTCTTGCTCACTCCTCTGGTTCTCCCGAAGAAAACCCAATTATTATTATTATTATTATTTTCCCACGCAAACCTCCTTTTCCTCCTGAGTTTCCAGTAAAAACTTTCTCCCTTGTTTAGTTCTCTTCTAGGGATTTCATGCAAAAAGCCCTAGTTTACTCTTCCTCCTTCCCGATTGTTCTAGCAGATCTTTCCTTCTTTCCTCTACGATTTTCCTCTTATAGGGCTTCCACGCAAAAGCCCTACTCTTCCCTTCTCAACTTTCCCCTTCAACATGTATCTCTCTCTTTGTTTTCTTCTTCTTCTTAGGTTTCTTCATGTAGAACCCTCCTCTCTTTTGTTCGGCTAGGAGGGGGTGTAGGAAGGAGGCAAGGGAGTTGTAGGGTGGAGGTTAAGGTGAGTGGAAAGGGGGATGTACCTTAATGAAGAGGTATCAGAAGCAAGTGATGTGATGAAAAAATTTGATCGACTACATTGGATTTTTTAAGTCATTTTTTTCAATGACTTTAAAAATGGTGAATTTTAAAGTTGTTTGAACTAAATGACTTTAAAAATGATGATTTTAAAGTAGTTTGAACTAAACAACTTTAAAAATGTTAACTTTCAAAGTTGTTTGATATAAGTGACTTTGACAATGGTGATTTTTAAAGTCATTTATTATCAAACGACTTTAAAAAAATAGAGTTTTTAAAGTCATTTATTTCAAATGATTTTAAAAATCACTGTCTTTAAAGTTGTTTTTTCAAACAACTTTAAAAATCACCATTTCTAAAGTTATTTTCAAATGACTTTAAAAATTATGATTTTTTAAGTTGTTTTTTTGAACAACTTTAAAATATCATTAAAATATAATATATATTTCACTTTACAATCCCTTCCTTAAATACAATGCAACTGATTTTATATGACAATCAGCATTGATTCATGCATTCTGTACAAGATAAATACAAGAATATGCAAAAGAATTTACTTTTCAAATAAATCTTCAATTACATATGTATATAATGTCACATACATAGTATTCATTTCGCTTCAATCCATATAGTTCATGATAAAAGAGTTAATTATAAATCAAGAATTATTGCAACTCACCAATACAATCAATGTAGCCCCCTCATATATTGTTTTCAACCCAAGCACTCTCGTCATCATTATCATGTACATAACCCTTATTCTCACTAAGTACTTCAATTTATGAGATTGT
Organism: Warburgia ugandensis; assembly: GCA_035236585.1. Taxonomy (NCBI): domain Eukaryota; kingdom Viridiplantae; phylum Streptophyta; class Magnoliopsida; order Canellales; family Canellaceae; genus Warburgia; species Warburgia ugandensis. The sequence continues at coordinate 31,298,902 of CP141127.1, read as the reverse complement.
TTTGGTAATACAAGGGTAATATATTTCAGTATCTCATAGATCATCTTCATCATAAAAATCCCTTAGACGGGATGATAAAATGGTTGACCATCTCTTATCACATCCGTCTTGCACATAAAATACTAGTTTTACTTGAGATGCCAAAATAAATTGATCAATTTTATAGCAAATCTTGTTAAGGTCAACCAATGTCAATCCAAGGGAATCAATTTTCATGCTATCTTTATTGTGTTCTATCCAATTGCACTTAAACACAATCACAGTTTTGCAAGTATTATCCAAGGCCCATATCTCTCTTATAACACCATAATAAATATCATCTGTCACTATTGTCTTGTTATCCTTCAAACTAGAAAACAATGTAGCATTGACAACTATTAGCCCCACTATTTTGTTGCACTCTTGAGTTATCATGGTCTTTTGTGTAAAAGCGATAACTATTAATGGCATATCCAGCATATTTTTATTACTTCTAATCATGGTCCCATCACCATCCGGCCCAAAGATTCGAACATACCATTGCCTGCTACACACACATACACAAATTAATGGAGAGATCAAAGAAAATATAACCATTAATTATTAGCTTTTACTTAAGTGTGTGATCAACTTACTTAATGTATGGTTGGAGTTCATCAACATTTTGCAACACATAAAGATGTGCCTGGTCCCATTCTTTATAGACAACAGTCGATACCCAACCACTCAATAGAGGTTCCCCAACCTTGGGATCATGAAATGCAACCAATTGTTTCTTTCTTAGGATTCCAATAGCATCCTCTCCTGATAAGTACTCTATGCAAAACTTCATTACTTCCTCTACAATATAACATTTGGCTATATACCCCTCGAGTTAGATATGATTTTGTACATACCCTTTTAAAATTTTCATGTACCTCTCAAACGGGTACATCCATCATAAGTAAATTGGCCCACAATGTCTGACCTCATTAATGAGGTGTACTATTAAGTGTACCATAATGTCAAAGAAAGATGGTGGGAAGATTTTCTCAAGTTCACATAAAGTTGTCAATATATGTCCTTGAATTTCTTGTAATTTTGAAACATCACCACCTTCTTGCACAAAGCATTAAAAAAGTAGCAAAATTTTGTAATAGCTTCCTTAACTTTGTCTGGTAACACCAACATATTGATATAGGTAGGAATTATTCCATCAATGCATTGGTAATCATGGGACTTCATCCATAATAATTTCAGCTCTTCCTTGGAGACAATGTTTTCAAATTTAAAGAGTAGCCATCTAGGACTTTGAGCTCAAACATTATTTTATACACTATTCTTCTCTCCTCTCTATCTAAGCATATAATTTGCTTTAGATAGGTATGTTCCTCAACTGCTCCTATCCTATGGATGCAACCTCCTCTTCAAAGCCATCTTCATAAGATCCATTCGAGTTGCAAGTCAATCCTTTGTTTTCCTGGGATGTCAAGCAAGGTATCAATCAAGCTTTCACACACATTCTTCTCAATTTTCATGACATCAAGCACATGGTGTAGATGTAATGATTTTCATTTTGAAAGCCGAAAGAATATTGATTTCTTCTTCCAACATCTTCTACAATTGCTTTCACCTACACATTTACTTGATTTCTTTTTTTACCACAAGACATTAATATTTTCAACCTGCTCCAATACTTATCATCCCGTCAACCTCTTTAGAGGCATCCTTCTCTCTACACTATTGTTAATTTCTCCCTTCTTAAAATGGTATGGAACATCTCTGCGCAACCATCTTCTGTGGCCAAGGACTGCCATTTTCCTACCATTTATAAGTCATATAGCACATGTTTAATCACTGCAGATAGGACAAGCATTATATCCCTTCATGATGCATGTAGACAAATTATCATTTGCAGGAAAGTTGCTTATTATCCACAACAATATAACCTTTAGGGTGAACCACTCTTTCCTGTATGTGTCATATGCTTCAACACCTACACCCATAATGTCTCAAGAACATCAATCAAGAGATCCAACTATACGTCAATGTCGTTCACTGGCTACTTTGGACCCGATATGACCATAGTTAACATCATGAACTTCCTCTTCATGCATAGAAATGGTGGAGGTTGTAACAAACTAATATAATAGGCCAACAACTATACTTAATGCTCATAGAACCATGAGGATTAATCCCACCTGTTGATAATGCAAATCATAGGTTTCTAGCTTCTTTACCAAAGTTTGGCCACATGATGTCTACGAGCTTCCATGTTGGTCTATCTGGTGGATGACGTGAAAAGCTATCAGCTACTATGTCCTTGACATGCAATACTAATTTCTTCATTGTTTTTGTAATATGAAACATTCTTTTAAACCTTGGAATAGGGGGAAATCCATAGAACCTTTGCAAGAACATTTGTAATCATCTTAGTTGAATTCTTCTTTAACTTCCATCTTGACTGTTCATAAGCTGGGCATGTAGTTTTATCCTTGTGCTCCTTCCTGTACGAGATGCAATCATTGGGACATTCATGTATCTTCTCATACTTCATCTCTAGTGCAGCCAGGGTTTTCTTTATCTCCCATGTGAACCTCACCAATTTATTATCCTTCATAACATCTTACCCACTACTTTCAAGACTTCTATAAAACCTTAATCTAAAAAATCAAATATTTACACTTAAGGTACAATGGCTCATTGGCTTCCTCTAATATTGTAGTTTGAAATTGTTCAGGGTCATACTGGAAGTCATCATATCCATCTTGAAACATCAGTGCAGTTGTATTGTCTATAAAACTTCTTATAGTGTCTTCATATCTTCTAGTCCTTGTCAAGGGCTTATGCGAAAGTTCTTCTCCATGCCAAATCATGGGCAATAGCTTTCATCAATTCCATTGAAGCACAAGTGTTCTCTCAATATCCCTAAAGTTACTTTTTTCAAGTTTTCACATTTCAAGCATAGAGAACGTATGTGAATACAATCATTACCTACCCTAAGTGCAAACTCTATGAGACTTTCTACTCCCTCCTCATATTCTTTTGATGTTCTTTCCATAGTCATCCAAACATATTTTTCTACTATCTTAAGAAATTGAAGAAATGTGTGTATGAAGACTTATTAGACATGAAAAGTCTAGCTTAAACATTTTACCAAACACTAGGCATACAAGAATTATAAGTATTTAAATATACCTAAATTACATACATGCACACATTTGAAAATTTTCAATTAAAAATGAAAAAAGAAGCAAAATATTATAGATACATTCAAGAAGAAATTTAACATTAAATAGGAAAGTTTTTTACCATATCCATGTAAAAATTCTTCAAATATGCATATATATATATATATATATATATGAGACAAACAATGAAATACTAACCAACACTCAAAAATCTATATTAATCGTGAATATGTGAATGTAGTTCCAATCCATAGTTAGGATTTGGTTGAGGATACTGTAAAAGATTTTAAAAGTCATAGTTTTTAAAGTTGTTGTTTTTCTTCAAATACTTTAAAAACTAATAAATTTTTCACTTCAAATATATATATATGTGTGTATTCTATATTAGTACTTTATAATATCGTACTTAAATACACAATGAAACCAATTTTTTATGATAGTTAGCATTGATTCATGCATTCTTTGCACAAACACACAAATATATAAACAAAAATGGGAATAGAGAAATCAAAATATTTTTTGGAATAACTCTTCATCATCCTTTTATTACATATATCAAATGTTACATTTTATTGGATCTTATTAATACAAGATCATGATCAAAGAGCTAATCTAAAATGATTTTGTCAAAATCTAGGCCCTTAGTATTCAGCTGACACTACTTTAAGGGGAGAGGGTAAAGCTTTAAGCTGTAACTTCCTTAGCCAACATGACGGTACCATTTCTCTTCATCAAACCTTAATTTTGGATTAGAATTACAAATCATAGTGTTCTCCCTTTCTCCAATAGTGAGGGTTAGAGAGAGAAGCAATTATTGCTTACAATGAAATCTTATGATTTTTGTTGTAATCATGACAATCTAACACACTTCTTAACCCCATCATATGTAGTGACAAAGCCTACTTAATCTACAAAATCCAAATAGAGAGAGTTGGCAACAAGAAAGTCATGCTTGATAAAAAGATATTTTGGTTTACTTCTAACGTTTTTCATGCCACAAACAATTAAAATATCCAAAATGAAATGCAATTAGGGAAATAGGATAGAGAGAGATAGAAGGGCTAGAGGAGGAGATCGGCATGCCACTTATGAGATGAAGAACATGAACAGGGGATACAAGAAAAAATGAGATGACTTCGGCCTTTTATAGATGAAGAAGGACTTTTAAAGTCATTTTCAGAAAACTACTTTAAAAGTTGAAACTTTTGAAATCAGTTGTTGAAAAATGACTTTAAAAGTCCTTAAACTCATTTCTTTTCATGACTTTAAAATCACTAATTATTGTAACAACAAATAGTGTTTCTCACAAATTAGTGTTGAATCATTTATTGTATACATAATAAATACAAGAAGATGCAAAAGACTTAGGTACCATGTAAAAATTCTTCAAAGATACATATATATATATATAATATTAGACAAAAAAAAGAGATATTAATTAAGATTCAAAAATCAATATTGTAATGACCCTCAATTTTGTGTCATTTTCTATATATTAAATCATAAATTTGATGGAGAGGAAAATCAAAAATTGATTTCATGAAAATTGGGTTTAAGAAAATAACCCCCTTATAAACTCAAATTTTGGACTTAGGATTATCAATTTTGGGATGTGTGTGTTTATACGAATCCAACAACACTAATTTTGTATGAAACATAGGCCGAGAGTGAAAATTTCAAATGCTTTACAAATTGACAGGGGCTAAAAATTAATAACAACACCTCCTTATTTTGTCTATTGTGGCACATGGGTTGAGAATGGGATAAGATAGGGGGAACACAAGGGGAGAAATCCTAGTGACCCACACGCTCACCGTCTCCCCCTCCATCAAGTTGCCCAACGACAATCTCTATTTACTAACGATGCAAGAGAGATCGCCGGCATGGAAACCCCATCCGACAAACCTAACTCTGGTGCACAAGACTCCTCCCACTAGTGACCTTCACCGCTGAATTTCTCACTCCTCTTCTCTCACTCTGGCAATGACAGACAACCCATATCAAGTTTTTCACTGGTGAGGTCTCCCCTCTCTCCAATGTTAACAAAGAAACCAGACCAAGTTTCTCTTTTCCCCTTGTGCGAGCTCCTCCCATTGGCAAGGCCAGGCACTTTTTAGGCTAGCTTACTCAGGTTTCCACAGACCCTAATGATCCCCCTTTTTCCCGCCTTTATACGGACACCGGCACGGCCAAGGGTGGGCTGGCTAGCCGAGATCGAGTTTATCCTTTCCCCTTTGTTTTTCCTATAGTTTGGATCCGGTCAGTGACCGAACTAGCAACCAACACCTCCACCCAGTATTTCCCCTTTTCCATCACTAGCTCAGCAAAACCAATGGTGGGCTGGTGAGTTTGGATTGGTTTTCCCACCCATCTGCCCTCTTCTAGCCTGGATTAGGTGGTATTTGGAACTGGAAATCACTCGACTATCATCTCCTCCCCTATCTTCCTGTCTCCCCTGACTCTAGCAAGTTAGGGTTGAGTTAACTCGCTAAGTCAACTCACCTTGACTCGTATGGGAGGAATTGAGTTGACTTAGTGACCTTATGAACCTTAAACTTTGATCAGAGATTTTGATCAATCTAGGAAAGATCTTGGATATTCGAGATAACCCTTGTGATCCTTGTAATGCGAGGAACAATACCCATCTTCCCAATTATTAATCGAGGAAGATCCAACGATTGATTTTACCAGACCTTTGATTGGAAGTCAGAACATCTGATCTGTGACAATCTAACTTTGTTTTTCTAATGTAAATAGTCTATTATGATCCACATGAAGTATAGACTAAGATTTAGACCAGATATTTTGGATTTGAAGCAATTATGGAGATGATTTAATCAATCCTGATCAATGACTAAGATCAATTAAAGATCCAAGTATGAAATTAGATCAAATTTTATGATTAGTGCCATTTAGATTATTTGATTTGATTATTTGGTTAGAATTACCAAATTGTTACTTGATCTGGGGCGTTCAGGTGAAGGAAATTGAATAGATTAGCATGGATATATAAGATTGGCACAATTGAGGCGATCGGTGGATGATTCGACCAAGCAAATAGTTGGAGGTTATTTAGATTAACTTGTTCAAGGTAAGATTGTTGTCTTAATCATTTGATAGATTAATTTGATGATTCATATAATAATGCCTCATTAGTTGATTTAAATGGTAAATTTCTTAAGATTAATGTGATTTGAGCCTAATAGCTCTAAAATATACATTGATATAATTAAGAAGAATTAGATGATTATGAGTGGGCCCAATCTAGTATGATTTGAATTATTAGTCAATTAGGGCAGGCCCTCCTTAAGTTTCCAGGGTTGGGAATCATTGGAATGTCTTGAACGTGATAGAATGAAATATGAAAACATAATGTTATGTAATTAAGAATCCAAGTTAGATAAATTAGATTTTGAGTATGACTGGATGTGATATGTATCCAAGTAATGGAATTGTGGTGGACCGTTAGAGTTGGGTCCTACTAAACTAGGAGGTATAGATAAGTAGTACGTTGTTTGAGGTAGGTGATTACGTTTAGAATTTTCCATGATTCCATAGATCATGACGTATTATTTGGGAACTTGAGGCACTAGCCATGATATGTGGGCAATCATGCGGTTTGTGGTAATCATGGGTAGGCCACCCACGTAGGTCCAACTAACTCCCATGCCTTGGTGGACACTAGTCTCTCATTTTGGTGTCGATGGTGAGTTGTAGTGGTTTAGACCCTATAGTGGTTGCCACTGCAGCATAGTAGCCCATACTCTTATTCTGTATGCTCATGTCATTAGGATATATTGGGTGAAGCCTATGTGGACGGGCCTAAGGGCTGAGCAAGCTACCTCGTGTGTGAGATATAGGTGAGGAACCCTAGGATCATATATGGTATTGATATATTGGGTGAAGCCTATGTGGGCAGCTAGATGTGGGCGAGCCTATGGGCTGAGTGAGCTACCTAGTGTGCAAGCTACAAGTAAGGAACCTTGGAATTGGAATGAGTACTCATTGACAGTGATATGATTATAGTGAAACATTCTTAGGGCTTGATTATGAATGGTGCCCTGTTCATCATGACATGCATGTATATTATGATGTGGACACGGATTCTTGTTTGCTTCTGATGGATGCTTATTCATGTATTACTCTTGTTTTACATGCCATGGTGATTGGAGTTGATATTTTTTAATTCATGTGAAAATCATGCTTTGATTATTATTGTTTCATTTAGACTCATGAGTTTTCATGCTTTATTCATTATAGATGCTTGATGATTTAATGTGCATTGTAAATGATTTGCTCTATGAGATTCACCATGATGTTGATATCCTATGCAAACTATTTTATCATGTGTTTTATTTCTTGTAATCACCTACACAAGCAACATCTTCCTGAGGCATTGCTTTGTTTGCAATGACTCAGATACAGATAGTAGCAACAGGTTTGACACTCTGATAGGGCAAGTAAAAGTGATGACAGTTCCTAGTGATGTATTGAGGATATTTTAGAAATGATAAGGTTCGTTCAGGGCCTCACTTTGGTTATTATTTATGGACTATACACTAATATAAATTGCAATGTAACCTGGATGTAAGGATGAGCATTTATGTTGGATGTGATGGATGTGTATGGACGAACCTAGGTAATGTTGTTGTATTTTGATTTCTTATCCACTATTCGAGTATAAGTTTTTATTGAATATAGTTTTCGATTTGGATGGATGGGTGTGGAGACTGAGTGTCCCAAGTGTCGTGTCATGTATTGTATTTATCAAAAGAATTTTGTATCATGCGTGTGATGTGCAATGGTCCAAAATACAGAGGAGACTCTATCGAATTTTTGATAGAAATGGGATATCATTTCACCATTAAATATGTGATTTTGTGGTTGTATGAGTCCCAAGATTTTGAAATAAAAACTTTTATTTGAGTTTTGTTTTTGGTCAATTTAAAAATCAAAGTTTTTAAAACAAGGATCTTGACACATTTTGTAAATTATTATTTTATTGTTGCAGAAACCTGGGGTATCTCAAATATTGACCAATAATATATAAATATAATTCCAATTCGTAGTTGGGATTTGGTCCATGCACAATAAAAATCAACCTATATATGTGAGCTTCAGTTTGTGTACAAATGAAGATAATTGAAAAAATAAATCGAAAGTCAATGAAAAATTATTAAAACAAAGCATTACTTTTAAAACCTTTAAAGACGTTTAATAGAAAAATGATTTCTTTAGTTTGGCATGAAGAGAAAATTTTAAGATGGAAAGAACTTTTAAAGTCTTTTGGTTCAAATGACATTAACACTTTTAAAGTCATTTTGTTCTAAATGACTTCAAAAGTGAAGAATTTTAAAGTCGTTTGATTCAAACAACTTTAAAAGTCTAAAAATTTTAAAGTCATTTTGTTCTAAATGACTTCAAAAGTTAAGACTTTGAAAGTCCTTTAGAAAAATATGACTTTAAAAGTCTTCACTTTTGAAGTCGTTTGATTCAAAAGACTTTAAAAGTTCTTTCTGGTGTAAAATTTTCTCTTGGCGTAGACTAAAGAAGTCATTTTCCTATTAAACAACTTCTCAAGTGTTGACTTTGAAATTCATTTTTCTCTAAATGACTTCTAAAATATTTACGAAGCTGGTAGTAGAAATAAAGACTTCTTTATACTGACTTTAAAAGCCTTATGTGTAGTAGTGATAAAACATATACACAAAGAGATTCTAGGGTGCATGTTATCTACGGATAATATAGATTTGATTGGTAAGACAAGGAAGGCATAAACACAAAGTTAGAGTTATGGATTGATGCATTAGAATTTAAAGGATTTAAAATTAACCAAACTAAGATAGAGTATATAGAATGAAATTTTAGTCAAGAGAGAAGTGGGTTTGGAGCACAATTAAATATTGATAACCAAGAAGGCCTCATAAAAGAACACCTCTGATACTTGGGATCGATAATTCATAAGAGTGGAGAGATTGAGAGGGAGATTACCCAAAGAATCAAAGGAGATTGGACCAAATGGAGATGTCCCTCTAGAGTTCTGTGTGATTGAAAGGTGCCACTCAAATTAAAAGAAAAATTCTATAGGATGTCTATAAGGCTAGCCACCCTCTATGGCTCAGAGTGTATGGCAGTTAAGGAACAATATATACATAGGATGAGCGTTGCCGAAATGCAGATGTTGAGATGGAGGTGTGGCAAAACATTAGAGGAAATTTAGAAGTAACACCAATAGATAACAAGAAGAGAGATATTAGACTTAGATGGTTTGAACATGTCCAACAGAGACCAAAAATGGCACCAGTTAGAAGGAGTAAGGTGATCCAAGTCGAAGGTTCTAAAAGGTCAAGGGGCAAGCCCAAAAGAATGTAATAGAAGTGGTGAGAAAAGATTTAAAAACTTTGGAACTAAATAAAGCCATGACACTTAATAAAAGAGAATGGAGGAATAAGATTCATGTGACCGACCCCTAATATGGATACGGGCTTGATGATGATGATAAAACAAAATTCATCTTATTCATGCCATTATATTGGCATTATTATGAAAAATCATGCCAATCTAATGATCTTAGCCATTGCTTTTTTCAACTTTCATATCTCAATGGAGCATGTACTAGGGTTAATTTTTGTATTATGTACTCTAAGAGATTTCACACAATATGAATGGATTAGATCTTCAAGAAAGTACATATAAAATGATGGAACTATAATGTTTATAAATAGGACGATACCTTGAGCATTTGAAAATAGTAGGACTCATGATAGAGAATGCTTGAATCACATCTTGAAATCTTTTGACTCTTCATTTCTTTATAGAGCAAGTTAGCTATTTAATGGAATGGATTATTAGGCTTTGTTTTGGTTCTATTATTGTCTAGAAAATGCTCATCAAAAACACTTGAGTGTACACATTCAAGAGGAGAGAGGGGTACACACCATTTTTTCATGCAATGTAAAACTTTTAGTGAAGATCTAAACCATTGATAACATTAGGAATGTCATAGAATAGAACTCAATTTTCATGCTAATTGAATGGTTATAATCTACAATTTTTGGACAAAAAACTTGTTGATTTTTCAAATAAGTAAAACAAATGGTTAGGATCATTCAAATGCATTGATTTTATATTGGTTTCCAACTTTTGAAATCTAAAATATGATGAATGGCTTAGATCTACCACAATTAAGATATTTAATGATTGTTAATAATTGTTCTCCAAAATTATTCGTTTTACCCATAAACCTCCTCACTATAAACGACATGAGTGAATGACCACGGGTCAAAATGACAGTGTAACTTCATCTGTTTGACCCGCAACCCTCCCGACCTGCCCATTTGGCACCTCTAGATCCAGCAGTACGGTAAAAATATTTGTCAAGAACTACCACAGTAGCGCCACGTGAGTACGTGTATAGTCCAATTCATTGTAGCCTCACCCGTTAATCACAATTCGTCGTGTGAGAAAAATAGACGTGTCCATAACAGTCTGATCAGAACCATTGACCTTACAATCCCCTAGTACGAGATTTATTATGTCTAAAGAAATGGTAGCTATGACGTGATTAATTCAGGGGTTAAATGTTTCGATTGTATTCTTAAGTTGACTTTTTAAAGGACGAGACATGTCTAATAGTCATAGAACCACTGTAACAACGTTCATGGTTTGAAAGGAATGTATTTATCATAGACATACGAATGAAATTACCCAAAAAAGTCTTGGTTCTGTAGCTTGAATGTAGCGGTTTTCCCCTTTTTGCTAAGCTGTTGGAATCATTTGATATCAGCTGTCACTAGCGATTCTGACGAATATATATGGTGGGTAACACATCAATGGCCACGATGAGGTATGTCTGCTTCTGAAGAAATTAGAAACTTTAACCACCGCGAGAACACGAAAATTATTGCACAAGCATCAGAGTCGACGAAATTACTATATGCTCTGTTGAAAAACAAATAAAAGGAAAAGAAAAGGCAACCGGTCGTGTGGGGAACCATCAGGTTGTGGTGGGACAAAAGTTTGGCAATGTTTTAAAGTTCTTTTAGTTGAAGGTATAAAGGTTAACCATGTTAAGAGGTAATAGAAGTGGCGCAAGTCTCTGACCTGGGTGATCACAGACTACATGGGTGTGTGTCTACCATTCGAAAGAAAAATGTTCTATTAAGAACATCAATACTATCCAGTTCAAGAAAAACACCAGACGGCCGGCAAGAAATCATATAAACAACCAAACAGACCACCACTTTACAGGCAACGTGGCCATTCTGATGGATCAATCACGTGGACATTATGATCATGGATTAGACCCTCCACCCAGTTGGTTCCACCATGGAAGCCACCTTGCTGGAGTTGCTCTATTAAATTCTTTGAACTAAATATCTCACAACTGCTTCTGAATTGCATTAAATCATGGCTGTCCATAAGTAACCATAGTGGTGCTAACATGTCATGTACATTTCAAACACTTGGACATGTTTCTCCAACCATCTTCACGAACCACACACAATGATCAGGAGAACTGATTATGGCTTGCAAGAATAATTAGAAAGGAGAAGGAAAAGGAGCAATAATATTAACATTAATACAGCATTCACCATTGAGAAAAGGAAAAAAACGTAAAATAAAATTCATTAGCTAAAACTCATGAAAGATGTTGCAACTTTTGTGGATTGATCAACTACCTCAGAATCTATTGATTTGATTGTCAAACAAATTGCCCAATTGGGTCAAATGCTTAGCAAAGAACCATGAACTAGTAGCATTAGCACCTCATGGATAATGGAAATTATATCCTTAAATCTTGGTTTAACGATGCTCTCCTCAACCATATTCAAAGAGAAAAAAATGCTCTGCTGGGTTTGCTTAATTAAATTATTATTCACTTTCCTACTTCCTGTTAAAGATACTATAAACTTATATCATCAGTTCTACCCAGTGAGCAGTGTCATTATCGCCCGGCTACTATTTCGCTCTTGGAAGCATCCTGGCCATGGCATAACTTGAATTTATCATAAAGCTATAGTCGGATAAGAATACTACTTTTTCATTTGGTTTACTAACTTTTTATTTTATCTTTATATATCATAAGAGTGCACTAGCGATCATAGGCTACGTAGGTCCTAAATATATACCATTGTTATTGTTGAGAATTTTGTGGGAATACTTGTAGGCAGCACAGAAATTGTCTAGTTTATTGCAATTGCTGTTTTATCAGAAAAGGAAACTAGCCAAAAGAAAGCTATACATGTGGAATCTTCATCCTCATCGCTGTTGAAACGGGAAAGCATGTCTTCGTAGTCACTCTACCAGTATCCCCACTTCGTTCTTTTGCATTTTGAGCTTCCCTTTTCTCTGTTGAAGATTCCATACCTACTTGCTTCGGTCTCTCTTACTCACTATAAATAGCTTTGCATCATGAAAGATTTCAAGCTTCCTCTGCTGAATTTCATATAAGCAGACAGAAGAAGACGAAGAGATATGCACTTCTACTGGCTGCTAAGGACTCTGATTACGTGAAGAAGGTGTATGGGGGCTACTTTAATGTGTTTGTGGGGGCATTTGGGGACGAAGGGGAAACATGGGATTTGTTTAAAGTGGTTGAGGGAGAGTTTCCAGACATGGGAAGAGCTTGATAATTATGATGGTTTTGTGATCAGTGGAAGCCCTCGTGATGCTTATGGTAGTGATATATGGATTTTGACGCTCTGCTTTTTGCTGCAGATTTTGGATGCCATGCAAAAGAAGGTGCTTGGAATTTGCTTCGGGCACCAGGTGTGTGTATGTGTGCGTGCGCGCGTGCATGCCTGTGCGTGTGTGTGTGCGAAGTGATCTTTGTTTGAGTTTGTGTTTGTCCAACTGGCTCATGGGTTTCTGCTCGAGTCTTTTTCTTCTTCTGATGAGTGTTTTATGTTTCTCGTTTTAGGTGTTATGTCGGGCTCTGGGTGGGAAGATAGGATGAGCATTTGGAGGTTGGGATATTGGTTTGAGGAAAGTGAGGATGGTGGAGGATTTGCCTTCCTGCAAGTTTCTTGATGGGATAGAGGAACTTCCTCCTGCATCTAAAATCGAATGCCATCAAGATGAGGTACCTCTCTCTCTCTCTCTGAGTAAGTGGAGGCAGATTTTGGATGATCTAGACTATTTGTCTTCTAAGTGTAAACCACATCTCTAAATGTTTACAGTAAATCAGATTAATTGGAAGCAAATTAGATGATTAAGAACTTACCTCCAGCCATAGCAAGAGATCCAAGGTAGTTTAAGTGATCTTCTAATCCTTTTCAATTCACGGTGATGGAGAACCAAAAACTGTAGTAACAGTCACTCGAATTGCAGGATTAGGGACACTTAAATGAGTGGTTAGTGGCAGTTATCCTTCCATCAAGGATAATTGCCATGAACAGTTAACACATGTTAAATATGTAATAGATACGTTAGATGTGATGACCTGGGTTTTTGAATGCCATTTTTAGTAAAAACACAGCGAGATCGATCTCTAGTTTGAAAACAATGTATGCAGAAGAATGCAGGAAAAATTTCTTCTTTTCAAAAACATTGTATAAAGAGCCCAAGTGTCAAAATGAACGCTCAATGCATAGTGCCATGGAAATTTATAAACCAAATCAAAACAAGTAGTTACTCCCAGGATTGTTAGTCACAGCCACAGCTATAACAAATACTTACAATCAAGATTACAGGAGCTACCAAAAGAAATTACTAATTAAGTCTTACCTTTGCCTACCTGACTTTGATTCTAACGCCTCCTGATCCTCCTTCTATTTGTACTTTGTTTGATCTGAAAAATAATGGATTGGGTTGAGTATTTATCATACTCAGTAGGTAACCTAACACTACCCTTTTTGAAAACACAGCAATGCATCATACAGAGTTCAAAATGGTTGCATGAAAGACATTGGGAATGCTATATTTGTGATAGGTGTGCATTTGTATGAATAAAATGTAAGTTATGTCATCTATTGAAATTCTTTATCAAACTTTAGTATGCAACACTAACAGTATGTCTAGTTTCAGAACGTCAAAATCAATAGATTCACTACATCAAATCAATGCATCGTATAAAACGATCAAGAAATACTTAAAATAGTCTTCATGTGGGGCATATGTTAGCATCACAGAGTAACATGCACTGGGTCTCAAGTCAACTGGTCACGAGTACTCATATGCGACCATCTCAATGCTATATGCATATCAAACACACTAAAATCAGAGGGTCACTATGCTCCTCCCCAAGCTGCCTCTTTCGGCGATCTGCCCACTTGGGACTCGAGGTTTTGTTCCTACTGCAGGCTGCCTCCTTCCGCAATCTGCCCACTTGGAACTTAAGGTTTTATTCCTTACGCAGGTTGCCTCATTCGGCAATCTACCTGCTATCCCTACATAGGTTGCCTCATTCGGCGATCTACCTACTTAGCATAGTGCCCATTAGGCTCAATAGCCCAAAAACATACATAGTCCCAATCTCAAATCAACATAAATCATGCAATTTATGCATTTATTTTCAACATATGCAAGTATTGCATAAAATGTCATGAATCCGTAACTCGTATAAAAACATTACTTCTCAACAGCATTCTTCATTCAATGCAAGATTTTTCAAATATATATATATATATATATATATATATATATAAGTCATGAAAGCAGGTCCCGCATACTTGTATGAGAACAGTTTAAAACACATGCTCAATATAGTAATAAAAACATGTAACTATAAAAGTTTGGAATGTATTTTGAAAACAGAGTAGGATCAGACGACCTACCTCGTGTGTTGTTACTTAGCTCATGCCGTCTTCACTTTGAGTCCGAGAATATCTTGGTAAAGTCCTGAATGATGTTTAAACATAAGATCTAGGCGTTATTTTTAGGCTCACAGGGTAAAGGTCATATGATGTTGGTTTCTAGGGGCTATTATATGATATTTTTAAGTTGCTCTTTATCTAAGAATGTCCTGCATTTTATTATATAATTGGGTCCATGTCAAAATTATGGATGCAAAGGTCCTTTTGGCTCATCAATCGGAGTTATATAAGCTCCGAAATTGGATTTTACAAGGTTGTGCCTTAACTGATGACCCAATTGTAGTGCCTAGGGTCCTGTGCGCCATGGTTCTGAATGCGCTATGGTTTCTAGGATACGTGTGTGCCCTAGTTGCACCGCAACCAGGCTTATGTGCGTACATCTGAAATAGTGTGCCAGGGTGTGCGCTGTTGCGTGGACGCGTCTTAGGCGTGGCTACAGTGTGCCTCAGCTCCCAGGACGTCCCATTCGTCCCTGTCAAGCTAAGACAACTATCCGCACGCGACGCGTTCGTGAGGACAGCCCCCAGGGAGCTTGGCACGGGTCTGCATCAAGCCAGGCACCCTGGACTGCACCGTGCACCTTGGGATGTTCGTGCACCCCTGGGAGGCTCTCTCTCTCTCTCTTGACGGGTTTTCACTGGTCTGGTTTTCCCCCCCGAGGACCAGTGATTTCCCGTCTGAAAATTCCCAGATCCGATGAGGATCTAGGCTGGGGATGAGGAGGAAAGGAGGGGATGGTCTGGGAAGCCTGGAATGGCACCCTGGTCGTAGGCCTAGGGTTCTGTAATGAACCCATCTTCCTAATGGGTTCTTCGGCTGGGAGACGCCAGATTTGGCTGGAAAAAGAAGGAAAATGAGAAGGGAAGAGAGGGGAAGAGAAGCTTACCTGGGACCTTGAGATGGAGTGGGTCTTATGCCTGGATTGCTTGCTCCAAACCCACCTTTGCTGGAGATTTGAACCCAGAAATACCTGGAGGAGAAGGGGGCTTGGGGGTATTTATAGGAGAGGGAAGGCGGTGCCTCCCTTTCCCCTAGCACCGCCTTGCAGAGGCGGTGTTGGAGTTTCTAGATTATTCAGGAGAGAGGGGTTTCTGGAGAAATTGGGAGGAGGAAGAAGACGGGGTGCCGTTATCAAAACGGTCCCTGCGGTTTTTGGCTTTTTCGTTTTTAGGTGCGTTTTACCAAAATGCCCTCAATCTTCTAACACCTATAACTTCTTCATATGAGCTCCGTTTTTAGCGTTCTTTGAGGCATTGGATTCCATTTTGAGAGTAGAATCTATTGGCAATGAGTTTCTTCACAAAATCATAAGATTCCTATGTGAATTAGGAGCAAACATCCCACCACCTAATAAGACCATTAAACATGTAAGAAACATATATTCATTCCAAAGTAAACCAGGTTACAATATCGTTGGCAACGAGCCAATATCATGGTTGGTTTTTATACAAAATGTCTCCAAATTTTGGGTCATTACATCATTACCCCCTTAAAAGAATTTCGTCCTCGAAATTGTTCAATTCCTTTCCAGAAAATAGTTCGGGGTACTTTACCTCCCAAGTTTCTTCTTTGATGGTCGCGTTTTGCCACAAAATTCTAACTAATGGACTGTTTATATATATATATATATATATAGACACACACACACACACACACACACACACACACACACACACACACACACACACACACACCGTAGTAGCTTAATCTTTCTGTCCAAAATCTGTATCAGTTTTGTTTCCAAAGTTAAGTCCGGTTGTAGCTTGGCTGGTACCTTCTACTATGGCGTTAGATGCCTGAGCATGTCCTAGCGTGATGGCATATACTCGTCCTTGACTACGAGGGATGTGACCTTCCTTATGTTCTTCCTCTTCTTCCTCTTAGGGCAATTTCAAGCTGGATGTCCTATTTCTCTGCAGTTAAAACATGTAAAACAGAAGGTACATGGCTTATCTGGGTGATATCTGGGGCAAGTCTTGGATTCTAGGTGCTTTTCATTATTATCAAATTGTCACTTGTGTGGGTGTCGAGGTCCAGAAGGTTGACTAGGTCTTTGATCTTTATTATTTCTTCCGCCATTGTTGTGCTTCGCCTCCTTAGTAGCCTGTGTTCTTTGATAATCCTTTTCAAAGAGAGACGCCATTTCCACTGCCTTTGCTATAGTGGTGGGTTGGAACCCTACCACTCGGTTTCTGAGGCCTGAATGTAGTCCATCAACGAACTTCTCTGCAGCATCTTCCTCTGTGGAGCAAGCATTAGGTGCAAATCTACGAAGACTTATGAACTTATTTTCATACTGTTGTACGAAGAGGTTACTTTGCTCCAGGTTCATGAATTCTTTTTCCTTCTGTTTTTGTATATGGCGAGGATAGTATTTTTCATTAAATACTAGTTTAAATTCTTCCCAGGATATAATATCATTATCTCCAAAATAGGTTCTCTCGGCTGTTTCCCACCAGAAGCCTGCCTCGCCTTTTAGTACGAAACTGGCCATGGCAACTTTCCTATCCTCTGGGATTTTCATAGCCTTGAATAATTTTTCAACATCAAAGATCCATTTTTCTGCTGTTGCAGACTCATCTTCCCCTGAGAATGATGGGGCCATCTTCTGAAATAGTTCTAGCTGGGCCTCTGTAATATTAGCAATTCTTTTTGGAGAAGAGGCTCTTACTGTGGGTGCTTGTGGTTGGTTCTGTATGAACTGCCCCATGTGTTGCATGAATAGCTGAAAGGCTTCAGCCATGCCATTACCTGGAGGATTATCAGGTCTTGGGGCTTCACCTCCTCTTCTCCTTGGTGGCATCTGGTTTAAGATCAATCTCCACCTTTAGGGGACTCTTACCCTATTGGTTTGCCTATTAATATATCTTGATTATAAGTCCTTTTTCATAACTGGGCTGTGAATAACATGAACCTGGGCTCTGATACCAACTGTGACGACCCGGGTTTTTGAATGCCATTTTTAGTAAAAACACAGCAAGATCAATCTCTAGTTTGAAAACAATGTATGCAGAAGAATGCAAGAAAAATTTCTTCTTTTCAAAAACATTGTATAAAGAGCCCGAGTGTCAAAATGAATGCTCAATGCATAGTGTCATGGCAATTTATAAACCAAATCAAAACAAGTAGTTACTCCTAGGATTGTTAGTCACAGCCCCAGCTATAACAAATACTTACAATCAAGATTACAGGAGCTACCAAAAGAAATTACTAATTAAGTCTTACCTTTGCCTACTTGACTTTGATTCTAATGCCTCCTGATCCTCCTTCTATTTGTACTTTGTTTGATCTGAAAAATAATGGATTGGGTTGAGTATTTATCATACTCAGTAGGTAACCTGACATTACCCTTTTTGAAACACAGCAATGCATCATACAGAGTTCAAAATGGTTGCATGAAAGACATTGGGAATGCTACATTTGTGATAGGTGTGCATTTGTATGAATAAAATGTAAGTTATGTCATCTATTGAAATTCTTTATCAAACTTTAGTATGCAACACTAACAGTATGTCTAGTTTCAAAATGTCAAAATCAATAGATTCACTACGTCAAATCAATGCATCGTATAAAACAATCAAGAAATACTTAAAATAGTCCTCATGTGAGGCATATGTTAGCATCACAGAGTAACATGCACTGGGTTTCAAGTCAATTGGTCACGAGTACTCGTATGCGACCATCTCGATGCTATATGCATATCAAACACACTGAAATCATAGGGTCACTATGCTCCTCCGCAGGTTGCCTCTTTCAGCGATCTGCCCACTTGGGACTCGAGGTTTTGTTCCTACTGCAGGCTGCCTCCTTTGGCGATCTGCCCACTTGGAACTTAAGGTTTTATTCCTTACGCAGGTTGCCTCATTCGGCGATCTACTCGCTATCCCTACGTAGGTTGCCTCATTCGGCGATCTACCTACTTAGCATAGTGCCCATTAGGCTCAATAGCCCAAAAACATACATAGTCCCAATCTCAAATCAACATAAATCATGCAATTTATGCATTTATTTTCAACGTATGCAAGTATTGTGTAAAATGTCATGAATCCGTAACTCCTATAAAAACATTACTTCTCAACAACATTCTTCATTCAATGCAAGATTTTTCAAATATATATATATATATATATAAGTCATGAAAGCAGGTCTCGCATACTTGTATGAGAACAGTTTAAAACACATGCTCAATATAGTAATAAAAGCATGTAACTATGAAAGTTTGTAATATATTTTGAAAACAGAGTAGGATCAGATGACCTACCTCGTGCGTTGTTACTTAGCTCGTGCCTGTCTTCACTTCAAGTCTGAGAGTATCTTGGTAAGGTCCTGAATGATGTTTAAACATAAGATCTAGGCGTTATTTTTAAGCTCATAGGGTAAAGGTCATATGATGTTGGTTTCTAGGGGCTATTCTATGATATTTTTAAGTTGCTCTTTATCTAAGAATGTCTTGCATTTTATTGTATAATTGGGTCCGTGTCAAAATTACGGACGCAACGGTCCTTTTGGCTCATCAATCGGAGTTATATAAGCTTTGAAATTGGATTTTACAAGGTCGTGCCTTAACAGACGACCCAATTGTAGTGCCTAGGGTCTTGCGCACCACGGTTCTGAATGCGCTATGGTTTCTAGGATACGTGTGTGCCCTAGTTGCACCGCAACCAGGCTTATGTGCGTACATCTGAAATAGTGTGCCAGGGTGTGCGCTGTTGCGTGGACGCGTCTTAGGCGCGGCTACAGTGTGCCTCAGCTCCTAGGACGTCCCATGTGTCCCTGTCGAGCTAAGACAACTATCTGCACGCGACGCGTTCGTGAGGACAGCCCCCAGGGAGCTTGGCACGAGTCTGCATCAAGCCAGGCACCCTGGACTGCGCCATGCACCTTGGGATGTTTGTGCTCCCCTGGGAGGCTCTCTCTCTCTTGATGGGTTTTCACCCGTCTGGTTTTCCTCCTTGAGGATCGGTGATTTCCAGTCTGAAAATTCCCAGATCCGACGAGGATCTTGGCTGGGGATGAGGCGAAATGGAGGGGACAGTCTAGGAAGCCTGGAATGGCACCCTAGTCGTAGGCCTAGGGTTCTGTAACAAACCCATCTTCCTAATGGGTTCTTCGGGCGGGAGATGCTAGATTTGGCTGGAAAAAGAAGGAAAATGAAGGGGAAATGAGAAGGGAAAAGGGGGGAAGAGAAGCTTACTTGGGACCTCGAGATGGAGTGGGTCTTACGCCTGGATTGCTTGCTCCAAACCCACCTTTGCCGAAGATTTGAACCCGAAAATACCTGGAGGAGAAGGGGGCTTGTAGGGTATTTATAGGAGAGGGAAGGCGGTGTCGTCCTATGGCGGTGCCGCCCTTTCCCCTGGCACCGCCTTGCAGAGGTAGTGCTGGAGTTTCCAGATTATTTAGGAGAGGGCGGTTTCTGGAGAAATCGGGAGGAGGAAGAAGATGGGGTGCCGTTATCAAAATTGCCCCTGCGGTTTTTGGCTTTTTCGTTTTTAGGTGCGTTTTACCAAAATGCCCTCAATCTTCTAACGCCTATAACTTTTTCATGTGAGCTCCGTTTTCAACATTCTTTGAGGCTTTGGATTCCATTTTGAGAGTAGAATCTACTAGCAATGAGTTTCTTCACAAACTCCTAAGATTCCTATGTGAATTAGGAGCAAACATCCCACCACCTAATAAGACCATTAAACATGTAAGAAACATATATTCATTCCAAAGTAAACCAGGTTACAATATCGTTGGCAACGAGCCAATATCATGGTTGGTTTTTATACATAATGTCTCCAAATTTTGGGTCATTACATTAGATTTTGAATCAAATGTTATGGACCACCTAAAATGTTTAACACTAAGTCCTGTTTCCTTGCTAAAATATCTTATTCATTGGATGATATGTAGGCCTTGTTTTATTGAGCTGCCGTAGAAAGCTGAGTGAAGGGCCAGCATTCGGATATGCAATTCTCAAAGGAAAACGAAATAGGGCCAGAATCGGTAATAGAGCGGGAAGATTTATGATTTTTTTTTAAAGATATTTCTATGAATGTATCTAGCTGGTGGACGCGAATAAAAGTAGGGCAACACTCGGTAATTACTGACTCAGGAGTCTTGAAAGATTATAGTGAATGAGTACAACCTGCTGAACTTGGTGTTTAAAATGTAACTTTGCATTGTCACGGGTGGGAATTGATATTTGGGAACAAATGCAACAAAATCTCCTTTCGTAGTGTGGTCTTTCGTGAGCATATGATGCGACGAATATCTATGAGTAAAGGGCTGCAAACTGCAATCTCCATACATTTTGGAGCATCTACAAAGGCCTCTTAAAGCAGGAGAAGCATCTTTGATAATTGTGATTTGAAACAGTCCCCTCAGTAACTAGCTGGGGACATTTCGACAAGAAAATGTATAAGTCAACCATCTACGCCATAAAGTCCACAGTCAAACAACTTGGACATGGAAAACCGATCTGCCAAATTAGTTTTGATGGGAATATTAATATCACAAATCCTACTACAGAATTCCTAACACTGGTTCGTCTACTACCAATTTACAATCTTGCCACTTTTGTTTCATCCCCTTCAATTTGAAGGACAAATTACACTGGCTATAACATGTCCGTGCTTCAAGGTTATATCCTATTCATTGTAGGCACACGTGATGAATGCTTGTATCACCACAATGTTAAGCCCAGTTGCACCTTTCCTTAACTCACCATAGAACAGCTCCTATTTGTTGCAAAATACATGTTTTGTTGTAGGCAAGTACTTCGTTTTGTATGAAATTTACTAAAAGAGAATCCAATGTAACAGGTGTGGGAGGTTCCACTTGGGGCAGACGTGATAGCCTTCTCAGATAAAACGGGTGGAGATGTTCCGTATCGAAGACCACATCTTAGGAATTCAGGGGCACCCAGAATACACCAAAGATATCTTGAATAATATCATTGATCGTCTCCTCAACAATAACAAAATAGAGGTAACGCACTCGTTCTCATCTTTCATTCCTTTACCAGTTCATCTTTACATCAACTTCTTCATCTCAGTCTTGAGTTAAAATATCACCAGAGAGGCTTTGCTGATGACACAAAAGCAAGACTGGAAACGGTAGAACCTGATAGAGAGTTTTGGCACAAGATATGCAAGAACTTCCTCAAAGGCAGATAAGAGAAGATTGCCCATCAAAAATAAAAGACGACAGAGAGATGAACCGAAGAATTTGATGACATGGGTCCTATCTTTCTTGTCACTCCTGTAATGTTTACTCCTCGTATCTTTGCCATCTTTTTTCCTTGCACGGTGGCTTTAGAAAATCATCTAGTACAAAATAAACAAGAGGCTTAGACGATGTTTATAGATAATACTTGTAGATCTCCTTTGCCTTTGGGCCTTTGATGATGTCTGCCTCTGTAACTGCACAGAAAGGGACTTCCCCTCTACTGTCTTTCAATCATTTACACTGTGATGTGATAAGTTTGTCATACATCGGGATAGCTTGTAGCACGTTGAACATGCGGAATGAATATGACGAGACAGTGAGATGGAAACAGCAAAAAAATGAGAGGTGGGATGCGCACTAGATAGCTCTTATCACATATCTTTTAGAGAAATACTATCCAGACTGAGTTCTGAAACTCACTCCAGGACCCCACCTAGCTAAGCCCTACTTTTGAACGTTCTAGCCCAATCTGTCTTTTCTATTTAAGCTATCTGAAAAGCATAATGTCCATCAGATGTTTCTATTTTCATTAAAAAATCCAATGGTCATCACTTAAAAACTGAAAACACAACTAAAATCATCTAACGGTCATGAAATGTGGCATCTAGCCAATCCTAAGGAGGCTGAACAAGATGATTGGGTACATATCCAAAGGTGGCACTTAGCTAGATGGGATCCCGGGTCAGTTGGGAAACTCAGTCCTGATAGCATTTATCCTTTCTTTTACGAGGAAGGCTATGCCAGAGGCCCAAACAGGACTTTATCTAGAAATGTCCCACATTTGGCATGATGAGGTCCTGCCTTGGATGACCAATCTGTCTATCTCATTGCTCCAATCTTGGATAACTATTAAACAAGGGATTCTCATGATTGAATCTAACAAATTAAAAGGCATGTCTTGGGAGCTCAATTTAGGCCATTGTTTGTACAAAGCTTTTGACCATGGCTTCTTGTGATAAAAGGTAATTTTTTCAGATGCTAAAATTATCCAATACACGCTTTGTTTGAACTACTAGATATCAAAGGCCAGAAGAATGAGATGAACAGATTCTAGATAAGGTTTTTTTAGGGCCTTCGGCCTAGTATTCCTCATCCTTAATTGGAGAAGGGATAGACAATGTGTAATGCGAAAAACATCGGAGGAATGAATGTCTGGTGCATGTTTATTGCCACTCAGCAAATATCTCATGAAAAATCTTGTTCTTTGACTTGTAGTGAGGCTAGAGAGAAAGAGACAGAGAGAAAGAGAGGGAGAGGGAGATAGTGAATGCAACCAAGTCAAATAACCAAAGTAATAACAAAAGTACATAACGTAGTCTAAATCTGTAGAGGCAATGAGAAGAATTCCTGTCTTGAAATCATCGTCATTGTTGGTGGCAGTTTACCTGTACTCTACCCAACGGAACTTTATTTCTTTCGGCAATCCAGGTCAGGGGTGATCATTCCGCAGATCAAGACGTCAAGCACCAACTATCTCACCTTGGTCTCTATTCTGATAGCCACCACGAAGATACCATGTAGAAGCCTTGCAGTCCCTCGCCCTTTGAGTGATCCAGTAACTTCCACCAAATTTTCATGATCGTACAAGTCCAAGCAAAATTTTACAGCCTTGGAATTGCCTTATCAACATGTAAGGTGAATTATTCTTCATGCAAATCTTCTGTGGAAGTATTTTACCTGAAAATACCTAGGCTCATATCTTGGGGCCCCTAATAACAGTGTGGTTGGTATTGGCATGATACGCACCTACATTCCACCAGGTACATAGACACTCAGAATGTCATAATACATGGATTGCCTTGTTTCAACCCAAGTTGTTTCTCCTATTTCTACAACCATACAGCATCTTCACTGCCCGTGAATTACCAAATAGAGGAATGATAAATTAATTGCAGTACGGGTGTGTTCTAGTGACCACATTTTCTAGAGTATATCTTTGAATGATCCAACTCATTCATTTCATTGATACAGATTTAGATAATTTGATAATTCAAGCATCTAAAATTCATCTGACAAGGTGTGCTTAGAAATGAAAAATTCAAAAACTTGATAAACAACACAGTTTCTAAGAAACTAGAATCATCTATACCATATGATTTATTATTTATGAGAAAATTGGGAGCAATGAGATGAACCATTCCAATCATGCAAAGGGACTCCAAAAAATGTGATTGCTAGACCACTCCGATCAGTTTAGTATTCCTCTACCAAATATTATATTTTTGTGAGCACTGGTGCTTTAGTTTTTTGTGCTGTAGACTCCCAGTGTACTACTTTTAAGTGTGGGCACATAATACTCACTGTTTAAATCTCTAGCATAATGTACATTATACGTAATCCGTGATTTTCCCTATAAGTTCTTCCTCATCAAACATATAACATAGTGACTAGTAGGTGTCCCATTATTCAAAATTTCTTTTACTGCTCTTAAGTACTAATTTCCTTGACGCTCCAGGCACCCACTACTGACTACCAACCCTTCAGGTGTAATCGATATGGTCCTTGTGTACATGATGGGATACATAAGATTCCCTATTACATTACCAGACAACAGCAAAAACATGATATAACCCCTCTTTTGTAGGATATAGCGGGGAAGATAGGTTGACGTGTGCAGCGAGTGAGAAGTAATTGGTTAAGCAATTTCCATGCTAAATCTTTCAGCACCTCCTAAGTTTGTTCATTGTGATACCCATATCTTCTTGCTTCTTGTCTCTCTGGATATCCACTCCAGGGTTCTTTTCTGCAAAGCAAGATATTTACGGGTCCAATTCTTTGCTAACAATGATTTAAACAGATCAATACCAGACATGCAGAAATGAACATATTCGAAGTATAACAACAGAATATAAGAACCATGACATCAAGAATTCTAAAATAACACGCTAAACATAGTCAGCTCCCCACTTCTTAACATTCTTTACAGTGGAACAACGAAGGCTTGTATTATTTGATGTGAAGGTTCCATCAAGCCATAATAATGGCTTCTTCAGCTCACAAACTTAATCTCTTACCTGATTATGTAATATTTGTACCGCCAAAAGTCGTGGGAGAAGGCATCTTCAAGCCATCCGAATGTGAAATGAGAGCAATGAATTCAGATGTCACATGCCATGGAGTGACAACATTTTGATAACAATATGAATCTCCAGTTTCAATTACTGTAGCAACAGAAACAGAGGCTTCAAAAGGCATCTCTTTCTGGTGCTTGTGGCTGCTGTAAGTCACTGTTGAACTGCTTTTGTCTCATAATGGTGGCACTAAATTGTTAGCTCCATCTGCACTGTTTTCGCTCCTGAGCATCTGGACTTCATATCCTAGATTCATTTCACAGCATGGCCTTCATCAAATACAGAATCTAATGGGTACGATCTTCCGGCATGATGATAACACTCTGGAAGTATACTTCGATAGAATTAGGCAAAAGGATTTGAGACTGAAAAATTCTCGATACTGTAATGTGAGAATAACTTTATTATCTCATTTGGAAGTCTTTTACCCTTCTGTAAATCTTCTTAAGGTGCTCTTGTATCTGTAGTTTTTCATTTTAAGATGAAGTCATTTGATGCTTCTACAACAAATCAGGTCCAATGCCGCGTTGAAGCACCATTTCAGCTGCTCCGCATTCTCATATTGGTGGAAATGACAGAACTTACCAATATTCAGTTTAGGACATGCATTACAAGGATAATTTCTTTTCTTTTCTTCATTTTTATTTATTTATTTTGCAGCTGAGAGCATCCTTTCCTTTAAAGATAGGTCCATACTTTTAACAGGGGAGCCTACTCACTGGATGTCCAAATTGTGCATGTCTCATTGGACCATAAATGAGGCTTACGAAATGAATTTGGTACCAATAAACATATTAACAGTTGTCTTTACCTGTCTCATAGTTTTCAAAGATGAATACTAATGGTAATTTATAATTTTAAAATTTTTTAGTTTATACTTGTTGGTGTTAGTTGCATTTGTTTCATTGCTTTCATCTATGCATTATACAAGTATGTATTCTTATTTGAAGTGAGAAATCCAAATATTTATTTTGTAGGTTTACCATTGCTATTAGTTTGACAATTTTTATACTTTCTTTGTATTTTTTAAATATATTTTATATTTATATTTAATTATTTTTGTACTGGATTGCTAGTAGGATCATTTAACTAAATGGAAAACTAGGATTATCCGAGTTTCTAAGCAATTGTCTCAAGTATTGCTCATTAGCTCCAAAATAACAATTTACATTAAGAATAAATAAAACATGAAAATAAATGAATATTCATGGGTGTGTGTGTCTATATATATATATATATATATATCTGTATGTATATGTATATAGACACCCACCCACCAAATGCCACTTTACTTACCTCTTACTTGCTCTTTTTGTAGATCTAAGCTATTCAACATGTCAGGAATGGCTTAGATGGTCTAAGTATCAAATTTCATGCTTGTCGGATATTTTATCCTATATTTTTGCTTTGATTTTTAATTTAAGAAACATAAAATAAACTACAGATATATTTTCCATCATAAAATTTATGATAAATGTTAGATGTGTAAATTTTCAAAGTGTTTATTGGCATTTCAAAGAAGTGAAAGCATTTCACCAAAGAATTGCATGCGTTTCTTTTGAAAAAATTACAAGCATTTCATCTTGCCTTGTCACTGGCCCTACTCAACCCATAATAGGTGATGGAACGGGCAAATCAAAATGGGCTCTTCACATTCTACCCAACCCCACAATGGAGTGTGGATGTCAAAGATCCATGGTGGTGGAAGGAGTATGGGGATGTTAGTGATTCATTGTGGTGTAGCATGGTGCAGGTAAAACACTCTCCACCCTATTGCCATCCTTAATCAACCACCTTCAAAATGGTGGGAGACCCAATGGCATCTCTAATCACCATCTTTTGCCACATAATCTAAATCATGCATCGCAAAATCCATGTTAGCAACATAAACCAACCTACCAATCTCTAGCATCAATTATCTCTCATATATCTCTTTGGATTGAAGATGAGAGTGATCTTCAGCATTAAAAGCATGCACCTCATTCTCACCTCAGCATTAATTGAAGCTCTTTCATCCCTTTGCCAAAACTTGCATATATGTGGGAGAGAAGAACATATGTAGACTGCACTTCAGGCCCTAGTAATTGCAAAATCCATACTATATGACTTGTCAATTTGGTATTGTCATGAATATACAAGCACTAATAGAGTCTCCATGCCATAGCACTAGTTTCAAATGGCATAGACTAAATAAGTGCTTTTGCTTCCTCAATTTGGCCTGCATAGCCAAAAGGTCAAGCGCACAAGTGTAATGCTCCATTGATAGTGAAATTTCATAGGCAGGTTCCATGAATTTAAGAGAATTTGAACCCTCTTCAACCGAACCAATGTAATTAGATGCAAAAAGAATGCTGACAAAGGTAATATGGTTAGGTTTCACCCCACTTGCTTGCATTGGTGAGAAGAGATCCATAGAGATTTTTACCTTGCCATGCTAGGCATATCCAAAATTGATTTAATTCAAGTAATTGAGCTCTCTTTACTCATTAATTACTATAAATGATTTTCTTTCATCTTTAGAAACTCCACATTTGGAATACATGAATATCAATGAACTTGTTACAAATTCATTTGATTCAAAGCCTAATTTAAGGATTAGGACATGAACTTGTTTATCCAATTGACGGACTGCTAAATCAAAGCATAACCGCAGCATTATAGAAAATGCATAATGATTAGTCTTGATATGGGTAGATTGCATTCATCCGAAGAACTTTAAGGCCTCTTCATTTAACCCATTCTCTGAGAACCAAGTAAGAATTGAATTCCATGGCACTTTGTCTTTGAAGTCCATGAAATCAATGTACTTCATTGCATTTTCAATAAATTTGTCATCAAATTTTAGATACATGGCAACAAGATGGCATTCTCAAGCCACATCTTAATTGCCAAACAATGATAGGACTTACCTCTTTTTAGTTGTTCAAGCTCAAAACATGCACATACCATGTTAGCATATGTATACATTGTAATACTTATTTATTTCACTTAATCTCTAAAATTAAAATAAACTGCTTGCCTCTAACCAAGATAGTAATGTCAGACTTCATTCTCCAATCTTCATGTTCTAATGAAGAAAGTATCTAGCCTTTATAAAAAATCTTTATGGAATGAATGATGGAACCCTAAACTTTAGTTTTCTTAAAAGGATAACTTTGCTCAAAGGCTTTTGTTTTTATATACATACTGCCGTCAAAACATGTAGTTGTTTTGTGTAGGAGAATTTGAGAAACTTTAGTGAAAAGTCTTCTATATGACATGTACATATAGTATGGTGAGAGACTTTGAGAAAATTTAGGGAAAATCTTCCTCATGACATCACAGTTACAACTAGGACCAATAGACTTAGGTTACTTCAACCACTCAATTATCTAATTACCACTTTATGTTTGTCAAATAAAGTAAGATTTTGAAGTATAAATATAGAAAACAAGTTGTGGCAATTTGGGTGATATTATGGCATTGCTTTAAAACATCTAGCATTCTCCTGCTTGGCTCACATTGACATGGTAAAATTTTCTTGAAAAGACTTACATAGTGAGAATTAACTAATTTATGGTCACACATTTGAAAATTGAACAACCTTGCTCTATTAGCTTCAAAACTTTGATCAAATAAAGTATCTTCATTATATGACCTATGCCAATAGTTACTCTATTAGGTAAAAATACCTTACATGTATTATTATTATGCAATTATTTTACTCTATTTATGTACTTTATGTGATATATTCTTTATTGTGAGCCAACAAATGTCCATATTTGGGGTATAGCCTCATCTATCATAATTGACAATCTATTATTCTCTATGACTTATACATACATTAACTTATAAAATTATCATAACTATACCCCAAATGTGTGACATATTCTTTATGGAGAAAATATCTTCATTGCATGAATTATGGTGATTTTCACACTATTAGGAGAAGATACCTTCGATGTATTACTGGGAAATTATTTTCCTCTATTTAAATACTTATATGAGATATTCTTTATAATGAGCTAACAAATGGCCATATGTGGGGTATAGCCTCATCTGTCATAATTCATAATCTATTATTCTCTATGCCTTATGTATGCACAAAATGAGACAACATTTAACCTATAAAATCATCATACAATTATAGCTTTACAATATTCAAAACTCACAAAGTCCAAATAACCAAAAAATAACTTTAAAGAGAATGCTAACTAATTGAATCTCATGTAGTCTATTTGCTTCCTTAACAATTTAAGTACAAACCCTTATGTCATAAGATATGATATCATTTGCTATGAATGATTCTTATGCAGTCTCTTATATTGTTGAGTACATTATATCAGCATATTTATTTTAACTTTCACTTTTATTATATTTAGTGAAAAATAATACAATTGAATTATAACACCAATACCAATGTACTAGATCTAGTCAGCAGAATGTCATCCATACATAGAATAAATTTACACCCCCTAACATCAAGGTATACCAATTAATCCATCACATTCTCCATGAAAGCAAATGAAGAATCATTAATGCGAAACTTGCTCAAGTATATATGTATGAATTTTCTCAATCTACAAACTAGTTTTTTGTGTTTTTCTCTAAGAAAAACACTTTGGTTGCATCATGTAGACTTCTTCTATATCATTATTTAGTAAGGTTGTTTCACATCTATTTAAGTGCATAAAAATAAGCTACCAAAACTATGATAATTCTTAAGAAGTCCTTCTGAGGTACTACATAGAAGGTCTCCCAATAGTCAATGCCTTCTTTTGAGTAAATCCCTTATCTACAATTCTAGACTAATATCATTCCACATTGCCAAGTGATCTCCTTTACCTTATAGATCCATTTATGACCAATATCTTGGCTCCTCAAAAAATTGAATGAGATCCCATACATGAGTACTTTATGAATTTTTTTCATCCATCATAGCATTATACTACAACTTAAGAGTTTTTTTTTATCTTCACAGCTTATGAAACAACCTTTAGAATCCTTGCTAATATCATAATGAGACTCTTGTAGATAAACTACAAATATGATAAATTGCTAATTTCTTGATCTCAAGACCTTCTTATATCTCCTATGTTATCCAATTCTAGCATATTCTAGTCTATAGATTTATGGGAACTTGTTTGCCATAGAGTGCTTGTCCAAAAGTTGGCACAAGAACTTGACCATATTTCTCCAAATTCTATTATTTGAGGATTTTCACTCCAAATATTGCTTCCAACCTTAGTAAATCTGGCAATCTTTTATCTCGTCAAATATATGAATCAACATGAATTAAGTATGTCAACCTATATTAGTAATACTTTTAGCAAACAAGTGTGTTATTATATGTAATGACCCCCAATTTTTGTAAATTATTAAGGAAAATTAATAAAGTTTGAATTTTTAGAAATTCTGGGCTGGAAGATTAGGTTATTGAAAATTCTCTTTTTATAGAGATTATATTATGAATTAAAACATAGAAATTATGAATGTACTTGGAAAATTGATCGAAACAACATTAAGTACGTTCAATTCTGAGTTAAAATGAAAATTCCTTAGAAATTATGAAGTACTTAGAAATTATGAAGTATTTAGAAATACGATTCCAACGCCACTAAGTACGCTCAATTCTGAGTTCGGACAAATATTGCCTATTATTCTCCAATTTTGGAGTTAAAAGGGCAAAAAGGTCTTTTCACATAAAAGTGCGGCCCACAAGTGGGCCAACATTCTAGAAGCACCAATAATTTCTTAGTGCATTATTGCTGGTAGTGGAGATTGTAGTGGGAATGGAGAATGCATTAGTAATTAAAAATTCTAAAGTAATAAAATATCTTATAAAAAGAAATGATAAAAAATTCAAATTTGGCTATAAATATGTCCCAAAAATTTCCAAAAATTTTCACAACCTTAACCACGAAATTTCCAAATCTTCCCTGGAATTTTAGCCCCAAATTCCCTTTCATCCCTCTCCAAACTCTCTTTTCCTTATTTCTCTCTTCTCTTTCTAATTGGAACAAGAGACATAAATTCAATTAGGCACTCTGTTCCAGAAGAATCTCATCAATTCCACCATCCACAACATCCTATACTATAGTATATACAAAAGCCCCAAATCATTTTCAAGGTCCAACGGTTCCAACAATAGAAAATCACAAAAAGGTGGACAATCGGGTTATATTATCATCAGCCGGTAATTCTCTCAAATTGGGCATCAATTATATTGTTTTTCTCCAATCAGATAGGTGAAACTACTTCCCATACATATTTATTATGTTTTAGTGTAATTTTTATTTTTCTGTAATTTAATTTGAATGAAAAATGGTAAAAATAAAGTAAATATCAGACCCTTCAATTTATGGTGATAGAGAGCTCAGATGGAAATTCTAAGCTTTCTAATCGATCCAGAAGGGTCAAAAACCCCTAGGGTACAATTTTCAAGAAAATCTAACAAGGTTTGGACCCTCAATTGAGAGAGATTAATTCTGTTGGGCCTAGATCAAATCTGGACCCTAGGAACGGCTATAAACTTCAATTTAAGATTGTGGAGTCATATGAACTCAAAATTGAGATAAGAAAGAAGCTATGGAAAGCTTGTAATGTCTAGTTTCTAATGAATTTATAGTATATCTAAAAATATATTCTAAATTATTCTGTATTTTAGAAACAAGTGTCCAATTTCTAAGATCTTCAAGATCTGAGGTGATCAGATCTTGGAAATTTATTTTAAAGATGATATAATAATGTAATAAAGTAATATCTATGGTTAATTTGGATAGATCTTGGATAAATTAGGAGATCTACCCTTTATGGTAGAAAAACCCTAAAAATACAAAGGGACCCACTTGATCAATGAGATCAAGTATGATCAAATCCTTGGGATGGATTAAATGGATGATATTATGATGAAATCCAGTTAGATCATGGATGAAATGTGACAAAATCAAGTGGATATGATTTTTGGATCTTAATGGATTAAAAGCCCTAAAGGTAATTAAAACTCTTAATCTAAAGGAAAACACCTAAGATCTAATGATTGGATCATATTTAAAGGTTTATAATAATCTTAATAAAATTAGTTTAATTGTCTTTTATTGGATATAGAAGTGTAAATGTGCTTTATGTTTTAAGTTTTAATTGTCTTTTATTGGATATAGAAGTGTAAATGTGATTTATGTTCTAAGTTAGAAAGCATGATAGTGTAATCTTTAAATTTTAGTATGATATGCCCTAAATGAGTAAATTTTTAGTAGATTTGATCATCTTAGGATCATGTTAGTGTAAATTAGGATTTAAACATGATTTCATTATGATAGAAGATGTGTTTCATAACTTAGGATCATGTTAGTTTTATTTCACTAGCTTAAGTTACATTCATAGGAAGAATGTTATTATATAGTTGTTAAACTTATATTTGATTTATACTTTCAAGTTGATGATTTACTTATTGTAAAATTTTATTCAATTGTTAAGTAATTGTTAAGATATAAGGAGCATAAATCACTAAAAATGTAAACTAATAAAATATAGAAATTCATGGACAACTAAGATGAATGAATGATTTTCACTTAATAAGAGTTATAGTTAGTAGGACAATATAAGGAATGATTTATCATTTCCTTGGCCCAAAGTAGGAAAATAATGAACATCCATGGATGACATTGTGCATATCCATGGAAATTAATTAAAATCAATTAGAGAAGGGACTTAAGGTAAAGAGCTCATAGGAACCTTGTCAAAGGTTGAGCTAGTACCACTCCAGTGGACTCTGAACATTGTGGTTATAGGGGGTATACAAGAGCCAAGTGCTTTTCCCTCACCTCCCATTGACGTAAGAGAGGTCTAAATGCCTCCTTACATGAGGGTTGTATTAACCACTTTTTGAGCAGACTTTAACTGGTAAGTACTGGTCATCCTGAAATAAGGAGGAGTTGTCTAGTGATAGGAAGAAATAAATTATCTTCAACCAAGTAAGACACTAACTGGTTGAATAATAATAAGAACATAAAAAGATAGCAAATTATCTAACCCTAATAAAAATAGTAAGTGAGATAAGGATGATCAAACAAGATGAGATCTTGTATAATAAAAAACAATAAGGAAAAAGAAACATCAATGTAAATTCGATTGTTATGTATGATATAGATAGTATTTGTATAGATGATATTAAACCCATGGATATATGATATTCAAGGAATAAAGATTTAGATCATCCTACATAAGGATGATCAAAAGACCATGTAGTATGTACCCTTGATTAGAAAAATGACATTATACATATGATTTGACAGATATATGTTGATTAGGACTATGACAGATTTCAAGGAGTAAGAATACCTTATTGAGGTAGGTGGATTATTAAGAATGCCTTTACATGAAGATACGTGTATAATACATGATCTTATGTTTTGAAGTATTGACATATATGATACCAATATATTAAGGTAAATACCTCAAATTGAAATATGATTCAACCAAATGATGAGGAAAATAAGTATTAAATTGTCAAGTTGAGAATTGAGAACAACCCTAAGTGAATATGAAAGTAGAAAATATTCCAGTCCTAGATAAATAGACAGATAGTTTGATATGTATAAGTATTATTTTACATACAAGCTTAGAGGTTTGTGGTTTTGTTTTAAACAGGCATAGGCCTGGGGATGCTATGCTAGGAGAGTTAAGAGGGTTTGGCCACCCACTCTCTGAAGGGAAATTGTATATTACCAATATTTTTCCCAAGAAGGGAAATTCCCTGTATAGTAACTAGCTGAGATACAAATCTCTTATAATAAAAGGAGTTGATCAGCTTTATATAGAAATGATTCTTGATTATTTTTACATTTTTGACGGATTTGTCCTTATACAATATGTGTGTATAAAGGTGAACACAAATGACAAGGAAATGAGATGTCCTTATAATTAATAGTTATTAATGAATGTGTTTATGATAGAACGAATTATGGGATACTTGAATATTGAGATTATACTGTCAATAACTTACATTCTTATCTCCTACCAAGCATAGCTTGCTGAGATATTATAAATGTTCGAATGTTTACAATATCTCAGATACAGAGAAGGAGACTTGGGAGCTCAAGACTTGAAGAACAATTGAAGAATAAGTAAGGGTATATCCATTGAAACATTGTATTAGAACATGTATTGAATTTTGAACTTTGTAATTTGGATTGTATATTTGGACAAGTATTGTAAGGATACAATGGGCTGTGTCCTGTGAACCACCGGATGGATCTTGAAGTTTAATAAAAGAATATTCCTTCAATGGAATTTTATCTTATACAAAATTCTACTTATATTATGCATGAGGTGGTGACTTAGGTTTTACAAAACAAATTCTAAAGAAAAGAATTTTTGCTGCTTTAGTTTGCGAAATTTTTTTTTTACTCTATGGGCCCTATCTTTACAAAATGTATTATAAAATGTGTTATAAAAACCCAGGTTGCCACATTATAACCCTCCTATGGTAGGGGCTATAACACACAAGTAGTTTGGCCAATTATCCTTATAATTGGAGCTAATTTAGTTATAAGCTTTAAGTATGAGAAAAATCCTATGCCTTTTGTTATCTTAAAATTTCTTCTTCCATCATAAGAACTATTCCGCCAATATGATTAATCTATAGAATATGATAACTTCTCTATGAGGGAAATTCATCACCCTTTACAATTAATTGCAAAATGATGTTATAATGATGATTATTTTCATGGCATTTCTTGGATGGACACATCATACAACAATCATTACTTAAGATGCTTTGGTTATTCCCAAATCACTTTTGTACCTCAATAACTTATGATATCATGAAATAAGTGGCATGATTTAATAAAAAAATAGGCATCAATCTAATCATGTAAACATTTGGCATAATAAATCCAAACATATGGCCAAACAAATGGATCCTTTCTCAGATAAAGATATATGAATCTTTTTTCAAGAAGTTTCCTATTCTATGTTTGCAAATCATTTTTTTAAAGCAAGATTCAAAATTGCAAAATGACCATATGAAATTATCAAAAGGGCTCCCATTCTATAAGAATAATACAAAAACTATAGAAATGTCCCACTAAAAGATAAAATTTAGAAATCCAAGATTATAGCCATATCCTTATACATGTCTTTATTCCTATTAGGTCGTAAAAAAATGCAAACATATAATATTTTTCATAAGAAAAAATATACATGATAAATAATTTATTTCATCAATCAGTCACACTCTTTCAAACAATATAAGAGTGATCTATTGCATGTATAAATATTAAAATATATAACATTTATGCATAGGAGATTAACATAAAATATGATTATTTAATA
The DNA here is from genome assembly GCA_035236585.1 of Warburgia ugandensis. Lineage (NCBI taxonomy): Eukaryota > Viridiplantae > Streptophyta > Magnoliopsida > Canellales > Canellaceae > Warburgia > Warburgia ugandensis. The sequence goes on along the minus strand of CP141127.1, from coordinate 31,263,337 downwards.
GAAAAGAACAAATAGCATATAATAAGAGGATTCAACTGTATGTATTCAAGGATTTTACTGAAACTATGAATTTTAAGTAATCTAAGTAAGTTAAGTTTGCTTCAACACAAGGATTCAAGTTTCATTGAGAATCATAGTAGAAGTAAACCCTCAAATTTTCATTTGAAAATACTAGGTCTAGCATATAGAGAATATAAAACTAACTTTTCTACTACAAAAAACTTGGGCTTTAATTTTCTCTCAAAAGTAAAAATAAAAAATCATGAAACCTAATGGGATACTTTAAAAGATACCTAGAAACAAAACTCATAATTTATAAATTTAATTTTTATTACAAAATTAAAATCCTAAATATGATTCAAAATGATAATTTTCAAAATTTATCTTTTAAATTAACAAAAAATATAAAAAAAATGAATAAATAAGCAAGTTGCACCATCAAATTTTTTTGAGTAATTATATTATATAATAAAATATCAAAAAAAAAAATTTCACGTATAACTCATGGACCAATGTAAATACTCTTTATGCATAATGTGACTCTCTAAAATTGAAAACATATCAAACTAACTCATAATTGAGTGAAGCTTAGTTCATTGGGAATCTTATAATATAATCTATAATGATTTAGATTAAAATTCAAAGAAAAAAATTTATCCATGAAACAAGTCACATGTAAAATTGTTTGATACAAACTACATAATTGTTTAAAAATCACAATCAAATTGATTCAAACAAAATACAAAGCATATGATTTCATGTAGGGTCTAATACCAGTTGTAAAACTTATTTATTTTACTTAATCTTTGAGATATAAAATAAACCAGTTACCTCCGGCCAAGGTAGTATGTTGATGTCAAACATGAATCCTCAATCTTCATATTTTAATATAGAAATATTCTAGCCTTTTAGCAAATCTTTGTGGAAGAGATGATGGAACCTGAAACTCTAGTTTCCATGAAATGTTAGCTTTCCCCAAAGGTTTTTTTCTTTTTATACATGTTAACATTAAAACTTGGAAGTATGATATGGTGGGAGAGTTTGATAAACTTTAAGGAAAGGTCTCCCATATTGTAATAACCCCAATTTTTGTAAATTGATTGAGAAAATCAATTTAGTTTGAATTGTCAGAAGTTTGGGTTGGCATATTAGGTTACTGAAAATTCTCTTTTTATAGAGATTAAAATATTATTTAAAACTTAGAAATTATGAATGTATTAAAAAAACTTATTGAAATGACACTAAGTACATTCAATTCCAAGTTAAAATGAAAAATCCCTAATTTTCTTCATTTTTATAAATAAAAGGGTAAAATAGTAATTTTACCCATAAACGAGATCTAAGACATCAAATTTTGGAATGTACTCAGAAATACAATTCCAACGCCACTAAGTATGCTCAATTCTGAGTTTGGGAGAATAAATGAAATTTTCTCCATAAAAGGGCAAAATGGTCCTTTCACATCTTCGTGGGGCCCACAAATGAATCCAACGGCCAAAAAATATGTAATGAGTAGTCAAAATACTACCAGCTACTAGTGGAGAAGGAGGTGGTAGTGGAGGATCTAATGTTAATTTAATATTCAAAAGATTTGAAATATAATTATTACAAGTAATTATGAAAAATTCAAAAAAGTCTATAAATACACCCCAAAAAATCCTCAAAAAATGTTCATTAAATTTCCTATGAAATTTCCTTACTTCCCCTAAAAAATTAGATCTAGATTCATTCCTAATTTCCCAGAACTCTCTCTTCTTACACTTTCTCTCTCCTATCTCTAGATTGGAATAAGAGACCTAAATTCAATTAGGCACTCTATTCCAAATCAAATCTCACAAATCTCACCGTTCAAATTTTCCTATACTACCTTATCTACAAAACGCCCAAATCAATTTCAACATCCAACTGTGCAACTAATGGGAAATCACAAAACAAGTAGTTATCGGGCTATCATATCATCAAGAGGAGAATTCTTTAAATTGGGCTACAAAATCTATGTTTTTCACCAATTAGGTAGGTGAAAGCTATTCTTATACTGATTTCATGTTAGTTAATGTAATTTTTATTTTTTTGAAATTATTTTTATGTTAAAAATTATAAAAATCAAGTAAGGGTAAGAACCCTTCAATTCTATATGATGGAGGGCTTAGATGAACATTTTGAGCTATCCAATTGATTCAGAAGGGTCCAAAATCCCTAGGGTAGACGTTTCAAGAAATTTAATCAAGTTTTGACTCCTTAATTGAAGAGGAATAGATTGGATGGTCCAAAATGAACTTTTCGATCTTCCTAAGAAGATCTGGTTCCCGGGATGCACAGTAGAATGTTGCACGAAAATGCGCCCTATGGGAGCATTTCTGTGCACGTGATCCGCAAGTGGCAATTTTTCGATGGAACGATGTGCCAAGTGATGTGGTCCCGGGCAGTGCATTCCCACTTGCGTCTTGGTGATGGGAGCGCGGCCTACTCCACTCGACTGGATCCACACCACCTGAATGATGTTAGTCATTCATTCCGCTAGGCCCAGATCAAATCTAGACCCTAGGAACGACTGTGAACTTCAGTCATCAATTGTGAAGTCATCTAAGCTCTAAATTGAGATCAGAAAGAAGCTATGGAAAGCTTGTAACATCTTTTTTCTTCTGAAATTATAACATTTAGAAAATTATTCATGAAACTCTTTGTATTTAGGAAATAAACTTCCAATTTTCAAGATCTTCAAGATATGAGATGATCAAATCTTAGGGATCTATTTTAATGATGATATAATGTTAAAATAAAGTAATATCCATGATTAGACCCTTGGGATGAATTGAATGAATGATATTATGATGGAATCCATTGAGATCATAGATTGAATATGACAAAAACAAAGGGATATGATCTTTGGACCTTAATGGAGTAAAAGTCCTAAAATTAATTAAAATCCTTGATTAAAAGAAAAAGATCTATGATCTAATGGTTGGATCATAAGTAAAAGTTTCTAATAATCTTAATCTAATTAGTTTAATTGTCTTTTATTTGATAATAGAATTGTAAATATAATTTATGTTGTAAATTAGGAAGCATGATAGTATAATTCTTAAATGTTAGCATGCTATGCTCTATATGTTATTAGATTATTATAATAGGTTGGTAGATTTAATTATCCTAGGGCCATGTTAGTTTAAATTTGAGATTTTAGCATGATTCCATTTGATTATTAGTAAATTTCATGTATCTCATAACTTAGGATCATGCTAGTTTAAGTATAGTTTTATTTCATTAGGTTAAGTTAAACTCATAAGAAACATGTTGGTATAAATAGTTGTTAAATTTATGTTGGATTTATGCTTTAAAGTTTATGATTTATTTATTGTCAAATTTTATTAGTAGATTCAAATGTTAAGTAGTTGTTAAGATATATTCAGCATAAATCACCAAAGAGGTAAACTAATGAAATATAGAGATTCATGGATAATTAAAATGAGTGAATGACTTTGACTTAATATTAGTAAGGGCTATAGTTAGTAGGACAATTTGACTTAATATTAGTAAGGGCTATAGTTAGTAGGACAATATAAGAATTATTAAATCCTTGGCCCAAACTAGGAGAATAATAAACCCCATGAATGACATTTTAAATGTTCATGGATTTAATTAAAATCAGTTAGAAAGAGTACTTAGGGTTAAAATACTCATAGAAACCTTATGAAAGGTTGAGCTAAGGTCACTCTAGTGAATGTTGAACATAGTGGTTAAGGGGATTTTCTAATCGAGCCTCGCTCTTCCTCTACCTTCCATTGACGTTTATGAGGTGTAAACGCCTTCTTACATGAGGATTGAAGTAACTACTTTGTGTTTGACCATTCAGCTAGTAAGCCTTAGCGAATTGGAAATAAGAGGAGTAGTCTAGACTTAAGGTGAAATAAGTTATCTTCAACCAGTAAAACATTAACTGGTTGAATAATAATAATAAGAGCATAAAAGGTTAGTAAATTATCTAATCCTAATAAAAATTGTAAGTAAGATAAGGATGATCAAACAAGATCCATAGTATCTTGAATGATCAAGAACAATAAGAATCCTAATGTTGTATTTTATTATGTATCCATGTATGTATGTTGTAGATAAATCTTCATAGAAAATCCAAACCCTTGATTAAATATGATTCAAGGAGGAGAACCAAGATCATCCTCCTTAGGGATGATCAAACAACTGAACTTAGCTCAAAGAAGAACTAGATGATAGAGGATTTAAGCCCTTAATCATTATCAACAAGTATAAATTGTTAATCAAAGGATCTATGAAAGATCAAGATTAAGGAAAGGAATACACAAAGATTTAGAATGGAAAATACTTAGATCTGAAAGATTAGAAGATCATTCTAACCATCAGATATATTGATCAATTGGATAGACACTATTTGAGGATGGCAGATCATGATAGGACAAAAGATCTATATCCTTTATATCAAAGGATAAGATTAAACAAAGAATATAGATAGGATAAAAAATATAGGATTATTCAGATTGTATAAATATTGACAATATGTATGGATTTACAGATTTCATATGTCAATCAGGATCTTGGAAGATTTGAAGAGATGAATCACTACTTGAAGGTAGGAGGATTTTATGAATGCATCTACATGGGATGTACATGTTAATCCATAATCTTATGTCTAGAAATGTTGGCAAGTGTAATGGTAATACTTGTATTAAATCCCCTGAAACCCTTATGATCCAACCAAACACATATGAAATGGTTAAGTTAGAATTGAGGAATAGACTCTAAGTGAATATGGAACTAGAAGATATTCCAGCCCTAAGTAAACAGACAGATTGTCTGATACGTATGAGAATTACTTTACATACAAGCATGGAGGCTTGTGGTTTTGTTTTAAATAGGCATAGGCCTGGGGATGCTATGCTAGGAGAGTTAGTAGGGTTTGGCCACCCGCTCTTCGAAACTTGTTATTACATGGATACCAAACCTAAATGAGGGTAAAAGTAGGGTGGGGTAATTATGGGAAGGTCACCACTGCGACAACCATGGTCCTCCCCATATAGACATGGATATTGTGATTTCCACTAAGGATGGTATAGGTGGATTATTGGGCAGTTGTCCAAGCATGCTAGTACGGATTCTGATTGCATGCATAGTAGTCCTTTGAGTATTTTTGCATTATGACGTATTACATAGTGAAATGCCTTATGATGTGGCATGATGAGATTACCCATTCTGCCCACATGAGAGAGTATTTCCAACAGAGTTTGGATGATTTATCAACTCACCATAAGATGGGTATGATTTTGTTTGGAAATATTAACTATTTTTCACATTTTTGACCATACGTATATATCTATACATAGTATACCGTATGTGTGATGACCCAAGTTTTCCCATGCATTTTTAAATGCAAGATCTAAATTCCTAAAGGTGGGATGCATCCCTATTTGAAAACCATTTTATAAAAACTATGCAATGCAGTAGAAAATCTTTAGTTTTAAACTCATTTTGAAAACCCTGAGTGTCATTTACTTTCACAACAACCAAAGTAGTTTTTGAAAAACTTCAAAAATCATAAATGTTTTTCCCTAGGTCTATCCAGTCACAGCACACAGCCCAACTGTAAATAAATACAAATACATGTCCAAAGGGTAGAGTGATTACTTACATGTATGATTGTCTCCTTTTGATTTACTTGCTCATAGCACTAACATAGGCGTCTTCTACTTGTGAATGGAGCTATCCTGAAAAATGTTAAGGATAGGGTGAGTATATACTATACTCAATAGGAGTATATCACTACTAGTTTTACAATGCATGCTACGTTTAAAATCATATGCTCTTTAAAACATGTGCATGTTCGAACAATCATGTTTAATATCGATATCAAAAACCATTGTCAAATTGGAATACTAATGATTTAAAGAATCGCACAAACTAAGTAGAAAGTATCATATATATCATACACATAATGATATGCATAAGATGCTCCACTGAATCCAACTCATGGATATCTGGTATGGTCGACCAACCTCATGTCATGTCATATGCAATGCAAGTAAATCCTCAAAGCATAGGGTCCAACTATGCCCACGACCTCGCCGTCGTGTGGTCCCCGGGTACCTAGGGACACAGGGTCATATGCCTCCATGGGACATATGACACTTCGACCCAGTGCCATGACACCAGTGGTAGCCCCGTGTACCACATGCAGTTGAAGCAGGGACATGCCCTTTTTGGGCGTGGTACCCATCCACCTAATAGTGGTAGAGGCTGGGAGGCCAACCCAAACCTCTCGGCATAGCGCCCACGAGCTTACTAGCCCAAATCATATACGATCAAACAAGCAAAAACCTCCTTTTCAAAACCTGTCCTCTTTGGGTCCCTCACAACTGCCTGGCCCTCACAACTGCCTACCCAGCATCTTTTGGGCACTCCAACGTCTTTTGGTAACCCTCAAGGACATGCAATTTTTTCAAGAACTCAATGCTCACAAATCATGCAATATATGCAATTGTTTGCAAAACATGTCTATGCATAATGTATTTAATCATATGCATGCTGAATTAATTTATATGCTAAACAAGCCATAAAATAAGTCATGCTAAACAAATCATATAATTTATACTTAAAACATGCATTCAAAACAATCATGTCTCTTTTTAAAAGTCTAGTAACAATAGAGCACCTACCTCAAAGTCTCTTGGAGTCGCGTCCTTTATCACTTCAACCCTTCCCTGGGTCTCGTTTATAAACTCCTGAGTATGAATGGATACAAGGAGTCCTTATCAATTTCAATCTATTTAGACATTATATCATTAGATTTGCCTTTTAGGGTCCATGGGTCCTTGCCTAATTCATTGTCAGGTTGGATCCTATGATGTGGATCTACTATTCCATGGCTAACTCTGTAAATTGTCCTCTAATCCTAACTTTAAAGTCTCATTGGATCCACGTGTCCCAGTTCCCAGGACACCCGTGCATCCTGGTTGAACCGCGATTGCCTCACGTGCGTGCACGCCCAAAGGTCGTGCCAGGGACTGCGTTTTGCACACGCACATGCATGCTCAAGCAACGCGCTATGACATGCATCTTGGATGGTGTCGCATGGACGTACCTTTTGGTGTAGCATGGCGCGTCTCAGCTCCCAGGGCACCTCGTGCATCCTGGTCGAGGCAGGCCCCATGCCCCATGTCGCACGTGCACCCGAAGGCCGCACCTGGGACAGTGTACACACTGTCGTACGCCCGGAACCCATCCCAGACGTACGTGGAGCATGGCATCCCTGGGACGCCTTGTTCGTGCAGGGCCGGTCCAAGTCGGCTTGGAGCATTTTTTGGCTAGGAAAATGGCTTGGAAAAGACCAGATCCGGCATGGATCTGGCCTGGGGGAAGCAAACGGAGAGAAAGGGAAAGAGAAATGGCTTACTTGGGCAGCCTGGGGACGCCCTTTTTCTTGGTGGTGGAACCCTTATTTCAGGGGGGGGAACCCCATTGCTAAGACTGGAAAGAAGAGAGGGAATGGGGAGACAGGTATGGCCGGCCTGACTTGGCCTGGCCGTTGCCAGAAAATGCAGAGGAGCTGGGTTTCCAATTTTTTCAGAAACCCCAGTCCCAAAATCGTTGGAAAATCATGTTTTTATAGAGGGGGAGATGGGGCTTTTTATAGCCCTGCTATGGCGGTGCTGCCCTTGGTGGTGGTAGAAACCTTTAGAAACGGGGTTTCTGGAGAGGTCTAGAGGAGGAAGATGACAGGGGGTACCGTTATCAAAACGGCCCCCCTGCGTTTTTCGTTTTTCTGTTTAAATTATAGAACTACCCCTGATCTTTAAACGGCCGTAACTTCTTCATACGATCTCCGTTTTCAGCGTTCATTGGGGTGTTGGATTCTATTTTTCGAGTAGAATCTAATGGTACTAAGTTTCCTCACAAATTCCTTTGTTTACTATTTTAAATAAAGTGAAACATTTAACACAATTCATGTCGTATAAGATGTCCAATGTTTTTTAAAATAGCGTAAATTGCTCGAGCATTACAGTATGTATGTGTAAGGATGTACATATATGACAAAGTAAAGAGATTGCTCCATGAGTATGAATAATGGGATTATGAAGTATTAGGATTATATTATTAAATTATTATGCTTCTTGAATCCCCTGCCAAGCATAGCTTGTTGAGATATTGTAAATGTTTCAATGTTTACAATATCTCAGATACAGAGAAGGAGAATTAGGAGCTCAAGACTTAAGAAGACTTAGAAGAATAACCATTGGGTTATACCCCTTGAAGACATGTATTTTTATTTGAGAGTATTGTATTGTATTGAGAGTTTTTATTGTATAGTGATCCTTGAAATTTAGATAATGTAATTTGGACAAGTATTGTACTGATACCCCGGCTATACTGTGAACCACTAGATGAATTCTGGAATTTAATAAAAGTGTATTACTTCAATGGAATTTTATCTTTTACAAAAATTCTACTTATGTTATGTATGAATTGATGACTTAGGTTTTTCAAAACAAGTTCTAAAGAAAAGAATTTTCTTTGCTTTGTTTTACAAATTTTTTTTACTACTAAGGGCCCTTCCTTTGAAAAATGTATTACAAAATGTGTAAAAAAAAAAACCAGGTTGTCAAACATATGACATGTATGTATAGTGATGGAATACTTAAGAAATAGAAAAAATTCTCCCATATGATGTCACCAATATAAGTAGGGCTAGTAGAAATAGTTTACACCAACCACTTGATTCTCTCATTATTGGATTTTCATATAAATTAAGCTTCTAAAATACAAATATGGAAAATCTAACATGCTCATCTTGTTGAATGCCAAGTTCTTACATTAGGGTGAAAAGCTTGATGGCTATATCTTTAAGTTTATGGATGAATAAGCTGCTACCATCAAAATCCATGATACAAAATCTAGACCATTTATGTTATTATATAATGTCTTCTCACAAGAAGGGGAACCTTGGCACAATGGTTGAGTTGTCACTATGTAACCTGGAAGTCACAGGTTCTAAGGGTGGAAATAGCCTCTTGCGCAATGTTAGGCTACATACATCGTTGGCTATTTGGTTAGTTCATGGGCAATGCAAATTCCCAAATTCTTGCTTGTATGCAATAATAGAAGAAGATTGCAACATTTAACAAGAATACAAACCAAAGAACTATAAACTTACATAAGCAAAAGTGTTGTAATATTGGGCATTGCAATTAAGCTTGAACTTAAAGAAATTCACATGTTTGAGTCTTATTAAAAGCAATATTTAGCACATAGTCCAATATAGTTAGTGGTTAGGCTAAGGGCCTCTCCCATAAGTAGGTCATGGGTTGCACGTAGTGTATCACATCCTTTAGGATATGTAGGGTACTTGCACGAGACGGGTATACCAAGGATACATTGGTAAGGGTGTACATTTAGGGGGGTGTTTCAAGGATATGTACTGGAAGGATGTATATTAAGGCCAACTGGGTGTGTGAGTTTCTAGTTAAAAGAAAAGACAAAAATAGCAAGATTTAGCTTTGTTTCTAGTTCTACTCTCTCTTCATTGTAGGTTGTTCTAATGTTTATAAGGGAACAACGTGGGAGGCACCCTATCCATTTTCTTCACTCACTTTTGACATTCTAATAGTTCATTTGATAAGTTTTCTATTGCTTATCCAACATTAGTCATTCATTTTGCTCCTAAGATTGTGACATCTTAATAGTTTGTGAGTACTTAGATGCTTTGACAGCACCTAACAAACATCCAATTCCATTGTTCTCTCTCCAAAGATGGATCAGTCAACAATGTACATTGTCATTGACAAGTGACCCATTTAACATTGAGGAATATTGGAATCCTGTGTCGAGTACACGAGCAAGGGTGTTACGGCCCTGCTTTATCATGGAAGGCTTGACTTATGGTTGATCGAACTATTCTATAATTTCTCTAACTCTTCATAGCTTATATGATGAAAATCACCAAGATTGGATAATTCTAACATACAAAAAAAGTGCTTTCGACTTGTTCATTCTAGACTATTATTTTAAGAGTGGTTATGATCATCCATATTTGTATGATTAAACCTATAGTTCTCAATTCTCAGACTCAACCAACCAGTACTATTTTAGAGTTATTAGTCATCCACAACTATAGAAATAAGATGAATGGGTTCGATCAACCATTGGTGAACATAGGATGGGAAGGGAAGGGTATTGAAAAAATATCATCCCATGTGGCAAAAAAGTTGGGACATGCAAATTCTAGCCCATCCTAGAAAAAATAGGGCCCTTGGGTCTAGGACAAGTAGCATTCCAAATAGTTTGTTATTTTCTTCAAAACTAATACCCTACTTCTTAAATTGCATGTAAGGGTCATGGGAAATCACCATATATGTAAAAAATTAACTGAAAATATTCAAAAATTCATATAAATTTATATTGAAAAAGTTTAAACATAAAAAATACAAATCATTAAAAAAGCATGTAAAAGGAACAATTACCCAATTGTCCAAGCCTCTAACTCTTAAAATTCCTAGTGATAACTAGATCCAATATTGAACTTACGAATTCTATATAGAATGCACAACATATAGTTGGAATATTAAAAATAAAATATTTATAATAATAATAGAATAAATATTGATGGAAATGTTAAGAGTAAATTTTTTCTCCTTTGCATCAAAGTTCTTGACTTCCTCCTAGAGCTCCTCTTTTCATAGAGAATTGGTGAAGACTTCAACCAATTTTGTGATACAACTAAGAGCTTACACTATCCTTGTAGTTAGTGGACCCTAAAATTGATCAAGTACATGGTCTTTCATAGTAATGGAACTGTTTGAAGAAATTGTAGACATGGAAATAGCTAAGACATCCTATGCCATCAACCCAATTACATTATATGCCTAGAAGAGTTGACTTTCTACCAATTCAGTATATTAAGCTTGTTATCTTCTTTTTCATCTAACTAGTCTATGTACTTGTCCAATACTCTTATTTTCTAAAGCTTCTTCATCCATCTAGTACTTCTTGAATTTCATTGTGAATGCTATTGTACCTATACCACTTGAACCATTTTCTCCACCACTTCCCTCAGATGATTAACCACCAATTACATGATTGCCTTTTTTTCACAAACTTCATTGCCATAATGCTCGTAAAAAGCATCCAAAGTTTCTATTAATTTTGAAGAGAACATCTTAATAAGTTTCAAGATCATAAGAGTGCATCAAAATCATATACACAAAATTCAAGTTTGTACCTAGGATTAAGTACTATTATAATGTACATTATTATGTTCACTTTATTCACATTCCACAATACACATCATGTTTGGCCTTTATTTTTCTTGTCATTTCCATAATCCTTTCATCTATATTACTAATAAAGTTCATTGATTATGGAATGACAATTATAAACCTCATGAAAGGATCCATTTACATCACATGCAAAGAACCTAACATCTTTAGAGGGGTATCATAAAAATTCTCTAAGAAAGGTAAAACACATGGGTACATTTACAATCTTCTTCTTTTAGCAATCCTTTGTACTTATCACTCTGAGTTCTATCAGATACTTAGTGTTGCTACCTTTTAAAATATTAAAAACTTTTTCAAATCTCAAAGAGAATTCCAGCATCAAATATGTTGATTTCCACATTGTATCAACATCTAGAGACAAACAAAACTTTTCCTCAATTTTACTTCTTAAGTATAAGACTTAAACTTTTGCAACCTTGAAAGACATGACCTCATATGTTTTACCCCTAAAACTATTCAAAAGATAGAATCATAGGTATCTTTTCAAATGCCCCTTCACATTGAGATTCAAAATATAAGCATAACTGCGACGACCCAGATTTTCCCATGCATTTTTAGATGCAATATCTAATTCTTAAGGCGGGATGCATCCCTATTTGAAAACCCTTTTAGGAAAACCATGCAATGCAGCGGAAAATATTTAGTTTTAAACTCATTTTGAAAACCCCGAGTGTCATTTGCTTTCACAACAACCAAAGTAGTTTTTGAAAAACTTTAGAAATCATAAATGTTTTCCCCAGGTCTATCCAGTCATAGCACACACCCCAATTGTAAATAAATACAAATACATGTCCAAAGGGTAGAGTGTTTACTTACATGTATAATTGTCTCCTTTTGATTTTTTCTTACTTGTAGCACTAACATAGGTGTCCTCTACTCGTGGATGGAACTATCCTGAAAAATGTCAAGGATAGGGTGAGTATATACTATACTCAGTAGGAGTCTATCACTACTAGTTTTACAATGCATGCTATGTTTAACATCATATGCTCTTTAAAACATGTGCATGTTCGAACAATCATGTTCAATATCGATATTAAAAACCACTGTCGAATTGGAATACTGACAACTTAAATAATAACATAATCCAAGTCGAAAGTATCATATATATATCATAAACATAATGATATGCTTAAGATGCTCAACTGAATCCAACTCATGAATATCTGGTATGGTCAACCAACCTCATGTCATGCCATATGCATAATGCAAGTAAATCCTCAAACCATAGGGTCCAACTATGCACACGACCTCGTCGTCGTGTGGTCCTCGGGTACCTAAGGACACAGGGTCATATGCCTCCACGAGACATATGATACTTCGACCCAGTACCGTGACACTAGTGGTAGCCCCCTGTACCACATGCAGTCAAAGTAGAGACATACCCTTTTTGGGTGTGGTACCCATCCCACCTAATAGTGGTAGAGGCTGGGAGGCCACCCCAGACCTCTCGGCATAGCACCCACGAGCTTATTAGCCCAAATCATATACGATCAAACAAGCCAAAAACCTCTTTTCAAAACCTATCCTCTTTGGGTCCCTCACAACTGCCTACCCAGCTTCTTTTGGGCACTCCAGCATCTTTTGGTAACCCTCAAGGACATGCAATTTTTCAAGAACTCAATGCTCACAAATCATGCAATATATGCAATTGTTTGCAAAACATGTCTATGCATAATGTATTTATCATATGCATGCTGAATTCATTCATATGCTAAACAAGTGATAAAATAAGTCATGCTAAACAAGTCATATACTTATACTTAAAACATGCATCCTCAAAACGATCATGGCTCTTTTAAAAAGTCTAGTAGCGATAGAGCACCTACCTCAAAGTCTCCTGGAGTCGCATCGTTCATCACTCAACCCATCCCTGGGTCTCATTTATAAACTCCTGGGTATTAATGAATACAAGGAGTCCTTATCAATTTCAAACTATTTAGACATTAGATCGCTAGATCTGCCTTTTAGGGTCCATGGCCCTTGCCTAATTCATTGTCAGACTAGATCCTATGATATGGATCTATAATTCAATAATTAAACTCTGTAAATTGTCCTCTAATCCTAACTTTATAGTCTCATTGGGTTCGCATGTCCCAATTCCCAGGACACCCGTGCATCTTAGCTGAACTGCGATCGCCTCATGTGCGTACCCGGCCAAAGGCTGTGCCAGGGACCACGTTTTGCACACGCACATGCATGCTCAAGCGACGCGCTATGAGACGCATCTTGGATGGCATCGCATGGACGCACCTTTGGTGTAGCATGGCACGTCTTAGCTCCCAGGGCACCCTGTGCATCCTGGTGGAGCCAGGACCCGTGCCCCACGTCGCGCTTGCACCCGAAGGCCGCACCTGGGACAGTGTACACACTGTCATACGCTTGGAACCCATCCTAGGGACCCTGTCCCAGGCGCAAGTGGAGCATGGAGTCCCTGGGACACCTTGTTCGTGTAGGGCCAGCTGGAACCAGCTTGGTATGTTTTTCGGCCAGGAAATCCAACTGGAAAACTTACTGAAAACACTAGATCTAGCATGGATCTAGCCTGAAGGGAGGAAAAAAATGGAAAAGAAGGAAAAAAAACTTACCTCGGTAGTCGGAGATGGCGCTCCTCCTGTTTGCCTGAACCCTTGGTCACTGGAAAACTCAAAGAAGGGGGAAGCCCACCGTTCCGGTGCGACTAGAGGAAGAAAAGGGGGGAAAGAAGAGAGGGGAATGGGGAAATGGCAATGGCTGGCCTGACTTGGGCCTAGCCATTGCAGGAAAATGCAGGCCTAACTCAGGCCTGGCCATTGCCGAAAAATGCAGGGAAGCTGGGTTGAGAAGGGTTTTCGATTTTTGCCGAAACCCTAGTCCCAAAATGGCCAGAAACTCGTGATTTGGAGAGGGGGCAATAGGGCTTTTTATAGCCCTACTATGCCGATGCTGCCAATGGCGGTGGCAGATTTCTCTGGAAACTAGGGTTTCCAGAGAAATCTAGAGGAAGAAGATGATGGGGTGCCGTTATCAAAATGGCCCCCTGTGTTTTCTGCCTTTTTCGTTTTTAATTTAAATTATAGAAATACCCCTAATCTTTAAAGGCCATAACTTCTTCATACGAACTCCATTTTCGGCGTTCTTTAAGGCGTTGGGTTCCATTTTTCGAGTAGAATCTAATGGTACCAAGTTTCCTTTCAAATTCCTTTGTTTACTATTTTAAATAAGGTAAAACATTCAACACAGTTCATTTTGTATAGAATGTCCAATAGCGTAAATTGCTCATGCATGACAATAACACTTCATATATAAATGCTCACTTTTCAAGATGCTTTTACCCCAATCATTAACTCTTCTTTCTAAGTAGCCAATCCCAACAACATTAGCACTTCCATTGTCTATAGTCACCATATACAAATTAGCAATACCCTAATCAAGTAAATTTGTTTTCAATTTCCACTTTTGCAACCTTGAAAGACATGACCTCATATGTTTTACCCCTAAAACTATTCAAAAGATAGAATCATAGGTATCTTTTCAAATGCCCCTTCACATTGAGATTCAAAATATAAGCATAACACTTCATATATAAATGCTCACTTTTCAAGATGCTTTTACCCCAATCATTAACTCTTCTTTCTAAGTAGACAATCCCAATAACATTAGCACTTCCATTGTCTATAGTCACCATTTACAAATTATCAATACCCTAATCAAGTAAATTTGTTTTCAATTTCCTTAAAATTTCATCACTAGAAAGACCAAGAATAGCACTGAAGTTTAAAATTCTTTTATGAAGCTTCCAATCACAATTAAAATGAGCAACATGACACATATAGCTTAAATTCTGAGTGGATGTCCATATATTAGTGATGAGACTCTCTTTGACCCAAACTACTAGAAAATAAGAGTACTTACTCACTAGTATAATGCTCATAGCTATCTCTTGTTATAGTCCATCTAGAGAGAATTGCAACTATCTTTTGCATTACATTACAAAACAATTGAAAGCCCTCATTTTGCACCAATATAAAATGTAATTCATTAATGATGATCATCTTAGAAGAGTTTTCTTACATAACTATTGATCGAATTTCCATCTCACAATTAAACTATTATCCTCTCCCTCTTGTATGGCTGCATTCTTCATAAGGTGAAGTGTTTGTTGGCCCTTCTTTACAAGTTTTTTCTTATTATTAGATTTCTCGAACACCTCTTCAAGTGATTATTCATCCTAGTGGTGTGCTTAGATGCTTCCTAATTGATTTTCTTACTACAATAATTGCACGACACATGTGTGTTTATTTCATTTATCTTAGTGAAAGGTTTTCAACATAAAGAACATAGTACCACTTGTTTTTGTTTCTTACTCGTACCACTACAGGTAGCACTAGCTAACTCTATTTTTTTTTCTTTTTTTGAACTTCCTCAACAAGGTTCTTTAAAACCTCATTACTAAAACCTTCATTCTAAAAATAAAAATTGCATACACAGGTTGTAGGACCTAGAAAACTTTCTCCTTTTCCTTGAGTAGCCATTTATAAAACCTTTAAAAAATATTTAGTATAAATATATGTATATGCATATGATAGATACAAAGGCATTGTCCTAAGAAAAGCTTTCAATATTTATTAATTTTATATTTATTTTAATCTATTTAGTAAAGAGAATAAAGTAAACCAAATATTAAAGACAACTACTTGGGTGCTATGTTAGTTGTCCTTGGTCTAGGTCACTGAGAAACCTTTATTGAATTTTTTCCCCTAAATCCAAATGAATTGGTGATCAATTTATATAATGAGTTTATGGACTTCTATAAACCTTGATCATTATTTTGTTCTATGCACCATAAAAATTGTATGGATTCCTTGTTTCTATCTTTGGTAAAAAAGATAGCTCTTTTGTCACGAATCAAAATCTTTGCTTGAAGTGTGTCATTATAGTTAAAAAAAGAACAAGAAAAATGATAAATTAGAAAAAAAGAGAGAAGATTTTCTTGATCCACTCAACAAAATCCAATAGGAGAAGTACAAGAAATAGAAGAAATACTAATCTAAAACTATAAAAGAGACAAAGAGAACTTCACAATATAGAGAAAGATATTGGAACTGTAGCTTTGAAGAATTATTTATTTATTTTTTGGTTCAAGCAAATTAATAAAGAATGAAGAATGGCTTTGCGTGACTAACTTCCGAGGTTGATCATACACTAACTTCCGAGACTAATTTATACAATGCTTTAGCCATTCAAAAAACTATCTATGATTTTTTAAGCTATAACTATACAATAGTTTCAAGTTTCAACAATAACATTTATTAATTTTCTTTCTATAATGTTGTTTCTATTAAAGATTTTTGGAAAGACTAAAGTCACCCTTTCTCTTAAGAAAACAACTCTCTATCAAGATGAAGATATTAATGGATTTAAAAAAAAAAAGGAAAGCCCCATAATTCTATGTGTGTGTGTGTGTGTGTGCTAGGATGTGCATGTGCATATGCACTTGTCTGTAACTAATCAAGATTAAATAAAAGAAAAGAAGAAACATAAATAAGAATGAAATTTTATTACGATATGATCTACTAATACACACACACACATGTATGTATTTATGCGTGTGTGGATGAGAAAGGGTATCTAAATTATCAAATAGCTTGTTCCATGTCCCAGCACATACTTGTTGGGACAAGACTTATTTGTTCCATTCCCATACCAAGTGCTATTTGGGAAAGTATGTCCCATCTCAAAACCCCAAGTTTGTAATAAAGTTTGAGTTTTTCAGAAGTAGCAAGACATTTGTTCAGTCCTATCAACCAATGTTGGGTTGCAGCATGGAAAAGTGAAGCGCAACACCCTTGCTTGTGTGTTGCATGTAGGACTCACAATCAACGTTTAAGACCACCTCAATTTGGGCCAACATCCCACCAGAAGCACTCTTTTCTTTTTTTGAAAGTTTCTTTTATTTTTAATAAAAATAATTTAAATATTAAAAATACAAAACTATAGAGATGGGATCTAGAATTTACAAAAGTATGAAGGAATGCTTTATAAGGACAACAAGAACGATATTGAGATACTAAATTGCAAAATTGAACTTGTAGGAACCAAAGTGTCATTTGCAATTAATTGAGGGTACTAGATTATACTTTTTCCAAATTTAATATAAGGAATGATTGGAAAGATAATCTATACTGTAAGTAAAAGACCCATTAAAGGATGGAAAGTTGATGGATTAACCAAAACACATCGAGAAAAATGAAAATGGAATGTCATATTCATAAATATGTTAAAATAAAATGGCATATGGGAAAAGCCTAAAATATTAAAATGACTTTTAATAGTGGTAAATATTTGCCATTAAAGCTAATAAATATGCTCATAAAAGTTTCCTATATATAGAGGCCAAAATGCTAATGGATTCACCAAAACACTAAGAGAAAAATGAAAGTAGAATGACATATTAATAATATTATAAATATATATAGTATATGAAAAATATAGAAATATAAAAAATGACTTTTATTGATAGTAAATGTTCGCCAATAATGCTAATAAATATGATAGTCTAAATTTTCCTATTAAACTCTGCTTTAAATATCCATTGTCCAAATCACACACATGCACATGCACATGCATGTGATGTTTTATATTATAATCATGTTTATACTACTAAGATGGCATGTGGCTATGTGCATGTACAAAATAGGGGAGGGGAAAAATAGATGAAGATGTTGAGAAAAATAAGAAGAAATCTTGGTTATTTCAAGACTTTGCTACATGAATCTTATCTTTGGACATTATACGCCCATCTCAACGCAACATAAGCTAGATCATGCATGACCCATCTAAGAAATGACAAATATTGTCAGTGGTTTATGTCAGCCTAAATATGGGTTTAAATTGTGTTTTTAGCTTGATCATCTCATTTATTTCCCTTTTACTTTTGAGACCACCATATGATCTTGCCAACTGGCCTATAGTGCTTATTTGATTGGCAGGAAATGGACAAAATTTACTTTTTAAAGAGAAGAAACTATTTGTAGAAAGTGCTTTATAGCTTAAAATTGAATGATGCCAGAAACCTAAAATTTGTTTATGATTCTATTAAAAGAAACTATTCATGGAAAGTGTTTTACATCTAAAAAATGAACAACTCTAAAGACCCAAAAACTATTTATACTTGAATGTGGTCATTTGGTTTGTGCTATGCTAACCATCAAGAAAGATTAATTTAATCTAACTACATCTGCATGTTACATGTCTGTAATTGGAAAAATGGTTTGCTGAGCTACAACTTTGACAATGTGTGTGGTCAGTTACCAAAGTCTCTTGCTTTGGAAATCTTATTTACAGTGTAAATGTGTAAGATTAACATGTGCATACTAGAAACCAATACATATGAGGCCTCATGTTTGGAGATACAAAACCTATGGCATGGTGCAAAGATATTCTCAATTATACTACCTTATATACTATAATTTGGATAATACTTTTTAGGTGGTATAAAATTCACCCTAGGGGTACACAAGAAAACATATCTACTACCCCACATTATCTTTACTAACTATGAATTATCACATTATCTTTGTTGCTCTCCAAAATTCAATTCTTTACAATATATTCTTTGACTAGTATGTTTTATTTTCCACAATATTGATTCTTTCTCTATACAAGAGAATATGGCCTATGTTGTCAGAGAAGGTTAGGCTGCTTACAACGTGTGTCCAAAAGATAGCCTCCCAAGTTGAGCGATTCACATACTAAGAAGGGTTTAATTTTGCATAAAAACTACCCAATTAGTTATCCATGTGTTACATCTTATTGTGGTAAATTAGTTACTCATAACATGTGCATTTTTACGTAATGAAGCAAAAGTTTGATATTTTATAGGTTCAAAGGCTAATCCAAGGTAAGTATGTGATTAATCATATTTTTCTAGGATTTGATTAGAGTTTTTCACTTTTTGTAGGAAGAGAGATGATGATTCGATGCCAAGATTGATCAGGATGAAATTGAAGATCAAGATAAAAAGAATGAAGTCAAAGCTTAAAAGTCATCAATCCAAAGGTCAAGATCATCTTAGGGCAAGTAATGGATACTATCACAGGAGCTAAAGGTGACCAAAGTGGGCCCATGAAGTAAGTCATGTATCCTCACTATGTTTGCATGGAAGCCACATAAGCTACCTTAGCCAAATTCAAGCCATGAACAAGTTGACAAGCTAAGGAATTCAAGCCAAACCATTCAAGCCACTCAAGCCAAAGGGATGGAGCCATGAAGTTAAGATAAGAGAGCCATGAAGCCTAGCCAACGAAGCCCTCAAAGCCAATAAGATAAGCTAAATAGAAGGTTAGGATTGGAGGAAAATTAAGAGGATTATCCATGAGATTCTAAGGCATATTTTGAAGGAAATTAAAGAAAAATTCATTAGGATAAGTTGGCATGTGGACCAATAGGAAGAGTCCCTTTCAATTTTCATGTTTTCCCACCTTTTTATCACTTTCTACCTCATCACCAAATAACATCACGAATTTGACTTTCCATTCAAGAGTCATACCATTCTAAGACTTCTTCACCTTCTTAAACTCCCATCCCAACTAACCCACCAATCCCCATTTCCTAGAAAATCACTTAGCCAATAAAAAATTTCCCACCTCACCTCACTTTCCTATCTTTTCCTCACTCATGTCTTTCCTTACACTTTCCTACCTTGTCTCATTGCATATTTAATTGCTGTATAGTGGAATGGAATTGATGCTAGTAAGGGCCCCACAAGAACTCTTATAACATAAGGACTAGATTTCATCACCAGCTCCTTGGCCCACCTAAGAATCAATCAACATCCTTGTATATCACGATCCCAACCCTTGAACATTAATTTAAAATCAAGCAGAAAAAGACTTAGGGTACTAAGCTCATAGGACCCTTTTTAGAAGGACACAATCTATTGTCAACCTAGTGGCTTCTGAGCACTGTGGTTGTAGTGGGTGTCTTAAAGTCCAAGTAATTTTCCCAAGCCTTTCATTGACATTAGTTGAGGTCTAAAAGCCTCCTGACACAAGGATTGTATTGATCACTTTAGAGTAGAACCCAACTGGTAAGATGTACTCAAATCTGGACAAAAGGAAAAGCTGTTTAGATATAGGACTAAGAACTACCACCTATGTAGTAACACAAGATAATGAAGACACCACTTGATAAGCAACATACTAGGATTGGTTGTGCATCCTTTAGCTTAAGACTAGCATTTAGGTTGCATCATATAGTTAGGGTTTTCCATAAAAAAAGAAAGAAAAGAAACTCATTTATTGTATACAACTATTTGTTTCATTGTATACGTAGTTGACAAGAAAGGGCTATTAAGAAGGGATAGATTCAATACATCAATGGATATGATAGATATTATGCAAAGTCAATTTCTTACGATAATAGCTTCTATGCAAGCTACACCACAACCTCAGTACCATAATAACTATACCTATTCTAAGCATCCCTATCCCACTCCTTCATGGCCATCAACCTCCATATACAATGAACACTATCTAGAGCCAATGGATGCACCCAATGCATTCACACACCCTAGAAAATGTTATCCTAAGATAAATTACCAAGACTATAATGGATGGGCTAGGCATCATGAACAACCATAGTCTTAAGATTACCAATATCAGGAAGAACCACAATGGTCCCACCTTGGTCAGCACTACCATGATTATCATGAATATCTAGGTCAACCATTATGAGTTCAACCTACTTAGCCCTTTTTTAGTACTCCAATGACACAACAATACCAACCCTGCAAGTCATTTCCTTTACAGCATGAAGAACCACCATTAAAAGAGAGTATGTGGCAAATTTGTGAGAGAATAGATCAAATTCTGGCTACCATTACAAAGGAAAATGAGGAAATGAAATGCTAGAAGGAGGAATAGGAAGAGAAAATGAAACCAATATGGGAGAATACTAACAGAAATATTGCTGAATTTATAAAAAAGACTAAGGAAATGAAACAATTTGGGGATAATAAAGATCCATTTAATAATGATGATAGGATGAAAATATCTTATGATTATTTTGAGCCAAAAAATCCATAACCATCCATAGAAACATCCTACTCCGATATACTCAAACCATGTTCTAATCCTTGTCATGATTTTGATGAAGAGAATTCCATTGAACAAGAGAATGAAGTTTTAGAACCATCCAACCCCATTCCTCTAGAATTGTGTTCCTCTAATTTTTATGACTTTGATGAAGACACATCCATTGAGGAAGTTAATGAGTTATTTGATACTATGCATTTAGTGAACACTTCTTAATGGCAAGCCAGAGTATATATCCCTCTATAGCCTCAAATACTAATTGAGCCTTGCAAAGTCGAAGATGTACTTGCTTGGGACCTATAAACCTTATTTGAACAAACATCAAATAGTAATATAGGTCCACTTGAAACCTTACCTATGCCCACAAAACAGGAAGAAGAAGAGTCAGTTGATGTATTAACCCTACATCAACCAACTCTAAAGTACACATCAGAAGAGAATAAGGGTTTAAGTCTAACCATGTCCCCGTCTCTAGTAAGACAAGAACAACCAATTAGGGAAGGCAAAGTCAACTTATACCCCTATTTTAGGATAATGTAAGGGAAATGGAGGAAAAAGATGAATTGAATATGATGGTCAATATTCACCCTAAAATTATCAGGAATGGGACAATTCATCTCGAATTGATACCAAGAAATTCACATTGAGTCAAGATGTCATTGATTTACAACCACCTTAATTTTTGAGGAGGAGGAATTATATTGACTACCATGAAATACTAAAAATGGTGGATCATCAATATGGTTCCACAACATTCAAAATTGGGGTCGTTTAATATGTTATGTTGTTACCACCATCTAAAATTTCAAGAAATATATAGATTACTCGAGGTTCTGATGTGGATTGAGAAATCTTGCCATTTCATTCTTAGGATTAGGATTAGGAAAAATTAGTT
This sequence comes from Warburgia ugandensis, assembly GCA_035236585.1. Taxonomy (NCBI): domain Eukaryota; kingdom Viridiplantae; phylum Streptophyta; class Magnoliopsida; order Canellales; family Canellaceae; genus Warburgia; species Warburgia ugandensis. Next base: position 31,241,066 of record CP141127.1, on the reverse strand, counting down.
TAACTAGCTAATCTAAGTTTAGATGGTTAGATTAGTTATAGGCCATGTTTGGTTAAAGATGTTAAACTTAGTGCTCACTGGGAGGCAACCTAGGATTTTTTAGACACTTTTATTATTCTGTAGTAATCTTTCATCGTTTAGATGTCTCAAATTTCAAAACATTGAGGACAATGTTTAGTTCAGGTTGGGGTGTGTGGATATACATGAGATTTTTAACTTTTCTTGTAGTTTTGAAAATTTTAGAAAAAAAAATTGAAGTCCTTTATAAAGATAAGAAGTTAGATTTTTTGAATATTTTGCTAAATTTTTTGAACTTTAGCTTGTTAATACAATTGAATACAATTAGTTCACTATTTTATTCTTTTTTTAAAGTATTTCATTAAAAATTAAACTCGAAACATTAATTTCTCAAAATAGCTATATATAGTTTAAGTTGAAGTAAAAAATATAATTTAGAGATATTGATAAGTGGTTAATTTTGTATAAAAATCACCCAATTAGTTACCCATGTGTTAAAACTTATAGGGGTAAATTAGGTTTATAGACCAAAATTTGTAACATGTGCATTTTTTACCTAATAACCCAAAAGTTTGTTATTTTATAGGTTTAGGAGCTAGTCTAAGGTAAGTATGTGATTAATCATGCTTTTTTAATATTTAATTTTATTTTTTGTAGGAAGTAAGATGGTGATTTACCAGTTGAGATCAATCGGGATGAAATCAAAGATCAAGATCAAAAGATTGAGTGAAAGCCCCAAAATCATCACTTCAACATAAACCAAAGTCTAAGATCATCAGTAATGGATGTGATTAAAGGAGCTAAAGATGGCCAAAGTGGGCCCATGAAGTAATTCATGCATTCCCACCACCTTTGCATGGAAGCCACTTAAGCCACCTTAGCCATATAAGCCATGAAAGAAGGTGGCAAGCTAAGGAATTCAAGCCAAACCATACAAGCCACTCAAGCCAAGGAATGAAGCTAAGAAAGCTTCCTAAGCTAGCCATGAAGCATAGTCAAAGGAGCCTTCAAAGTTAGTCATCTAAGCCATCAAGCTAACTAAATGGAAGGCTAGGATTGGAGGAGATTCAAGAGAGTTATCCATGAGATATTTTGAAGATAATTAAGACGAATTTAGAATAAAATGACATGTGGACAAATGGGATAAGAGCATTTCATTTTTAGTATTTTCCTCACTTTTTCCTTAGTTTCTGCCTCACCCTTAAGATGCACCACGAATTTCCATTGTAGAGTTGCAACTTTGCAAAACTCTATTTCACTCCCCCTCTTAGGGAGCTTCCCAATCAACCAAAATCCTCCACCTAACAATATCCATCTCTTTCCCATCCAATAACCACCCACTTTCCTACTTCATAGGAGTTTAAACATCTTTGGAAAGGGGGAGACATCCCTTCCTAAAAAGGTTGTGTCTCCCACCTACCCCCATCCCTAAGGGAGCCACCTCCTTCCAAACACTTTCCTAATTGATATCTTACCCTTTCCCCCATCCTCGTCATTCAATTTAACACACTTTAATTCCCATCATTACTTAGCATTAGGACTACCTAGAAAAATTAAGAGAACAAGCATAAAAACCCAGCAACCTCCAAGCAAATGAGGACTTTTCATTGAAGGGAAAAAGACATCTCCTCCTTTGGAAAGAGACACCCTCTTCCTACAGCCAACTTTAATCTCTTTTGCTTATTATTTTGTGGACTCTTTGTGTGTTGCTACTTCATTCCAAGGTGTATTCTTCTTTCTCAAGTGTTCAACCTAAGATTATTGGGTTTTTTTTATTCATCTTTGAAGATTGGTTAGCTTACTTGTTCTTTTAGCTGGAATTTACTTCTTTTCATGCTAGTTTGCCTTGTTTTCCTTTATCTTTCTTTTCTTTTAAAATGAGGATTCAAGGTTGGTTTTCCCTTGGAGTGATAGCCAAGGGAAGTCATCTTGAATCTATTTTTCCTCTTTACCTTTCATTGCATCTTTGTTCTCTTTCAGCCCTCTTGATTTCCAGCTTTGTTTGCTTAGGTTCCATTGGTTGTTGCCTTAGTTATCCATAGGATTTTCCCTTGATTTCAAGAATGTTAGTTCATGTGTGATTGTTGAAACAATTGAAGAAGAAATTGGATTGTAATTTAGGAGTGATTAAGATTAAGTGAACATCATTGTAATAGTATTTAAATTTCAAATTTAGATTACATGTATGGGGTATTATGTTGAAGAACTTTTGATTTGATTCAATGAAGTTAGTTGAAATTTTTTATTCATACTTGCATCCAGCAGTCAATTATTTTTGTTATTGAATGTTTGATTACATTAGAAGTGATTAATTCCATGTTTTACATGTTCTATTTATTGAATATTTCAATTACCTTACTGCTGGAATTTCTTTGCGTGATTGGTGTATGTTAATTTCCAGCACCACACAATCACGTTCACTTGATTTTTTCAAGATCCCAACTAGATTTTTACATAGCTTAATTAATGTTAGAATAAGATTTCTTGCTTAGGTTTCCAAAGTAGTTGATTAAATCCACTCCTATCCAATGAATTATGCATACCATTCCATGGTTACATGCATGATGGTTGGGTAGTTTTTCTTTCATTGTTTGTTAGTGGTAACGTCTCCCTTAGTTCTCTTGTTTAGTTGTAGTTAGATTCCATTATTTTACATCTTAGTTAGTTTGGAAAGTAATTAATTTTTTCACACTTGTTAAAGTAGTTGATTCGGTTGCTTAGTCTTCTTAGTTTTGCATGATTAGGAAAGTAGTTTGTTAAAGCATGTTTTCCATAGATGAGTTGTTAATTTCAGGTTTAGTAAAGTTCGTCTAGGAAAGTTGATAAATTGCATGTTAGAAAATTTTTTAATTAGGAAAGTCATCAAATTAGAAGTTTTTAATTTTAGAAAGTGCATGTTTTAGGAAAGTTTTCCATTTAGCATGTTTCTTGTTTTTTCTTAGTTCAATTTTAGGTGTTAATTTCCAATTCTAGTTTAGGTTAAAAATATGTAATGACTCCAATTTTGTAACATTAAAATCCCAAGTTAGCAATGAAAAGTTCAGTTTTTGAAGATAAGGGTATTTTGGTCATTTCACTATTCACCCTAACTAAACCCAGAAATTTAGTCCTAAAAATGGTACCATTAGGATCGTCTTGGAAAAAGGAATCTAACAAGATCAAAATCACGCAAAGCGGAGTTAAAATGAGCAAGTTATGGCCCTTTGAAGTTCAGGGGCAAAAATATAATTTTCACTAAAAAATGGATTTAGCCTGCAAAACACAGGGGCCCGTTTTGATACCGGCACCCCTCATCTTCAACCTCCTAGAGGGTTCTAGAATGGTGGTGATTGGAGGAGAAATCACCACCATTCTGGAGGTTTCTCCATTGCCATTCAAGGGTGGTGAGAGCCCCCTCCAGAACCATCTTATAGCTCTATAAATAGAGCTCTTGCGGCGCCTCTAATGGTAGCCCAAAAGCTTGGGAAAAACCCATTTTGGATAAGTAACCAAGAGGAGAAACGTGGAAAAAAACCCAGCAACGAGCCAGGTATGCCTAAGATCCCTTAAAACCCGTCTTCACATTAGTCTTAGGCTCAGTTTCCCTAAGTTTTTGCATGAAAAATCATGCAAAAATGGGCCCTGGAGAGTCACCAAGGACCCAGGGATGATCCTTGGGTCGCACTGGTTCGACAGGGTCGAACCAGGGCATCCCAAGGACGCCTCGGTTCCCCAACGAACAGAACGTCCCCCCATGGACGAAACGCGTCGTCCGTGTTTGAGAGAACCAAACGGGAGCATCCGTGGACGCACCTGCAAAATGAAAAACCAGACGGGAAATCCAGCACGTCTGCAGACGCGCCCATTAGGGCGCATGCCGCTGACGCACAGCGCGCTAGCATTCTGGATTTTCACCTCTTAAAGGCCTTTACGTACATGTGATACTAAAAATCTTATAACTTGAGATCTAAAGCTCTGATTGAGGCGTCGCAAAAGGCGTTGTGTCTGTGTCGATGACGCGGATACACCCAAACTATAAAATACCCGATCAAGGCCCAATCCAAGGTGGGCACGACCCTTAGGATAGGATGGTGGCGTGTGACCACTAGACCTTTGGAAAACGGATGATACCAAGGCCCAATTAGGACCTTAGGACACCCATAGGCATTGGGATGAACCCTTAATGCCTAAGTAATAAGACCAACCACTCTAAAACCTATAAAAGATAGGCCCAACTAACCTTGATTCCCCAAACCATGTTCAGGAGCATATGAGGACAAAGGGGTTAGTGCGACCTAGCCAAGTAGGTGCTCTATCGCTACTAGAGTTTTAAAAAGAGCCATGACTATTTTGAATGCATGATTTAAGTATAAATTATATGACTTATTCTTGTTTAAGATATAAATGAATTCAGCATGCATAGGATAAACACATTATGCATAGACATGCTTCGTAAATAATTGCACATATTGCATGATTTGTGAGCATTAAGTTCTTGCAAAAATTGCATGTCCTTGAGGGTTACCAAAAGATGCTGGAGTGCTGAGGGCCAGGCAGTTGTGAGGGACCCAAAGAGGACAGGTTTTGAAAAAAAGAGAGGTTTTCACTTGTTTGATCTAATTATGATTTGGGTTGATAAGCTTGTGGGCGCTATGCCGAGAGGTTTGGGTTGGCCTCCAGCCTCTACCACTATTAGGTGGATGGGTACCACGCCCAAAAAGGGCAACGTCCTTACGTCGATTGCATGTGGTACAGGGGGCTACCACTGGTGTCACAGCACTGGGTTGACGTGTCATAAGCCCTGTTGAGGCTATGACCGAGTGTCCTCAGGTACCCAAGGACCACACGGCGGCGAGGTCATGGGCATAGTTGGATCCTATGGTTTCGTGGGCTTATTTGCATTGCATATGGCATGATATGAGGTTGGTCGACCATACCATACTAGATATCCATGAGTTGGATTCAATGAAGCATCTTATGCATATCATAATGTTATGATATATATATATATATATATATGATACTTTTGATTTGGATTATGCGATCCTTTAAGTCGTTAGTATTTCGGTTTGACAATGGTTTTTAATTCCGATCTTGAACATGAGTGTTCAACCATGCACATGTTTTGAAAGAGCATATGATTTTAAACATCTCATGCATTCTAAAACTAGTAGTGATGGACTCCTACTGAGTATAGTATTATACTCATCCAATCCTCAACATTTTTCAGACACAAAGCAAACACTTAAGGGCAAGGAACGCTTGTGACAAAAGACAACCAGACTAAGTGCAAGTAAGTAAACCCCTACCTTATCTTTCATTGTTACTTGATTGTAGTTACTCTCTATAGCTGAGGCTGTGACTAACACTTTCTTGGGAATAATGTTGATTTAAAATTATGCCATGGCTAGATAAATTGAAAAATGTGTTTTGACACTCGGGGTTTTCATGAAAGATTGTTTTCCAAAACAAAAAAGATTTTCATGCATTTCAAATTTATAAAAGAAAGAGATCTCGCCTTTTTATCAAATTTGCATCATATAAAAACCCGGGTGGTCACAAAATATCTCTTGAATTTTGGCTAAGTTAGATAGTTTAAAGCAAGGACCACTAGCATCACATTAGTTCAACTCCTTTTGGGATCAACCTCATTAGCATACTGTATTGCAAACAATTCCTGTGCTTGTGAGTTTTATTTAAAACAACAACAAGTTTTTGGCATTGTTGCTAGGGAGCTGCAAATAAATTGTGTAGTGTTCAATACTTTAGGTTATTTTCCTCTAGTATAGGATTTGGGTGCATTAGATTAGGGTTTTTGCATAATTTTGCATACTTTTTTCATTTGTTGCTACTTTTCTCATATTGACCATATTTCTTTGATTTTTGTGTGAGGGAAATCGATAAAGGAGTGATGGTGATCTTGTGGGCCATAGCTTCATCATAGATTAGCTTTTATTGCTTTCCTAGATTAGGATTTGAGTGAAACTTGTAGTGAAGCCCATTGTAAATTGTAATTTCTATATTATTTAATTTTATATGGGTTGTAATAATATGGGGCAAGTGTGGGGTATGGTGGCCCACATTTGATCATCATTGGACCCCTCACTGTATGTATCTCTCACTCAAATTTTAATTTTTAGGATAATTTGCATTTGAATGTTAGTATAATTCATGTAGATTAGGACCATTCATTGATAATGTTGCATATTTACTTAGGATTGTTGCAATAGAGCACCTATTTAACCTTGGTTGGATAGCATATAAGTTGCATTAGTTTGCTCTTGTATTGCATTGCATATTTAAAGCTTTATGGTGAATTAGTAATAGTAAGGGCCCCAAAGGAACCCTTATAAGATAAGGATTGGATTTCATCCCCAACTCCTTAGCCCACCTAGGAATCAATCAATATCCTTGTATGCAACGATCTCAACCCTTGAATATTAATTTATAATCAAGTAGAAAGAGACTTAGGGTATTGAGCTCATAGGACCTTTTTGGAAGGATGAGATCTGTTCTCACTTCAGTGGCTTCTAAGCAATGTGGTTATAGTGGGTGTCTTAGAATCCAAATAAATTTCCCACTCCTTTTGTTGTCATTAGTTGAGGTCAAAATGCCTCCTAACACAAGACTTGTATTAACCACTTTTGAGAAAAACCTAATTGGTAAGTTGTAGTAAAATCTGGACAAAAGGACCAGTTGTCTAGATTTAGCTCTAAGAAGCTACCATCTACGTACTAAGCAAAGATTATCAAAACACTGCTCAATTAGTGCTTACTAGGATTTGATTACACATCACATAGGGTTAGAGTCAGCATTTAGATTAGGGCATTTAGTGTAGGATATTTATGCAAGGGCATGAATCTTAGAACCTAAAGCTAACACCTTTCAACCCAGAGATTCAAACACAACTTAAGACAAGGGGAAAGAAACCAAGTTCCTATCCTTATGGCTAAACCACCAGTAGAGGTCAACCGCAAGGACATTAAAGAAATTTTTATGCACCACTACAACTCAACACTCAATCTTACATAGCTTTACCTCCTACAAATGCTAACCACTTTGAGTTAAAGTAGGGAGTCATACAATTGCTCCCCACTTTTTATGGTCGAAAGTAAGAAGACCCCTACCTACATATTAAGGAGTTCCTTGACATTTGGGCACATTTAAGTTCTGAAAATTTATGAACGTTTCTATTAGGCTTAAGCTATTCTCGTTCCCTTTGAAGGAAAAAGCTAAGTCAAGGTTTAATTCCTTGGAGGTAGGTTCTATCAATACATGAGACCAATTATCTAGAGAGTTTTTGAACAAGTTATTCCCTATTGACAAAACAAATGCCCTTCATTGTGAAATTATTAATTTTCAACAAAGGGATGATGAACAATACTACGAATGTTGGGAATAATAGAATGAAATGCTATAGAAGAGCCCACATCATGGATTCAAAAAATGACAGAAAATTCAATACATCTATGTAATGTTGATGCCTCAAAATAGACAAATGTTAGATGCAATAAGTGGAGGGACCCTCATGCTAAAGGATGAGAGTGAGGCTTGGGAGGTTTTTCAGACTCTAATAGATAATTTCTAGCAATGGGATTATTCAAATAGAAGAGAGAGAATAACCAGCCCACCAAGGGAGAGGGTCTTTATGAGATAGGGGGACATACTGATCTATCCCATAAACTTGACTCTGTACTAGCAAGAATGGACAAGTACAATTGTAGAGCAGACAATCTTGAAACTATGTTTCAATACTTTATGGCTACCTCATCCCTTAAACCTCCATGGGAGGTTTGTGCTATATGTTCTAGCCCAGTTCATATAACCATGTCTTGTCCATAAAATAGAGTGCTGAATGACTATCTTGTTGACCAAATGAATGCATTAAATGCATATTACCAACTTAGCAACAACTTGTATTTTGAGACCTACAACCCTAGATGGGCTAGGCATCCCAACTTTTGTTGGTCAAAGAATAACTATTGAGGGGAGCCATCTATGAAACCCCTACCAAAAAATTTCCTCATAAAGCTATAGTTCCCCAGTAGCCACTTAGCTTGTAACAACCTCATCAACAAAAGAAACCATCTTTCAAGGAAAATATTTAGACCATTCTTGAAATTCTTTTAAAAGAAAATGACAACACTAAAACGGCTTTACACCAATTTCAAAATGATAGTAGACATTCAACCCATGCCAACTCTCAGGCCGTAGCCAAGTTAGATATGCAGGTAAGCCAATTGTCAGCTAAACTTGTGACGACCCAGGTTTTTATATGATGCAATTTTGATAAAAAGGCGAGATCCCTTGTTTTATAAGTATGAGATGCATGAAAATCTTTTTCTTTTGGAAAACAATCTTTCATAAAAACCTCGAGTGTCAAAACACATTCTTAAATTATTTAGCCATGGCAAAGTTTAAATCAATATTATTCCCAAGAAAGTGTTAGTCATAGCCCCGGCTATTAGAGAGTAACTACAATCAAGTAACATTGAAAGATAAGGTAAGGGTTTACTTACTTGCACTTAGCTTGAGTGTCTTCTATCACAAGCGTTCCTTGCCCTTAAGTATTTACTTGGTGTCTGAAAAATATTGAGGATTGGGTGAGTATATACTATACTCAGTAGGAGCCTATCACTACTAGTTTTATAATGTATGAGATGTTTTAAAATCATATGCTCATTCAAAACAGGTGCATGTTTGAATACTCAAGTTCAACATCGATATTAAAATCCATTGTTAAACTGAAATACTAATGACTTAAAGGATCACATAATCCAAAATCGAAAGTATCATATACATATATATATGTCATAACATCATGATATGCATAAGATGCTTCATGGAATCCAACTCATGGACCTCTAGTATGGTATGGTCGACCAACCTCATATCATGCCATATGCAATGCACATAAATCCATGAAACCATAGGGTCCCACTATGCCCACGACCTCATCGCCGTGTGGTCCTCGGGTACCTAGGGACACAGGATCATATACCTCCACGGGGTATATGACACTTCGACCCAGTGCCGTGACACTAGTGGTAGCCCCCTGTACCACATGCAGTCGAAGCAGGGACATGCCTTTTTTGGGCGTGGTACCCATCCATCTAATAGTGGTAGAGGTTGGGTGGCCAACCCACACCCCTCGGCATAGCACCCACAAGCTTACTAGCCCAAATCATGTACGATCAAATAAGCCAAAAACCTCTTTTCAAAACCTGTCCTCTTTGGGTCCCTCACAACTGCCTGGCCTTCGGCACTCCAGCATCTTTTGGCAACCCTCAAGGACATGCAATATTTGCAAGAACTTAATGCTCATAAATCATGCAATGTATGCAATAGTTTGCAAAACATATCTATGCATAATGTATATACAAAACATGTCTATGCATAAAGCATTTGTCACATGCATGCTAAACAAGTCATATACATAAATCATGTATTTGTAAAACAATCATAGTTCTTTTAAAAGAATCTAGTAGCGATAGAGCACCTATCTGACTAGGTTGCGCTAACCCCTTTGTCCTCGAATGCTCTTGAACATGGTTTGGGGAATCAAGGTTAGTTTGGCCTATCTTTTATGGGTTTTAGTGTAGTTGGGTCTTATTACTTAGGCATTAGGGGTCAATCCCTATGCTTATGGGTGTCCTAAGGTCCTAATTGGGCCTTGGCATCCTCAGTTTTCCAAAGGTCTAGCGGCCACGCGCCACCATCCTATTCTAAGGGTCATACCCACATTTGATTAGGCCTTGATCATGGATTTTATAGTTTACATGTGTCCGCGTCGTCGACACAGACACAACGCCTTTTGCGGCACCTCAATCGGAGCTCTAGATCTCAAGTTATAAGCATTTTAGTGTCGCACGTACATAAGGTTTCCAAGAATAAAAAGACAGAATGCTAGGGCGCTGTGCGTCTGCGTCGTGCGCCTCGGCTTCCTTAAGGAACAAAAAACCCGTGTACCGCTAGTGTGCTGCATGTCTGCGGCGTGGGCCTCAGTAGGCGCATCTACAGATGCTCCGGGTTTTCCACCCGACTGTCTCTTTTGTGAGCGCGTCCCCGGACGCGCCCGTTTGGTTTTTCAAACTGGACTACGCATTACGTTCCGACTGGAACGTTTTGTTCGTCTGGGGAACCGAGGCATCCTCAGGACACCCTGGTTCAACCCTGTCAAACCAGAGCGGCCCAGGGGACATCCTTGGGTCCTTGGTGGCTGTCCAGGGTTCCATTTTGCATGGTTTTTCATGCAAAAATCTAGGGAAATTGATCTTAGAACTACAGTGGAGATGGGTTTTGAGGGATCTTGGGCATACTTGGCTCGTTGCTGGGTTTTTCTCCTTGTTTTCCCCTCTAGGTCACTCCTCCACAACGGTTTTCTCCAACCTTTTGGGCTGCCATTAGAGGCGCCCAAGAGCTCTATTTATAGAGCTATGAGAGGGTTCTGGAGGGGGCTCTCACCGCCTTTGAATGGCGGTGGAGAAACCTCTAGAATGGCAGTGATTTCTCCTCCAATCACCGCTGTTCTAGAACCCTCTAGAGGTTGAAGATGAAGGGTGCCCGTATCAAAATGGGCCCTTGTGTTTTTGCAGGGTAAATTCGTGTTTTAATAAAATTACATTTTTGCCCCTGAACTTCAAAGGGCCATAACTTGCTCATTTTAACTCCGTTTTGGGTGATTTTGGTCTCGTTGGATTCCTTTATCTGAGACACATCTAATGGAACCATTTTTAGGACCAAATTCCTGGGTTTAGTCAAGGTGAATAGTGAAATGACTAAAATGTCCTTATCTTCAAAAACTGATCTTTTCATTGCTTAACTTGGAACAAAATTGGAGTCATTACATTCTTACCCCCTTAGGAGAATTTTTCCCCTAAAATTCTACTATCTATACAGTCAAAAGATCTCGGGGTACTTTTCTCTCATTTCTGACTCCGGTTCCCAAGTCTCTTCTTCCATGTGCTCATTTCTCCAAAAAACTTTGACTAAGGGTATGTCCTTGTTCCACAGCTTCTTACTCTTATGATTCCGGATCTCAACTGGTCTCATCTCTAGCTTGAGATCCTCCGTCAACTCTATGGGTACCTTCAACTACAGCTTTTGAAGCCTGGGCTTGACTGGAAGTGAGGGCAAAGACACGTCCTTGGCTTTTTGGAACTTGATCTCCTTTACGCTCTTCAACTTCCTTTTTAGAACAATCCCTAGCAAAATGTCCTGGTTCTCCACAAAGATAGCAAGTGATGTTGGAAATGGGACATGGTTTGCCTGAATGATACCTGTTACACTTAGGGCATGTCTTCCAGTCTGGTCTTCTTTCTTTGTTTTCAAACGGCTTCTTGAAAGGTAGCCTGGGTTCGAAGGACTGAAATAGTCTCTTTCCTTTATTTCCTATGGTGTTGATGTTCTTAGTTTCCTTTATTGCCTGGTTCCTTTGATAATCTTTTTCATATAGGGAGGCCATCTCTACGGCTTTGGCTACTATGGAAGGTTGGAAACCTAGAACTCTACTCCTGAGTCCTAGGTTGAGTCCATCTACAAATCATTCTGCCGCATCTTCCTCATCAGCACAAGCACGTGGTGCAAATCTTCGGAGGCTGATGAATCTACTTTCATACTGTTGGACAGTCATATTTCCTTGTTCTAAGTCCATAAATTCTTTTTCCTTCTGTTTCCTTACATGTTTAGGATAATATTTGTCGTTAAAGACCTTTTTAAATTCTTCCCATCCTATTGTTTCTCGCTGATCAAAATAAGTTCTTTCCGCTGTTTCCCACCAAAAGGTAGCTTCTCCCCTAAACACAAATGTGGCCATGGGCACTTTTCTTTCTTTAGCTATGTTCATGGCTTTAAATATCTTTTCAATGTCAATTAACCATTTTTCAGCTGTAGATGCTTCATCTTCTCCTGTAAATGAGGGAGCTAGTTTCTGAAATCTTTCTAGCTGAACCTCAGTCCTATCTATTACTTTATCAGGGGAAGGATCTTGGGGGGTAGGAGTTTGGCTTTGACTATTAATGTATTGTCCCATGTTTTGTAAGAATTGTTGGAATAACTCAGCCATCCCATTGCCCGACCCAGTGGAGTCCATTGGTGGGGCTTCAGGTCTTGGAGCATTGCTTCCTTTCTTCCTAGGCATCTGTAATCACAGGGTAATTCACCAAACCTTAGTTTGTGTTATCCTATTACCCCTTACTCTTTCATGGATGAAACTTGATTATAAGTTATTCTCCTCATAACTGGGCTGCGAGTAACGTTAAACGGTGCTCTGATACCAACTGTGACGACCTGGGTTTTTATATGATGCAATTTTGATAAAAAGGCGAGATCTCTTGTTTTATAAGTATGAGATGCGTGAAAATCTTTTTCTTTTGGAAAACAATCTTTCATAAAAACCCCGAGTGTCAAAACACATTCTTAAATTATTTAGCCATGGCAAAGTTTAAATCAATATTATTCCCAAGAAAGTGTTAGTCACAGCCCCAGCTATTAGAGAGTAACTACAATCAAGTAACATTGAAAGATAAGGTAAGGGTTTACTTACTTGCACTTAGCTTGAGTGTCTTCTATCACAAGCGTTCCTTTTCCTTAAGTATTTACTTGGTGTCTGAAAAATATTGAGGATTGGGTGAGTATATACTATACTCAGTAGGAGCCTATCACTACTAGTTTTATAATGTATGAGATGTTTTAAAATCATATGCTCATTCAAAACAGGTGCATGTTTGAATACTCAAGTTCAACATCGATATTAAAATCCATTGTTAAACTGAAATACTAATGACTTAAAGGATCACATAATCCAAAATCGAAAGTATCATATACATATATATATGTCATAACATCATGATATGCATAAGATGCTTCATGGAATCCAACTCATGGACCTCTAGTATGGTATGGTCGACCAACCTCATATCATGCCATATGCAATGCACATAAATCCATGAAACCATAGGGTCCCACTATGCCCACGACCTCATCGCCGTGTGGTCCTCGGGTACCTAGGGACACAGGATCATATACCTCCACAGGGTATATGACACTTCGACCCAGTGCCGTGACACTAGTGGTAGCCCCCTATACCACATGCAGTCAAAGCAGGGACATGCCTTTTTTGGGTGTGGTACCCATCCATCTAATAGTGGTAGAGGTTGGGTGGCCAACCCACACCCCTCGGCATAGCACCCACGAGCTTACTAGCCCAAATCATGTACGATCAAATAAGCCAAAAATCTCTTTTCAAAACCTGTCCTCTTTGGGTCCCTCACAACTGCCTGGCCTTCGGCACTCCAGCGTCTTTTGGCAACCCTCAAGGACATGCAACCTTTGCAAGAACTTAATGCTCATAAATCATGCAATGTATGCAATAGTTTGCAAAACATATCTATGCATAATGTATATACAAAACATGTCTATGCATAAAGCATTTGTCACATGCATGCTAAACAAGTCATATACTTAAATCATGTATTTGCAAAACAATCATAGTTCTTGGTGGCTCTGCAGGGCTCCATTTTGCATGGTTTTTCATGCAAAAACCTAGGGAAATTGATCTTAGAACTACGGTGAAGATGGGTTTTGAGGGATCTTGGGCATACCTGGCTCGTTGCTGGGTTTTTCTCCTTGTTTTCCCCTCTAGGTCACTGCTCCACAACGGTTTTCTCCAACCTTTTGGGCTGCCATTAGAGTTGCCTAAGAGCTCTATTTATAGAGCTATGAGAGGGTTCTGGAGGGGGCTCTCACCACCTTTCAATGGCGGTGGAGAAACCTCGTGAATGGCAGTGATTTCTCCTCCAATCACCGCCGTTCTAGAACCCTCTAGAGGTTGAAGATGAAGGGTGCCCGTATCAAAACAGGCCCCTGTGTTTTTGCAGGGTAAATTCGTTTTTTAATAAAATTACATTTTTGCCCCTGAACTTCAAAGGGCCATAACTTGCTCATTCTAACTCCGTTTTGTGTGATTTTGGTCTCGTTGGATTCCTTTTTCTGAGAAAAATCAATGGAACCATTTTTAGGACCAAATTCTTGGGTTCAGTCTAGGTGAATAGTGAAATGACTAAAATGCCCTCATCTTCAAAAACTGATCTTTTCATTGCTTAACTTGGAACAAAATTGGAGTCATTACAGAACTGCATAATAAATGAAAGGGTTAGTTCTCTAGTCAACCCATCCCTAACCCCAAGGGCCAATTTGAGATATAGTCAAGTTCTCAAAACCTTAACCCTGGTGAGGATGCTAAGTCTATAACCACCCTTAGGTGCCGTCGTCACATCGATAGCATAGTAGGGCAGGCTAAGGAAACTACAAAGGAGAAAGTGGCAACCAAAACACATGAGAAAGAGAGAATACATGAAAACCTTGTGGAGCCTACAGAGGAGGCACCCTATGTGCCTAGAGTCCCTTTTCCTCAGTCATTGAACAAGGCTAGAGGGGGAACAAACTTCATCTAGTTAATGGAGGTATTTAAACATGTCCAAATCAATATTCCATTGCTTAATGTAATTAAAGGCATTCTTGCCTATTGCAAGTCCTTAAAAGAGCTTTGCACAATAAAAAGAAAGTTAAATGTATAAAAGAAAGCTTTCCTCATCGAGCAAGTTAACTCTTTGATTCAACACAAGACCCATTGATGTTTAGAGACCTAGGTAAACCAGTTCTATTATCTAGTTGATTTCATTGTATTGGACACCCAACCTGTATTTGATCTTGGTAGTTAGATTTCGGTCATCCTTGGAAGTCCATTCTTGGAGACATTCAATGCCCTTATTAACTATAGGAATGGAGTAATACAATTATCATTCGATAATATGAAAGTTAAGCTAAATGTCTTTAACATCGATTAACAACATTTAGACCCTAATCATTCTTGTAATATCAATTTCATCAAGAGTCTAATTATTGACATTCATCCACCATTGTCCATCTCTGATCCACTAGAGGCTTGTCCCATGCACTTTAATGGAGAATTTGATCTAAACAAGTCTATTGAGGAGGTAAACAACCTTTTGGAAGCTTCTGGAATGATGAACACCTCCAAGTGGGGTCCTTACGTGGAGCCACTCCCACCTTCTGAATTTATCCCCATACCCTCAATAGAGAAACCACCATCTCTGGACCTAAAACCCTTGCTTAAAAACTTGAAATATTCATAATTAGGCCTAGATGAAACTTTACCTATGATAATAGCATCAAACTTAGATAATGAATAGGAGGGTAAGCTTTTGGATGTCCCTAAGAAACATAAAACTGCTCTAGGGTGGATGATAGCAGACATAAAAGGGATTAGTCTAACTATCTGCATGCATAGGATACACTTAGAAGAAAATGCAAAACCTTTTAGGTAAACTCAAAGACAACTTAATCCCCACATGAAGGATATGGTTAGAGATGAAGTCCTAAAGCTTCTAGATATTGACATTATATATCCTATCTCTGATAGTACTTGGGTTAGCCCCGTTCAGGTTGTACCCAAGAAATCCAAGGTCATGGTAGTAAAAATTGAGCATAATGAGTTAGTACCCACCTGCACTTTCTTCTACCCTTCATTGACCAAATGCTAGAAAGGTTAGCTGGATATATTTATTACTATTTTGTAGATGGATATTCTTGTTATAACCAAATTCCTATAGCACAAGAGGATCAAGAGAAGACCACCTTCACTTGCCCTTTTAGAAACTTTGCTTATCAACGTATGACTTTTGGGCTTTGTAACACTCCATGTACATTTCAAAGGTGTATGTGGAGCATTTTCTTTGATATGGTAGAAAGGTTTCTTGAGGTATTTATGGATGACTTCTCAATATTTAGGTTATCATTTGATGAGTGCCTGCACTACTTAAAATTAGTTCTAGCAAGCTGTCAGGAGAAAAAACTTGTTTTAAATTGGGGAAAGTGTCACTTTATGTATAAAGTGGGATAGTTTTAGGCCACATAATATCATCCAATGGGATAGAAGTTGATAAGGCAAAAGTGGATTTAATACCAAGCTTCCTCCATTAAGGAGATTATGTGTGATGTGTCATATTATTCCATGTGAGCTGTTTTGGGACAGTGCATCGATAAACTTCCCCATGTAATAAATTATGCTAGCAAAATACTAAATGATGTGCAACTCAATTATTCGATCACAAAGAAAGAGTTGTTAGTTGTAGTGTTTGCTTTAGATAAGTTTAGACCTTACTTGTTAGGGTTTAAAGTTATAGTGTACTAGAATCACGAGCTTTAAAGTACCTCCTTTCTAAGAAGGATGCAAAACCTATGTTGATCCATTGGATACTACTGCTATAAGAGTTTGGCTTAGAAATTTGGGACAAGAAAAGTTCAAAAAATGTTGTAGAGACCACTTATCTAGACTAGTGGTGGAGCATACTAGCGATCACATGCTTGTAATTGAATCCTTCCCAAATGAACAGTTATTACATATTTCCTAGTTTCCTTGGTACTATGATATTGTTAATTATCTTGTTATAAGACAAATGCCTAATCATTGGACCAAACAAGATGAAAATAGGTTTTTGACTGAGGTTAAATATCTTACTTGGGATGACCTATGCTTATTCAAGTACAATCCCAATTGGTGATTAGGAGATGCATACTAGATAGTGAACATAATCAAATCATCTCCATTTGTCATGAACATGCATGTGGGGGCCATTTTAGCTTGAGAAAGACAACTACAAAATTTTTTGCAGTGTTGTTTTTATTGGCCTACCATATTTAAGGATGCACATGTTTACTGCATAGCATGTGTGGGGGGTCAAAGACTAGGTAGTCTAGGAAGGAGACATATGATGCCCTTAAACCCAATACTTATTGTAGAGCCATTCGATGTTTAAGGAATAGATTTCATGGGACCCTTTCCTAATTCTTTTGGAAATCTTTACATTCTAGTGGGAGTGGACTATGTGTCCAAGTGGGTGGAGGCTATACCTTACAAAATCAACGACCACAAAGTCATGGTCAAGTTCTTAAAAGAAAATATGTTTGCAAGGTTTCCTACTCTAAGAGCCACAATAAGTGATGGGAGAAAACACTTTTGTAATAAAGTGTTTGAGAATTGAATGACAAAGTATGGTGTCAACCATACAATAGCTACCCAATACCTCCCTCATATTAGAGGCTTAGGAGAGCTATCCAATAGGAAGATAAAGTGGATTCTAGAGAAGACAGTCAATCCAAGTAGGAAAGACTGGCCTATGAGACTCAACAATGCTTTGTGGGCCTATTGTACAACATATAAAACCCCTATAGGAATGTCACCTTACCGCCTGGTCTATGGAAAGGCGTGCCACCTACCAATAGAGTTAGAGAAGAAAGCATATTGAGCTATCAAAAAGCTCAATTTTGACTTAGATTTTGCTAGGACCCACTAGAAACTCCAACTCAATGAGTTGAAAGAATTGAGGAAAGATGCATATGACTCTACATAATTATACAAAGACTGGATGAAGTCAACAAATCTTAAGAAAATCCTTCACATCTGGACAAAAGGTCTTATTGTATAACTCTAAATTGCATTTCTTCTCAGCAAAACTCAGATCTAGATGGATCGAACCTTACATAGTACGCATAGTCTATCCTCATAGGGTCATCGAGATTGAGAAGGATGGAGAAATCCAAAAAGTCAATGGTCAGAGTTTAAAACACTTCCTAGAGATACCTAATCATGATATTGATGAGATACAATTAGAGGCACCTCAATATGATGACCTGTAACACCCCAGATTTTTAAGACATTTTTTTATAATAATAATAATGGAATTTTTAATAGTAGCATTTGGGATCCCATGAGAAAAGTTTTATTTAACATTTTACTAAAACATATCTTAAAAACTCCGGGAGTTAGTTTTCCTTTCTCAAACAGCATACATATAAATAAAACAATACGTGTATCAATCAATGTCAAATAAATTGGAGCCTTTATTTTAAATCAAATAAATGTCCAAAACACAATAATAATATGGTCTAGGGTCTATCCATCATAACATCCCATATAAATGCCCAACATATGTCCACACATCTCAATCAAATCCAAAATATAAAGTATGCAGTCCATAATTAAATTCAAATGACAATCTTGTTTATTGACTCACATCACTGTCTAAAACTATAGGAAAAGTAATCTTCAGCATCTCTCACGGTTTCTCAACAGCCTTGCCTTTCCTCTTATCGCGCTCGAGATCTAAGGCATTGCAAAACAAAGCAATGCCTCAGCAAGCTATCACTTGTGTAGGTACATAGACAATTAATGTAATAAATGAAATAAATAATTAACAGTACTGATGAAAAGTCTATCATTTATGAAAATAGCAGTATCATAAGTCATGTCCAAATAAATGCCAATTTATTCCATATGCTAAAACATGCATTTCATAGAGTTAAAACATGACATGAATCAATGTAAATGGGCATACAAGAAGAATAAGGGCACCCTAAGGTAATGGGTCCCACAACATCGCACTAACATCACTGATCATGAGTACTCATAGCCAACCTCTGAGTGTCATCATACCCAGGCATACTATCCATAACCATGCTCATCATACATGCACACATAATAAGAATATGGGCCATCATGCCATAATGGCAACCCTCCATGGGTATCAACCACCGCCGCTCTCTATAAACACCATAACGAAAGACTTAGCGTCTGTTCCCATGGAAAGGCTCAGACTGGTAGTATGGACTATCCATGTTACTAAACCCCTACCGAATGCTATCTATGGGCAGGTGTCTATCATATCACAATATCATCACATCACAATCTCGGAGGGTGGGTGGCCAGCCCTATCCCTCCTAGCATGAAGCCCACTGGGCGAGAGCACCTGTCATCAAATATAAAACATGGAAATCATATGTATATCCTAAAACTCAAGAGCACTCATAGCTCGAATTCCCCAAGACATGCCCCTCATCCTGGGGTTAGCCTATAAAAGGACCAGATAATAAGCCTCTGTTCTTATTTCCATGTAAATCCATGCATTTCCTACATATAGTAAGAAATAAGTCTCTATTTAAGCCTAATTAATTAACATCATGCTTATAAAAACATTTGAAATAAGTTTGTTCAATAAAAGATTTCAATTTGGAATAATCATAATGTACTCAAAGTCGCATGAAGTCCATGATAAATGAGAATTGCAATTTAAAACACAATCACACATGATGCTATGTTTAAACATAGTTTAAAAATCAAGGCAAAGCATTAATTGTCGTCACCTACCTCAATGTGAGACCACTAGCTTGCTAATGACTCCCTTTAACTGGTATATTCAAGTGCACCTGTACATGTCACACCACTATTTAAAAATTTTTCCAAATAAAAAGTGGTCATTTATAAGTTTTTAAGTTAAAACTAGGTCTACATCATCAATACGGTCACAACGCCTCTTTCGGATCGTGATTTGGATCTCTATAGCTCTCAGAATTCAATTTTAAGTGAAAATACTTCATAAATTAATATTATTAATTTATAGGGTGTTGGGCGGGTGCACTGGTTTACATCGGCAGCCCCGGTTTACACCGGGTTACGCCGGCGCCTAGTTTACACTGGATTGCATCGACGGTCCCTGTTTACACCGGGTTACACCGGTGTCCAGTTTACACTAGGTTACACGGGCGGCCCTGGTTTAGACCGGTGATGTGGAAACCAGCACCGGAGAAGACGACCGGCTTCCGGTCATCTCCGGTGATCCTACAGGTGTCCAAATCACTTGGTTTCCAAGCCATTTTGTTCAAAATTTTGTCTAGTTTCCATTTCTAGCATCCTTTTGCATTTATTTCTCCAAAATCTATGTTTTTTAAATGGTTTTTCCCAAGTTCCTAAAAACCTCCCTAGGTACCGATTTTTGCTTTTTTAGGACAAACCCAGCGTTGGATCTCTCCCAAATTTGAAGGGTTTGATCTTGGGTCTCTTATGCACTAGTTGGACGGTGTGATTTTCAAACAGACGTGGTTTCATCCATGAAATCATGCTCCAATAGTAGCGTACACAGAGTTCCCAAGAAAAATCTAATTTTCCTGATTTTAAATGGTTTCTAATTATTTTTACCTATTTAATAAATACTGAAATTAGGGTTTAAGGCTTACCTTGCGTCTAGCTGGGGTTGCTAGTCGTTGTCTGGCGTTGTTGGAGTCCCACTCACCGGAAAAACTCAAACTTTGCAGGGCTAGGGTTCTAAGTAAAAACTCAGAGGAACGCTCAAGGTGGAGTATTTTGGCTCCTGGGAAAGGTAGATATAGGATTAGAGTTCTAGGAGAAAGGAAACTCTTCCTTTCATGCCTCTTTCCATGGTCTCTCCAGCAATTTCGTTGGAACTAGGAGAGACGTGTGGAAGACGGGGGTGCCATTATCAATTTGGACCCCTATGTAACATGTCTCTGTCAAATGACTAAAATGCCCTTACAACTTCAACAGCTCCTAACTCCCTCGTTTGAGCTCCGTTTTTTGTGTTCTTGGTGGCGTTGGAATCCTATTGATGAGCACTTTCAAATTCTTAAGTTTTCAAGAAAAATTTCCGTCTATAAATTTTTAATTTAATTAATTTAGTAATTTCTTAATTTATACTAAAAATTAAGGATATTACATCCTTCCCTCCTTATAAAAATTTCGTTCTCGAAATTTAACTACACACCTCTATGTAAATAACTCTGGATGGATCCTTCACATCTCCTCCTCTATTTCCCAGGTAGCCTCCTGTAATGAAGGATGCTGCCAAAGGACTTTGACCAAGGTAATGGTCTTATTCCTTCACTCCTTGACTTTAGTATCCAATATGCGCACTGGTGTCTCCTCAAACGTCATATCAGTCTGTAGATCTCCTGGGATCTACTCCAACACATGTGAGGGATCTAACATGTATTTCCTCAGCATAGACACGTGAAAGACGTCATGTACATTTGCCAGTTGTGGTGGTAAGGCTAGCTGGTATGCCACTGACCCAACTCTGCGTAAAATCTCGAAAGGTCCAATATACCTGGGGCTAAGCTTCCCTTTATTTCCAAACCTCAACACTCCTTTCATAGGGGAAACTTTCAAGAATACATGCTCACCTTCAAAGAACTCTAAGTCTTTTCGCCTCTTGTCTGCATAACTTTTTTGTCGACTGTGAGCTGTCAATAACCTTTTTCGGATGAGTTGGACTTTCTCTGCACACTCTTCCACTAACTCAGACTTCACCATGCATCTTTCTCCTACATCGCTCCAACATAAAGGTGACCGACAAGGTCTTCCATAAAGTGCCTCATATGGAGCCATACCAATACTAGCGTGATGACTATTATTATAGGCAAATTCCACCAAAGGTAAATGATCTTCCCAGCTACCCTTCCAATCCATAACACAAGCTCATAGCATATCCTCAATAGTCTGGTTGGTCCTCTCGCTTTGTCTGTTTGTTTGAGGATGGAAGGCTGTGCTAAATTTCAGTCTCTACCCTAACGCCTCTTGCACGCTCTTCTAGTATTTGGAGGTAAATCGCATATCTCGATCTGATATAATCGTCAAAGGAACTCCATGTAGACTGACGATCTCCTTCACATATAATTTTGCCAAACTATCCTCGGTCTGATTCTGTCTGATAGCAAGGAAATGAGCGGACTTGGTCAACCTATCCACAACAACCCATATCATGTCATGGCCGCTAGTGGTCTTCGGAAGACCCAGAATAAAGTCCATGGTAATATGGTCCCACTTCCACTCAGGAAGGTCCAGTGTCTGGAGTAGTCCTGATGGACGCTGGTGCTCAGCCTTAACCTGCTGATAGGTCAAACATCGTGCAATGCACTCTCCAACATCCTTTTTCATACCGTTCCACCAGAAATGCCTCTTGAGATCCTGATACATCTTCGTACCCCTAGGATGAATTGTATAAAGGGACTGGTGCGCTTCTTGAAGTAACTCACGCCTCAATTCGTCATCTGCCAGTACTACCAACCTTCCCTTAAATCTGACTCCTCCATCTGGTCCCCGTGAAAACTCTGTCTTATCTATTAGATCCTGTGTTTCCTTATCTTGGTCCTGTGCCTCTAAGATCCTGTTAAAGAACTTTGACCGAGTCATCAAATTGGCAATCATCACACCCGATTTCCTACTCGGGGCATCTGTAATGACGTTAGGCTTCCCAGGATGGTACTGTATGGTGAAGTCGAGGTCCTTGAGATACTCCATCCATCTGCACTGCCTCATGTTCAAATCACTCTAAGTAAAGAAATACTTGAGGCTCTTATGATCAGTGAATACCTTAAATCTCTCACCATAAAGATAATGTCTCTAGGACTTCAATGCAAATACCACCGCTGCTAATTCTAAATCATGAGTTCGGTAATTTACCTCATGTGTCTTCAGCTGTCTAGACGCATAGGCAATTACCTTCCCATGTTGCATCAACACTGCTCCTAATCCCTTGCCAGAGGCGTCGCAATAAACCACATAACTTCCTACACCTGATGGTAAAGTCAATACCGGAGCAGTAGTAAGTCTCCTCTTGAGCTCTTGGAAGCTCTCCTCGCACACCATGGTCCATACGAATTGAGTGTCTTTCTTGGTCAAGGTTGTTAATGGTAACGCGATCTTAGAGAATCCCTCTATGAAACGTCGATAATATCCTGCCAAACCGAGAAAACTACGTATCTTAGTCACTGTCTTGGGCCTCTCCTAATGTAGTACTGCCTCAACCTTTGCTGAATCCATGGCTACTCCCTCTTTAGATATGACGTGGCCTAAGAAATGCACCTGGTCTAGCCAAAAATCACACTTACTGAACTTGGCATACAACTGATGTCGACGAAGTGTGTCCAATATCGTGTGTAGATGCTCTCTATGTGCCTCATGACTAGGAGAATAAATCAAGATGTAATCAACGAATACAATCACGAACTTATCCAAATAAGCTCGAAAAACTCGGTTCATTAGATCCATGAACACTGCAGGTGCGTTTGTCAATCCAAACGGCATCACTAGGAACTCATAATGACCATTGCGACTCCTAAAAGCAGTCTTCAAGATATACTCTTCTCTAACCCTCAGCTGATGATACCCTGACCTCAGATCTATCTTGGAGAACACTTGTGTTGATTGAAGCTGATCAAATAGATCATCTATGCATGGCAAAGGGTATCGATTCTTTATAGTAACATTGTTCAGCGACCGATAGTCAATGCATAGTCTGAGTGATCCATCCTTTTTCTTTACAAAAAGGACTGGTGCTCCCCATGGTGATCCGCTCGGCCTGATGAAGCCCTTATCCAATAACTCTTGCAATTGTACCTTAAGCTCTCTCAACTCTGCTGGAGCCATCCTGTATGGTGCCTTAGAGATAGGCAATGTACCCAGCACCAAGTCAATGATAAAGTCAATCTCCCTATTTGGCGGAAATCCTGGTAATTCCTTAGGAAAGACATCAGCAAATTCACGGACAACATCAATCCCGTCAAGCTGTGGTTGCTCCTTGTCCTCAACCGTCACATATGCGAGGAATGTGTTACACCCTCATGCATAAAATCATGCCGCCTTCATAGCAAAGATGATGCATGTACCTGACTGATCTTTCCTACCCTGGAACATTATTTCTGGTTGCCCAGGTATAAGAAAAGTGACTCGCTTCTTTCGGAAATCTACAATAGCCCAATAGTTGGCTAACCAATCCATCCCAAGAATAATATCATAGTCTACCATGTCTAGTAAGATGAGGTCAGTATCCATACTCACGCCTGATATCTCTATAGGTATTCCTCTAAGATATTCTGTAGTCTCTACTGTCTCTCCCACATGTGTCATAATATCTAATCCAAATGCTAGTTTGGGTACACATACATCAAGGCAAGATGCAAAAATACATGATATAAAAGAATGTGTAGATCCTGTGTCAAAAAGAACTTTGGCATGTCGATTTGAGACTAGAAGAGTACCTTCTACAACCTGGTGTGATGCCTGTGCCTATCCTAACGTGATGGCAAATGCTCGTCCCTGTCTATGTGGTGCATTGGCTGTCTCTGTCCCCATCTCTGTCTGCCTCTCTGTCTGCCCCTTAGGACAGTCCTTCATGAAGTGGCCGATGTCTCCACAGTTGAAACACCAGTATGGCTGTCTCTGGAAAGGTGTATAGGGCTGTCGCTGTGGTTGGGGCTGCCTTTGCTGCTGTGGCCTGTCAAATCTATTGCACCCTTGCCCAGAGTGCCAACCCTTGCACCTATCACACCTCTTCCTCTCAGTATCTCTCTTAAATTTTGCCTGTGGTGGTTGACCTGATGCACCATGTGTCTGCATAGCACCAAACGGCCGCTTGCCCTTAAAGGGCTGGAACGCACTCCCTCTAGTCTTGAGAGAGTTCTTCTCATGCATGGAAGCCATGTCAGCAGCATCTCGCACAGATGTAGGTCGTGAAGAGATCACCTGATCCCTCAGCCAAGGTGTCAACCCATCCACAAATCTGTCGGTTGCCTCTGTGTCTGAGTTGTGTAAATCGGTTCAAATACTGCTGAACCGTCATGTCCCTTTGCTCCAAAGTGGAAAACTCCTTCTTCATGGACTGCAATGCATGGGGTGGAAAATACTGAGTGTCGAAAGCCTGTTTAAAGGCTGCCCATGTCATCGTCTCGGTCAGATCTGGTTGAGTGAGTGTGAAAGTCTACCACCAGAAGCCTACCTCACCCTTCAGTAGGTAAGAGGCTACTCTGACTTGATCCTTTGGTGAGATCTTCATAGTGTCGAATGTCCTCTTCGCCTCAAATAACCATCGCTCAGCCTCCTCCGTGTTACCATTGTTATAAAAGGGTTTCACCATCTTTTGAAACCTCTCTAATAATTTGTCTATCTTCTTAGTGTCACTCATAGCATCGCCCTCCGTGGCTCTAGGTATTGGTGATTCCTGTACTGGTTGTGAGGACTGAACTGACGAAACTATGGGTGCCACTTGAGGTGGTGGAATAGGTCTAGGGTTAGCAGCATCAACAGCTGTCCTAACCTGCTGCTGTATAAGTGGTACTAGTCCTGACATTAAACGATTCAATAACTCGGCATCTCGATCCCCTTGATCATAGGACCCAACAGGTGCTGCCACGGGTGTAACAGGGGTAGATCTTGTCCTTCTTCGAGGAGCCATCTGTCAAAAGTTTTAAATGTCACTAAGTGTAAGTTCCTCTCTTTACACAATTATGGACTGTTACTCACATATAAATGGACATTCGCAGGGATTATGATGGACTAGACTGGGCTCCGATACCAACTTTGTAACACCCCAGATTTTTAAGACATTTTTTATAATAATAATAATAATAATAATGGCATTTTTAATAAGAGTATTTGGGATCCCATGAGAAAAGTTTTATTTAACATTTTACTAAAACATATCTTAAAAACTCCAGGTGTTAGTTTTCCTTTCTCAAATAGCATACATATAAATAAAACAATACGCGTATCAACCAATGTCAAATAAATTAGCGCCTTTATTTTAAATCAAATAAATGTCCAAAACACAATAATAATATGGCCCAGGGTCTATCCATCATAACATCCCATATAAATGTCCAATATATGTCCACACATCTCAATCAAATCCAAAATATAAAGTATGCAGTCCATAATTAAATTCAAATGACAATCCTGTTTAATGACTCACATCACTGTCTAAAACTATAAGAAAAGTAATCTTCAGCAGCTCTCACAGTTTCTCAACAGCCTTGCCTTTCCTCTTATCGCGCTCGAGATCTAAGGCAGTGCAAAACAAAGAAATGCCTCAGCAAGCTATCGCTAATGTAGGTACATAGACAATTAATGTAATAAATGAAATAAATAATTAACAGTACTGATGAAAAGTCTATCATTTATGAAAATAGCAGTATCATAAGTCATGTCCAAATAAATGCCAATTTATTCCATATGCTAAAACGTGCATTTCACGGAGTTAAAATATGAAATGAATCAATGTAAATGGACATACAACAAGAATAAGGGCACCCTAAGGTAATGGGTCCCACAACATCGTACTAACATCACTGATCATGAGTACTCATAGCCAACCTCTGAGTGTCGTCACACCGAAGCATACCATCTATAACCATGCTCATCATACATGAACACATAATAAGAATATGGGCTGTCATGTCGCAGTGGCAACCCTTCATGGGTATCAACCACCGCCACTCTCCGTCGACACCATAACGGGAGACTTAGTGTCTGTCCCCATGGAAAGGCTCAGATCGGTAGTGTGGACTATTTGTGTTACCAAACCCCTACCGAATGCCATCTATGGGCAGGTGTCTATCATATCACAATATCATCACATCACAATCTCGGAGGGTGGGTGGCCAGCCCTATCCCTCCTAGCATGAAGCCCACCGGGCGAGAGCACCCGTCATCAAATATAAAACACGAAAATCATATGTATATCCTAAAACTCAAGAGCACTCATAGCTCGAATTCCCCAAGACATGCCCCTCATCCTAGGGTTAGCCTATAAAAGGACCAGTTAATAAGCCTCTGTTCTTATTTCCATGTAAATCCATGCATTTCCTATATATAGTAAGAAATAAGTCTTTATTTAAGCATAACTAATTAACATCATGCTTATAAAAACATTTGAAATAAGTTTATTTAATAAAAGATTTCAATTTGGAATAATCATAATGTACTCAAAGTTGCATGAAGTCCACGATAAATGACAATTGCAATTTAAAACACAATCACACATGATGCTATGTTTAAACATGGTTTAAAAATCAAGGAAAAGCATTAATTATCGTCACCTACCTCAATGTGAGACCACTAGCTTGCTAATGACTCCCTTTAACTGGTATATTCAAGTGCACCTGTACATGTCACACCACTATTTAAAAAAATTTCTAAATAAAAAGTGGTCATTTATAAGTTTTTAAGTTAAAACTAGGTCCGTGTCGTCAATACGATCACAATGCCTCTTTCAGATCATGATTTGGACCTCTATAGCTCTCAGAATTTAATTTTAAGTGAAAATACTTCATAAATTAATATGATTAATTTATAGGGTGTTGGGCAGGTGCACTGGTTTACACCGGCGGCCTTAGTTTACGCCGGGTTACACCCGTGCCTAGTTTATACTAGATTGCACCGGTGGCCCCGGTTTACACCGAGTTACACCGGTGCCCAGTTTACACTGGGTTACACGGGCGGCTCCGGTTTACATCGGTTTACATCAATGATGTGGAAACCGGCGCCGGAGAAGACGATCGGCTTCCGATCATCTTCGGTGACCCTATAGGTGTCCAAATCACTTAGTTTTTTAGCCATTTTGTTCAAAATTTTGTTTAGTTTCCATTTGTATCATCCTTTTGCATTGATTTCTCTAAAAACTATGTTTTTTAAACAGTTTTTCCCAAGTTCCTAAAAACCTCCCTAGGTACTACTTTTTGCTTTTTCTAGAGAAACCCACCGTTGGATCTCTCCCAAATTTAAAGGGTTTGATCTTGGCTCTCTTGTGCACTAGTTGGACGGTACAATTTTCAAACAGATGTGGTTTCATCCATGAAATCACTCTCCAACAGTAGCGTGCACAGAGTTCCCAAGAAAAATCTGATTTTTCTAATTTTAAATGCGTTTCTAATTATTTTTACCTATTTAATAAATACTGAAATTAGGGTTTAAGGCTTACCTTGCGTCTGGCTGGGGTTGCTAGTCATTGTCGGAGTCCCACTTGCGAGAAAAATTCAAACTTTGCAGGGGTAGGGTTCTGAGTAAAAACTCAGAGGAACGCTCAAGGTGGAGCGTTTTGGCTCCTGGGGAAGGTAGATATAAGCTTAGAGTTCTAGGAGAAAGGAAACTTTTCCTTTCACGCCTCTTTCCATGGTCTCTCTGGCGATTTTGCCGGAACTGGTAAAGACGAGTGGAAGACGGGGGTGCCATTATCAATTTGGACCCTTGTGTAACATGTCTCTGTCAAATGACTAAAATGCCCTTACAACTTCAATGGCTCCTAACTCCCTCATTCGAGCTCCGTTTTTTGCATTCTTGGTGGCGTTGGAATCCTATCGACGAGCACTTTCAAATTCTTAAGTTTTTTGGAAAAATTTCCATCTATAAATTTTTAATTTAATTTATTTAGTAATTTCTTAATTTCCATCTAAAAATTAATTTATTTAGATTACTAACTTTGCACTCATCATTACGTCTACTTGAAGACATAAAACATAGTGCCCCTTGGAGGCAATCTAGATATATTTTTTTTTAAAGATTAATAGAGAGGTATGACTTAGAGACTCGGAGGAAAATTAGTGGAGACCTATAAGTAATTCGATAGTTTCTTCAGTGTGCATAACTTAGTGTGATCTTATTATCCTTGTTTTGGTTAACTATCAAGAATAAATAGTAGTAATAGTTTTATTTCTAGAAATTTAATAGAATCTAATAGGCTTTAGGAAACCTAGTGAATGAGATAGGCCATCCTTGCTCACCTCAGAGACATAAAACCTACCTAGTATATCATACCACTAGTTAGCCCTTTGAACCTATTATTAAGTCTTTTCTTTCTTAACCCTGACTACCTTAACCCCAAATAAGTCAGTAAAATAAACATCCATTACCCATTATCAAAACGAGTAGAGTTAATAGAAAAATTCAATAAAAGGACAAACGTCAAAGAAGTGAAAAATATCAAAGTGTTTACATAGAAAAAAAAAAAAATTCTTTCAAAGAAAAAGTAACACAAAGAAAAGAAAGAAAAAGAGTACTATTAGAAAAAAAAAGTGATGAAGGAAAGAGAAAGAAAAATACAGAAGATATATTCACTTCAAGTACAACCAAAAGAAACATTTTCCTAATAGATATTCATAGAATACCTCTACTCAATTTTGAACCTTTGAAATCCTTATACCCTTCTTTTCTAAACCGGTCCTAAGCCCATGTCTCATCCTAGTAAAAAATTTGTGGACCTTAGGTGGAACATAGCCTCAAAGAGGATATAAAAAGAAGGAATTAAGGTAAACTACCCTCACTATTCTTGGGGATATCATCCACTCTTAAGGATCACTTTCCTTTGTCTCATTAGTACTTAAAAAATTTTATGTGATTCATTAGTCTTTTTGGACTTGGTCACATAATGAGAGAAATATCTTTAAACCTTATCTAAGAACTTCATTTTTGAGAGTATACCTATGAGAATTTTAGGTCAAGACATATTTCCAATAGAATTTAAGTATATCTAGTTAGAAGTCATGACTTATGTGGTTGTTCATACACATGCACACGGAGAGATAATTAAATGAAATGTCTTTAATATATGGATAACTTGTGGAATTGTCAGTCATCTCTATTAAGTTGTGAAAAATTAGTATAGTGCTAATGAAAGAAGATTATCTAAGATAAAATAGGAGACACAACCTTATAAAATTTTGCAGGCATATTTACTGCAAACCCTAATGAGGTAAAACCCATCCACTAGGGGTAACTTAGGGGTTTAAGGGCTTGTTGCATGTGCTAAATGCAATCATGAGTACCTACGAAAGTGGCACCTTGTATTTATTTTTGTAAAATGATTTTTTCATTTTTTTCTTAGGAGGAGAAAATTCTGGTTGGGAGTTGTGATAAGTGTTCAATTTGAATAAAACAATCCAATTAGTTACCCATGTGTTACAACTTATAGAGGTAAATTAGGTTTTTAAACCAAAATTTGTAACACATACATTTTTTACCTAATAATCCAAAAGTTTGTTATTTTGTAGGTCCAGAAGCTAGTCTAAGGTAAGTATGTGTTAATCATATTTTTCTAAGATTTAATTAGGGGTTTTTACTTTTTATAGGAAGCAAGAAGGTAATCCAACAACTATGATCAATTAGGATGAAATGGAAGATCAAGATCAAAAGATCAAGTCAAAGCCTCAAAATCATCACTTCAACATAAACTAAAGGCCAAGATCATCTTGTGGACTAGTAATAGTTGTGATTAAGTGTAATGATTACATTTTTGTAACCTTGAAATCCCATGTTGGTAATGAAAAGTTCACTTTTTGAGATAAGGGTATTTTGGTCATTTCACTGTTCACCCTGACTAGACCCAAAAATTTGGTCCTTAGAATGGTACCCTTAGGTGCGTCTCAAAAAAAGGGAATCCAACAAGACCAGAATCACCCAAAACGGAGTTAAAATGAGCAAGTTATGGCCCTTTGAAGTTCAAGGGCAAAATTATAATTAAATTTAAAATGAATTGGCCTGAGAAAACAGGGACCCGTTTTGATATGGGCACCCCTTTCTTCTTAAACATACTACATCACCGACATTCTAGAATGTCGGTGTGCAGGGGGGAAACCACCGCCATTCTGGAGGTTTCTCCACCGCCATGGAATGGCGGTGGAAAGCCCCCTCCAGAACCCTCCTTAAGCTCTATAAATAGAGCTCTTGGGTGCCTCCAATGGCAGCCCAAAACCCTGGGAAAAACCAATCTTGGAGTTGTAGGCAAGAGGAGAAATCATGAAAAATACCCAGCCATGAACCAAGTACGCCTTAAACAACTCCAAACCCATCTCCCCCTCAGTCTTAGGTTGAATGTCCCTAAGTTTTGCATGAGAAACCATGCAAAATGGGGCTATAGGGAGCCACAACAAACCCAGGGCAGGTGCCCGGGGCGTTCTAGTTTGACAGGGTCGAACCAGGGTGTCCCGAGGATGCCCAGGTCACCACAAAACCGAAACGCACCCAATGCGTTAAAGGGAAACCGACGGGCACGTTCGTGGACGCGCCCGCCGCTAATGCGGGACGCGTTAGCATCCTAGGCGCTCGCCTCGTGTGTGCCTGCGATGGTGATGCCGCGCGTTCCACGTAAGCGGAACGCGCAGCTTGATGATGCTCGGGAGCGTGCGACCGCACGTGCACGCTAGTCGCCGCTTGACCGAGACGCACCTGCATCCCGAGAGCGGTGATGCAGGGCCTGTTTTGGGCCTTCTATGTATTCTTAACACTAAAATACCCATAACTTGAGTTCTATGACTCCGATTGAGGCGCCGTGAGAGGTGTTGTCCATATTGATGGTGCGGACACACCCAAACCATAAAATACCTGATCAAGCCCCTATCTAAGGCTAGCATGACCCTTAAACCATGATAGTGGCGTGGAGCCACTAAACCTTTGCAAACCTGACTATACCAAGGCCCAGTTAGGGACCTTAGGAGGCCCTTAGGCATGGGAATGAACCCTTAATGCCTAAGTAGTGAGGTAGACTATTCTAGAACCTATAGAAGTAGGCCAAGCTAACCTTCTTCCCCTAAACCATGTCTAGGAATGTACAAGGACAAGGGGACTAGCGCGATCAAACCAGGTAGGTGTCTTATTGCTACTAGACTTTTAAAAAGAACCCATGATGCTTTGAGAATGCATGTTTTGAATCATGGTTGCTTTTCTAATGCATGTTTTAAGTTTTTAAGTTACATGTCCTGTGTTTATGTATATATCGTATAAACTTACATTACATCCTTATGCACATGACCTGTTTAGCATGAATTGATTTCATAAATGAACTTAGCATGCATATGAAAAATACATTGCGCATATATTGCGAAGACATGTGTTACATGCATAGACATGTTTTGAAAAAGGATTCTTATCTGCATGATACATGCATAGACATGTTTTGAAAAAAAAGGTTCTTGCCTGCTTGATAGTATATGATTTGGGCTAGTAAGCTTGTGGGCGCTATGCCGAGAGGTTTGGGGTGGCCTCCCAGCCTCTACCACTATAGGTGGAAAGGGTACCACACCAAAAAGGCTTTTCCTCACTTTGATTGTTGTGGTAAATGAGGACTACCACTGGAGGTGTCACGGCACCCGTCGAAGTGTCATATGCCCCATGGAGGCTATGACCGAGAGTCCCTAGGTACCCGAGGACCACACGGCGCTGAGGTTGTGGGCATAGTGTGACCTATGTTTTTGAGGATTTACTTGCATGCATATAGCATGACATGAGTATGGTCGACCATAGATCCATGAGTTGGATTCAGTTGAGCATCTTATGCATATCATAGTATATGTTTGTGATATGTATGTTACTTTTGACTTGGATTATGTGATTCTTTAAGTCATCACTATTCTATTTTGACAATGGCTTTTAATATCGATATTGAAGATGAGTGTCCAAACATGCACATGGTTTAAAGAACATATGGTTTAAAACATAGCATGCATAGTAAAACTAGTAGTGATAGACTCCTACTGAGTATAGTGTATACTCACCCAATCCTTAATATTTTTCAAATACAAGTAAACACTGAAGGACAGGATACACCCATGACAGAGGACATGCAAATTAAGTACAAGTAAGTAAACCCCTACCTTATCTTTTAGTGAATGTTACTTGATTATAGTTACTCTCTGTAGCTGGGGTTGTGACTAACACTTTCTTGGGAATAGAGTTGATTTAAAACTTTTCCATGGCTAATGATTTGAAAATGTGTTTTGACACTTGGGGTTTTATACGAAAGATTGCTTTCCAAAACAAAAGATTTTCATGCATTTCATATTTCTAAAGCAAGAGATCTCGCCTTTTTATAAAATTTGCATCATATGAAACCCGGGTCGTCACATTAAGGGAGCTAAAGATGGCCAAAGTAGGCCCATGAGGTAATCCATGTATTCCCACTACCTTTGCATGGAAGTCACTTAAGCCACCTTAGCCATATAAGCCATGAAAGAAGGTGGCAAGCTAAGGAATTCAAGCCAAACCATACAAGCCATTCAAGCCAAGACATGAAGCGAAGAAAGCTTCCTAAGCCATCCATGAAGCTTATCCAATGGAGCCTTCAAAGTTACCCATCTAAGCCATCAAGCTAAGCTAAATGGAAGGCTACGATTGGAGGAGATTCAAGAGAGTTATCCATGAGATATTTTGAAGATAATTAAGAGAAATCTATTAGGATAAGATGGCATGTGGACCAATGGGATAAGATCCTTCCATTTTTAGTTTTTTTCTCACATTTCCCCTATTTTTTCTTAGTTTTCCCCCAACCCTTAAGCCACACTACAGATTTCCAATGTAGAGTTATAACTTTCCAAAACTCCATCTTATTCCACCTCTTAGGAAACTACCCAAGCAACCAAAATCCTTCACCTAACACCCTCTATATCTTTCCCATCCAATCCCCACCCTCTTTCCTATTTTATAGGAGTTTCAATGTCTTTGGAAAGGGGGAGACGCCCCTTCCTAAAGGTGGCGTCTCCCACCTACTCCCCTCCTTAAGGCAGCCACCTCCTTCCACACACTTTCCTATTTGATATCTTACCCTTTGCCCCATCATAGCCATTCAATTTGACACACTTTAATCCTCACCATACCTTCACATTAGGGAAAACTAAAAAATTAGGAGAACAAGCATAAAAACCCAGTAACATCCAAGCAAAAGAGGACTTTTCATTAAAGGGAAAATATGTCTCCTCCTTTGGAAGGAGACACCCTCTTCCTACAATCCACTTTAATCTCTTTTGCTTATTATTTTGTGGACTCTTTGGGTGCTGCTACTTCCTTCCAAGGTGTATGCTTCTTCCTCAAATGCTCATCCTAGGATTTTTGGGGTTTTTGATTCATCTTTGAAGGTTGGTTAGCTTACTTGTTCTCTTTGCTGGAGTTTACTTCTTTTCATGCTAGTTTTCCTTGTTTTCCTTTATCTTTCCTTCCTTTTAAAACTAAGATTCTAGGTTGGTTTTCCCTTGGAGTGATAGTTGAAGGAATTCATCTTGAATCTAGTTTTCTTCTTGACATTTCATTACATCGTTGTTCTCTTTCAGCCCTCTTGATTTCATTATATCTTTGTTCTCTTTCAGCCCTCATGATTTCTAACTTTGTTTACTTAAGTTCCTTTGTTTGTTGCCTTAGTTTTTATTAGGATTTTTCCTTGATTTCAAGCATGTTGGTTCATGAGTGATTGTTGGAACAATTAAAGAAGAAATTGGCTTATAATTAAGGAGTGATTAAGATTAAGTGAACATCTTTGTAATAGTATTTAATTTTCAAATTTGGATTACATGTATGAGTTATTATGTTGATGAACTTTTGATTTGATTCAATGAAGTTAGCTGGAATTTTCAATTCATGCTTGTGTCCAGCAGTCAATTATCTTTGTTGTTGAATTTTTTATTATATTAGAAGTGATTAATTCCATGTTCTACATGTTCTATTCATTGAATGTTTCATTTACCTTACTGTTGGAATTTCTTTTCATCAATGGTGTATGTTAATTTCCAACACCATACAATCATGTTCACTTGATTTTTCAAGAGCTAAACTAGATTGTTACATAGCTTAGTTAATGTTAGAATATTATTGCATGCTTAGGTTTCAAAAGTAGTTGATTTAAATCCACTCCTATCCAATGAATCATGCATACCATTCCATGGTGACCTGCATGATGATTGGGTAGTTTTCCTTTCATTGTTTGTTAGTAGTAACTTTTCTTTTATTTCTCTTGTTTAGTTGTGGTTAGATTCCATTAGTTATTATCGTAGTTAGTATAGGAAGTAATTAATTTTGTCACACTTCCTAAAGTAGTTGATTTGGTTGGTTAGTTTTCTTAGTTTTGCATGATTAAGGAAGTAGTTTGTTAGAGCATGTTTTCCTTAATTTAGTTGTTAATTTCCATTTAGGAAAGTTAGTCAAGAAAAGTTAATAAATTTCATTTTAGGATAGTTTCAATTTAGGAAAGTCAGAAAATTAAAAGTTTTTAATTTAGTAAAGTTTTAATTTTAGAAAGTGCATGTTGTAGGAAAGTTTTCCATTTAACATGTTTCTTATTTTTGGGTAGTTTCCAATTTCATGTGTTAATTTCCAATTCCAGTTTAGGTTAAAAATATCTCTTGATTTTTGACTAGGTTAGATGGTTTAAAGTCGGGACCACTAGCATTACATTAGTTCAACTTCTCATAGGATCGACCTCATTAGCATACTGTATTATAAATGATTCATTCACTTATGAGTTTTATTTAAAACAACATCAGATACTAAAGAAGATTTATGGAGACTTATAACACAAGCGAGTTTTGAGCCATTTTTCCTTTTCTGATTATTATACATACATTCAAAATTTCCTTTAGTGGATATTAATTCTTAGTTGGTCACATTATTCTTCATATTGCTCAACTATTGAGAATTCACAAAAGACAATACCATATATCTCTTATGTTTATGATCAATTTTTAAGTCATATGAAACCTAAGAAATGATAGAAGCCATCTTTAGTAAAATTAGATCCTGTAGTCTTCCCTATATTATTTTTTTCTAGTTAGCCAAACAACCCTTACTTATATTAAACCCTTTAATATATCCATTACCATTTTTTTTGAAAATATGTAGAGAATATCAAAGAATATATTGGAAAATTATGAATAATACAATTCAAGAGATGAACATCAAAAAGGTGAAAAAGAAGAAAAAGTTCAAAAAGGCTATATATAAAGTCAAGTGAAAAAGAAATGAAAAACTAATGAAAAAGAAAAATGTTCACTCTTACAAGGATAAATGGAAAAGTTGTGAATACACTGATAAAAGACTTTTACATATTTTCTAGACAACCTTTGTTTATACCCATTCTTTTGATAACCCCTACCTAAGATTATGTTTCGTCGTAGTAGAAGTCCTAACTTGATCTTTGGAGAAGTATGACTTAGATATGATTATAAATGAATTAGGGTTTGGTAGAGTGTAACCTTCTTAGTAGTTGATATATTTTCATGAGATCATTACTATTCTTTCTAGGTTATTGTTCTTTTGGATGAAATATGTGAGACTTGTGGACTTGATGAACAACATTCTAGTCACATATTAATGAGGGAGTACACCTTTTTGATTCACTTCTTTCTGAGTGACAAGTATATCATATGAGAATTGAAGTCAAAGCATGCAGTTGGATGGTAATTTAGGTTATATTTAACTTGGAGACTATAATTATATATCAGCTATAACACACACTCACCATTGAAATAATGGGATATCTTTAGCTTAAGGGTAAGATTTTGAATCTTTTTGTGTATCTTTATTAGCATGCTAAAGGTAGGTACTTAATATAAACTAAATAAAAGAAAAATTTTCTTAGATGATTAAAGGATTTTCATAAGATTTTTGAGGATTTTGAGGGTATATTCACTGCGAACCCTCACGAGGCACAACTCATCCACTAGGGGTAAGCTAGGGGTTTAAAGGATTGATGCATATGCTAAATCTGATCATGAGTACCTACGAAAGTGGCACCTTATATTAGTTTTTGAAAAATAATTTTTCATATGTTTTGCTCGGGACTAAAAAAATGCTAGCTGGGGGGGTGATTAGTGTCTAATCTTGCATAAAAATAACCCAATTAATTATCCATGCATTATAACTTCTAGGGGTGAATTAGGATTTTTGGACCAAAATTTGTAACACATGCATTTTTTACCTAATGAAGAAAAAGTTTGGTATTTTGTAGGCCTAGAGGATAATTTGAGGTAAGTATATCATTAATCATATTTTTCTAGAATTTGATTAGAGTTTTTCACTTTTTGTAGGAAGAGAGATGATAATCCTATAGCCAAGATCGACAAGGATGAAATTGAGATCAAGATCAAAAGATCAAGACAAATCTTAAAAGTCATCAATCCAAGGTCAAGATTATCTTAGGGAAAGAAATGGATGCAATAAAAGGAGCTAAAGGTGAGCAAAGTAGGCCCATGAAGTAAGCCGTTCCCACTACCTTTGCATGCAAGCCATGTAAGCCACCTTAGACAAATTCAAGCCATGAACAATGTGACAACCTAAGGAATTCAAACCAAACCATTCAAGCCACTCAAGCCAATGGATGGAGCCATGAATCAAGCTAAGAGAGCCATCTAAGCTAGCCATGAAGCCTAGCCAATGAAGCTGTCAAAGTTATCCATCAAAGCCATTAAGCTAAGCTAAATGGAAGGTTAGGATTGGAGAAAAATCAAGAGGATTATCCATGAGATTTCAAGGGATATTTTGAAGGAAATTAAAGGAAAATTCATTAGGATAAGTTGGCATGTGGACAATAGGAAGAGACCCCTTCAATTTTCATGTTTTTCCCACCTTTTTTTTAAAATCACTTTCCACCTCATCACCAAATAACACCATGATATTTCCCACCATTCTAAGAATCCTCCACCTTCTTAAACTCCCATCCCAACCAACCCATCAATCCCCATTTTTTAGAAAATCACTTACCCAATCGAAATTTTCCCACATCACCTCACTTTCCTATCTTTTCCTCACTCATCTCTTTCCTACCTTGTCCCATCACCCAAATTCCTCTTTGAAGGGTCTTAATGATTTTTGAAGTGGGAAGACACCACCCCCTAAAAAAATGGCCCCTCCCCACTTAAAGCAACCAAAAGGCACCCATCATTTGCCTTGTTTTCTCTTTTGAAAACCTTAGATTCCCACCATCCTAACCATCCAAATTGAGATGTTTTCATTTCCACCACACCTTATTATTAGGTCACCCTAGAAAATATAGGATAAAAATATAAAATACCATAAAAAATAAAAGGAGAGGAATATTTTCACTAAAAGGAAAAAGATGAGTCCACTTGGAGGAGGGTGTCCTCTTCCTCCCCAACTATCCTTTCACTTTTGCTTGAATTTTCTTCTCCTTTGGGTGAGTGATACTCTATCCAAGGTGGGATGCTAGTCATACTTATGTTCCATGCCTAGGATTGGAATGGTAGTCATCTTTGAAAGGTTTGTTTTTTCCCCTTGACCTTCCTTCTCTTAGCTTGTCCATTGTTACCTTGTTTGCTTTTGATTCCATGCTTGGTTGTTAGTTTGATTTTCTTACTTATTAGCTTTGAGTTTAGTTTCATAATCTATTGATTTAAAATCTATAACTCATTGGTAGTGACAACCAAAAGAGTTAGCTATTAGATCAAATCCTTTTTCCTTAAACTTCGTTGTTTTCTTTGTTGATTGTTCCTTGTTTCTCTTGTTGTTTACCTTGTTGAATTTCCTCCCACTTCTAAGTTTTCCTTGCTTATTCCTCATAGAAACAAGTCAATTCTTCCCTGGTAGTGACAGATAAGAGAAGAAGTGACTTGAGTCTTTGATTTTCCTCTTTGATTCCATGCTTTCTTCTTAGAAATAGACATAGTTTTAGGTGTTTCTTTCCTTATCTTCCTTCATTAGCCCATCCATTTTTTCTTTTGTTTCTCTCTTGGAAACCACTTGCATATCAGAGGAGATCAGTTTGAGGTTTTTAGAAGGTGTTTTAGAATTGATTTGAATCAAGTTTCATGTCTTGAATTGAACACAATTTCCAACATTATGTTTAAGTTTTATGCATTCAACTTTTTTGGATGCAATTGGTACTATTTAAATGAAATCACTTGAAGTTCTTGTTTACATATTTTTTTAGTAGTGAAGAAATATTTAATTGAATGTTTTAATGCATATAAAGTCATGCCTTAATGTGTTAATTACTTGGAAATTGGAAACATCATGGTGCTGAAATTTCTAGCAACATAGAAATATCACCTTCCTTTTGTTTAATTCTTCATATTATTTACTACTGGTGTAAGTTATTCTTTAGGAAATTAATTAATCTTTTAAGTTGTGTGTTTAGTTCTTAGATTAGATTACATGATTGTTTGTTAGAGGGCATTGATTTTAGTCTATATTTTCCTCATAAATCATGCACTTAAACCCATGGTTCATGTGCATGGTTTCAAGGTGTTTTCCCTTAGAAGAAATTCTTAATTTAGAATAGATTATAATGCTCAAATTCTAGTCCTATGCATATATTCCATGTTAGATGAGTTTTTCATCGTAGTTCATGCATATTGTCATGACTATCCATGCATCTTACTACTTTGTTTCATACATTCTTTCTAGTTTAATTCCATGCATACCACTTGTTTAGTTGTTTCCATCAGTATTAAGTATTTTGATTTCTTAATTAGATCATTGTTTTGGTTTAGTTTGTATGTTAGGTTTGTTGAGAAAGTTTCCATGTTTAGGTTTAGAAAATTTTAAATTTAGAAAGTTTCTAATTTCACGCATTTTTTAGTTTCCATCATTAGTTTAGATTTAAAATCTCATGATGTTTTACTAGGTTAAGTAATTTGAAGTAGAGATCACTAGCATCACATTTGTTCAATTTGTTGTGGGATCAACCTCCTCGCATGAGAAACTACAACCAATTTATGAACTTCTAAGTTTAACTTAAAAATCACAACACATACACAATATACTTGAGAATCAAACTTTTCTCTTTCATCTAATAAATTCTTCTTGCTTGAACTGGATGTAATAAGAATGCTTTGTTGTAGTCCTTCCCTTTCTCTCTCTCATACATATGTACATCTCTAGTATTATACTAAGAGAAATCTTGCTCCAACTTTTAAGGGGAGTTACACATCTGAATTCACTATTAACAAGTCCCATTTTGATTAAGAATCCTACATAATGAATCCCATATTAAATTTAACAAATTTTCATTAGAAGTCCTTAATCATCTATATTTTAAAGCAAATATATGCACAATATAAACTAATATGCAGTTGTAGAACCCACTTCTTGTATAATGGTTTCTATTCTTTTTGCTAATTCTTCCACACCTCCAAAAGTAACACCTATTATTTAGTCTCTTAACCTTTGGTAACTACTCCATTAACCCCATTGCATATAACCAATTGCATCAAATTTTCATACGAGAAATACAATATTGAACGGGTGTTCTTCTTGTGACCATGTCTTTCCCATTTGTTCATGATGCTTTTTAGTGCATATGTATTTTCTTTTCATACCATTACTTATTTCACCATAAAAGTAATAGGGTTGAGCCATCTTTCCCTATTTTCAGTAATGAAGAAAAAATTTGGGAAATATATTCTAGCTATTTGTTTCTGTCTTGGTTTT
This sequence comes from Warburgia ugandensis, assembly GCA_035236585.1. NCBI lineage: Eukaryota > Viridiplantae > Streptophyta > Magnoliopsida > Canellales > Canellaceae > Warburgia > Warburgia ugandensis. The sequence continues at coordinate 31,201,222 of CP141127.1, read as the reverse complement.
TGTATTACAATTTCTATAATGATATTCTTAATTTTTTATTAATTTTTTATTTTTTTATTTTATCAAGTTTCTTTTAAATGGTAAATTCTAGCTTTTACATATGCCTCAAATATTGAGAAAATGACCAATTTTTCTACATATCATTGCCAAGGATACAAAAATATGGTTTAGGGTTTAGCTCACAAACCATATCTTTTTATTTATTTTTTCTTATTTTTAATGTGTATGTGCATGTGTGTTTCATAATAACAGGATGCAATCTTTTAGTTTGTTAGTTCTATCTTTTCATATGATGGAAATCTAGGCCTTGTATTGGATGGTATGAAAGCAAACATATTTGAAGATTTTATCTTTTTATGCTTCTTTTCAATGCGTAAGATTTTTTTTCTTTTAATTAGGTGCTAGAAAGGCAAAGAAAATAATATTTTACTATTGTGTTTTAGGTTGAGCACCTATAGGAAAGATTGTTGACACCAACTCTTTTGCCCATCATTGCCAAGGAGTGGATCTTGCAAAAACATGATTTAGGGTTTGTAGTTTTAACTTATTTTTAGTTAAGATGTACATTCTATCTCTCACTTTTACATTTTTTATTTTTCTATATGTGGGTGTATGTTTCATAGTAAAAGGATGCAATCTTTTTGTAGATTTTATAGTTTCATGTGTAGGAATTCTAGGCTTATGTGAGATAACATCAAGGTAAAAAAACATAAAGCTTTTTGCTTTTTTCTTCCATTATAGTGATAATAAATAAAGGCAAAGAACTTAGATTTTACTATTGTGTTTTGGATTGAGCACCTACTCTATCTGTGTGTATGAACACTTGCTCACACATGGTTGTGTGCCTTATTACTAGTTTATATACTATGACACATCTCTTTGCTCCACCAAACCAAAATAAAAATAGAAAGATCTCAAATAGCTAGTAGATTCATGTCATTGATCAGTCATGTTTCATGTGGTGAATGACTAGATATATCATAAAGTTACTTATCATTCAACCCCTAGTGAATAATTAGTATTATTACCATGCACAAGTCAATTCACGTATTTTTTCACTAGTTGGGGGTTCATTGCCATGCACTAGCATTCCATTAGGGGATGGGTTTTCAAAGGCTGGGTATACCTACTAGGGACAAATGTAGATCACAGAAGGGTCCACCGTACATTCTCATTGGCTCATCAGATCATGTTGATCTAACTATTGATTTTCATCAAATCATTGGATCTCATCAATACAACCATCAAGTTCCATTAAATCTTCGAATCTCATCAAGTCATCATCCCTCGTGTATGCAAAGGCTAAATTTAAATAAATGATCAAGGCTCATGGATCCAATCATTATTTTCATTAAATCTTGAGGATCAAGCTGCTGATTTTAACATAATCATCTAAACTCATTGATCCAACCCTTCATTTTCATCAAATTAATGGACCTCATTAATACCAACTTTGATTGTTTGTTTCATAGATTTGACCATCAATTTTTATCATATCACAGGATCTTGTCAATCCGACCACTGATTGTCATTAAATAACTAGCTCTCATCAATCCAATTGTTACTTTTTATCAAATCATTAGATCTCATTGATAACACCCTAATTTTCATCAAATCATCAGATCTCATTAGTTTGACCATTGATTTTGATAATATCATTGATATCGTCGATTTGATTGTTGATCTTTATCTAATCTTTGGATATCGTCGATCCAATCAAGCTTTCATCAAATCATTGGATGTCATTGATCATAATATTTAAACTCAATAAATCATTAAAACTCGTTGATCCAGCCACTAATTTTAAGTAAATCACCATATCTCATTGATCTTATCATTCATTTTTGTCACACCATTGGATCTCATCAACCTGACCACTAACTTTTATGAAATTGTCCAATCTCATTGATTCAACTATTGATCTCTATTAGTCATCAAATTTCATCGACTTGCCATTCAAGTTTTTGCAAATTCTAGAATGTTATCAACCCTAAAATCAATTATAAGTATTGAAGGTGACTCTTCCTCAAATTCAAAGAATCAAAGGTGATCCTTTCTCAAATAAAAAAAAAAAAATTGTATGGGATCTTTCTTCAAATTTCTAGGATCAAAGACTTTGCTTTCTCAAATTAGACAAGACCAAAGGTGATCTTCTATCAAACCCCAAGAATCGAGTTGATCCTTTCTCAAATCTAAATGAAAAATTAGATCTTTCATCAAATCATTGGACCTTGTTAATCTAACCCTCCATCTTCATTATACCACCCAATCTCGTTGATGATTTTTATGAAGCCATAGAATCTCTTTGATTTAACTATTAACATCCATGAAATCATTGAATCACGTTGATTTTCAAATCATCACTTTATCACGTCCTTCCAAAGATTAATTTTCTTCGAATTACAAGATCTCATTAATTCAATGAATGAAAATCATTTATCTCATTATTCTAATCTTAGATTTTCATCAAATTACCTAATCTCATTGATTTGACCATTAGTTTAAATCAAATCATCCTATCTTATTGATTAGATTGTCTATTTCTATCAAATCATGGGATCTCCTTAATCTTACCTCTTATTTTCATCAACTCTTTGGATTTTTTCAATCAATTTTAATAGAATCATCAAATCACGATGTCTAACAATTGATTTTGATTTGATCTAATAGATTCACCCTTTAATTTTCATTTGATTTCATCAATTTGATCATTAATTTTTATCAAATCATCGAATATCATCTATCCAACCACCAATTTTTATTAAATCATCTGATCTTGTCAATCAATTTGTTGATTTACATCAAAGTATCTTATAACATTGATTCGAATTATGATTTTCAAAATATCATCTTATCTCATCAATCCAACCAATGAATTTTTGCATCATATCATCTTATCTCATCAATCGTATAATTTTTTTCAAAATATTTGACAATTCATTGTAATTGAAGCACTAGATATCATCAATCTAATAGTAAATTTCATCAAATCATTGGATCTCACTTATCCAAACTTTAACTTTCATCAAATCATTGGATTTTATTGATTTGTTTGTTAATTTTTATTGAATCTCATTCATTTAACTATTGATTTTTATCAAATCATTGGATCTCATTGATCTAACCATCAATTTTTATCCAATCCATGGGTTTCATACTAAATGCTGATTTTTATCAAATTATCCAGATCTCGTTGGTCCAACCCTTGATTTTTATCAAATCATAAAATCTCATCAATTTAATAATTGATTTTCATCAAATCATCAGATCTCATCAATCTAACCAATGATTTTCATCAAATCATTGGATCTCACTGATCCAAACATTGATTTTGTTTAGATGATTAGGTGTCATCCATCTGAGCATCAATTTCATCAAATTATCATATATCTTCGATTTAATAATTGATTTCCATAGAAAATGTAGGATCTTGTTGTTATAAATCTTGATTTTCACTAAATAAATTAATCTCATTAATACATCTATTTATTTTAATAAATTTTAAATCATTGGATATCATTGATGCAATCATCAATTTCCATCAATACATTATAACTAGAGTATTAAACTATTCATTTTCATCAAATCTTGTCAAATCAAAACTTACTTTTAATCAAAAGAGAGGATCTTATTAATCTAACTGTCAATTTTCTTGTGTCATAAGATCTTGTCAATCCCACCATTGATTTTCTTAAAATCTTTGAATCACATCAATCAACTCTTGATATCAAATGATCAAATCTAGCTGATCCCACCCTTTATTTTAATCAAATCACCAAATCTCATCAATTCCCACATTTCTTATTCATAAAATCACATTATTTCAATTATCTAAGGGTTGATTTTCATTAAATCGTCATATTTGAAGAATCTTTTCATTGATTTTCATTAAATGATTGCATCTCGGCAACTCAATGCTTGATTTTCATTAAATCACTATTTCTCATTTATCTGTCCATCCATTTTTATAAAATCTCTTAGATCATAGTAGTATATTTCATAAAATCTCAATAATTTCAACCTTAATTATCATCAAGTTATTAGATTTTGTTGATTCAATCCTTAATTTCATCTAATCATCAGATCTCATAACTAATCATTGACTTTCATCAAATCATTATATCTATTAGATCCAACCCTTAATTGTAATCTAATCATCAAATATATAGATCTAACCATCAATTTACATGAAATCATCTAGACTCAATAATCCTACTAATGATTTTAATCAAATAATAGGAGTTTGTCTATCTGAACATTGATTTTCATCACGTCATTAGATCTCTTTGATCCTATAACATCCCTAGTTTTCCAAAAGAGTGATCCACTTTTAATTATAAAGTAGCAAAAAATTCATTATTTTAGCAAAACAAGATCAGCACGATAATATATAAGTATTTTTTTAAATACATCCCACTATGAACTAGGAGTCATTATCAAGCTCCAAATACATAGTAAAATAAAATTTTTATAACCTAAAGGTGGTTAGAGAATCATGCCACAAGACAACGTACTATCACAAATAGAATCATACTGGCTAATTCGTCATCCCATGTGTCAAGGCAAACACTATGTTGATATATACATACAACTCCAAAAGAAGCTCTACATACTAAGCCTAACTAGTAATATCACTATAAAAGTCTGGTCTTACATCAAAACCAACCTAGGTATCTTCGCCTTCTCAGTATCCCTCACGATATAGCTACCTGGAGTGTCACCTGAAATGTTGGTTGTAAAGGGTGAGCAAAACAATATCTCACAATAGGAAGAAAAACTAATACAAGCTGGCACGTCAAAAATAGAACAATCAAAACCATATATTTATATATGTATGTAGATATACTTCTACGTATGTGCACATAGTTAATGGAATAAACATTTTTGAGAAGAAAAAAATGCAATAAACTGGCCCCAAATAGCAAGCCTACAAAATACAACATGCAGGATAAAATCCATGAGCAAAAAATCGATAAGGAAGAAGTCATGTGCAAATCCCAAAGGAAGCAAAGGCATGAACATGTATACAATTGTTGGACTTTGCATGCTTTTTCAATACAAGGAACTTGATTTCAATTATATATGAAACACCTTTTAACAACAATAAGTCAAGGTCAGATAACATATAATTATAACCCAAAAGAAACCTAAGAGATGAAAAGCTAGGAAGATGGAAATATTTTAAGACAAAAACAGCCTCAATCTATAGCTAGAACTAAGCAAAAACCACATACAAGATGGAGGGAACTCAAAAGATTTAAGCTACTGTTTGTCTTTGCTATCACTACTAGAGAAAAAATAACTTAGATCTTAAGAGAATGGAGCATGAAAATAGGAGTATTGCAAGCCAGATTCAAGGAAAGCAAAGGTATAAAAACAAGTGCATAAAAGTAAGGAAGACAAGAACAAGAAAGAAAGGTAATAACACAAGTAAAGACTTAGGAAAGTCAGTTGAGATGAATGTTTTTTTATCGGTTAAGTGATTTCCTAAGGACTTGAGATTTGTTGGGAGGTTAGGATGGTAGTTTAAGAAGGTGGAAGAGTTATGGGATGGTAGGAAAGTCAAATTAGCGGTGGTATTTGGTGGTGAGGTGGAAAGCGATAAAAAGGTAGAAAAAAGTGAGAAAAATATCAAAATTGGAAGTCTTTCATCTTATTGGTCCATATGCCAACTTATCCTAATAATATTTTCCTTAATTATCTTTAAAATATACCTTAAAATATCATGATTAATCCTCTTGAATTTCATCCAAGACTAGCTTCTCATTTAGCTTAGCTTGGTGGCTGAGACGGCTAACTTTGAAGGCTTCCTTGGCTAGACCTTGAGGCTTGCTTTGGACGCTTCCTTGGCTTGAGTGGGTTGAATGGTTTGGCTTGAATTCCTTAGCTCGCCACCTTCTCTCGTGGCTTATATGGCTAAGGTAGCTTAAGTGGATTCCATGCAATTTTGTGGAGATGCATGGCTTACTTCCTGGGCCCACTAGGCCACCTTTAGCTCCTTTGATTTTATACATTGCTTCCTTAAAGATGATCTTGACCTTGGTCTTCAATTTCATCCCAATCGATCTTGGCCATCAAATCATTATCTCTCTTCCTATAAAAGATAAAAAAATTCTAATTAAATCCTAGAAGAATACGATTAATTACATACTTACCATGAATTAGCCTTTGGACCTACAAAATAACAAACTTTTGCATCATTAGGTAAAAAATGAATGTGTTACAAATTTTGGTTTAAAAACCCTAATTTACCCCTACAAGTTGTGACATATAGTTAACTAATTGGGTAGTTTTCATGCAAAATTAAACACCTGTCAGTAATCAAGTCATTTGTGACTAATGGACAAGAGGTTAAAGCATAGGGAGCTAAGTCTTATGAGACTAAGGCTTAGGTGTCTAGATCAATAGATGGCTATGCTTAGGTGATTTGGAACATGAGAGTTTGTCATGGAAACTAACTTAGTGATCTAAGCACTTAAAGTTCTAGCATGACGATGGTTAAATATTTCCATCTTCTAGAATAAACATCTTTAAACCCTTGATTATTTCCAAATACAAAGATAGTGTTTGCGTTATCAATTCTACAAGTAAACATTATAATTAGCATGATCTCATTTCCAACCTAAAGAGAATAAAATTACTCATTCTTTTATCAAAAATCTAGTTCAAGAATTCTCAAATTCCAATGTATGGGGTTAAAGTTCATCCAAATTTCAACCCAATAATGTCCTACAAAGGGCATTACAAGTACCCAAGTAGTTTCTAAACTTCTTAATGCAATGCAATATAAAGTTGGACATTAAAGTTCTCCAATTTCCCACAACAATTTCCCATCACCTATAACCCATTGTTTTACTCCATTGTGCTATTCAAAATTTTCAAAGAAGAAAGACAAGGAACTATTTCCAGCATATTCTTCTTGCTGGGATTATAATTCTCCTTCTAAGTGGTATTGCTTGTGAAAAACCAGGGTCTAATAGTGTGTATGCTGATCGCTTTGGATAAAGCCGATTAGTTTTGCTCTTCCTCATTGGGAAAATGCATACTTCATGTGTATCAGAGTGTACAACGGAGTATATTATTCTCTTTTGGACATCAACATCCCTGGATATTAGTTTACTTTCAACCAAAACCACTGGGCCTGGCATGCTCAAGGTTTTGTTTCCTTTAGGCTTTGCCCTCAGAACCCATACACATTGAGAGGGCTACCCAAGTCTTATAACTAGCGTAGCTCCCTCTCCTTGGGCAATCTAGGACTAACTCTTAGAGTCAATTGGAACAGTTGGGCCTGTCACTGTTGAGCCTCCTCATCCCCACTCATGGAACCCATGTCCTCGCGGACCATGAGTGGCTAGCCCACCATTACAAGTGGAGCTGGCTCCAATACCAATTGCAATAGAGTGTATTGTCCGCTTTGGCTGAAGTTGCACAGTTTTGTTCTTCCCCATAGGGAAAACGAGTACTTCCTATGTATGAGAGTGCACAATAGAGTATATTGTCCACTTTGGGACAACGGCATCCTTGGACATTAGTCTACTTTCAATTGGAACTGCTGGGCTCGTCACCCTCAAGGTTTTGTTTCCTTTGGGCTTTTGCCTTAGAACACATACACATTGAGAGGGCTACCCAAGTCTTATCACTAGCCTAGCTCCCTCTCCTCGGGCAATGTGGGACTAACTCTCAGAGTCACCCTTGGACATTAGCACCCTTGGCAATGTTAAGCACAGTGGAGTATATTATCCTCTTTGGGACATTAACTCCCTTGGACATCGATCTATTTTCAATTGGAATTGCTAGGCCTAGCAACGCTGAGCTACCTCATCCCCACCCAGGGAACCTGCATCCTTGTAGACCACAAGGGGCTAGCCCACCATCAAGATGGGGTAGTGGCTCTGATACTAATTGTAATGCTCGGTGTCCAACAATGTGTATATTATTTTCTTTAGGTTTTTGTGCATGGTTTTGCTCTTCCTCATAGGGAAAACACATACTTCTTGTGTATCAGAGAGCACAATAGAGTATATTGTCCTCTTTTGGACACCAGCATCCCTAGACATTGACCAACTTTCAACTGGAATTGCTAGGCTTGGCACCGTCAAGGTTTTGTTTCCTTTGGGCTTCACCCTCAAAACGTGTACACATTGAGAGGGCTACCCAAGTCTTATCACTAGCCGAGCTCCCTCTCCCTAGGTGATGTGGGACTAACTCTTAGAGTCACCTCTAGACATTGGTATCTTTCAAATGGAACTACTAGTCTTGGCACCACTGAGCCTCCTCATCAAATAGTGTGAATATTGTCCACTTTGGCCGAGGCCACACGTGGGCGCTCTCCTAACCCAGAGAAGGTCACGCGGGGATGCATGCTCCCTAAGTGGGTATGAGAAGGCTTAGTGGTGCCAAGGCTAGCTGTTCTAGTTGAAAATAGACTGATGTTTAGGGGTGCTAATGTCCTAAAGAGGACAATATACTCCACTGTGCTCTCTGATACACATGAAGCATATGTTTTCTATGGGGAAGAGCAAAACCATCCGAGGAAATCTAAAGCGAACAATACACACACTGTTGGACCTTGGGTGTTATAGCTTGGAATGACATTAATCCTTAATCTTTTATTTCAATTGAAACTCTTTTTCTTCACTGATTTTGGTGCCTAATAGATAGAGATGATGGCACCAGTTCCTTGCAATGTGCATAAGAAATTGTTAGAGATTTCTCCCTAATTGGCACCCTTAAGTAGTAATAAATGTCCATGAAACTTCATTAAACTTTGATGCTTTTTGATGGTTCACTTACCAAGCTAAAAGACCAATCTTTTAGTTCCAATCATTTGATGAAATTTCAAGTTTTTAATCTACATTTTTGGTCACCATTTTCATGCACACAAAACTAGTAATGCTTGGTGCAAACAAAACTAGTAAGGTTTAGTGCGCACAAAACCAGTAAGGCATGGTGCACCCAAAAATGTTTGTAATTGTACCCAAAACCAATTCATTTTCTTGTAAAACTCAAGCACACTCATCAAATTATAAAATCTAGGAAAGAATTTCTAAAGGTGGAAAACTAGGATGATAATGTGGGTGAATCATCCCCTATTTCCACTGACATGTAGAAACATAAATAGAGCACCAATGAACTTTGTTTAAAAGTTTAAACATCCAAGTAAGAATGAGGCTTTTTTAGCCAACATGCAACAACAATTAGCAATAATAACATGCATCCATTTTACAAGTTAAATCAAATGAAATCTACAACTAAATAAGAAGAAATTGTAGGTACTGTATGCATGTACATCCCTACAATAGTAACTTAAGAAATTCAAATCATTTCTAGGAAAACACCATATTTTGAGCTAAACCAAAAATTAGCATTAGTAATCCTTCCCACTTGAAAGTGCCCCATCTGATCATTATTTGAGTGGTTGGATCTTATTCCAACCTCCTAAGTTGTAGGTTTTCTTCCTTCCTACGTGTAGCTACAATGTCCAGATAGTGATCCTCTTCAACGCAACCAATCCTCCCTCAACATTCAAATGTTCTTTGTTTTTTAGCACACTCACCACCCATTTTTTTCCTACTTCATGGCGCCCGGCGTAGGCCCCCCCCCCCCCCAAACTCTTCTTCTTCACCTCTTGCTAGTTCCTCCCCCTTTCTCCTCTTCATATGAGCTGAAAAATTTCAGCTCTTAAGTATAAAATATGTTTTCATTCTTAGTCTTAATCTTATAAAAATGGGATTTAACATGTGTTGAATGACATCGAAGGCCAACTACCATGGAAAAATGATTCCACATGGTTGGCATATCTCCCTTAGTTTTAATCTAATTAGATTTTGTATCCAAAGTGGATTTTTAATAAAAACCCTTTATTTTACCCAATTATGCCAATTATATCCTAGTCTGGATCAATTTTACAATTGTACCCTGACCACTAATATATTGAATTCTTCATCCTTGGCCAATTTGTGGGAATTTCTCTAAGCTTAGGTTAGGACTTTCACTTCTTAGTGACCTATTTATTTTAGCTATCTAACACCAACTTACATTCTTAATTTCAAATTTTCTTTTGAAAAGTCACTTACTAACTTCTTAATGTGATTTTTGAATTTCTCTTTATCTTAGAAATTTGTTTTCGAATCTCCAAATTACCTGAACAATCATTTCTTATTGGGTATCCTAACCTAATTTCTCGACTCCCTCATTCAATCTTCTCCACTACTAATTAAAAAATACACTAAATAAATAAATAATTTACCCTATTTTTTTATAAATGCATATATTTTTTTATTGGAATTGTATATTTACATGTATTATGTTTTTCCCCCTTATACAAATTTTGTTCTCAAAATTTTGTACATAAGGATAAAAAAGTTAGAACAACTCCAAGAAAGCTACCTCATATCCTCAACTTCCCATGTAGCCTTCTCCTATGAGTGATGCTACGATAGAACCTTGACATGGAGAATCATCTTGTTTTGTAATACTTTCTCCTTCCTATTGATAATCTATACTGGTTGCTCCTGAAATGTCAAATTTGGCTATAAGCCATCTAGTACCTGATCTAGGATATGAGTAGGATCTGTGACATATTTCCTTAGCATAAAAGCATGATATACATCATGCACATCCACAAGTGAGGGATGGGCCACCAATCTATATGCGACTCTATCGATCTTCTCTCGTATCTCAAATGGTCCTACAAACCTAGGGCTCAGCTTGCCCTTCACCATGAATCTCATCACACCTTTGGTTGGAGATATACTTAGAAAGGCATCTCTAAATTCTATCTATTACTCGCAGCCATCAAATGCCTCTAAATTAGTCTCACCTTCTCTACAAGTTGCTCTATCAACTCTAATTTCATGAACTGTCTCTCAACAACATTACTTTAGCATGTCGGTGTGCCGTACAATCTACCATACAATGCCTCATATGGAACCATACGTATGCTCAAGTGATAGCTGTTGCTGTAGGAGAGCTCTATTAGTGGTAGATGCTCATCCCAACAAGCTCTCCAATCTTGTGCACAAGTTCTCAAAATATCCTTTGGTGTTGGAATCGTCTTCTCAAACTAACTGTTAGTCTTAGGGTGGAACAATATACTAAAAAGCATAGAGGTACCAAGCCCCTCATGTAGACTTTGCCAAAATTAGGATGTAAACCTACTATCCCTATCTAAAATGAGGACTAAGGGAACACCACACAAAATAACTATATCCATGATGTAGAGCTTGGTAAGGCTCTTTAATGTATATCCTTGTCTAATGGGGAGAAATGTGCTGACTTGGTAAGCTGGTCTCCTATGATCTATATCACATCTTGTCCACTAAGTGTCTTGGGTAACCTAATCATGAAGTCCATGAGTCCATGATGATGTGATTCGACTTTGAAATTGGAAGCTCCATAGTCTGTAGCAAGTCTGCAGGCCTCTGATGCTCAACCTTGATCCATTCACATGTAATATACCATGCTACACACTCATTGATATCCTTCTTCATACCCTACCACCAAAACTACCTTCTCATGTCATGATACATCTTCATGCCCCCTAGATGCAAGGTTAATCTAAGGTGATGGGCTGCCCTCAACATCTCCTATCTAATTTTGATACCACCGGCATAACCAATCTACCTCAGAATTTGACTCCACCATCAACTCCCCCCTCAAAATCATCTCTGTCACATAGTGCCTAAGTCTTGATACACAACTATTGTATTTATAAGATCTAACCTATGAAAGTCAATCGAATGGTGAGATTGGCGATCACACCACTAGACTTCCTATTGAGGACATCAACCACATTAACCTCGCCTAAATGATAATGAATGGTGAAGTTGAAGTTCTTCAAGTACTCTAGCCAATGTCTTTGCCTCATATTGAGGTCAATGTAATAACCCATTTTTTGTAAATTGATTGAGAAAATCAATTTAGTTTGAATTTTTAGAAATTTTGGGCTGAAATATTAGGTTATTGGAAATTCTCTTTTTGTAGAGATTCAAATATGATTTAAAACTTATAAATTATGAATTTACTAAAAAAACTAATAGAAATGACACTAAGTACGTTCAATCCCAAGTTAAAATGAAAAATCCCTAATTTTTTTTCATTTTTATGAATAAAGGGTAAAATGGTATTTTTACCCATAACTGAGATCTAAGATATCAATATTTAGAATGTACTCAAAAATACGATTCCAATGCCACTAAGTACGCTCAATTCTGAGTTCGAGGAATAAAATAGATTTTTCTCCATAAAAGGGTAAAATGGTCCTTTCACACCTCCATGGGGTCCACAAACAAATCCAATGGCTAGAAAACATGTAATGAGTAATCAAACCACTACCAACTACTAGTGGAGGATCCAATTTTAATTTAATATTCAAAAGAATTGACACATAATTATTACAAGTAATTATAAAAAAATAAAAAACATCTATAAATACACCCCCAAAAATCCTCCAAAAATGTTCATTAAATTTCCTGTGAAATTATCTTGCTTACTCTAAAAAACTAGATCTAGATTCATTTTCAAATTCTCAAAACTCTCTCTTCTTTCACTTTCTCTATCCTCTCTCTAGATTGGAACAAGAGACCTAAATTCAATTAGGCACTTTGTTCTAAATCAAATCTCATAAATCTCACCTTTCAAATTGTCTTATACTACCTTATCTACAAAACCCCCAAATCAATTTCAAGATCCAATAGTGCAATCAATGGAAAATCACAAAACAAGCGATTATTGGGCTATCTTATCATCAAAGGGATATTTATTTAAAATTGGGCTATAAATCTATGTTTTTCTCTAATCAAGTTAGTGCAGACACTTCTTATACTTATTTCATGTTAGTTTGTGTAAATTTTATTTTTCTAAAATTAGTTTTAGGTTAAAAATTACAAAAATCAAGTGAGAATAAGAAACCTTAATTTTTGAATGGTGGAGGGCTCTAATGAAAAATATGAGTCATTGAATAGATCTAGAAGGGTCCAAAACCCCTAGGGTGGAAATTTCAAGAATTTTTATCAAGTTTTGAGCCTTTAATTGAAAAGGAATTGATTGGATGGTCCAAAAGAGATTTTTCGATCTTCCTAAGAAGATTAGGATCCTAGGATGCCGCTGAGGGACACTGGACGAAAATGCGCCCTACCGGAGCATCTTCTCGTGCGATGCCGTCCAGACGGAATGGTGGCGGGATAGCGCTGGTCCAAAGGAGTGCGTTACGGCATGAATTTTGGTGATGGGGGCACACTAACGGTTTTGCTTGACCAGATCCACCCATTGATCCCAACCATCCATTCTACTAGGCCCAGATCAAATCTAGACCCTAAGAATGAGTGTGAACTTCAGTCATCAATTATGGAGTCATCTGAGCTCCAAATTGTGATTGGAAAGAAGCTATGGAAAGCTTATAACATCTATTTTCTTCTAAAATCATAACATTTAGAAAATTCTTCATGAAACTTTTTGTATTTAGGAACTAAGCTTCCAATTTCCAAGATCTTCAAGATTTGAGATTATTAGATCTTAGGGATCTATTTTAATGATGATATAATGTTGAAATCAAGTAATATCCATGATTTATTTTGACAGATCTAAAATAAAATGAGGAATCTACCCTTTATGGTAGAAGAACCCTAAAAATGCAAAGGGACCCACTTGATCAATAAGATTAAGTATGATTAGACCTTTAGGATGGATTGAATGAATGATATTATGATGGAATCCAGTTAGATCATGGATTAAATAAAACAAAAACAAGTGGATATGATTTTTAGATCTTATGGAGTAAAAACCTTAAAAGTAATTAAAACCCTTGATCTAAAGGAAAAGATCTAAGATCTAATGGTTTGATCATAAGTAAAAGTTTCTAATAATCATAATCTAATTAGTTTAATTATCTTTTATTTGATAATAGAATTGTAAATGTAAATTATGTTGTAAATTAGGAAGCATGATAGTATAATTCTTAAATGTTAGTATGCTATGCTCTATATGTTATTATATTATTATAATAGGGTGGTAGATTTAATTATCCTAGGGCCATGTTAGTTTAAATTTGAGATTTTAGCATGATTCTATTTGATTAGTAGTAAATTTCATGTATTTCATAAATTAGGATCATGCTAGTTTAAGTATAGTTTTTCATTAGGTTAAGTTACATTCATAGGAAGTATGTTAGTATAAATAGTTGTTAAATTTATATTGGATTTATGCTTTAAATTTTATGGTTTATTTATTTTCAAATTTTATTAGTAAATTCAATGTTAAGTAGTTGTTAAGATATGTTGAGTATAAATCACCAAAAATGTAAACTAATGGAATATAGAGATTCACAGATAATTAAAATGAGTGAATGACTTTGACTTAATATTAGTAAGGGCTATAGTTAGTAGGATAATATAAGGATTATCAAATCCTTGGCCCAAACTAGGAGAATAATAAACTCCATGAATGACATTTTAAAATTTTCATGGATTTAATTAAAATCAATTAGAAAGATGACTTAGGTTAAAATGCTCATAGGAACCTTATGAAAGGTAGAGCTAAGGTCACTCTAGTGAATGCTGAACATGGTAGTTAAGGGGGTTCTCTAATAGAGCTTCACTCTTCCCCTACCCTCCATTGATGTTTATGAGGTCTAAACGCCTCCTTACATGAGTATTGAAATAACCACTTTGTATTCAACCATTTAGTTAGTAAGCCTTAGGCAATTGGAAATAAAAGGAGTAGTCTAAACTTAGGATGAAATAAGTTATCTTCAACCAGTAAAACATTAACTAGTTGAATAATAATAATAAGAGCATAAAAGGTTAGGAAGTTATCTAACCCTAATAAAAATTGTAAATAGGATGAGGATGATCAAACAAGATCCATGGGATCTTGAATGATCAAGAACAATAAAAAGAAATAAATACTTCTTGATGATGATATATATTGCTTGTAATTTAGAAAATTTTAGATCAAATAGAATAGAAGATCTGAACCCTTGATCAAATATGATTCAAGGAAGAGATCCAATATCATCCTCCTTAGGGATGATCAAACAACTAAACTTAGATAAAAGAAGAACTAAATGATAGAAGATCTAAGCCCTTGACTTTATCAACAAGTATAAATTGTTGATCAAAGGATCTATGAAAGATCAAGATCAAAGAAAGGAATACACAAAGACTTAGGATAGAAAATACTTAGATTTGAAAGATTAGAAGATCATTCTAACCATTAGATCTATTGATTAATAAGATAGACACTATCTGATCAAGATAAATCATGATAGGACAAAAGGTCTATATCCTTTATATCAAAGGACAAGATTAGAATAAGAATATAAATAGGATTACCCAGATTATATAAATATTGACAGTATGTATGGATTTACAGATTACATACGTCAGTTAGGATCATGGAAGATCTGAAGAGATGGATCACTACTTGAAGGTAGGAGGATTTTATGAACGCATCTATATGGGCTGTACATGTTGCATACATGATCTTATGTTTAGAAATGTTGACAAGTGTAATGTTAATACTTGTATTAAATCCCCTGAAACCCTTATGATCCAACCAAACACATGAAATGGTTAAGTTAGAATTGAGGACTAAACTCTAAGTGAATATGGAACTAGAAGATATTCTAGCCCTAAGTAAATAGATAGATTGTTTGATACGTATGAGAATGAGAATTACTTTACATACAAGCATGGAGGCTTGTGGCTTTGTTTTAAATAGGCATAGGCCTAGGGATGCTATGCTGGGAGAGTTAGTAGGGTTTGGCTACCTGCTCTCTGAAACTTGTTAGTATATGGATACCAAGCCTACATGAGGCTAAAAGTTGGGTGGGCAATTATGGGAAGGCCACCATTGTGACTGCCATGGTTCTCCCTATACAAACATGGATATTGTGATTTCCACCAAGGATGGTATAGATGGATTATTGGGCAGTTATCTGGGTGCGCTGGTACAGATTTTGACTACATGCATAGTAGTCCTTTGAGTATTTTTGCATTATGATGCATGGTATAGTGAAATGCCTTATGATATGGCATGATATGATGTCGGGTAATCATGGATTACCAATACTACCCAAATGAGGGAGTATTTCCAATAGAGTCTGGATGATTTATGAACTCAGCATAAGCTAGGTATGATTATGTTTTGAGATATTAACTATTTTTCACTGTTTTGACCGTATGTATATATCTATACACAGTATACCATATGTATGTGTAAGGATGTACATATATGAGAAAGTAAAGAGATTGCTCCATGAGTATGAATAATGGGATTATGAAGTATTAGGATTATATTGTCAAATTATTATACTTCTTGAATCCGCTACCAAGCATAGCTTGCTAAGATATTGTAAATGTTTCAATGTTTACAATATGTCAGATATAGAGAAGGAGAATTAGGAGCTCAAGATTTAAGAAGACTTGGCAGAATAATCATCAAGATATACCCCTTGAAGACATGTAGTTTTATTTGAGAGTATTGTATTAAGAGTTTTTATTGTATGGTGAGCTTCGAAATTTGGATTATGTAATTTGGGCAAGTATTGGACTGATGCATGAGTTGTACTATGAACCACTAGATGGATTTTGAAATTTAATAAAACTATATTCCTTCTATGAAATTTTATCTTGTACAAAAATTCTACTTATGTTATATATAAAGTGACGACTTAGGTTTTCAAAACAAGTTCTAAAGAAAAGAACTTTTGCTGCTTTGTTTTACGAATTTTTTTTACTACTAAGGGCCCTGCTTTTGAAAAATGTATTACCAAATGTGTTACAAGACCTTGGGTCGTCACAGTCGCTCTATGTGAACAAGTACTTGAGACCCTTGTGATTAGTAAAATCATCAAACTTCTTTCTATAAAGATAATGCCACTAGATCTTAAGGAAAAATATGATAGCTAGCACTATAAGACATGTGTGGGTTAGTTATGCTCTGTGATGACCCAGGATTTTGAAAACATGATTTGTAAAGTATTTTGAAAGGCAGGGCCCTTAAGAGTGTAAAAAATTTTCGCAAAACAAAACAGCGGAAATTCTTTTCTTTAGAACTTGTTTTGAAAACCCAAGTCACCACTTCATACATAACATAAGTATAATTTGGGTACAAAATAAAATTCCATTGAAGGAATATACTTTTATTAAACTCTAGGATCCATCCAGTGGTTCACAGTACAGCCAAATCTAGTACAATACTTGTCCAAATTACATAATCCAAAACTCAAGCTCACCATACAATAAAACTCTCAACAAATAAAAATACATGTCTTCAAGGGTATACCTTGAAGATTATTCTCTTCAAGTCTTCTATAGTCTTCAGCTCATAACTCTCCTTCCCTGGATCTGAGATATTGTAACAAGTACAATATCTCAGCAAGCAATGCTTGGTAGGGGATTCAAGAAACATAACATTGAGAATGTAATTCCAATACCTCATAATCTCATTATCCTTAAACATACTCTTTACTTTGTAAGTTATGTATATCTATATACATACATACCCTTCATGGGTAAACCAGTTAAATTTGTGAAAATAGTCAAATATCACTCCCAACTAAGCTGATCAATTCTCTTCATTTTGAGAATTTAGTATTACAGCTAATCTCATACTGGGAATTTCCCTTCTTGGGAAACATTGGTAATATACAATTACCTAGCATTTCATTATGCTATAACATAAGGCATTTCACTATGCCTATTCCCATATGCATCGTAGTGCAAAATAATCAGAAAGGTTGCTATGCTGCAGTCTGATCCGTACTAGCGCGCTCGGATAACTGCCCTGTTCACCACTGATACCACGGTGAAAAATATTATGTCACTGCCCGTATGGGGGGGCAAGACTTTCATAGTGGTGGCCTTCCCATAATTGCCACCACCCGACTTTTAGCCTCTCATTGGGCAAGGTATCATCATATCATCAAATTTCAAGGAGCGGGTGGCCAAACCCTCATAACTCCTCTAGTAATAGCATCCCCTAGGCTCATGCCTATTAAAACAAACTCGCAAGCCTCCAAGCTTGTATGTAAAATAGATTTCATATATATCAGACCATACGTCTGTTTACTTAGGGCTGAAATATTTTCTAGTTCCCTATTCACTTATAGTTTAGTCCTTAACCATCTTATAGGTGTTTGGTTGGATCATAAGGTTTTCAAGAGATTTAATACAAGTATTATCATTACTCTTGTCAACATAAGATCATGAGTAAAATCATGTATGTATTCATCAAATCCTCCTACCTTTAAGGATTGATCTCTTTTTCCCAATCTTCCATGATCTTGACCGATGTATGTAATTTGTACATCCATACATATTGTCAATATATAAATTATGAACAATCCTATTGATCACTAGATCTGATGTTTAGAATGATCTTTAGATCATTCATATCTAAGTATTTTTCTATCTCTAAGTCTTTGTATGTTCATCTCCTTGATCTTGATCTTTCATAGATCCTTTGATTGACAATCTACACATGTTGATAAAGATCAAGGTCCTAGATCTTCTATCATCTAGTTCTTCTTTGATCTAAGTTCAGTTCTTGGATCATCCCTATGGAGGATGATCTTGGTTTCCTTCCTTGAATCACCTTTGATCAAGGGTTTGGATTATCTAATCTAATGAACTATAACAAGTATACTATTAAACATACATACTAAGTACAATATAGTGTTCTTATTCTTATTGTTCTTGATCATCCAAGATCTAATGAATCTTGTTTGATCATCCTTATCTTACTTATTGTTTTTATTAGGGTTAGGTAATTTACTAACCTTTTATGCTCTTATTATTATTATTCAACCAGTTAGTGTCTTACTTGGTTGAAGATAATTTATTTCTTCCTATCACTAGACAACTCCTCCTTATTTCAGGATGACCAGTACTTACCAGTTAAAGTCTGCTCAAAAAGTGGTTAATACAACCCTCATGTAAAGAGGCATTTAGACCTCTCTTACGTCAATGTGAGGTGAGGGAAAAGCACTTGGCTCTTGTATACCCCCTATAACCACAACATTCAGAGTCTACTGGAGTGGTACTAGCTCAACCTTTGACAAGGTTGCTATGAGCTCTTTACCTTAAGTCCCTTCTCTAATTGATTTTAATTAATTTCCATGGATATGCACGATGTCATTCATGGATGTTCATTATTTTCCTACTTTGGGCCAAGGAAATGATAAATCATTCCTTATATTGTCCTACTAACTATAGCCCTTATTAAGTCAAAATCATTCATTCATCTTAGTTGTCCATGAATTTCTATATTTCATTAGTTTACATTTTTGGTGATTTATGCTCCTTGTATCTTAACAATTGAATAAAATTTGACAATAAGTAAATCATCAACTTGAAAGCATAAATCAAATATAAGTTTAACAACTATATACTAACATTCTTCCTATGAATGTAACTTAAGCTAGTGAAATAAAACTAACATGATCTTAAGTTATGAAACACATCTTCTATCATAATGAAATCATGTTTAAATCCTAATTTACACTAACATGATCCTAAGATAATCAAATCTACTAACAAATTACTCATTTAGGGCATATCATACTAAAATTTAAAGATTACACTATCATGCTTTCTAACTTAGAACATAAATCACATTTACAATTCTATATCCAATAAAAGACAATTAAAACTTAAAACATAAATCACATTTACACTTCTATATGTAATAAGAGACAATTAAACTAATTTTATTAAGATTATTATAAACCTTTAAATATGATCCAACCATTAGATCTTAGGTGTTTTCCTTTAGATTAAGGGTTTTAATTACCTTTAGGGCTTTAAATCCATTAAGATCCAAAAATCATATCCACTTGATTTTGTCACATTTCCTCCATGATCTAACTGGATTCCATCATAATAGCATCTCTTTAATCCATCCCAAGGGTCTGATCATACTTGATCTCATTGATCAAGTGGATCCCTTGGTATTTTTTTTATTTTTATTTTAGGGTTTTTCTACCATAAAGGGTAGATCCCCTATTTTATCCAAGATCTGTCCAAATTAACCATATATATTACTTTATCACATTATTATATCATCACTAAAATAAATTTCCAAGATCTGATCACCTCAGATCTTGAAGATCTTAGAAATTGGACACTTATTTCCAAAATACAGAAAAATATAGGAATAAATTTTAGAAATATTATGATTTCATTAGAAACTAGAAATTACAAGCTTTCTATAGCTTCTTTCTGATCTCAATTTGGAGTTCATATGACTCCACAATCTTAAATTGAAGTTTTCAGCTATTCCTAGGGTCCAGATTTGATCTAGGCCCACTAGAATTAATATCTCTCAATTGAGGGTCCAAAACTACTCAGATCTTTCTGAAACATCTAGCCTAGGGGTTTTGGACCATTATGGATTGATTGGTGGAGTCAGATTTTTCATCTGAGCACTCTATCATCATAAATTAAGGGTTCTGTTGTTTACTTTATTTTTACCTTTTTATTACCAAAATTAATTACAGTAAAATAAAAATTACATAAAAAAATACTAAACATATATGAAAAGGATTTCCACTTACTTGATTGGAGATAAAACCTCATTTATATGCCCAATTTAAAAAAATACCTTGTTGATGAAGATATAGCCTAAAATCCACCTTTCTTGCAAATACCGTTGTTTGAACCGTTGGATGTTGAAATTTATTTGGGGGTTTTGTAGATTAGATATGTTGGGAATTTTTGGACGGTGGAATTGATCAAATTAGATCTGGAACAGAGTGCCTAATTGATTTTAGGTCTCTTGTTCCAATATAAAAAGAAAAACAAGTTGAAAAGAGATCTAACTCTTGGAAATTTTGGGTTTTGGGGGAGGGATCTAGATCTAATTTTTCAAGGGGATTGAAGATAATTTTGTGGGGAATTTATGAGGATTTTTGGAAGATTTTTGGGGTTGTATTTATAGGCATTTTGGGTCTTTTTCCATGATTATAATATGTTATTTTTTTAATATAAAATGGCATGAAAGTCTTCAATGCTCCCATGCCTAATTTTTCTTCCCCATGACCAGCTGATATTTGTTGACCCATGTTTCACATGGGCTGCTGATCAAATTGGTTGTTGGGAACGTGGTGGTCCCCATGTGGGCTCCACATGGTAAAAAGTTCGTTTTGCCCTTTATGCATAAAATTTTGGGTTTTATTCCCATGATCTCGGATTTGAGTGTACTTAGTGGCGTTGGATTTGTATTTCTCAGTACATTCTAAATTTTGATGTGTCATATTTTGATTTTTGGAATATTTTGATTTTTGGGTAAAATTACTATTTTACCCCTTTTGTCCAAAAAATGAAAAACTTAAGGATTTCTCATCCGAATTCAAAATTTGTCATGCTTACAGTCATTTTGAAAGGTTTTCTAAGTTTAATTTCAATTTTACATGTCTTATGATTTGATTATACTTTTATAAAAAGTATATTTTAAATAACCCTAATATTTCAGCCCGAAATATCTGAAACTCAAACTTTATTGATTTTTCTCAATCAATTTACAAAAATTGGGGTTATTACATGCTCAGCTTCTTCAACAACTTTGAAGCATAAGCAATAACTCTATGGTGTTGCATGAGAATTCACTTGGGTCCCTGTCCTGAGGCATCTCTATATACAACAAAGCCTCTTCTTTAGCTCAAGCGAACTCCTCTTATAATTTTCAATCCAAACAAACTTCTGGTCCCTCTTAGTAAGGCCCATCAAAGGCTATGCAATCAAAGAAAATTCCTCTATGAAATGTTGATGGAAATAACCAGCTAGACCTAGGAAATCGCACACCTCTGTCATAGTCTTTGGCCACCCCTAGTAGCCACTGCCTCAACCTTCTGTGGATCCACTTGTTGTAGCTTTAAAATTACTCACAAGCACACCAATCAATTGTAGTAGATGTACATTAGTGAGGTCAATCCCATAACGAATCTCACAGAAATGTATATTGGATGGATCTCATATAAAACACTTAACTTTAGCCAAACAAATAGAGATGTGAATAAATTATGAAATTAAAACAAATTAACAAGGAACCATGCATGGAATTATGACCTAGAATTAAAAGAAACTTTCTAAAAATTTTCTAAAACTAGACAATGAAATTAGAAACTAACAAGCATTTAACTAATGGAAACTAATACAAAACAAGAATAAATTAATCTATGAAATATAAACTAAGAAAACTACTAAAAAGAAAAATTTCCTAAACTAGAATTATAAACTTTCTAAAACTTGAATTTCTAAAACCAAATTAGGAAACTTTCTAACTCTAAACTAATATGTAAAAAAGTTAATTAA
The DNA here is from genome assembly GCA_035236585.1 of Warburgia ugandensis. Classification (NCBI taxonomy): domain Eukaryota; kingdom Viridiplantae; phylum Streptophyta; class Magnoliopsida; order Canellales; family Canellaceae; genus Warburgia; species Warburgia ugandensis. The sequence goes on along the minus strand of CP141127.1, from coordinate 31,178,909 downwards.
CTACTACTAAAACTAACTTAATCAATTAAACTAAGCAAAAACTAAAAAGGAAAGTGACTTAGTACCATGTGCATGATCCATGGATTGTACGCATGGTTCTAAAGTGCAAAAGGGACCAAAATTGATGAATTTAAAATGAAGTATCATGAAAACTAATTAATGAATCTAATAAATAACATAAAAAGATAAGTTACTTTCTAAGTACTTTAGCAAATAATGTGTTTAGATGGCTGGAAAAGTACAAAGTTAATGGGAGAAAAGTTCCAAATTTCAGCAACTTAAGAACATAAAAAAATGCAAGCATAAGAAGGCATTCAAAACCACAAATTTTATGCAAGGAAACAACCTTGATCCACTGTACTTTGATATAAGAAACATTCCATGATAAGAATTCCCACAAAACTTCTTTGAATCATCTCCAAATTACATAAAAATCTAGATGCATTATACCTATTCTATTGTTGAAAATTATGCCCAATTCTTTAGCATGAAATCCTATCTAAACAACACCAACAATGCAATCTAATTCTCATAAACTAAATTATGATGACATGCAAAGAAAATTCAAAAAGGAATTCAAGAGAAACTAAAGCTAAGTGGGTGAACTAAGGCAAGGAAATTAGTCTAAAACTAAGGTGAGGATAAGGTGAAAAACTTGATTTTTAAGAGGGAAAATCAAGGTTCTAGGCTAGCTCTTCTCTTGAATGTCACTACCAGAGATGAGTTGAATCTTAAGGGAATAACAAAGGAAAAATAGTGGAATTGGGTAAAGAAAGAAAAGAAGCTAGATGAAAAGGAAGGTGCAAAACGAGAAAGCAAAAGAATGAAAACTAAACCAAATCAAGCAAACAACTAACCTGAATTGGAGAGCAAATAACCAAGACAATAACTAGAAATCCAAAGGAAGAATATCATCTAAGAAATACCAAAGTCTAGCAGCAAATAACACTAAAGGAGAGCTTGATTTCAAGAAGTCTCACTCACCTCTGCTTGAAAAATTCATATGATACATGGGAGTATATATAGATTAGTGGGTTCCTAACTTAGGGAAGGGTGAATCCATGAATATAGTGTCTCTAGGATTAGGGTATTCAATGAGGAAGGTTAGGAGGAGGAAATTTAGGTAGGAATGATGTTATTAAAGATGACATAAGAGAGAGAAATAAGTATGAGCTAGATGGTTTCTTAATTAGAGAAGGGGGGAGGCATCCTTTTTATTGTAGGAAAAGTGGCCCTCCACCTTATTAATTGAATGGTGATATGAGAGGGGGAGATGAAGAGTGAAAAGTGAAAAGTGGTGGAAATTTCAAAGTAATACCTAGAGTTTGGCTTGTTATTAATTGACTTAGACTTAGGTTTCCATCTTAGGAAACCACATGACTTTAAGCACTTCAATAGGGGGGAGGTGCCAACTTTTCTAGGAGGTGCATCTCTCATTAATGTAAATTTCATGTAACCCTCATATGGAGAGTGGACTAAGGATGGGAAATGGATTAGGAATGTGGAGTTTTCTCTCTTGATTGGTTCCTTAATGCATTATCATCTTACCTTTTATAATTTTCTCTCAAATCTCTTTAAAAATCACAATTTTTAGCATAGAAATATGCTTAAATTGATGCTCCAATCATGTGGCTCCATGTGGCACTTATCCTTGGCTTGTTAGCTCACTTTGATGGCTCATTCCTTAGTGGCTTGAGTCACTTCAATGCTTGGTTTCACAGCTTGAGTAGCTTCTTTGGATTATTACCCTTTTTCATGGCTTTAATGGCTAAGTGGCTTGAATGGCATCCATGAAAAGTTGGTGGAAATGCATGAATTTTTGCATGGATCATCTTAATCACCATTCCTTTCATTCAATTTCTTCTAAAGGCTCTAGCCCACACCCCCTATGAGCTAACAACATAGTTGGACCTGTGAAAAACTCTACAAAGGGCAATATAGGTCATTAGATCATCTTCTCATTTCCTACAAAAGAGTAAAAAAACTAATAAATCATGAAAAATTATGATAATTCACATACTTACTCTGGATTAGCTTCGAAACCTACAATATATCAAACTTTTGAATTATTAGGATAGAAATGCATGTGTTACAAAATTCTGGCCAAAAACCTTAATTTAACATTGTAAGTTATAACATATGGGCTACTAATTGGGTACTTTTTGTACAAAATTGAACACTTATCACACCCCCAACTAGAATTATGCTAGTCCTAAGAAAAACATATGAAAAATCATGAAAATAAAATGGTTTTTATTTTCATAGGTACTCACGATTTCATTTAACGTATACAATAAGCCCTTAAACCCCTAGGTTACCCCTAGTGGATGAGTTAAGTGTCGTGACCGTCTGAAGTGAATCTACCCACAAAATTCAAAATATTGAGTCCTTTATTTTATCTTAGAGAATTCTAATCCATTAATACTGTACTTTCTTTAACAACTTAATAAAGATGAATGAAAAACTCTGCAAGTTATCCACATATCAAAGCATTTTTTTTCCAATTTAATCTTGAAGTGCAGTGTGTGTACATCTATATAAGTCAAGACTTCTAAATAGATATGCTCATTGTTCCTTTGGAAAGGTGTCTTGACCTCAATTTTTCACTACTATAGACTCACAAATAAAGTTTTCAAAGAAAGGGGTTAAACAAATTTCACTCACTATATGACCAAGTCTAATAATCTAATGATTCACATAATCCTTTTAAGAACATATGAGACAAAGAAATATGATCTCTTAGAATGAATGTCATTACCAAGACCAATAAAGAATAGTTTACCCTCATTCCTTCCTATTTATATCTTTGTCAAGGCTATGTTCCACCTAAGATCAATAGGTCTTTAGATAAATGAAATGTATGATTAGGACACGTTTTGAAAGGAAGGATATAAGGATTCAAAGTTTCAAATATGAGTAGAGGTCTTCAATGTATATTTGTTTGAACAATTTTTTTATTTTTTTTTTTTTTACTATAGTGAATATCTTTTATATATTTTCTTATCTCTTTTCTTCATAAATTTCTGTTTTTGTTTTTCTAATACTTTTCAATTTTCCTTGGATTTTTGAGAAGGAATATTTTTCTTTGTACTTTTGATATTTTTTACTTCTTTGACTTTTGTCCTTTTTCTTCTTTTTATAAGATCTTTATTCATTTTTGAATGATAGGTAATAGATCATTCTTTTTATTGGATTTATGGGTTAAGGTAAATGAGTTTTCTTAAAAAGAAAAAGCTTTTAAAAAATGCTCAAAGAGTCTAACTAGTGGTATAACATACTAGGTAGGCTTTATGGTTCTAGGTTACAACAAGGACGGCCTATATCACTTCCTAGGTTTCTTAAAACCTATATGAGTTAATAAATATTCAGGAAACAAAGTTAATACTCCTTTTTAGTTCTTGGTATTTTAAACAAAATAAAGATACTAGGATCTTTCAAAGTCATGCTCGTTGAAGGAAATATGGAATTACTTAAAACCCTCAAAAAGATAATAATCTCTAATACTCACTTGGTTATAAATGCGAAAACCCTAATTTTTCTGAAATTATTTGAAATTAATTGGAATTTTTATGAAAATCGAGGTGAAATATTATATTTAATACAATATTAGTTTTCAAAAAAAGAATCAGGTCTTGAAACATAGATATTTGGAATCAATCACAAAAAACCAGTCAAAATGACTGTAAGCACGTTGAAATCTAAGCTTGAGTGAAATCAAATTAGCGATGGTATTTGGTGGTGAGGTGGAAAGTGATAAAAAGGTAGAAAAAAGTTAGAAAAATATCAAAATTGGAAGTCTTTCATCCTATTGGTCCATATGCCAACTTATCCTAATAATATTTTCCTTAATTATCTTTAAAATATACCTTAAAATATCATGATTAATCCTCTTGAATTTCATCCAAGACTAGCTTCTCGTTTAGCTTAGCTTGGTGGCTTAGATGGCTAACTTTGAAGGCTTCCTTGGCTAGGCCTTGGGGCTTGCTTTGGACGCTTCCTTGGCTTGAGTGGGTTGAATGGTTTGGCTTGAATTCCTTAGCTCGCCACCTTCTCTTGTGGCTTATATGGCTAAGGTAGCTTAAGTGGCTTCCATGTAATTTTGTGGAGATGCATGGCTTACTTCCTGGGCCCACTAGGCCACCTTTAGCTCCTTTGATTTTATACATTGCTTCCTTAAAGATGATCTTGACCTTGGTCTTCAATTTCATCCCAATCGATCTTGGCCGTCAAATCATTATCTCTCTTCCTATAAAAGATAAAAAAATTCTAATTAAATCCTAGAAGAATATGATTAATTACATACTTACCATGAATTAGCCTTTGGACCTACAAAATAACAAACTTTTGCATCATTAGGTAAAAAATGAATGTGTTACAAATTTTGGTCTAAGAACTCTAATTTACCCCTATAAGTTGTGACATATAGTTAACTAATTGGGTAGTTTTCATGCAAAATTAAACACCTGTCAGTAATCAAGTCATTTGTGACTAATGGACAAGAGGATAAAGCATAAGGAGCTAAGTCTTATGAGACTAAGGCTTAGGTGTCTAGATCAATAGATGGCTATGCTTAGGTGATTTGGCACATGAGAGTTTGTCATGGAAACTAACTTAGTGATCTAAGCACTTAAAGTTCTAGCATGACGATGGTTAAATATTTCCATCTTCTAGAATAAACATCTTTAAACCCTTGATTATTTCCAAATACAAAGATAGTGTTTGCGTTATCAATTCTACAAGTAAACATTATAATTAGCATGATCTCATTTCCAACCTAAAGAGAATAAAATTACTCATTCTTTTATCAAAATCTAGTTCAAGAATTCTCAAATTCCAATGTATGGGGTTAAAGTTCATCCAAATTTCAACCCAATAATGTCCTACAAAGGGCATTACAAGTACCCAAGTAGTTTCTAAACTTCTTAATGCAATGCAATATAAAGTTGGACATTAAAGTTCTCCAATTTCCCACAACAATTTCCCATCACCTATAACACATTGTTTTACTCCATTGTGCTATTCAAAATTTTCAAAGAAGAAAGACAAGGAACTATTTCCAGCATATTCTTCTTGCTGGGATTATAATTCTCCTTCTAAGTGATATTGCTTGTGAAAAACCAGGGTCTAATAGTGTGTATGCTGATCGCTTTGGATAAAGCCACTTAGTTTCGCTCTTCCTCATAGGGAAAATGCATAATTCATGTGTATCAGAGTGTACAACGGAGTATATTATTCTCTTTCGGACATCAACATCCCTGGATATTAGTTTACTTTCGACCAAAACCACTGGGCCTGGCACGCTCAAGGTTTTGTTTCCTTTAGGCTTTGCCCTCATAACCCATACACATTGAGAGGGCTACCCAAGTCTTATAACTAGCATAGCTCCCTCTCCTTGGGCAATCTAGGGCTAACTCTTAGAGTCACCCCTCTCCTTGGGCAATCTAAAGAAAATAAGTTATAGGCATGTTTTATTATAACCAAACACACAGTCTGTAAGTATGAAATTTTATTTTCCATATAAGCATGGAGGCTTGTGGTTTTGTTTTAAGATAAGCTTATGCCTAGGGATGCCAATGCTAGGAGAGTTATGAGGGTTTGGCCACCTGATCTCCGAAACTAACTATGATGATGATACTGTGTCCAAAGAGAGACAAAAAGTCGGGTGGGACAATTGTGGGAAGGCGCCACTGTGACAGCCATGGTTCCCCCCATATGAACATGGATCTGTATTTTCCACTGTTGTATCAATGGAGTATTAAGTAGTTATCTGAGCGCTATACGGATTGAGACTGTAAGCATGGTAGTCCTTTGATTATTTTGTGTTGAGATGCTTATGTTATGGCATGATGAAATGCCTTTTTTTATGGGATGATTATTACCAATGTTGTATTGGAGGATGATTCCTAATATGGTATGATTATATATTAACAACTAGTGTTAATATTGAAATCAGTTTGGAAATGAGACAAAGTGCACCAGCTCCAGCTCAGCATGAAGTTGGGCCATCACACTTGTTCAAAGAACTAATAGTCCAACACCAGTATAGGATAAATTTTCACCTGTACCTGTGGGAGTAATTGGAAATTCTCAATTATCACCAGAGAAGTTGGACAAAATGGTGGAAAGATGTCAAAAAATGGTGATAGGTTATAATGGAAAGGGCGATGCTAAAAAAGCCGAGGAATGGATATATGAGGTGGAGAAAACTTTTGAAGTTTTAGGAACTCTGGAACAATTAAAAGTCAAAATGGCCACTTATATTCTAAAACAAGAAGCTACCTTTTGGTGGAGATCGGTAAAGAGAAATTTCTTTTCAAACCCAGAAAATATCACTTGGGAAGAATTTAAAGAGGTCTTTAACAACAAATACTTTCCTCTTCATTTTCAAGAATAAATGAAAAAGAATTCCTAGATCTACAATAAGGGAGTTTGTCTGTTGTAGAGTATGAAAACAAATTCATACAACTGAAGAGGTTTGCACCACATATCTGTGTTATGGATAGGTAGACAACTAATATATTTCTGGGAGGACTTCATCCAGGATTGAGAACTAAGGTGTTGGGTACCAAACCCACGACTTTGGTGGAATGCATAGAAATGGCCTCCAAATTTGAGGAAGATTTTAAGCAAAATCAAAACGGGAAAAGAGTAGAGATGGGAAACTTTAATCTGAGACCTTTTTAGAAAGGCAAGGGGTCCATGAATAATTTCAGGCCACTAAGAATTCAAGGGAATTCTACCTTTGGACAAAATCAAAGGCATTGTCCTAGATGTAGAAGATTTCACTCTGGGAATACATGCCCAAATCCAATACAACAAAGACCTCCACTCAGATGTTATAAATGTGGGGAACTGGGACACATGGCAAATAATTGCAATAAACAACTAGTAATCAAGGAAGGGAAACAAGAGAATATTCCATGGCAACAAGGAAGAGTATTTGCTATTAGTCAAGCCCAAACCTCAAATGCAGTGATTGAAGGCACTTTACTTATATCTGATAACTATCCAAAAGTACTATTTAATTCTGAATCTACAAACTCATTTGTATCATGTGAATTTGCATTAGGTATGAATCTACCATTGAAAGAATTAGGATTTGAATTAGATGTGATAACTTCAGTCAGTAAGTCAGTAAGAGTTAGAAAATTCATTCAAAATGTGCCCATTGAAGTATTGGGAAAAAGAATGGATACAGATCTCATATTACTAAACATGGTAGATTTTGACATTATTTTGGGAATGGATTAGTTAACAAAGTACTAGGTTGTAACAACCTCAAAATATTATTATCCTTTTATAAAAGTATAATTTGGAATTAATAAAACCATTAGACAGTGCTAAGAAAATGGAATCCAACAAGCCAAATAACGTTGAAAACAGAGCCCATATGAAGAAGTTATGAGCCTTTGAAGTCAAGGGCAATATGGTAATTAAAAGAAAGAAAGAAAGAAAAAACACCATTTAACGGGAGGGGGCTAAATTGATATTGGCACCCCTCCCCTCACTTTGCAAACCCGATGAAATGTTGGGTCTGCTCTCTCTCTCTCTCTCTCTCTCTCTCTCTCTCTCTCTCTCTCTCTCTCTCTCTCTCTCTCTCTCTCTCTCTCTCTCTCTCTCTCTCTCTCTCTCTCTCTCTCCAACGCAAAAACCTAGGGCTTTTGCCCTACTTCAATCTGCCATCGGCACGGTGAGTTCCCCTTGCTCAGATCTCCCACTGGCGAGAGAAAGAACAGATCTCACTATCTGTTCTTCCAGCCTTGAAAACCCTAACTCGGTAACCCCAAACCAGATGCAAAAGCCCCTCGATCGAATTACCCTACCATCTCCGATCATCCCCTCTCCTGCCAGGTAAAATCCTCTCCCTACTCCTCCATTTCCCTCTTCCTTCCTTCGTTCTTCTCTCTCTGACATAGCCTGATCCAATCAACCATGCAGATGTCTTCTCCATCTCCGGTCGTCTGGATTGCCTTTCACCTGCAACTTGCTCTTTTCCCCAACATGGGTCACCATCTCTCTATCACTCACTCCTCTAGTCAGCCACCGTGGAAACCCGTATGCCTCTATTTCTCTTGGATTCAGTTCTTGGCAACCCCGATGGAGATCGATCTAGGGTCACTGGCCACCTACAGCCTGAAAACCTCTCTCCTTCTATTCCCCTCTATCTCGCCCTCTTGTAGCCGATGTTGCCTGACTAAAGTATTAATTCTTGTAGATCCAACACATCTGCAAAATCTTATTTTCGCTCCTTATTGAGAGTGGCTTTGATAGATTAGAGATTTGTGGTGACCATGGGGGATTTAGTGAAACGAATTTGAGCAAATTACTAGATTTTGGTTTTGAATGAATTGCATTTGATGTTTTCATTGAATGATTCAAAGTGGACTGGAAATTGTTACATTAGCTGTTGGCTGATTGCTTCTAAATTGGGTTCCTGGAACTCGGGTTTTGGGGGAGAAGTGAATGCAACAAATCACACGAGGTAGATGGTGATGCACTGAAGCGTTGTGCAGGGTGGATGCATGTGGAAGGGTGTTGCAGAGAGAGTTAGGCTTCTTTGATGGGAGGGGAGGGATTTTGGCTGGAGACATTGCATATAGAATCACTACGGAGGCTTCTGAAATCGTGGATACTCTGTGGGCTCTTTTGAATAGTATTATGCCAAATACCCTCCAATTAGCTGAAATGACAACTCAGGTGTGGATGATCAATCCTATTCTTTCATTTATTGCAGCTTTGGTCATTTCGTGCATGTCTGTTGTCATTGCATATATGGGTGAAAAGCTTTGATTGATATCTAGTAGGTCACATCTTAGTGTTGCTAGGCTTCCATCTTACCTAAATGAGGTCCTCACATCAATGCTTGTTAGGAAGGCATACAATGAGTTGAAGCGTACAGGGTCAATCGTGAAGAAGAGTGCAATTAAAGCTAGTAGAAACTAGTGAATGCGTCACATGAGGTAGGTGGAAATTTAAGACAGCATGTCTAAATAATAAGATACATGTTCTAACATGATCTTATTTCTGATTATATGATTGATATTCGATATGCTTTAAATTGAAATAAGGAAATAATGTTAATTAAAAGAATTGCATGTTATAATTGATGCTTATGCCTTGTACGTCATGTTATGTGAATTGTGAAATGATGTTTATGGTACATGGGTACCATGTCAATATTGATGGTGTATGAGTCTAGGTTATAGGATACATCCTTAGTGGGCTATCACCAAATAAGTGAGGATGTTATTTTTGTTATGAAATATATGAATAGGCGAATTGCCTACTATTATGATTATTTTACATTCGAGAAGGCCTGAGAGTTTTGTTTTAGACAGGCGTAGGCCTGGGGATGCTATGCTAGGAGAGTTATGAGGGTTTGGCCACCCGCTCTCTGAAATTTATTATGTTATGGATACCATGCACTATGTGTTGCAAAAAGTCGGGTGGGGCAATCATGGGAAGGCCGCCACTATGACAGCCATGGTCCTCCCCATGTGGACATGGATATTGTGATTTCCACCGAGGATGGTATAGGTGTATTATTGAGTAGTTATCCGGGCGCTGTATGGATTCTAACTGCATGCATAGTAGTCCTTATATTTGTTGCACTATGGTGCATATCCTTGAGGGTTACTAAGAGACATTGGTTAGGTAGTTGTGAGGGACCCAAAGAGGACTATTGTATTCGTTGTGCATTCTGCCACGGGACATGCATATATGATAGCATTATGAGATGCTTTATATGATACGGCATGATGATATGCCTTGCATCGTTTTCCCAGCAATGGCTGGAGGATTGTGGACCCCATATGGTGAGGGGCATGAGGATTATGTTGATATACCAGCAAAGGCTGGATAATTATGAACCTCACATGATGAGGGGTATGATTCTGAAACCTGGTATAGTATGGGAATGCAAATTAGGTGACGTTGAATATATTCATAATTTTGTATATCCTTTAACAATTTTCATATATGTGTATTATTGTTATATTAATACGATTGAGGGAGTAGTTTCATATATGTTTTCATATGGGTTAGTGAATGGGTAGAATTGTATGCAGAGTATGGTTCGTGAAATTGAAGTGTTGTAAATAATTGGCTTACAAATGGGTTATTGAGATATGAAACATATTGTAAATTCAATTTTATCTAATTGCTATGGAAATAAATATTCTAATTACTATTGAATAATCAATGTATCTTAAGATTTAGCATGCTTCTTAAACTCCCCTACCAAGCATAGCTTGCTGAGATATTGTAAATGTTTTATGTTTACAATATCTCAGATACAGAAAGACAGGAGAAGATGTACACAACAAAAGGAATACAGTAACCATACTTCTACGCACAGGTATACATTTTATTTAAAGCTTTTGTATTGTATAGTTAGTCATTTGAATTGTGATATTGGACATTTAATATAATGTTATAGGGGTTATACAAGTGAACCACTGGATGGGTCCTATTTTCAGAAATAAAGTTCTATCTTCTAGAAAACTATATATATATATATATATGTATAGTGGGAGCATGAAGGTGACATCCGAGTTTTTGGAAAAATGAATTTCAAAGAAAAAATTTCCACTATTTTTATTGTATTTTAAAAAGTTAGAGGCGCACCATCTTTTGAAATAATTGCTAAAAAATTTCATGGAAAAAAAACTTGGGGTGTCACAGTTGGTATCAGAGCGGTTCATCCAGTCACTTGCAGCCCTTTATGTCCAATAAAAAGATTACAATTCAAGTATAGGTTAGGATTTAGTGAGCTGATGTAGTATTATGATGTAATTATTTAAGTATTAGAAAGAATGAGTTAGTATAATTACAGTACAATGGAATAGTAAACCATGAGGAGATGTCCTTAGTATGACAACTAGGAAGACGATTTGAGAAATTAATGATTCCACTATTGAGGATAGGGAGCAGGGGAACCAAGTAGTAAAAATAATTAAGGGAGTGTAATAGAATATCCTTTTTATCTATAAGGTACCTGAATACCATAACTTATAGCAGTGCAAAATGTGCCAACTCAGATTAAATAGAAGTTATGCCTAGTATCAATGTTCGAGGAAAGAATACCCAACACAGGTGTGTATTGTTCATGTATACCAAGTGTAAGAGTAGGAAGTTTGAAAAGAGGCAAATGATAGGCTAGAAAAGCTTATATAGCATGTACTGAATGTGGTTTTGGTTTGTATAGAAAAGTCTAAAATAGCGATGACAAAAGAATAGTAAATGAAAGAGGAGACATATGAACAATTGAGGAATGATAGGTTCAAGAGGAGAAAACTTAGAAGCATTGTAGACTTCCATTGAAATGGAAGCTAGAACTGCCTTATACTTTGAAACTAAAGATGGTATGTTAGAAATAATGAAGCAAATGTATCTGTTAAGGCAATACTGCTTGGAATGCAAGAAATGCACTACAATAGTAGAGTATGAAATAATCTCTAAAAATGAGAATTTTTTTTAAGACAAAGCTAATTGTGAAGCTTATAAAAAATATATGTATCATCTCAAATCTTTTCAAGAAGCAAGTGATTCACATTAATACTACAATGAAATAAGGAATTGTGTATTCTTTTGTTATGTATAATTATGAGAAATATGTTATGGCTGACCACTTAGTGGGATAAGGTCTTGATGATGCTTATGATGAGGAAGAATTATGCTAAATATGAATGCATTGGTGAAAAGTTGAAAAAGAGAGTTGGGATGATAACTCCCGTTGATGTTAAGTCACTAGCACAAGGACTTATTCCAAAGAAATGTTTATTAAGGCTTATTGAAAGAATGATAAGTATATCCTCATGTGATACAATAGACTTGGGTATGATACCAAGATTGAAATGAATTGCAAATTATGAGACAATGTTGATTGTCATAAAGATGAAATGATGTGTTATGATAAAATAGTCTTCATATGTAGAAGACAAGATATGATCAAGTTATACATTATATTAGTTGTAAAGTGAATGAATGATGAATGATGACATGTAATTATGACTGTTATGAATGATGTGTAATGCAAGATTGAGAAAAAAAAAATTGATATGATGGACTTTTAGTTATTCCACTAGCTATTGATCGATCCTATGAATTTGGACTTTGATGATGAAGAGTGTTTATGTATCTGAGGTTAAGAGAGATAAACCTTATTTGATAAATGAAGTGAGGAAATTCATTTCAATAGTACATCAGAGGAGAACATACTAAACAATTGTATTGTATGTAATGATGGAAATCTTTTAGTATCATTATGTAAAGTGAAATGATACTATATTAGCATTATTTAAGTATTTGATTGTAATTGCACAGCTAGTGCAATTTTAGTTGTTCATTAGATGTTAGTGGTTTCATATAAGCATTTGAGAAACACTGCAAGGGTTATTTCTATTTTTGAATATGAATATACCAAAGGGTGTAAGTATAGTTATTATAATTTGAATCATATGTATTGTGTCTAGTATGGTTACTTGTGTGTTTGTATCTATATTTAAGCTGAAGATGAATGCTTATGATTATTTGAATGTAAGGCTGTATATAGGATTCTAGCAAAATGGAATATGAATACGTCAGTTATGTTCTTGATTTAAATGACTATCTATTTAGTTTGGATTGATATGTGGAAATGGATGAATGATTGTGAAAATTCTATTCATTATTATGATTGAAATGTTATGATAAGAATTGATATTCTATATTACATGATTGTTTATGAAAGATTCAATTGTTGGAATATATATTGAGATGATGGGAAATTATGTGGGCAAAGACTATGATGATAGAATTAAATTAAGATTCATTCTAGTGATTTGATTTATGAGTCGTAGTTAGGATTGTAAATTTTCATATTTCTAAATCAATGAAAATTTATGATGGATTTTGATAGGAAGTTGAGGATAATATGAAAATCTTCAATTATATTTGGTTGATGATGATGATGAAAATTGTGATTAAACATTTATCAATTGATGATTTTGTAACACCCCGGATTTTTAAGACATTTTTTATTTTATTTATAATAATAATAATAATGGCATTTTAAATAAGAGCATTTGGGATCCCATGAGAAAAGTTTTAATTATCATTTTACTAAAACAATTCTTAAAAACTCTAGGTGTTATTTTTTCCTTTCTCAAACCAACATACATGTAAATAAAATAATACCCGTATCAATCAATGTCAAATAAATCGGCACCTTTATTTTTAAATCAAATAAATGTCCAAAACACAATAATAATATGGCCCAGGGTCTATCCATCATAACATCCCATATAAATGTCCAACATATGTCCAAACATCTAAATCACATCCAAATATAAAGTATGCAGTCCATAATAAAATTCAATTAATAATCCTATTTTAATGACTCACATCACTGTCTAAAACTATAGGAAAAATAGTCATTAGCAGCTCTCATGATTTCTCAACAGCTTTTCCTTTCCTGGTGTCTCGCTCGAGATCTAAGGCATTGCAAAACAAAGCAATGCCTTAGTAAGCTATCGCTTGTGTAGGTGCATAGACAATTAATGTAATAAATGAAAGAAATAATGAACAACTCTAATGAAAAGTCTAACATTTATGAAAATAGTGATATCATAATGCCATGTTCAAATAAATGTCAATTTATTCCATATGCTTAAAACATGCATTTCACGGAGTCAAAAACATGACATAAATCAATGTAAATGAGCATACAATAATAATATGGGCACCCTAAGGTGATGGGTCCCACCACATCGCACTAACATCACTGATCAGGAGTACTCATAGCCAACCTCTGAGTGTCGTCACACCCATGCATATCATCCATAACCATGCTCATCATACATGCACACATAATAAGAATATGGGCCATCATGCTACAGTGGCAACCCTCCATGGGTATCAACCACCGCCGCTCTCCGTCAACACCATAACGGGAGACTTAGCGTCTGTCCCCATGGAAAGGTTCAGACCCATAGTGTGGACTATCCATGATACCAAACCCCTACCGAATGCCATCTATGGGCAAGTGTCTATTATATCACAATATCATCCCATCACAATCTCGGAGGGTGGGTGGCCGGCCCTATCCCTCCTAGCATGATGCCCACCGGGCGAGAGCACCCGTCATCAAATATAAAATACGGAAATCATATGTATATACTAAAACTCAAGAGCACTCATAGCTCGCAATCCCCAAGACATGCCCCTCATCTTGGGGTTAGTCTATAAAAGGACCAGCTAATAAGCCTCTATTCTTATTTCTATGTAAATCCATGCATTTACATGATATAATAATCAATAAGTATCTATTTAAGCATAATTAATTAACATCATGCTTATAAAAACATTTGAAATAAGTTTATTCAATAAAAGATTTCAATTTGGAATAATCATAATGTACTCAAAGTCGCATAAAATCCACGCTAAATGATAATTGCAATTTAAAACACAATCACACATGATGCTATGTTTAAACATGGTTTAAAAATCAAGGCAAAGCATTAATTGTCGTCACCTACCTCAATGTGAGACCACTAGCTTGCTAATAACTCCCTTTAATTGGTATATTCAAGTGCACCTATACATGTCACATCACTATTTTAAAATTTTTCTAAATAAAAAGTGGTCATTTCTAAATTTTTATGTTAAAACTAGGTCATCGTCGTCAATACGGTCACAACGCCTCTTTCGGATCATGATTTGGACTCCTCTAGCTCCCAAAAATCAAGTTTTAGTAAAAACTATACTCAAATGGGGCCTGCTGGACCACCATAAGGTGGTTTATACCGGCGGCTCGGTTTTCTGCCGGTTTACACCGGCTTCACGAAGACGCCCGACCTCCAAGACGTCGCACGGGATGCGCAGAGTGCGTCCTCGGTACTGTGATGCACCGCCGCGTGCATCACGGTCTCCAGGACGCGCTTCGTCCTAGCCCCACAGCGATAGCCAATGGCGTCACTTCCGCGCATGAGCGACGCTGCACACGCGTGCGACACCGACGTCATTTGATGTCATCTCCCTATGCGTCCTAGTGTCAATGCCAGGGCGCCGACACTCTTGACGACGCCGGAGAAGACAATATCTCAGATACAGAAAGATAGGAGAAGATGTACACAACAAAAGGAATGCAGTAACCATACTTCTACGCACAGGTATACATTTTATTTAAAGCTTTTGTATTGTATAGTTAGTCATTTGAATTGTGATATTGGACATTTAATATAATATTATAGGAGTTGTACAAGTGAACCACTGGATGGGTCCTGTTTTTAGAAATAATGTTGTATCTTCTAGAAAACTATATATATATATATATATATAGTGTGAGCATGAAGGTGACATCCGGGTTTTTGGAAAAATGACTTTCAAAGAAAAACTTTCTGTCGTTTTTTTTTTTGTATTTTAAAAAGTTAGAGGCGCGCCATCTTCTGATATAATTGTGAAAAATTTTCATAAAAAAAAAAAACCCGGGGTGTCACATGGGTAGTGTTAGACTGTCGTAAAAAGAAAGACACATTTAGAATACCAGGAGAAAAAAATTTGATATTTCGTGGAAAACAATACAAATCAGACATGCATCATATCAACCACAAAAGCTGCAAAACACTTCTCCAAGGGTTGTCAAGAATTTTTAGCAATAGTGGTTGCCTTACATGTGGAATTACCTAGATAGAAGAAATTGATGTGGTTAGAAACTTTCAAGATGCTTTCCCAGAAGAATTACCCGGATTACCACCTCATAGAGAAATTGAGTTTACTATTGAATTGTTACCAGGTACAACTCCAATCTCTAAAGCACCTTATAGGATGGACCCAGTTGAGTTGAAGGAATTAAAAACTCAGTTACAAGAGTTGCTAGATAGAGGATTTGTAAGACTAAGTAGTGCACCTTGGGGAGCACCAGTTATATTTGTGAAGAAGAAAGATGGTGGAATGAGACTACATATGGATTATAAAATGTTGAATAGTGTGACTATAAAGAATAAATATCCTCTACTCCATATTGATGATCTCTTCGATCAACTCAAATCTACTAAGGTCTTTTCTAAGATTGACCTTAGATCAAGGTATCATCAATTGTGTGAGGATATATCAAAGACAGCATTTAGAACTTGATATGGACATTATGAATTTTTGGTCATGCCTTTTGGGGTAACAAATGCACCATCTATTTTTATGGATTTGATGAATAGAATATTCAAGGATTTCCTTGACAAGTTTGCAATTGTCTTTATTGATGACATATTGATTTACTCTACCACTAAGGAGGAACATCAAGAACACTTACAAATTGTGTTGAATATACTCAGAAATCACAAATTGTTTACAAAATTTAGTAAGTGTGAATTCTGGATAGAAAAAGTAAAATGTTTGGGTCATGTAATTTCTGAAAATGGAGTTGAGGTGGACTGAAGAATGTGAAAATAGTTTCCAGAATTGAAAAAGAGGTTGACTACGGCACCAATATTGACATTACCATATGGAAGAGAAGGATATGAAATTTAATGTGATGATTCAGGAAAGGGTCTAGGTTGTGTATTAATGCAAAATGGTAAAGTCATTGCATATGCTTCTCGTCAATTAAAGAAGCATATAATGAATTATCCTGAACATGACCTAGAACTTGCGGCTATAGTGTTTGTCCTAAAAATTTGGCTACATTATTTGTACGGTAAAAATTTTAATGTATTCACTGATCACAAAAGCCTCTAGTACATTTTTACCCAAGCTAACTTAAAGATGAGACAACGTAGATGGTTGGAGTATATCAAAGACTATGATTTCACCATTCAATACAATCCTGGGAAGGCGAATGTAGTTGCTGATGCACTAAGTAGAAAGACAAAATCAATACTTACCAACATCACCATTAAATTAGCCTTTGTAGATCGTGTAGTACAAGCACAAGAAGGTGATACAATAACTCAGGAATTATGTGCTAAGAATGGCTTTCACAAGGGTTTAGATGGGGGCATTCATTTTCAACAAAGATTGGTTGTTCCATCATATTCAGATTTGAGGAAAGAATTATTACAGGAAGCTTATTAGTCAATATTCTCTATTCACCTAAGGGGTACAAAAATGTATCAAAATTTAAAAAGAAACTTTTGGTGGGAAGGTATGAAAGAAGATATAGGAGAATATGTAGCAAAATGTTTAACATCTTAACAAGTGAAAATTGAACATCAAAGACTAGTTGGGATGTTATAGACATTAGAATTACCTAAGACAAGAGAAGGACATGATATGATTTGGGTAATAGTAGATAGATTGACAAAGTCAGCTCACTTTCTTCCAATTAAACAAACTCAGTCAGGTGACAATTTAGCTAAACTATATGTAAGAGAAATAGTGAGTCTTCATGGAATCCCTTTGTCAATCATCTCAAACAGAGATGGGAGATTTACTTCTAGATGCTGGAAGAGTGTACAACAAGCATTGGGTACAACTCTTAAGTTTAGTACAACATTTCATCCTCAGGTTGATGGTCAATTAGAAAGAACCATTCAAACCTTAGAAGATATGTTGAGAGCACGTGCTTTGGATTGGAAGGAAAATTGGGATGAGCATCTTCCTTTAATAGAATTTTCATATAATAACAATTTTCATGTAAGTATTGGTATGGTGCAATATGAGGCATTGCGTGGATGACCTTGCCGATCATCGACATGTTGGAGAAAGAAGATTGATGAGTCAGAATTGGTAGAATAGTGTGCAGAGAAAGTCAGGGTAATCAGAAAAGAGTTACGTTGATAGAAGACGTAGAGACTTAGAATTTGAAATTGGGAATCATGTATTCTTGAAGGTTTCTCCAGTTAAAGGGATTATGAGGCTTTGAACCTAGGGAAAACTCAGTCCTAAATATATCAGTCCTTTTGAAATATTAGAAAGGATTGGTATAGTGGCTTACAGGTGAGCTTTACCTCCACAATTAGTTGAAGTGCATAATGTGTTTCATGTGTCCATGTTACGCAAATATATACCGGACATTACACACGTACTTCAAAAAATGCTAGAAGAACTGAGATTAGATTTAACCTTTGAGGAGAAGGCAATTAAAATTCTTGATAAAAAGGAAGAGAACTTATGAACCAAAGTAATTCCTTTAGTCAAAGTATTGTGGCAACATCACACAGTTGAAGAAGCCACATGGGAGACTGAAGAAGAAATGAGAAAATCACATTCTGATTTGTTTGAGTAATTATGGTGTAAGTAAATTTCAAGGATGAAATTTTTCTAAGGGGTGAATAACGTGAAAACCCTAATTTTTCTGGAATTATTTAGAATTAATTGGAATTTTTACAAAAATCGAGGAAAAATATTATATTTAATATATATTATTTTTTTAGAAAAAGAATTTGGTCTTGAAACCATGATATTTGGAATAATTCATGGAAAATCAATTAGAATGACTATAAGCATGCTGAAATTTGAGCTCGGGTGAAAAATCCCAATTTTTCTTAATTTTGTGAATTTATATTTACCCATAAGGGTAAAATGGTCATTTCACTTTTGTGTGGGGTCCACAAAATTAGGTGAGCTGGTGGATAGCCAGCTCAGGAAATATCAATGATGAAGAATAAACATGATGAGGAATATACTTTTAATTTTATAAGAAAAGTGAAAAATCATTTAAAATCTTTTCTTTTCTCTCTCTGCCCTTTATAGCCGTAGAGCACATCTGCAAATGCACCCAAGGGGAATATTCCCCTAATCTGTCAGGCACATCCATGGACACGTCATCCTTGACAGACCCAGGGTTTCACCCTGGTACTGTTTTTCAATTAAGAATCCATTTTCAGCCGTTGAAACACAATCTTGACCATTCATCTTGTTCAAAATTTCACAAGCTTCAAAAGCCCGACAATTTCACGATGATTAAAGAAGTATTCACCAGTGAAATCACCAAAAAATAATAACTCTAGCGACCTTGGATTTTTCGACATGGATCTTGATTTTTTGGCCATA
This sequence comes from Warburgia ugandensis, assembly GCA_035236585.1. NCBI lineage: Eukaryota > Viridiplantae > Streptophyta > Magnoliopsida > Canellales > Canellaceae > Warburgia > Warburgia ugandensis. Next base: position 31,159,943 of record CP141127.1, on the reverse strand, counting down.
TTTTTTGATTCTGAACACTTCAGGTAGGTACCCCCCATCCTCCACTATCTATTCTAGTAGGTTTTAGAGCAAGAAGATCAACAGACTAGATTTTCTGACAAGATTTCTCTATTGAATCTAGTACCGGTGATCTAGCTTGAAAACCCCAATGAAACCATGTTATTTTTTACTTCTGAACCGTTGGATGGATTCAGAGGGTCCCAAAACTCCAGGAGATGAAATTTGAGATGATGGCTCGTTCAGATCTAGAAGATCTGGGGAAAAGCTGATCTGACGGTCCAGATCGAACTATCTCGGCTATCCTATGTCACCCCTCCCTGTAAATAATCTATCACTGGTGGAACAAGGCAGAGACAGGCCACTAATTGTCCTTGTCAATCTGAAGGGCCATATTGGATTTGGGCCCGTGTTTTGATCTGAAAACTTAAAAATCTAATTCATAGCTCATTTCAACTCCAAATCAAGATCGGAAAGAAGCTCTAGATTCCTAATGAAGAGTAAAATCTAATGAAACATAAAACTTAGGTTTTATTCACTGTAAAATTCTATAAATTACAAAAAGTGGTACTAATTCCCAAGATTAGTCAAATTTGACATGATTAGACCTTGGATTTCTAATCCATCAGTGATCTAGTGATGAGGGAACATGGAATCAAGAGTTAGATATGGTTGATCTGGGATGAATTAAGAAATTCAATTTTAATGGAAGAGAAATCTTAAAAATGATCATGGATTTACTTGATTTGAGTAATCAAGCATGATCAGACCATTAAATTAGTTTGAATGATGATCTAAGTTAAGATCATATGCATTGATGAGCCCAATGTGGCTAATTTAGGATAGATTGAGATCTATGCCCTTAATTTTGATAAAATGACTTAAGATCTTCTTGATTGGTTGGATCAAGAAAGATCAGATCATGTGATGAGACGCATCAATAATCTAATGATGATATCACATTAAGAGAATGTGATAGTAATGTGATAGATCTGAATAAAAATGAAAGATCAATATCTAAACCCTTAATGGGATGAAAAATGAATAGAAATCAAAATATGATGATTGGATAAAAATGGACAAATATGATATATTCAAATGAGCATGTATTTATTATATGTTATTGTAAATGTTTTTTATTTGTTTAGTTGATTTCATTGTTAGATTTATTCATTTACGCTTTAATTGTTCATGTTATGTAAATTACATAGAAAATGTGATTAAATGAAAATAGATATTGATGAACATTTACAATGAATATGGACATGGACTTAATGATAGTAAGGGCTATAGTTAGTAGGACAATATAAGGAATATCATTTCCTTGGCCCAAATTAGGAGAATAATAAACCCCATGAATGACATTTTAAATGTTCATGGATTTAATTAAAATCAAATAGCAAGAGTACTTAGGGTTTAATGCTCATAGGAACCTTATGAAGGTTGAGCTAAGGTCACCCTAGTAAATGTTGAACATGGTGGTTAAGGGAGTTCTCTAATAGAGCCTCGCTCTTCCCCCACCTTATAGCAACGTTTATGAGGTCTAAATGCCTCCTTACACGAATGAAGGATAATTTTTTTTATTCAATGTATAAATTGATTTATATCATGGATATAAAGAATTGTTGATTTTGAGATATATTGAATATATTTTTTAAATCCCCTACCTATCATAGCTTACTGAGATATTGTAAATGTTTGAATGTTTATAATATCTCAGATGCAATTAAGAAAGATTGAAAGCTCAAGACTTGAGGATACATCACCGAGCTACTGCTTAGGGTATTTAATTTGAGAAAGATTGTATTGATTGTTTTGTAATTTGAATTGTAATATTTGGACAAGGTATGTAATGACTACCAGGGTTGTGTATGTGAACTACTGGATTGATCCTTATTTTAATAAAAGTATTTCTATTGATATTCAATAGAAACTTTATTTTATACAAAAATCTATGTATGATAAGTAATTTGAGGTTGAACTTGGGTTTTTGACAAATTAATTTCAAACAAAATATGTTTCTGTTGTTTCTAATTAAAAAAATTTCAAAATCAAGGCCTTACCTTTGCAAATATTTATAAAAATATGTTTTAAAATCCTGAGCCGTTACAATAAAGGTCTCCACTAATTTTCTCAGGGTCTCTAAGTTATAACCATCAATTAATCTAGACTTATGCATTGTGTGTAAGTTTTCTCAAGATTTAACTTTCACAAAATACTTTATAACATGAATAAAATACAAAATTAACCATATGCATCTCTATTAAAAAGTTGAAGTAGTGGAAATACAAACCTTTGGAAAATCCAATTCTCACCACTGTAAAGGAACTTGACATTAAAAAGTTAGAAAAATTAAAATAAATTATGTTTCCTTTTGTAAAAAAAGGAGAAAAAACTCAAAGATCTCATGCATAGCTACACCTCCATCCTAGATTTAACATTTCCACCAATGTTTTGATATATAAGACACCAATATGATAAATGAGTGATGTAGAACCATTAGACTCTAAAACCTTAGGTTGCCTCCTATTGAGTACTAAGTTTAACCTCTTTAGCTAGACATATCTTATCATTATTATACTCTACCCTAGCCCTAGACGTAACCAGTTAACCTAATTTTCCTTAACTCTAACAATAAAATTATGGAAAAATTTTCACACCACTTTAAAATCTCATGATAGTCTATATATATTCTCCACCTTGAAAATTTTAGTGGTGATGATATTAGGACACAATAGACCAGCACAATTTTGGATTTGGTGGGACTATAATGAAATTAATGATCCCCCATTTCTAAAATTTCATTATAGTCGATAAATATCCTCCACAGGCTATCTTAACCTGATAGCATAAAAGACTACCGTGAAGTTTGTTGGACCATATTGAAATGAATAATCCCCTTTTGCAACAAATTGATGGATAATGGGGCCCGTAACAATCGACACATGTTTTTCCTCCCCTCTTACATTTTCCTAAAACTAGGGTGTAAGTTGACACTGCACTTCGCTAAAAGATTCTTGATCTAATGGAGGCAGGGTGGGGCTTAAACTCGTAGTGTCTTCTAATGTGTACCCTAGAGTTGGATGAAGGTATGTACATCAATGAACTCTTCTTCTTCCTATTCTTCAGATATGGGTAAGGTTTCACAAGGATTTATATTGTAATGCAGAGTTTGATAAAATAACATCTATAAGTCCCAATTGTGTCCTTCTTCTACACTACAAGGTTTATTTTGTATTTTAGGCTCTATAAGGAGTTCTACTCTATCTTGCCATTGAGAATTGTCCACTAAATGCTCAATGATTAAACATGCATTCTCTTGATCAATGGATGTCTCTTCATCATAATCATAAAAAGGATCAAGATCTGACTTGAGTGGATATAAGTCAGAGGTTTGTAAGGATAGTTGTGGACTTTATGGCTCAGAATGATCATAAGATATGACCATCCTAATATCAGTAATAAAGGGTAGGGATGGTTGAAAACTTTAAGGGTCACCAGGAATAGAAGGTAATTTTCACCTTGTAATTCTATCTAGGGTTTTTCACTCTCCTCCCTCATTTGTTTCATTTGCTTAATGGATTGTTGATTTGATTCCATATATTTCCTAAAGGTTTCTTCAAATGATTGTTTCTTGTGTTGTGGAGGAAAGAACTCGTATGACATTAAGGTACTAGGAAAGGATTGATCGGGTTGGAACTATGAGGGTTGTCCTTGATATGGTTGATATTCTTGAGGCCATGGTTATTTCTGAAGCCTATCCCATCCATTATAGTCCCAATAGTTTGTCTAAGTATAATAATGATTACAAGGGTCAGGGAATGCAATGGTTGCATCCACTGGCTCCTGATAATATCCATTATAGGTTGGCCTTGATGGCCATGAAGTAGTGGGATATGTGTGGTCAAAATAGGTATAGGAATTCTCATATTGAGGTTGTTGATATTACATAGTATAATAATTCTCATACTGAGGCCATTGATATGACTCAGATTAGGAATTATCATACTGAGGTTGATGATATGCCTTAGTATCTTGCCTAGAAGTAATTAACATATTTATTAAACATTCTATACTATCCAATTGACTATCAATTACATTGGATAAATCAAAAGTATACCTGTCTTTGTCTCATATATATTAGATAATGGCTTGAGAGTGAAATAGTATGAAAGTGGTGGTTTTCCATCCCTTGTTTGGTAGGCTAGTGCATTCAACTTTATATACAATGAAACAAATCATTGTATATAATGAATGAGTATCCTTTTTTGTAACTAATGAGAAGCCCTAAATGATGCACAACCAATCCCTAATACTAACGAGATGTCATGTTGATCTTTGTTAATTTGTGAGGTTATGGTTTTTAACCTAAACCTAGATAGCTCCTCCTTTAATCCAAACTTGACTATTGTTTACCAATTAGGTCCTGCCCAAGGTGGTTAACACAATTCACATGGAAGGAGGCATTTAGACCTAAAAAACCATGAATAAAAGGTGTGGGAAAATAACTTGGATTTTGGATACCTACTATAACCACAATGTTCAAGAGCCACTGAAGCGACAATAAATGGCCTCTTTCAAAAAGGGTCCTATGAGCTCAAAACCCTAGGTCTCTTGCTACTTGATTTTAAATTAAGATTTATGTCTGGATTGCAAGCATACAAGGAATTGATTTCATTTCCTAGGTGGGCCAAGGATTTGGTGATGAAATCCAGTCCTTATCTTATAATGGTTCCTAGGGGACCTTATTGACATTATGTTCCACCCACCATAAAGCAATAAATGTGCAATTCAAGTGCAAGAAAGCAAACTAATGCAACCTATATGCTATCTAGCCAAGGGTTAGCTGTAACCTAATAAAACAACCTTAAATAAGATGTAACAAATAAAATGAATGACCTTAATCTATATGACCTATCTACCAACCAATATGCAAATTAAACTAAATGAAACTATACTAGACAAGTAAATCAAAGTGAGTGATACTTATAGTGGGGTTTTTTCTATGAAGATCAAGTGTGGGCCTCCTTACCCATCACTTGCCTTGTATTAATACAAGCTATTTAAATTGAAATAAAGAAATTGCAAGTCACAATGATGTCTCACTACAAATTCACTCAAAAAGAAAAACCTAATCTAAGAAAGCAACCAAATTTAATGAAGCTTTGGCCTACAAGATCGCTGCTGCTCCTTTTACCAATTTTTTCTCAGATAAAACAAGTAAGATTTATCAATTTATGAGGAATTAGCAAAATATGCAAATGCAATGCGTAAATCCTAATCTAATGCAACCTAAAACTACAACTAAAGATAAACAATCTAAATAAACATTCAACCACAAATCCATTGCATTTCCTCATCAATGACGCCAAAAAATTGGTGTATCTTTAACATTACTCACAAGTGCACTAATCAATTGTAGTACCCGATGAGGTTGATCGCATGAGAAATCTCACAGAATTGTATATTGGATGGATTTCATTTAAATCACTTAACTTCAGTTAAAGAAATAGAGACGTGATTAAATTAGGAAGTTACATCTGAGAAAGAAACATGCATGGAATTATAAGCTAGAATTAAAAGAAACTTTTTAAAAATTAAAACTAAATAATTAGATTAGAAACTAACTAACTAACATGCATTTAATTAAAGGAAACTAATGCAAAACAAGCATGAATTAATCTAGGAAATATAAATTAAGAAAACTACTAAAATGGAAAATTTCCTAAATTAACACTTCCCTAAACTAGAATTAGAAACTTTCTAACACTAAACTAACATGTAAAAATTAATTAACTACTATTAAAACTAAATTAATCAACTAAACTAGGAAAAAAACTAAAAGGAAAAGTAACTTAGTACCACATGCATGATCCATGGATTGTACACATGGTTCTAGGGTGCAAAAGTGACTAGAATTGATGAATTTAAAATGAACTATCATGCAAACTAATTAATGAATTTAATAAAAACATAAAAAGATAACTGTGTTCCTAAGGCTTTTAGCAAATAAGGTGTTTAGATGGATGAAAACAAATCACAAAATTAAGGGGAGAAAAATTCCACAGTTCAACTACTTAAGCACATGAAACAATTCAAGCATAAGAAAGCAATTGAAACCACAAATTTTATGCAATGAAAAAACCTAGATCCACAGTGATGAAAGAAACATTTCATAATAAGAATTCGTAGAAAACTTTATTGAATCATCTTCAAATAACACCAAAAACTAGATGCATAATACATGTTATATTGTAGGAAATTGTGTCCAATTCTATAGAATGAAACCCTATCTAAACAACACTAGATGCAATATAATGATAAAAAACTAAGGTATGATGACATGTAAAGAAAACTCAAAAAGGAATTCAATAGAAAAGAGATCTAAGTGGGGTGAACTATGGCAAGGAAATTAACCTAAAACTAGGATGAGAATAAGGTGAAAAACTTTAATTTCAAGAGAAAAAATCAAGGTTCTAGGCTAGCTCTTCTCTTGACTATCATTGCTAGAGATGAATTAACTTGAATCTCAGGGGAATAATAAATAAAAACAAGTAGAATTGAGGTAAAGCAAGAAGGATAAGCTAGATGGAAAGGAAGGTGCAAAACTAGAAAGAAAAATAATGGAAACTAAAGCAATGAAAACTAAACCATGTCAAGCAAACTATTAACCTGAATTGGAGAGCAACTAACCAAGACAATAACTAAAAATAGAAAGGATAAAAAGCATCTAAGAAATTCCAAAGACCATTAGCAAATAACACCAAAGGAGAGCTTAATTTTGAGGTGTGTCACCTACCTTTGCTTAGAAAATTCGTATGCCACATGAGAGTATATATAGATGAGTAAGTTCCTAACTTGGGAAAGGTGAATCCATGAAAAAGGTGCCTCTAAGGTTAGGGTATTGAATGGGGAAGGTTAGATGGAGGATATTAGGTAGGAATGATATCATTAAAGATAACATAAGAGAGAAATAATTATGAGCTGGTTGGTTTCTAAATTACAGATGGGGGAAGCATACTTTTCCATGTAGGACAAGTGGCTCTCTACCCTCTTAATTGAATGGTGAGATGAGAGCGGAGATGAGGAAAGAAAAGTGGTGGAAAATTCTAAGTAAGATCTAAGGTTTAGCTTGTTTTGAATTTACTTAAACTTAGGATTTCTATCTTAGGAAATCACATGACTTTAAGCACTTCAACAAGGGGGAGGCACCACTTTTTGAGGTGGTGGCTCTCTCCTTAATGTAAATTTTTGTAACACTAGGATGGAGAGTGGATTAAGGGTTGAACATGGATTAGGAATGTGGAGTTTCTCTCTTGATGGTCCTTTAATGCATGATCAAGTTACCTTTTACAATTCTCTCTCAAATCTCTTTACAAATCACAATTTTTAACATAGAGATAAGCCTAAATTGAAGCTCCAATTGTGTGGCTCCATGTGGCACTCATCCTTGGATTGATGGCTCACTTTAATTGCTCATTCCTTGGTGGCATAGGTGGCTTCAATGCTTGGCTCAAAGCTTGAGTATCTTGTATAGTTTATCACCCTTTTTCATGACTTTAATGGCTAAGTGGTTTGAATGGTTCTCATGCAAGGTGGTAAAAATGCATGGATTTTTGCATGGATCATCATAATCATCTTTGTTTTCTTCCAATTTATTCTGGGGGCTCTGCCCCCACACCGTCAGCTAGTTAACCGTGTAACTCAACCTGCGAAAAACTCTATGAAGGTCAATATAGGCTGTTAGATCATTTTCTCACTTACTACAAAAAAAGTAAAAAAAGGTAATTAAATCATAAAAAATTATAATGATTTAGATACTTACTCTGGATTTGCTTTAGAACTTGCAAAAATATCAAAATTTTGAATTATTAGGTTAGAAATGTATGTGTTACAAAATTTTGACCAAAAACCCTAATTTAACACTATAAGTTATAATGCATAGACTACTAATTGGATACTTTTTATACAAAATTAAACACTTATCATCCACAACAACACCATCCTTGGATATGACATGTCCAAGGAAATGTTCTTGATCCAACCAAAACTCGCACTTAAAGAACTTGGCATACAACTAGTGTGCCTATGATAGTCCTCAAATACTCTTTATGCTCCTCCACACTGCTCAAGTATATAAGAATATCATCGATAAACATGATCACAAACTTGTTGAGATAGTCACTGAACACTTTATGCATCAAGTCCATAACATTGTCGGTGCATTCTTCAACCCAAATGTCATCACTAAAAACTCATAGTGGCTACAACAAGTCCTGAATGCAGTCATAGGGATGTCCTCATCCTATGTCATCAACTTATAATTCCCTATCCTCAAGTCAACCTTTAAGAAGACCTTGGTTGACTACAACTGTTCGAACAAGTCATCAATGCAAGGAAGTGGGTACTTGTTCTTCATTGTTACCAAACACAATCTCAAAGAGTCATTGTTCTTCTTGAGAAATAGGACTAGTGCTCCGAAAGGCAAGACATTGGGCTATATGAAACCATGGTCTAGTAGATCCTACAACTACACCTTCAATTCCTTAAGCTCTACTAGCACCATGTGGTAGGGATCCTTGGAGATAAGAGTTGCTCCGGCATCAACTCAATGGTGAAATCCATCTCCCTTCTGAGCTGCAGTCTAGGCAGCTCATCTCAAAACGCATCTTCAAAGTCTTGCACCACATCAATCTCCTCAATACTGAGCACCTACTCCTCATGTGCCTCTACATATGATAGGTAGGCTTGACAGCGGTTAGATAAAAGATGTGCTACCCTAATAACCAAGATAATACATGCACTCGAGATATCCAATCTCCCTTGAAAGTGTGTGTGAACATTTGCCCCTATCTCCTGGGCACCTATCCAGGTCAAGGTGCTTGATCCTATCAAGGTGCAGGGGTGCCTAGTCTTGTCATGGCACCTGGTCTCATCTAGGCAATTCCACTCTACTAACTCTGTGACAATCATGTATTATATGACCCTACTGACCTCAAGCAAAACAAGTGAGACCTTGTCTCTCGATCCTGCATAGAGTGGATGGCATAGCTAGCACTACTGACACACTACTTGACCCTTGTCTCTACCCCTAGCCGGACCCATCACCTGTAGGGTAGGCCACACATCTATCTTCATAGGGGCAAGCCACCTCCTCTTGGCCTCACCAGACACTGGTCTAGGCCCTCCAAATCTACCTCAATCTTTAGTGAGGTCCCTCAACTCTCGCTCAAGAATAGAAGCAAGCTCCCTAGCTAGGGCAATAGTGGGGGGCTGCAAAGTTAAAATCTACCACTTTAGGTCAAAGTTCAGCCCTCAAACATATTTTTAGTCCCTTTGCTCAGAAGAGCACACCTCTAGAGCAAAACCATCATAATTAGTCAAACTCCACCTCATACTAAGCAATAGTCCCTGTACCTTGTACAAGAGTTAAGAACTCAAGCTCCATATTCTCTTAAAGATGAGCAGGAAGAAACTGCTCTGTAAAGATGACCTTGAAGTCCTCCCAAGAAATCTCATCGACACCATCAAAATAACTCCTCTGTGCTGTCGGCCACCATTGGTCGGATCACACTTCAGTACAAACATGCCACTGCAACCTGCTGATGCTCTGGTATGGCCATTGCCAAATATCCTCTCAATGTTAAAGAACAAGTATTGGCTACCTCAAAGCACTCATTGCCAATGAACTTAGAGTAATCCTCCTAAACCTCTTGTGAAGGCTGTCAACTAACTGATGTACTATGGTGTATCTTTAAAAATTACTCACAAGTGCATGAATTAATGTAATATTTTCATGCATGTGAGGTTGATGCTATGAGGAATCTCACAGATTTACAATAGATTGGATTTTATTCAAATATATTAACTTCATCCAAAGAAAGAGAGTTGGATTGAATTAGGACTTTAAAAGTAAACCAGAATGTAAACATGCACAAAATTGTAAATTAGAACGAAAGGAAACTTGCCTAACTTAAAACTAAACAATGAAAATGAAAACTTACCTAACTAACATGCATTTAAATAAGGAAACAATAGTAAGTTAAGCATGAATTACGGTATGTAACTAACTTAATACAATTACTAAAAATGGAAACTTTCCTAATCAAGAATTAAAAGTAAAGGAAACTTACCAAAGATTAAACTAAGTAATTGGAATTGGAAAATTAACTAATTAATAGTAAAAAAATAAAGAAACTACAAAGAATTAGAAGGATGCAAACTGAGAAATTACACTTAAGGAAACTACCTAAAAAGAAAACTTTCCTAATTTAGAACTTTCTTATACAAAAACTTACTAAAAATAGAAATTCATAAAACTCAAAAATAAAACTTTTTAAAGCTAAAACAATATAAAAATAACTAAATTATCTACTGTAATGTAGATCTAACAACTAAATTAACCAAAGTTCAAAGGAGAATGAGATTTAGAACCATGTGTATGTTTTTCGACTACACACATGATTCTGAAGCCCAAAAGATAATAAAAATTAATGCACCTACAATGAGTTATTATGCAAACTAACTATGTTATCTAAAACAAAATAAAATTTTAAATGGTAACCTTAGGATTTAGGAAAATAAGATATTTTGATGGCCAAAATTAAAGAACAAAGTTAAAGAAAAACCAATTTTTAGATTTTCATACTTAAGAATAGTCAATAAATCTAGCTTCAGAAAGTTGTTAAAGCCATAATTTTTATGTAAGGAAACAACCTAGATCTCAATTATGTTGATGAAATAAACAAACTATAATAAGAATTCCCAATGAACGTTATTAAATCACATCCAAATGACACAAAAAACTAGATGCATAATACATGTGTTGTTGCTAGAAATTGGGTTTAATTCTTAAGCATGAAATCCTATCTAAACAACACCAACAATCAAATCTAATGCTCACAAACTATATTATGATGACATGCAAAGAATGCATATGAAAGAATTCAAGAGAAAATAAGACTAAGTGGGTGAACTAAGGTAGGGCAATTAACCTAAATTGGAATTTTGGTAGTGATAACCAAAAGAAGAGTTAGCTTAGAACCTTGGAATTGGGGTAACCAAGGCATTATTATGTGAAATTGGAATTTTGACCCAAAGAAAATAATTTTATATAGAAATGGAATTTGGAACAGAAACATTAATGTTTGGATTACACTTGAAAAGTTTAGTTCAACGACATCAAGAACAGTGAATTATGGATAAATTTCATTATTCTATAATTGGGTTATGAGTTTTCAAGGAGCATATCACTTTATAGAGGTATAATTTGGAACTAAAACAAAACCATTAGATAGTATTCAGAAAATGAAATCTAACTAGCTAAAGAACGCTGAAAACAGAGTCCGTATGAAGAAGTTATGGGCCTTTGAAATTAGGGGCAATACGATAATTAAAAAAAAAGTAGCTTAATGGAAGGGAGCCAAATTGATATTGGCACACCCTCTCCATCACCTTGGAAACCCAACAAAATGTCAAGTTTGGTTTGCTCTCTCTCTCTCTCTCTCTCTCTCTCTCTCTCTCTCTCTCTCTCTCTCTCTCTCTCTCTCTCTCTCTCTCTCTCTCTCTCTCTCTCTCTCTCTCTCCTGACCAGTCATCTCTGAAGCGATAGTTGGATCTGTCTCACCAGCAATGGAGAAAAACCCCTCCCTCTGATCTCTTTCCCCATGGCCGGCAACCCTTTTTTGGGTAGATCTCTAATTTTTTGGCATGATCGAGACGACCTATGTCCCATCTCCTTCTCCATCACTGGTTCAGCATGGTAAGGGTGGCCAGTGAGCTAAAAAACCCCCGATCTCCCGTCTACCCTCCTTAGATCTCCTGCTCATTACGCACACAACCTACTCCCTGGGTAGAATTTGTTTCCCGGCGACAAGAACCTTGGACAGGGTTTCCTCTGACATGTAGCCCCACTCTTTTCCAGCATTGACAGGGAACCCAGATCAGGTTTCCCCCTTCTAGTAATGCATCTCCCTCTCTGACATCAACATAAACCCAGATCGGGTTTCCGTTCTGGTCATGCTACCATCTCCCCTCCCCCTGTTTTGCCCAGTGTCGGCACGGCCTGATTGTTGGGTAGTCAGCGTGCAGGGGCCCTTCTCTTTCTCCGGCGTGGCTTGACAGTTTAGAAGGCTGGATCTTTTGTTTTCTCCGGCGTGGCTTGACAGTTTAGAAGGCTGGATCTTTACAGCCGAGGAATACCCAGATTGAGTTTTCCTAATTTCTTTCATCTTCGAATAACCCTTCTTGGGTTCCCATTCCTTTCTGGCAACAATGGCAGCTCAGATTGTTAATCCAGCTGTCCATTTTACTCTGCACAAAGAGGGGAACAAAACCCCTTTGGTTCTGCCATGATCGAAGGAGGAACAACCATGGATTGGGGCATGAAGAGTGCATGCTGCTAGGGATGGAGCTTTTCATGGCACATCGTAGCCGATTTAGCATGCCTAGGAAGGGGGGAAACACGGTCACGCCTCCTTTAGGTAAGATCTACAAAACCCAATTCTTAATTTAGTGAAATTTGTTAGATTCATGAATTTCTATCCTAGATCTAAATTTAAGGATGATCCAACCGTCCATTTCTTAATCTAATTTTATGGATAGGTAGATACATGGTTGAAAAACCCTAAAATCAACTTAGATTATCAATCTATACTATAAGACAGATGGGACAATCTCAGTCGTCCGATTGGGTACTATTTGTATAATAAAAATTTGATGTTTGATCGCTGATCAGACATCATAAATGAATTAAATAGCCCTAAATTTTCTATAATATAAGAGGAATTGATGAATTTAGATGTAAATTGACTACAAACCGATCGGACAATCATAGCCGTCCGATTGAGTACTTTTCACACAGTAATTGTGCAGTGTTTGATCAACAATCAGACACCACGAATGAATCCTATGACCCTAAATTAGTTGGGATGCGATTAGAATGGTGTAATATGGATGAAAACCTATCAAGAAACCTCAATCGTCCGATCTGTCACTATTCAAACAGTGATTTGTTGACATTGGGTCGACGATCAGATCCCATAGATGAGCCCTGATCCTCAATCCAAAGATGGAAGTGGTCAATCTAACCAAGGTAGACCCTTAAATTAGTTAAATCTGACCATGTAATCTGATGGAAAATACAATTTAGATGTCCACACAGATCAAACCATAGATCTTAACCCTAAACTAAGGATAGACATCCACAGAAGCATTGATCAACTCACATGAGTCTTGATCGTCCATGTAACGATCTGATAATGATGATCCAGGTCTTGGATTGCATCAGCCTCTTAAAATTATGATCATAATTAAATCTAAATATCTATATGTATGTGAATGTATTAAGAAAAGAATTTTTATGCATTGTAAAGATTGAAGCGCACAGGGTCGATTGTGGAAAAGAGGGCAATTAAAGCTAGGAAAAAATGGACGAACTCGCTACATGAGGTAGGTGGAGGATTAAGAAAGCATGTCTTAATATTAAGATGCATGTTTTAAACATGATCTTATTATTTATGATAAACATTATGTCATTTAAACTGTGCATTTCATACATATGTGATTATAAGAATGATTACTATATGAATGACACGCTTATAATTGATACCTACTAGTGACATTATTGGATACACACAATCTATCGTTAAAAAATATCATAACCGTTATTATGATAAAAAGACATTTATGGTACATGGGTACCATTACATCATATGCGATGTATGAGTCTAGGATTTTATGTTACATCCTTGGTAGGCGATCACCTAATAAGTGAGGATATTATGATTATGATGAGATATTCATATATATATATATTATGGATAGGTAAGACACCTGTATATTAGTATTTTACATACAAATATGGTGGCTTGTGATTTTTTTTTACACAGTGCTAGGACTAGGGATGCTATGCTAGGGAAGTTATGAGGGTTTAACCACTCTATTCTTGAAATTTATATGATGGATACCAAGCCCAATGAGAGGCTAAACGTCTAGTGGGGCAATCATGGGAAGGCTGCCACTGTGACATCCATGGTCCCCCCCCCCATGCAGACATGGTTTTTGTTATTTCCACAGTTGGTGTCAGTGAATTATTATGCAATTATCTGGGCACACTGTACGGATTGAGACTACTGCATAGTAGTCCTAATGTATTTTACATTATTATGCACATATGATAGGCATAGTATAATTCCATGACATGATGAGATGCCTTATATGATGATGGCATGATGAGATGCCTTATGTGATGACATGATGAGATTCCTTGGATGATGTTACTAGCAGCGATTGGAGTTTTATGAACCCGGTATGGTAAGGGGTATATGTATGAGACCTAGTATAGTATGGGAATGGAAGTTATAAAACCTATGGACTATGTTCATAACTTTGTATGACTTTTTACGATTTCAATATATATGATATTGTCCTATATGTATATATTTGGAGGGCGTAGTTTTATAAAAGTTTTCGTATGGGGAAGTGAATGGGTAGATATATTATGCAAAGTATGGTTCATAGAATTGGAGTATGGTATCATATGGAAAATAATAATGATAAATATTTAAAATACCAGTGAATTACATATATTATGTAAGAGGTAATCTCTAAAGAGTGATTATTATATTCATATGATGAAAAAGAATTATAAATTGCTACTTTATCCATGGCTTGCAGACAATTGAATATTTTAATGGATGTAAAATTCTTAATTCAAATGTGATTAACATGTCTTCTTAAATATCCCCTACCAAGCATAGCTTGCTGAGATATTGTAAATTTTTTATGTTTATAATATCTCAGATACAGACAGATAGGCGAAGACATGCACAAGCAAGAGGAGTTCAACAGCCATACTTCTGCACTCAAGTATATATTTTGTTAAAGTTTTTGTATGGTGTAGATAGTTATTTGGATTATGCTAGTTGGACATTTAATATAATGATTATAGGGGCTGTGTATGTGAACCACTGGATGGGTCTTGTTGTTTCATAAAATGATGTCTATCTTCTATAAAAACTATATTATGTATAGTATGGGAGTTAGAGGTGACATTTAGGTTTTTAGAAAAATGAATTTCAAAGAAAACTATCTTCCCCTATTTTTGAATTTTAAAATTAGAGGCATGCCACCTTTTGAAAATAAAGGCGAAAAATTTTCATGAAAAACCTGGGGTGTCACAGTGGGGGACATCTTTTTCCTAAGGAGGTGCCTCCCTCTTTTAGCTTTTAACCCTAGGCCAATTGAATAGAAAAATAGTGGGAGACGAAGTTGGAAAGTAGGGTTTCTCTTTTCTTGGGTCCACCAATGCATAATCATCTTACTTTTTACATTAATCTCACAAAATCCCTAAAGTCATACTTTTAACGTAGGAAAGTTGTTTGAATTGATGCTCCAATTGTGTGACTCCATATGGCACTACTCGGGTTCATGGCTCACTTTTATGGCTCACTCCTTGGTAGCTTAAGTGGCTTCATTACTTGGCTTCAAGACTTGAGTAGCTTATATAGCTTATCACCCTTTTTCATGGCTTAGGTGGATTGAATGGCTTCCATGGAAAGGTGGAGAAAATGTATGGCATGGGCTTCGGTCCATTTCTATTCACCATTTGCTTCTCCAATTTCCTTCTAGCTTGCCCTGGGATGGTCTTGAACTTTCATCACACCTAAGATTAATGACATTTAGACTTTGGCTTGCTTAGGTTTCCTAGTTAGACTAGGAAATCTCATGGATGTCTTGAATTTCCATCTCGATCAATCTCAACTTTGAGATTACCTTCTCTACACCTACAAAAGAAGAAAAACCTTAATTAATTCCTAGAAAATTATGATCATTCATATACTTACTCTAAATTATCTCATGAAATTACAAAATATCAAACCTTGGAGTTATTAGGTAAAAAATGCATGTGTTACAAAATTCAGGCCAAAAACCCTAATTTAAGACTAAGTTATAACACAAGCTACAAATTGGGTACTTTTTATGTGAAATTAAATACTTATCACATGCCCAACTAGAATTTTTCTAGACCTAAGAAAAACATGTGAAAATTCATGAAAAAAAAATGTTTATTGTTTTCATAGATTCTTCTAATTGCATTTAGCATGTGCAACAAGCCCTTAAACCCCTAAGTTACCCTTAATGGACGAGTTAAGCCTTGTGAGGATTTGCAATGAATATACCCACAAAATTTCATAAGGCTAGGGTCCTTAATTTATCTCTGATAATTCTCATCCATTAATACTCTATTGGCTTTAACAACTTAAAAAAGATGAATGAGAAAGTCCACAAATTACATACATACCAAAGCTATTTTATTCCATTTTCCTCTCGGAGTGTAGTGTGTGTAAGGCTACATAAGTCAAGACTTTTAAACATATGTGATTTTTTATCCATTGACAAAATGTCTTGACCTCAAATTCTCATTGGTACACACTCAGAATTAAAGCTCTTAGAAAAGTGGTCAAACAAATTTCTTTCTTTATGTGACCAGTTTGATCAAGACCAATCGTTCACATACTATGATGCCTTAGAATGGATGCCATTATCAAGGAAAATAGGGTAGTTCACCTTGATACCTTTCTATTTATCTCCTCAATAAGGCTATGTTCTACCTAAGATCAATAAGACTTCAAATAGGATAAAAATAGGCTTCTAATAGGTTCTAAAAAAAGGGTATAAGGGATTCAACATTTCAAATATGAGTAGAGGTCTTCAACAATTATTTGGTTAGACAACTTTTATTTTGGTTGTACTTGAAGTGAATATTTCCCTATTTTCAACCTTCTCTTTATTTTCATAAGTTTTTTCTTTTTCTAATACCTTTTTCACTTTTTTGTATAATTCTAAAAAGGAACACTTTTCTCAGTTCTTCATTGAAGAAAGGCTTTTTCTTTCTATGTAAACACTTTGATACTTTTCACTTCTTTGAATTGTGTCCTTTTTCTAAATTTTCTATCATCCTTACTCATTTTTGAAAGGTAGGTAAAGGGTATTCTTACTGAGGTTTCTTTAGGTTAAGGTAAATTGGAGTTTTGAAAAGAAAAGGTTTATCAAGAAGCTCAAAGGGTCTAACTAGTGTTATAATATGTAGGTAGGCTTTATGTTTTTGGGTTATAAAAAAGATGGCCTATATCATTTATTAGGCTTCTTAAAGCCTATCATATTCAATAACTATTCAGTAAACAAAGTTAATACTCCTAGTTTGTTCTTGGCATTTTGAGCGAAACATAGATGATGGGATCTTTAAGGTAATGTTCATTAAAGAAAATATGGAATTACTTATAACCCTCAGAAAAATGATAGTATCTAATACTCACTTGAGTATATAGGTCTCCACTTATATTCCTCTAGGTCTCTAAGTCATAACCATATATTAGTCTAGACTTATGGACTATGTGTAAGTGTATTTCGAGATTTAACTTTCATACAATACTTTAAGACATGAATAAAATACAGAATAAACCATATGCATTTCTCTTAAGAAGCTAAACTAGTGCAAATACTAATTTTCAGATAATCCAATTCTCATCATAGTAAAGGAAGTTTGACCTTCACAGATTTTGAAAACTCAAAAAATATTTAAATATTTTTTACCTAGAAATCTCATGCATTTCTACACCCCCCAACCTAAACTAAACACTGTCCCCAATGTTTTGTAATATAGGACATCTATATGATAAATGGGTAATGTAGGACAATGAGACAGTTTAGGTTGCCTCTTAGTGAGAGCTAAGTTTAACATCTTCGGCCAGACATACCATGCAATGAAGAAAAAGATGAATGCAAGACAAATGTAAGCTAGTGTCATGAGACATGCTAAGGTGGGTCCTCATAAGCTAGTTCCTCAAGTAATGTTTCTTCCACCTCATGGTTTATCAACTCTAAGAAGGGTTTCATCCTTTGGCCATTGAGTTTGAATATCTCACCATCCTTCTCTATCTCGATGGCCTCGTGAGGATATACAGTCCATATTATGTAGGGTCTAGTGCACTGAGATCTAAGTTTTCCTAAAAAGAGATGCAATATAGAATTGTATAAAAGGACCTTTTTGTCTAGGTGCAAAGGGCTTCTTAAGATGTGTGTGTCATGTGTACATTTCATGAGATCCTTTTATTTCTTTGTTGTCTTGTATGCATCTTTCCTAATCTCTTTCAACTTATTGAGTTGGATCTTCCTGCGGTTCCAAGTAGAGTCTAAGTGAAAATTGAGCTTTTTAATTGCCCTGTATGTTCTGTGCTCAAGTTCTACTAGGAGGTGGCAGGCTTTTCCATAAACTAGTCGGTAGGGTGACATGCTTATAGGGTTTTGTACGTAGTGCCATAGGCCCGTAAAGCGTCACAAAGCCTTAAAGGCCAGTCTTTCTTATTTAGATTGATTCTCTTTTCTAAAATCTACTTTATCTCCCTATTAGACACCTCTACCTGTCCACTAGTCAGAGGATGATAAGAGGTAGTAATTCTATTCGTAACTCCATATTTCTTCATTAACTATCAAATACTCTATTACAAAAATGTTTTCTCCCATCACTATTGATGGCCCTAGGTGTACCAAACCTTGCAAATGTGTTTTTTGTTAAGAACATGACCACCACCTTGTGGTCATTGGTTTTTCATGGAATAGCCTCTAACCATTTGGATACATAATCAACATTCACTAGGATGCAAAGATATCCTAAAGAGTTAGGAAAAGGTCCCATAAAATCTATGCCCAAACATTAAATAGTTCAACTATTAAAATGGGGTTCAAGGGCATCATATTCCCTTTTCCTATGCTTCCTAGCTATTGACACCTTGCACATGCTAAGCAATAAGCATGTGAGTCCCTAAAAAAAGTGGGCCAATAAAAACCACACTACAGATCTTTGCAATTGTCTTTTTAGAACTGTAATGGCCTCGATAAGCTTGGTCATGACAAAAGGAGATGGTCTTATTTTGTTCGTGGTCAGCTATACATCTCCTAATTACCTAATTAGGCCAATACTTAAATAATTATGGGTCATCCCAAGTAAAGTGTTTGACCTCAGTAATAATTTTTTTCTTATCTTGCTTCGACCAATGACTAGGCATTTGATCAGTATCAAGATAGTTGACTATATTTCCATATCAAGTCAATTGGGAAATGTACAACAATTGTTCTTCTAAAAATGTCTTTGTCATAGGCACACTCTCACTAGTAGACTCCACAACAAGCCTAGATAAGTGGTCAGGTGCAACAGTTTTTGAATCTTTCTTGTCTCAAATTTCAAGATCAAATTCCTATAGCAATAGTAACTATCAGATCAGCCTAGGTTTTACATCTTTCTTTGAAAGAAGATATTTAAGTGTTGCATGATTATAGTATACTATGACCTTAGATCGTAGCAAGTAAGATCCAAATTTATCCAATGCAAAAAAAAAACTACCAACAACTCTTTTTATGTTGTTGAATAGTTGATTTGGACTTCATTGAGCATCTTACTAACATAATATATCACATGGGAAAGTTTATCAATATGCTCCCCCAAAACAACTCTGATCATGTAGTATGAAGTGTCACACACTATTTTGAATGGTGCACTCCACTTAAGCAGTCAAATAGTAGGCGTAGAAGTCAATTCATCCTCTAGGCCCTTAAATGCTCCTATGCAGTCATCATCAAAGTCAAAAGTTGCCTCCTTAGTAAGTAAACTACATAGGGGCTTAGCAATTTTACTAAAATCTTTGATTAATCTTTTATAAAGCCAACATGGCCTAAAAAGTAGCGGACTTCCTTCACCATATTTGGAGGATGAAGGTTAAAAATTAAATCTTCTTTAGCCTTATCAACTTCTATACCATTATGTGATATAATGTGGCCTAAAACAATGTCATTTTGAACCATAAAATTACATTTTTCCCAATTCCATACCAAGTTCTTTTCCCAACACCTAGAAAGGACAAGTTTTAAATGGTTCGAACCTTCATCAAAAGTAGACCCAAATACAAAGAAATCATCCATAAACACCTCTAGGAGTCTCTCTACCATATAAAAAAATATGCTTCACATACACATGTGAAAAGTAGCAAGAGCATCGCAAAGTCAAAAAGGCATATGACGATAGGCTAAGGTTCCAAAAGGTTAGGTAAAGATAGTCTTCTCCTGATCCTCAAGTGCTATGCAAATTTAGTTATAGCCAGAATATCCATCCAAAATGCAATAATAATTATACCCGGCTAATGTCTCTAGCATTTGGTCAATGAAGGGTAGAGGAAAGTGATCTTTCCTCTTGACCGAGTTCAATTTTCGGTAATCAACACATACTATCCACTTGGTGGTCATGCGAGTGGAGACTAACTCATTATCCTCATTCTTATTTACTGTAACTCTTGACTTCTTAGGTACAACATGAACTGGACTGACCCAAGTACTATCAGATATAGGATAAATAATAACAATATCTAAGAGTTTCAGTACTTCATCTATCACTACCTCCTTCACGTTAGGGTTAAGACTCCTATGTGTCTCCCTAGAGAAGTCTTGTTTTCTTTGAGAACATCAAGAAGCTTACCCTCTTGTTGCTGATCTAGGTTTGAGGCTATGATTACAGGGAAGGTTTTATTTGGTCCTAATTAAGAGTATTTTAGATTATCAGGCAATGGCTTAAGGAGCACTGGAATAGATTCTAATGGAGGGAGGGATTCCACATGAGGGCCCCATTCAGAGGTATCCATAATACGTGCAACATCTAAAAGCTTATTAAACTCATCAATGAACTTGTCTATATCGAATTCATAGTTGAAATGTGCTAAACTTGCCTCAAGTGGATCTAAGATGGATGATGGTGGTTAATACCTTGCATCAACTCTTTAATTAGATTGACTATGAGAATCATCATCTAGATCTAAATGCTGATAGTTGGCATTGAAAACATTAAGCTCAACTTTCATATTGCTAAAAGATAATTGCATCACATCATTTCTATAGTTAATGACGGCATTAGACATGGCCAAAAATAAGTGTCCAAGAATTATTGGGATTTGACTTTCAAGGTCTGACAGAGGCTAGGTATCCAATATAATGAAATCTACAGAGTAATAAAATTGGTCCACCTAAATTAATACATCCTCAAGCATAGCATGTGGAATATTAATTGAACTATTTGCTAACTACAAAGTGGTGTTGGTTGGTTTAAGATCACCAAGCCCTAGTTTCTCATAAACAAAGTATGACAACAAATTAACATTAGCCCCTAGGTCAAGTAATCCCCTATGTATGACATATTTTCTAATGACACAAGACATAGTAGTACAACCTAGATCTCTAAACTTAGGTGGGGCCTGGTATTGGATTAAAGGGCTCACATGCTCAATGAGGAAGGCTTTCTTTTGAACTTTAAGCTTTCGCATTATAGTGGAAAACTCTTTAAGAAGCTTGGCATAAGCAAGAATATCCTTAATTTGCACATCTTTGAACACTTCCATTATCTCATTGAAATTTGTTCCTTTCTTAGCCTTGTTAAGTAAGTGGGGGAATGGGCCTTTGTGCATGTCGGGTGTCTCCACTATAGGCTCAGATGGAGCAAGAGATTTTTATCTAGTCTCTTTTTTTGCTTTTTCATTCTGCTCTTCCTTTTCCTCAATCTGCACTACTTTGTTATCAACTTAACAACCACTTCTAAGGCTTAAGATACACTTGGCTTGCTCATGGGGTCTTTGTGAAATAGTTCCTAATTCTAATTGTCCCTTAGGGTTTGGGATAGGCTAATTGGAAAATTTTCCTTTTTCTCTTTCACTTAATTTAGAATACAATTGGCTTATTTGCATCTCTAATTTGATGATAGCTTGAGAATCTTGTCAAATCCCATTTTGGAATTGATGTGAAGTCTTATTAGTTTTCTAATTTTGTTTTATGAGGAATTGAATATTATCCTCAATTGATGGTTGATTTGGTTGTTGAGAATGCTAAAAACCA
This sequence comes from Warburgia ugandensis, assembly GCA_035236585.1. Classification (NCBI taxonomy): domain Eukaryota; kingdom Viridiplantae; phylum Streptophyta; class Magnoliopsida; order Canellales; family Canellaceae; genus Warburgia; species Warburgia ugandensis. The sequence continues at coordinate 31,138,016 of CP141127.1, read as the reverse complement.
GGAGGCTACTGAGAAGCTAAAATCCTAGGAAAGTTTTGAATTGGGGGATTGATAGACGTACCTCCCTGGTAATTATTCTTAGCCCATCCTGGATTATAGGTCTTAGAATATGAATTGTTGTTGCTAGGGTTGCAATATGCACAAAGAGCATTCGCTTGTTCAAAAAGGTATTCAAGGTACACTTTATTTGATAAACAAGCTGTAGTCAAATGGGGGGACTAGAACAAGTAGCCATACCTCTTATAAGGGTTTATGGGATAGAGTAGTAGCTATGAAAGTTTCAAACATAGTTTCAAGTTTGTCCACTCTTTCACCTAAAGGCTCTAGTTTATTTAACTTTTCAACTACAGTGTCAAGCTTATAAGACATGTCTGGTGGTACTCCAACTTCATATAGGCCTCTCTTTTGTGGCCAGGCATTTCTCTCTCTCCTATGAAAATAATCCCATTTTTGTGAATTATCTACTAAAGTTTGGAAAAAATTTCATGCTTCTATTTCACTTTTCATCATAAGGGCTCCACTTACTGCATCGACCATTTGTTTATTTTGAGGTAGCATTGCCTCATAGAAATACTGAACTTGCTGCTACTAGTCTTATGGACAGGAAAGAATTTGTTAGAAAACTTCTTAGACAACTTGTCTCATGTGGCAATGGAACTGACCTTTAAATAATTAAGTCATAATTTAGTTTTATACTTTAATGGGAAAGGAAAAAACCTAAGTCTAATAGAATCCTCACTAACATTTCTGTACATAACTGTAGCACAAATATCAAGGAATTCCTTGATATGTAGTGCGGGTCCTCTCTCTCACAACCATAGAAACATGGCAGTAATTGTATTACTCCAAGTTTAAGTTCAAAGTAATCTACATTGATAGGTGGTAGTGTGATGCATGAGGGAGTATTTAATTTTAGTGGTGCATAAAAATCACACCTAGCCTTATGCTCAACTACTACTAGTGGTTCAGCCATGGGGTTAGGAACTTGGTTTCTTACCCCTTGTCTATGTGTACTCGAGATCTGGTGGTACTAATTTGGCATGCTGAGATCAACGTCCTTGCATGCACTATAATGAAACCTAACTAAATGATGTAACATAGACTAAATGTGACTCCTAACTCTATGTGCTATGTAATCAAACAATTTCTAATGCTAACAAGATTGTCTTGATGATATTTATTAATCTATGAGGTTGTAGCTTTTAACCTAAAGCTAGATAGCTCCTCCTTAGATTTAGATTTGACTGCCAATTAGATCTTGCCCGAGGTGGTTAATACAATTCTCATGGAAGAACGTATTTAGAGCTCAACATCCATCAACCAAAGGCATGGGAAAATTACTTGGGCCTTGGATACCCACTATAACCATAAATTTTAAGAGCCACTTGAGTGACAATAGATATTGTAATAACCCCACTTTTTGTAAATTAATTGAGAAAATCAATTTAGTTTGAATTTTCAAAAATTCTAGGCTAGAATATTATGTTATTGGAAATTATCTTTTTATAGAGATTAAAACACAATTTAAAACTTATAAATTATAATGTACTCAAAAAATCAATTGAAATAATACTAAGTACGTTCAATTCTGAGTTAGAATGAAAAATTCCTAATTTTCTTTATTTTTATGAATAAAAGGGTAAAATGGTAATTTTACCAATAATCAAGATCTAAGACATCAATATTTAGAATGTACATGTAAATATGATTCCAACGCCACTAAGTATGCTCAATTCCGAGTTCGGAAGAATAAAATGGAATTTTCTCCATAAAAGGGACAAATGGTCCTTTCACACCTCTGTGGGGCCCACAAATGAATCCAATGGCCATAAAACATTTAATGAGTGGTCAAACCACTACTAGTTGATAGTGGAGAAAGAGGTGGTAGTGGAGGACCCAATGTTAATTTAATATTCAAAAGAATTGAAACATAATTGTTATAAGTAATTATGAAAAATTCAAAAACATCTATAAATACAACCCCAAAAATCCTCCAAAATTATTCATTAAAATTCCCATGAAATTATTTTTCTTTCCCTAAACAACTAGATCTAGATTCATTACCAAATTTCCAAAACTCCCAAAATCTCTCTTCTTTCACTTTCTCTCTCCTGTCTTTAGATTGGAGCAAGAGACCTAAATTCAATTAGGAATTGTTCCACATCAAATATCATAAATCCCACCATTCACATTGTCTTAGACTACCTTACCTACAAAACCCCAAAAAAAAATTAAGATCCAACGATGAAATCAACAGAATATCACAAAACAAGTGGTTATCAGGCGATCCTATTATCAAGTGGATATTTCTTTTAAATTGGACCACAAAAACTATGTTTTTTCTCCAATCAGGTAGGTGGAAACTCTTCCCACACTTATTTCATGTTAATTTATATAATTTTTATTTTCTAAAATTATTTTTAGGTTGAAAATTATAAAAATCAACTAAGGACAAGAACCTGTCATTTCTATATGATGGAGGGCTCAAATGTAAAATCTGAGCTGTCCAATCGATCCACAAGGATCCAAAACCCCTAGGGTAGAATTTTCATGAAATTTAATCAAGTTTTGAGCCTTTAATTGAAGAGGAATTGATTGGACAGTCTAAAACGAACTATCCAATCTTCCTAATAGGATTGGCTCCCTGGACACCGAAGTGAAACGCTGCACGAAAATGCACCCTACGGGAGCATCTCCGTGTACTCCATGTGTGGCGACATTACGAAGGAACGACATGGTCCCGGGCAGTGCATTCCCACCTGCATCCCAATAATGAGAGCATGGCTTGCTCCCCCCGACTGGACTTGCCGCCCAACTTAATCAGGACCATCCATTCTGCTGGGCTCATATCAAATCTAAACCCTCAAAATCAATGTGAACTTCTAAGTTTAATTATAGAGTCATCTGAACTCCAAATTAAGATCAGAAAAAAGCTATAGAAAGCTTGTAATGTCTATTTTCTTCTGAAATCATAAAATGGATAAAAATTATTTAAGAAACTTTCTATTTTTAGAACGTAAGCTTCTAATTTTCATGATCTTCAAGTTCTACCATGATCAGATCTTGGGAATCTAATTCTATGATGATATAATGTTGAAATAAAGTGATATCCATTATCTATTTTGATAGATCTAATATAAATTGAGGAATCTACCCTTTATGGTAGAAATAACCTAAAAATACAAAGGGACCCACTAGATCAATGAGATCAAGCATGATTAGACTCGTGTGATGGATGGAATGAATGGGATTATGATGGAATCTAGTGAGATCATGGATTAAATGTGACAAAAACAAATGGATATAATCTTTGGACCTTAATGAAGTAAAAGCCCTAAATGTAATTAGAACCCTTGATCTAAAGGAAAAGATCTAAAATCTAATGGTTGGATCATAAGTAAAAGTTTCTAATAATCTTAATTTAATTATTTTACTTGTCTTTTATTTGAGATAGAATGGTAAATGTGATTTAAGTTACAAATTAGGAAGCATGATAGTGTAATTCTTAAATTTTGGCATGCTATGCTCTAAATGTTATTAGATTATTATAATAGGTTGGTAATTTAATTATCTTAGGCTCAAGTTAGTTTGAATTTAAGATTTTAGCATGATTCCATTAGATTATTAGTAAAATTTCATGTATTTCATAACTTAGGATCATGTTAGTTTAAGTATAGTTTTATTTCATTAGGTTAAGTTACATTCATAGGAAGCATGTTAGTATAAATGATTGTTAAACTTATATTGGATTTATGCTTTAAAGTTTATAATTTAATTGTTGTCAAATTTTATTAGTAGATTCAAATGTTAACTAGTTGTTAAGATATAATGAGAAAAAATCACTAAAAATGTAAACTAATGGAATATAGAGATTCATGGACAATTAAGATGAGTGAATAACTTTGACTTAATATTAGTAAGGGCTATAGTTAGTAGGACAATATAAGGATTATCAAATCCATGGCCCAAACTAAGAGAATAATAAACACCATGAATGACATTTTAAATGTTCATGGATTTAATTAAAAAGAGTACTTAGGGTTAAAACACTCATAGGAACCTTATGAAAGGTTAAGCTAAGGTCACTTTAGTGAATGCTGAACATGGTGATTAGGGGGGTCCTCTAATAGAGCCTCACTCTTTCCCTACCATCATTAACATTTGTGAGGTCTAAACGCCTCCTCGCATGAGGATTGAAGTAACCACTTTGTGTTCAGCCATTGAGCTAGTAAACCTTAGTCAATTGAAAATAAGAGGAGCTGTCTAGTCTTAGGATGGAATAAGCTATCTTCAACCAGTAAAACATTAACTGGTTGAATAATAATAGTAAGAGCATAAAAGGTTAGTAAATTATCTAATCCTAATAAAAATTGTAAATAAGATAAGGATGATCAAATAAGATCTATAGGATCTTGAATGATTAAGAACAATAAGGTTCCTAATGTTGTATTTTATTATGTATCTATGTATGTATGTTGTAGACAAATCTAGATAGAGAATCCAAACCCTTGATCAAATATGATTCAAGGAAGAGAACCAAGATTATCCTCCTTAAGGATGATCAAACAACTGAACTTAGATCAAAGAAGAACTAAATGATAGAAGATCTAAGCCCTTGATCTTTATCAACAAGTATAACTTGTTAATCAAAGGATCTATGAAAGATCAAGATCAAAGAAAAAGAATACACAAAGACTTAAACTAAAAAATACTTAGATTTGAAAGATTAAAACATCATTCTAACCGTCAGATCTATTGATTAATACTATTTGAGGAAGATAGATCATGATAGGACACAAGATCTAGATCCTTTATATTAAAGGATAAGATTAGACAAAGAATATAGATAGGATAAAACATATAGGATTATTTTGATTGTATAAATATTTACAATATGTATGGATTTACAGATTTCATACATCAGTCAGGATCATGGAAGATTTGAAGAGATGAATCACTACTTGAAGGTAGGAGGATTTTATGAATGCATCTACATGTGAAATACATGTTGAATACATGATCTTATATCTAGAAATGTTGACACATGTAATGTAAATACTTGTATTAAACCCCTTGAGAACCCTTATGATCCAACCAAAACACATATGAAATGGTTAAGTTAGAATTGAGGAAAACCCTAAGTGAATAGGGAAGTAGAAGGTATTCCAGCCCTAGATAAACAGACAAATTGTCTGATAAGTATAAAATCAATACATGGGAATCATTCATATAGAATGGTGATCCACATTTGGTATCCGTGAAGTATGAAAGCAGTTATCCTAGCTCACTGGTACAGATCAGACTATAGCATAGTAGTCCTTTGAGTATTTTGCATTATGATGCATGGCATAATGAGATGCCGATACTGCCCAAATAAGGGAGTATTTTCCTAGTAGAGTCTAGATGTTTTATCAACTCAGTATGGCTAAGTATGATGATATTGCCCAAATGAGGGAGTATTTTCCACTAGAGTCTGGATGATTGATCAACTTAGTGTGTTTGAGTGTGACTATTGATGTTTGAGATATTAACTATTTTTCATAGTTTTGATTGTATATATATATCTATACAAAGTATACAGGATGTATGTGTAAGGATGTACATATATGACAAAATAAAGAGATTGATCCATGAGTGTGTCTAAGTATTAGGATTCTATTGTCAAATTATTATGCTTCTTGAATCCCCTACCAAGCATAGCTTGCTGAGATATTGTATATGTTTGAATGTTTACAATATCTCAGATATAGAGAGGGAGATTTAGGAGCTCAAGACTTGAGAAGACTTGAAAGAATTATCAATTAGGGTATATCCTTTGAACATATGTATGTTTATTTGAGAGCATTGTATTGTATTGAGAGTTTTTAATGCATGGTGAGGCATGAAATTTGGATTATGTAATTTGGACAAGTATTGTACTGATACCTGGGTTGTATTGTGAACCATTGGATGGATTTTGGAATTTAATAAAAGTATATTTCTTCAATGGGATTTTATCTTTTACAAAATTCTACTTATTTTATGTATGAATTGATGACTTGGGTTTTATAAAACAAGTTCTAAAAAAAAGAATTTTTGCTGCTTTGTTTTGCAAAATTTTTTTACTACTAAGGGCACCTTGCCTTTGAAAACCATATTACAAAATGTTTTACAAAAACCCGGGTCATCATAGATATCATCTTTCAAAAATGTTCTTGTAAGCTCAAAACCATAAGTCTTTTGCTACTTGATTTTAGATTTAAAGATTAACGGTTGGGATCACAAGAATATAAGGAATTGGATTGATTTCCTGGGCTAAGGATCTGGTGATGAAATCCAATCCTTATCTTATGAGGGTTCCTATCAGGCCCTTACTAATATTAAGTTCCATCCACCATGAACATTCAATGCAATACAAGAAAAAAAATAATGCAACCTATATGCTATCTAACTGAAGGTTAGATGGGTGCTCTCTAATGCAATAACCCTAATAAAAGATGCAATAATTAAGATGAATGATCCTAAAACTATATAAATTTTTCTACCAACTAAATGCAATCTAAACTAAGAAAAGTAAATCAAAGCGAGGAATACTTACAGTAGAGTTTTTGATGAAGATCGAGTGTGGGCTTCTATACCCCACACTTGCCTATTTTAATACAACCCATTTAAAATTGAAATTGAAATTGAAAGTTTTAATGGGCCTCACTACAAGTTTCTCTAAAAAAAAGAGTCCTATTCTGGGAAAGCAAGGAAATCTTATCTAGTTGATGAATCTCAGCTTGCAAATTTCCCCTCACACCAAAACAAGAAAGATGTGTCAATTTATCAGAAATTAGCAAGATATGCAAATGCAATGCAAAAATCCTAATTTGGGGTGAAAAACTTGGTTTAGCTTTAAAATTACTTGCCATCACATGAATCAATGTAGTATTTTCTTACAATTGAGGTTGAACCCCTAAAGAATCTCATAGATTTACAATGGACTGGATTTTATTCAAATTGATTAACTTCAGCCAAAGAAAGAGAGTTGGATTTAATTAGGAAATTAAAAGTAAATAAGAATGTAAATATGTACAAAATGACAAACTGGAACTAAATGAAACTTGCCAAAATTAAAACTAAATAATGAAGATGAAAAATTAAACAATTAATAATAAAAAATAAAGAAACTATAGAGAATTAGAAGGACGTAAAACAAGAAATTAAACTTAAGAAAGCTACCTAAAAAGGAAACTTTCCTATAATAAAACTTGCTAAAAAAAAATTTCCAAAATTCAACAAGAAATTTTTTAAAAACTAAAATAAGTAAATTAACTCCTTAACACAAGATTTAACCACTAAATTAACCAAAGTTCAAAGGAGAGTGGGATTTAGAACCATGCGCATGGTTTTTCGACTATGTGCGTGCTTCTTGAGCCCTAAAGATGGTGAAAATTAATGCACCTATAGTAAGTTATTATAGAAACTAACTATGGTATCTAACAAAAAAAATGAAAATCTAAATTAAAACCTAAGGATTCAAGAAAATAGGATGTTTTCATGGCTGGAATTAAAGCACAAAGTTAAGGAAAAACCAGTTTTCATATTTCGGTAGTTACAAACATTCAATAAATCTAGCATTAGAAAGCTATTGAAACCATAACTTTTAAGCAAGAAAAATACCAAGATCTCAAATATTTTGATGAAATAAATAAATCATAACAAGAATTCCCAAAGAACTTTATCGAATCATCTCCAAATTACACCAAAAGCTAGACACTTAATACATGTTCTATTGCTGAAAATTGTGTCTAATTCTTTAGCATGAAATCCTATTGAAACAACACCAATACAATCTAATGCTAAAAAATTAAAGTACAATGACATCCAAAGAAAACCCAAAAAGTAATTCAAGAGAAAACAAAGCTAAGTGGGTGAACTGAGATAAGGAAACTAAACTAAAACTAGGGTGAGAATAAGGTGAAAAACTTAAATTTCAAGAGAAAAAATCATGGTTCTAAGCTAAATCTTCTCTTGGTTGTCACTACCAGAGATGATTTAACTTGAATCTTAAGGGAATAACAAAGAAAAAAAAGTGGAATTGGGGTAAGGAAAGAAGGAGAAGATAGATGGAGAAGGTGCAAAACTAGAAAGCAAAACAATGGAAACTAAAGTATTGAAAACTAAACCAAAGCAAGGATACTACTAACTTGAATTAGAGAGAAAATAACCAAGACAATAACTAGAAATTTAAAGGAATAAAATCATCTAAGAAATCCCAAATTCCAGCAACAAATGACACCAAAGGAAAGCTTAATTTCAAGGTGTCTCACCCACCTCTACTTGAAAATTTCGTATGGACTATGGGGCAATATATAGATGAGAAGTTTCGTAACTTAGAAATGGCTGAAAACATGAAAAAAGTGGCCTTAAGGTTAGGGTATTGAATGAGGAAGGTTAGGTGGATTAGCAGGATGATGTAAAAAAGAGAAGTGGAAAGATGACTTAAGAGAGACATGATGGCTGGTTCCTAAATTTAAATAAGGAGTAGACGTCTTTTTCATGAAAGGAGAGTAGAGCTCTTTTCCTTTCAAATTTTGTGATGTTTGGTTGATAGAAAGTTATGGAAGTGGTAAGGAACAGGGTTTAGGAAAGATATGTAAAGATTTAGGGTTTTAAAGTTGTTTGGATTGAAGTAGATCTAGGGTTTTTTATTTAGGAAACCCTTGATCACCAAATAAGAAAGTGTGAGTGTCTTTTTCCTAAGGAGGTACCTCCATCTTTTAACTTGTAACCTTAGGTCAAAATAGTGGGAGATGGATTTGGAAAGTATGGTTTCTCTCTTGATGGGTCCACCAATGCATAATCATCTTACTTTTTGTATTAATCTCAGAAAATCCCTTAAAAATCACACTTTGAACATAGGAAAGTTGCTTGAATGATGCTCCAATTGTGTAACTCCATATGGCACTCCTCCTTGGGTTGATGGATCATTCCTTGGTGGCTTAAGTGGCTTCATTGCTTGGCTTCAAGGCTTGAGTAGCTTATATAGCTTATCACCCTTTTTCATGGCTTAGGTGGCTTGAATGGCTTCCATGCAAAGGTGTTGGAAATGCATAGCTTGGGCTTGGGTCCATTTCTAGTAACCTTTTGGTTTTCCAATTGCCTTCTAGCTTGCCCTAGGATAGTCTTGAACCTTCATCATACCTTTGATTGATGACATTTAGGCTTTGGCTTGCTTAGGTTTCCTAGTTAGTCTAAGAAACCTCATGAATATCTCCAATCTCCATCTTGATCGATCTTAACCTTTTGATTATCATCTCAACACCTACAAAAGAAGAAAAACCCTAATTAATTCTTAAAAAATTATGATCATTCACATACTTACTCCAGATTATCTCATGAACCTACAAAATATTAAACTTTTGAATTATTAGGTCGGAAATGCATGTATTACAAAATTTCAGCCAAAAACCCTAATTTAACACTATAAGTTATAACACATGGGCTATTAATTTGGTACTCTCTATGTAAAAATGAAAAAATTTCATACTAGATGAGGCTATCAACCTTCGGGTCATCCCCTGTAGTAGGAGGTCGACCCCCTCATCAACCAATTGCTAGGGCCCCTACTACTGCTCTCATCTCCATCGACTACCTACACATCCAAAGGGGATGGTAAGCCAGCACTACATCTACATGGAGGAATCTATAAAACAAACAAGATTCTAATGAACCCTCTTCTAGACAAGGTAACTATCTCTAATTAAACCTAAGAGTCAGTCTCCTAAGTGTTGACACATTGTTCCTCTCATGATGCTAATTGTGATTAGTATGGCATGAACTTTGATGGCAAAATCTACAACATCCTAGTTTTTGGAAAGAGTAGTTATCCACTTCTAAGTTAGAAAGTAGCAAAAAAATTGAGTAAAATAGGATCAGAGTGATAATATATAAGTAATTTTTCAAAATATATCCCACTACGAACCGAGAGTCACTATTAAGCTCCACATGGTAAAATAAAATTTTTCTAACCTAAAGGCAGTTAGAGAATCATACCACAAGATCTCATATTATCACAAATAGAATCATATAGGGTAATTTGGAATGATAAAACAATATATATTTAAAGATCTATAGCCATCCCATGTGTTAAGGAAAATATTAAGTTGATATATACATACAACTCAAAAAGAAGCTCTATATACAGAGCCTAAACCAATAATATCACAACAAGTGTCTGATCTTGCATCTAAATAGACCAGTGTATCTTCACGTTCCTGATATCCCTGGCACTAGAGCTACCCAGAGTGTCACTTGAAATTTTGGTTTTTAAGGGGTGAGCAAAACAATAGCTCAAAGTAGGAAGAAAAACTAATACAAGCTGGCATGCCCCAAGTAGAATAGTCGAAACCATACACACACACACACACACACACACACATATATATACTTTCGAGTATGTATACATAGTTAAAGTAGTGGTGCTTCAAACCTAATTTGGAACTTCCAAAAATACCAAGGAAGTTCAAAAATATGATTTGTGGGGGGACATTCCATGAGGGAAAAACTGATAAGCAAGAAGTCATGCACAAATCCTAAACAAAGCCAATAAGCCATTTGATCCACTAGCTCAACATGGCTATAAGTGAGAAAATTCAACACACTTCCTAAGATACAAAACCCAAGCCCACATCGTCATGGAAAATTGATCTCTCTAAATTACAATGGCATACAATCCTACCATCAAGGACTAGTCTAGACTCTCGAGAAATGATAGGCATGCTCACCATGCTGAAACTACACAAACACATATGCTCATAGGACCCTATCGTCAACCACTGGCAACTAGTGTGACCTCTACGTTGGCTCATAGATACTCTCACAACCATGACTCACCAAACCTCATGGGGGTTACCTGACTACCACTCAAAGCACTTCCCCTTGAGAAGGTACTGTGTGGCCCAACATCTCCATCACAAGGTTGGTATCAATGTCATAATCATCTTAGTGCATCTACCAATAGTGATCTTAGGCTTAGGACATTCTAGGAGTGACTTCCCAAAACCTTGATGGAAATCCATAAGCTCACAGCTCACAACTACATATGTAGTGCTTGCCTCAGTATTGATGAAAAATAATGTCATCAGCCTTTGGCTTTACTTAAGGCTTTAGTGAAGACTCTTAAATCCAATCAGTTCACATCGTAGAAAAATCCAAATTATGATATGATGATGTGACATGCACTAGAATCCTATTCCGATGGTGCTAGACACTTTGGCTATTTCATTCTTTATCTAATAGCTAGTCCTTAATTGATGTTGTCCTTTGCATAATGATTAATGGCCAAAATTTTCTCCTAATAGCAGTATGCAACATTATATTCCACTTATAATGTTTTGGTGTTTAATATTTTTATGATCTTTCTTTGGTTAGCAATTTAATTACCTTATTCCTGGTCATACATCTTATATATTATTCCTTTTTAATATTTGAGTTTCACTTAGTTGTGTCCTCAAGTAATTGAAGGTCCCTAACTTAAGATTCTAGTCCTATCTACTTGGTATTGCACAACTCTAGGAAGCCTCTTCTTATAATCCTAGGGTAGCATGTCCTCTTACTATGGCTCATAGATTCTTAGTCTTCTTGGGTGTTAGTGGTCATAGGTAGCCTAACTTAGTATTTTTAATATGACTAAGTGTGTACCTTATGATTAGACCAACTACGTCATGGGAGACTATGTCATAAGAGACTAACGCATAAGAGACTAGTCATATGAGACTAAGTTATAGGAAACTATGTTGTAAAAGATTAAGATATAAGTGGCTTTATCATATGAGACTAAGTTATAGGAGAAACTATTTCATAGAAGACTAATGTACAAGTAATCAAGTCATTTGCGACCAATGGATAAGAGGTTAAAGCATAAGGATCTAAGTCTTATGAGACTAAGGCTTAGGTGTCTAGGTCAATAGGTAGCTATGCTTAGGTGATTTGACACATGAGATTTTGTCATGGAAACTTAGTGATCTAAACAGTTAAAGTTCTAACATGAGTATAGTTAAAATTTCCATCTTTTAGAATAAACATCCTTAACCCCTTGATTATTTCCAAATACAATGGTAGTTTTTGGGTTATCAATTCTACTAGTAAACATTATAATTACCATGATCTCATTTCCAACCTAAAGAGAACATAATTACTCTTCTTCTTTTTTATAATAAAAAATGTAGTTAAGGCATTCTCAAATTCCATCATAAGGGCTTCAAGTTCATCCAAATTCTAGTAGTTGGAGTTTGGATGACTCTCAAATTCCAACCTAGGTAATTACCTATGAAGGACATTACTAGTACCCAAGTGGTTTCTAAACTTCTTAATCCAATGCAATATAACGTCGGGCATTCGAGTTCTCCAATTTCCTAAAAAAAATTCCATCATCTACAACCTACTATTTTATTCCACTGTGCAATTTGATTCAAAAATTTCAAAGAATAAAGACAAGGCACCATTTTCTCCATAACCAAACCAGGAAATGGTGTGTACTAGTTTTCATCTTGTTGCAATTATAATTCTCCTTCTAAGTGGCATTGCTTATGACAACATTAATCCTTGATCTCTGATTTCAATTGAAGCTCCTTTTCTTCATTGATTTGGGTGACCAACAGATGGAGACAATGGCACCAATTTCCTACTATTGTACTCAAGAAATTGTGAGACATTTCTCCTTATTTGGCATCCCCAAATAGTAAGCAATTCCCTTGAAACTTCATCAATCTTCAATGCTCTTTGATAGTTCACTTACCAAGCTAAAAGTCTCATCTTTTAGTTCCAACTATTTTGAACAAAATTTCAAATTTTAATCTGCATTTTTGGGCCCCCATTATCCTGCTACTATGTGTAGGAAAATGGTGTACACAAAACTAATAAGGCTTGTGCACACGAAAAAAGTTTGTAATTATAAGAAAAACCAATTCTTTTCTTGAAAAAATGCACACTCATCAAAGTGTAAAACCTAGGAAGGAATTTCAAAGCAAAGGTGGAAAACAAGGATGATCAAGTGGGTGAATCATCCCCTACTTCCACTAACATGTAGAAACTAAAAATAGAGCACCAATGAACTTCATTGAAAAGTCTAAACATCAAAGCAAGAATGGGGCTTTTTTAGTCAGATGCAATAACAACAATTAGCATATAACATGCATCCATTTTACAAGTTAAATAAAATGAAATTTGCAACTAAACAAGAAGAAATGGTAGGCAGTGTATGCATGTACATCCCTGTATCATTTCGAGGAAAATACCATCTTTCCTTAAGCCAAACCAAATACTCATTAGTATTCCTTCATACTCGAAAATACCTTACCAGATCATGATTTAAACAGTTGGATCTCACTCCAACATCCTAAGTTGTAGGACTTGTTCCTTCTTGCATGTAGCTCCAATGTCCAGATAGTGCTCCACTTCAACTCGATCAATCCTCCCTCAACCTTCAAATGTTCTTTGTTTTTGGGCTCACCACTAAGCTCACTCCCCACCACTTTTCTCCTGCTTTAGCCCCCTTCCTCTTCTTCTTCTTCCCCTCTCAAATGACATGGGAGGTTAGCTGCCCTAGAAAGATGATTCCAAGTGGATAGCAGATCTCCCTTGATTTCAATCTAATCAAATTTTGTAAATTGATTTTTAATAAAAACCCTTCATATTACTTGAACATTTCAATTATATCTTGGTTTAGATCAATTTTGCAATTGTACCCTAACTAGTAATACATTGAATTCTTCATTCCTAGCCAATTTATTGCAATTTCTACATGGAACTTGGGTTAGTCTTAGACTAGGACTTTCACTTATTTCAATTTTTCCTTCAAAATGCACTTAGTAACTACTTAATGTGATATTTAAATTTCTCCTTTATGTTGGAAATTTGTTTCCAAATCTCAGGAAATTTGTTTCCAAATCTCATTCAATTCTTCTCCATTACCAATTAAAGCATACAAAATAGATAATAAAAAAATATTTACCCTATTTTTTTTGGTAAATGTGTAGATTTATTTATCGAAATTGTATATTTACATGTATTACAGATCTCCACACATGAATTTATTCAAAACATAAGATCTCGGCTATCTGATAATCAATTTACATCGAATCATCTGATTTTGTTGACTTGACAATTAATGTTGGTCAAATCATTGGATCACATAAATTCAATTGTTGATTTTGATTAGATTATTAAATCTCGTCCATCCAACTATCAACTTTCAACAAATTATTAGATCTCATCAAACTAGTCATTGATTTTCAACAATTCATTGAATCTTGTCGATTCAAATATGGATTTTCATCAAATCACTAGATCACATTAGTCCACCATACATTCTCATCAAGTTATAAATCCTATTGATCTAACCATTGATTTTCATCAAATCATTATATCTCATCGATTTAACCATCAGTTTTCAGTGAATCATTTTATCTCTTCAATACAACCATCAATTTCAATTAAATCTTTGAATCTCAACAACTCATCAACCCTCCTGGATGTGAAGGTTGAATTTAAATAAATGATCGAAGCTAATCAATCAAATCATCATTTTCATTGAATCTCATAGATCTAACTGTCGATGTTAACAAAATCATCAAAACTTATGGATCTGATCTTTCATTTTTATCAAATCAATGAATCTCATTTATCCCAACTTTGATTTTTGTGACATAGACTTGACCACCAATTTTCATCATGTCACTGGATCTTGTCAATCTAACCATTGATTGTCATTGAATCATTAGATCTCATCAATCTGATCTTTAATTTTTGACAAGTCATTAGATCTCATTAAACAGGCCTTAATTTTCATCAAATCATTGAATCTCATTAGTTTGACTATAATTTTCATAATATTATTGACATTGTTGATTCAATTGTTGATCTTTATCTAATCTTTAGATCTCTTTGATCTAATCCTTATTTTTCATCAAATCATTGGAGGTTATTTTGATCTTTCTATTTATATTCAACAAATCATTAGATTTTGTTTATCTAACATTGATTTTTAGTAAATAATCATATCTCACTGATCCAACTTTTCATTTTTATCACATCATTGGATATCGTCAACCTGACCACTAAATTTTATCAAATTGTCCAATCTTGTTGATTCAACCATTGACCTCTATGAGTCATCAAATCTCATTGATCCACCTTTCAATATTTTACAAATTCTAGAATCATATAAACCCTAAAATCAATTCCAAGGATTGAAGGTGAGTCGTCCTCAAATTTAAAGAATCGAAGGTGATCCTTTCTCAAATAAGAAAATTTAGATGGGATTTTCTTCAAATTTCTAGGATCAAAGATTTTTATATCTCAAATCAGATAAGATCGAAGGTGATTTTCCTTCAAACCCCAAGAATTGAGTTGATTCATTCTCAAATATAAAAGAACAAAGTGATCTTTCATCAAATCATGGGATACCATCAATTCGATGAGTGAAAATCATTAAATCACCAATCTTGTTGTTATGCTCTTAGATTTTTATGAAATTAGCTGATCTCATTGATTTGATTATTAGTTTAAATCAAATAACCCGATCTTATTGATCAGATTATCAATTTTCATCGAATCGTAGGATCTTCTTTATCTGATCATTGATGTTAATCAACTCATTAGATTTCATCAATTCAATCATCAATTTTGATCATATCATTAGATCTCGTCAATTTAACCCTTTATCTTTATCAAATCACCCATTCTCATTAAAGTCATTTTCAGAAAAATGACTTTAAATGTATGTAGTTTTAAAGTCGTTTTTATGGAAATGACTTTAATAATTTTTAATTTTCACATGAAATATATATTTATTTACCTTTTGTACCTTACAAATTTACATAAATACATAATGAAACTGATTTTACAACACAATCATATGTGTGTGTGTGTGTGTGTGTGTGTGTGTGTGTATTTATATATAAACAAACACATCATCATGGAAATCAAATTATTTTTTTATTACATCCAACGTTACATACTATTAGATCTTGTTAAGCTAAGATCAAATAGCGAATCTGCTATTATACTTCAAAATATGGCCTAGTATTTAGGTGACACCACTCTTTTTCTTTAAAATAGGTCAAAAGTTGATGGTATAACCATCACTCTTCATCAAACCCTAATTTTGGGTGAGAACCACAAATTGTATAGCTCTCCCTTCTTCAATAGTGAAGCTTGAGAGAGAATTACTTGTCATTTTCACTGAAATCATACGATTTTGCAAAATCATGATGATCAAACAGATTCTTTAAACCCATGATATGTAGTGCAACAACCCACATGATCTACAAAATAAAAACACACAAAGTTAGTAACAAGAAAAGAAACATTTGTGTGATTTAAAAGAAGTTGTAGTTTACTTATAGTTTTTTCCATGACACAAATAGTCAAAATATAAAAATAGAAAGTAAGAAGGGAAAAACAAAGTAGCATAAGGCCCAGAGACAAAGCCGTCATGCCAAAATCATGAGAAGAAGAAGATAAAGGAAAAATGTACTTTGATAGCTATTTATAAGTCATTGAAGACTTTATAAGTCATTTAGTGCCAAACAACTTTGAAAATATATAACTTTTGAAGTTTCTTAGCACCAAATGACTTTAAAAGTCCATTCCCATTAAATAAAATATCCCTACCAAATTAATCGTGATACTTTTGAAGTCGCTTCCTTAAAATGACTTAACGACTTCAAAAGTTATACATTTTTAAAGTAGTTTTTATGAAAAAGATTTCAAAAGTTATCAACTTTGAAGTTGTTTTCATAAAAATGACTTTAAAAGTTCTTCCCGCAAAAAATTCTCTCTTTGTGCCAATTTTTTAAAGTCCTTTATGCTTAAATGACTTCTTAAGTATATATATTTAAAGTTGTTTATTTTAAAATGACTTCTATAATATTTATAAAGTTGGCAGTCATATAAGTGGCTTCTTTATGCCGACTTTAAAAGCCTCCTGTGTAGTAGTGCATGTTGGTTTTTAAAACATCTCTTTATCATGTCCATCCAAAAACTAAATTTGTTAAAATTATCGGATCTCATCAATTTGATGGAAGAAAATCATAAAGTCACTGATCTCAACTTTCACCTCTTATATTTTCATCAAATTAGCAAATCTCTTTGATTTGGCTATTAATTTTAATTAAATAATTCAATCGTATTGATTATATTGCCAATTTTCATCAAATCATTAAATCTGCTTGACCTAACCTTTGATTTTAATCAACCATAGGATTTCATTAATCCAACCATCAATTTTAATTGAATCATTAGATGTCATTGAACTAACAATTGATTTTGATTTGATTCAGTCAACCTGCCCTTTAATTTCATTGGATTTCATCGACTTGATCATTATTATTTTTTCAAATCATTGATCCAACCACCAATTTTCATTGAGTCATCATATCTTGTCAATCCATCTGCTAGTTTACATGAACGCATCTTATAATATTAATCTGAAATATGATTTTCACCATATCATCTTATCTCATTGATTCAATCAATGATTTTCAACAAATCAAGTAGTAAAATTCATTAAATCATCAGATCTCACTTACCTAACTTTTGACTTTCATCAAATCATTTAATCTTATTGATCTGATAGTCAATTTTCATTTAATCTTTGAATCTCATTAATTGGACTATTGATTTTTATCAAATTATTGGATCTCATCGATCTGAATATTTCTTATCATCAAATCATTAGATCTCACCACTTTGAAAGTATATTTAATCAAATAATTGGATCTCATTGGACTGACCATGAATTTTTATACAATTAGTGGATCTCATACTAAATGCTAATTTTCATCAAATCATCTAGATCTCATTCGTACAAACCTTGATTTTTATCAAAACATAAGATCTCGTCAATTTAATGGTTGATTATCATCAATCACCAAATCTCGTCAATCTAACTAATGATTTTCATCAAACAATTTGATCACATTAATCCAACCATTGGTTTTGTTCAGATGATCATATCTTATCCATCTAACCATCAATTTTCATCAAATTATCATATCTCATCGATTCTATAATTGATTTTCATAAAAAATATCGAATCTTGTTGATCTAAAGCTTCATTTTCATGAAATCATTAGATCAAATTGATCCACCTATTAATTTTTATCAACTTATAAATCTTTGCATATCATTGATCTGATTGTTAATTTCCATCATATCATTTGAACTCCTTGATCAAACTATCATTTTTATCAAATCATTGATTCTTGTTAGTTCAAAATTGTGTTTCAATTAAAACATACCATCTCCTTGATATGATTGTCAATTTTCTTATATCATTAGATCTTATCAATCTAACCATTGATTTTTATAAAATCTTTGAATCTCGTCAATTGCTTCTTGATTTTTGTCAAATGGTCAAACCTAACTGATCCAACCCTTGATTTTCATCAAATCATCGAATCTCATCAATCACACATTCCCTATTCATCAAATCAAAGTATCGTAATTTTCTAATGGTTGATTTTCGTTAAGCATTGGATGTGAAAAAAATTTCATTGATTTCCATTAAATCATTGCATCTTGGCAATACAATGCTTGATTCTCATTAAATTGCTAATTGTTATTGATTTGTCCATACATTTTTATCAAATTTCTTAGATCCCACTAATGGTTTCCATCAAATCTCAATAATTTCAACATTAAATTTCATCAAATGAATATCAAAATTTTCCAATCCATTTGTTAGTCTACATGAAAGCATCTTATAACATTTATCCAAATTATGATCTTCATCATATCATCTTTTCTCATCGATCCAACTAATGATATTCAATAAATCATTTGATGTCATTCATTTATTTATCAATGTTTATCATGTTACTAAATCTCATCAATCTTATAAATTTTGTTTTAAATTATCTAGTAATTCATTGTAATTAAATCAGTGGATAATGTCAATCCAACTGTAAATTTTATTAAATCATTGGATCTCACTTATCTAACCTTTGACTTTCATTAAGTTGTTTGATCTTATCAATCTGATAGACAATTTTCATTGTATCTCATTAATTCAAATATTGATTTTCATCAAATCATTGGATCTCCTTGATCTAAGTATTTTTTTTATAATAAAATCAATAGATCTCACTATGAAAGTATATTTAATCAAATAATTGGATCTCATTGAACTGCCCATCAACTTTTATCCAATTAGTGGGTCTCATACTAAATGTTGATTTTTATCAAATCATCCAGATCTCGTTGGTCCAACCCTTAACTTTTATCAAGTCATCATATCTCATTAATTTAATGGTTGCTTTTCATCAAATCACCAGATCTCATCTACTAAACCAATGATCATGTCTAACTCATTTGACCATCAATTTTTATAACATTATCATATCTCATCGATTTGATAATTGCTTTACATAAACAATATCGGATGTTGTTAATTTAAAGCTTGATTTTCATGAAATCATTAGATCTCATTGATTCGTCCATTGATCTTGTTAATTCAAAACGTGATTTGAATCAAAACATATGATCTCCTCAATCTAACTGTCAATTTTCTTATATCACCATATCTTGTTGATTTGGCCATTGATTTTCATGAAATCTTGGAATCTTGTACCCTTGATTTTTGACAAACGATCAAATCCAACTAGTCCAATGCCCAATTTCCATCAAATAATTGGATCTCATCAATCCACATTTCCTTTTCATTAAACCATAGTATTTCAACTATCTAATGGTTGATTTTCATTAAATCATTCGATCTAAAGAATTATTTCATTGTTTTTCATCAAATCATTGATTCTTAACAATCCAATGCTTGATTTTCATTAAGTTGCTAATTCTTAATGATCTACACATACATTTTCATCAAATTTCTTTGATCATGTTCTTGGTTTTTACCAAATCTCAATAATTTCAGCTTTAATTTGCATCAAATTATTAGATCCCATCTATCTAATAGTCATTTTACATCAAATCTTAGGATCTTAGTGACTTGACAATTAATTTTATTCAAATTATTAGAACACATAAATCCAATTATCAATTGTCATCAAATCATTAGAACTCGTCCATCCAACCATCAGCATTCAACAAATTAGCTAATCTCATTGATGGAATCATTAATTTTCATTAAATGATAGAATCTCGTTGATTTGAACCTTGATTTTCATCAAATCACTTCATTACATTGGTCCACCATACATTCTCCATTGAGTCATCGAATCATGTTGATCTAACCATTGATTTTCATCAAATCATTTGATCTTGTCGATCTAACTGACAATTTTCATTGAATGATTTTATCTCGTTAATACAACCATCAATTTCCATTAAATCTTTGAATCTCATCAACCCTCGTATATACTAAGGTTGAATTTAAACCAATGATTGAAGCTCATCCATCCATTCATCATTTTAATTGAATCTCATAGATCTAACTACTATTTTTAACAAAATCATCAAAACTCATCAATTCAACCTTTCATTTCCATCAAATCATGGAAATGAACAATCCCAACCTTGATTTTTGCCTCATATAATCGACCATCTCTTTTCATCATATTATCTCATCAATCCAACCATTGATTGTCATTAATTCATTGGATCCCATCAATCTGATTGTTACTTTTTATCTAATCATTAGATCTCATTGATTAGACCATAATTTTTATCAAATGATTGGATCTCATTAATTCAACCAATGATTTTCATAATATCATTGATATCATTGATCCAATTGTTGATCTTTATCTAATCTTTGGATGTTATAGATCTAATCATTAGTTTTGATAAAATCATTGGATGTTATTTTGATCTTACTAATTATATTTAGCAAACGATTAGATCTCGTTGATCTGACCATTGCTTTTAAGTAAATCACCATATATCGTTGATCCAATCGTTCCTTTTATCACATCATTGGATCTCGTCAATTTGACCATTAATTTTTATCAAATAGTCCAATCTCATTAATTCAACCAATGATCTCTATGAGTCACCATTCTTATCGATCTGCCTTTCAATATTTTACAAATTCTAGAATCATATTGACCATAAAATCAATTCTAATTATTGGAGGGGACTCTTCCTCAAATTTAAAGAATCAAAGGTGATCTTTTCTCAAATAAGAAAATTTGGATCCTATCTTTCTTCAAATTTTTAGGATCAGAGGTTTTCCTTTCTAAAATTAAATAAGATCAGAGGTGATTTTCCTTTAAACCTTGAGAACTGAGTTGATCCATTCTTAAATTTAAAAGAACAAAACTATCTTTCATCATATAATTAGATCTTGTTTGTCTAACCCTCCATCTTCATCAAATCACCCAATCTTGTTGATTTGACCATTGATTTTCATCAAGTCATCGAATCTCTTCGATCTAATCATTAATCTTCATCAAATCATTGAACGTTGGTTTTCAAATCATCACTTTATTACATACTTTTGACGATTAATATTCTTCAAATTATGGGATCTTGTCAATTCAATGAATGAAAATCATTAAATCACCAATCTCGTTGTTCTATTCTAATATTTTCATCAAATTACAAGATGTTATTGATTTGACCATTAATTCAATCAAGTCATACGATCTTATTGATCATATTGTTAATTTTCATTGAATCATTAGATTTTCTCGATCTGGCCTTTACATTTGATCAAGTCATCGAATTTCATCATTCGAACCATCAATTTTGATCAAATCATCATATCTCATTTATCTAACAACTGATTTTGTTTTGATCTAGTCGATCGGCCTATTCATTTTTATTGGATTTCATTAATTCTATCATCGATCTTTATTAAATCATTGGATATCATCGATCCAACCACTAGTTTTCATTGAATCATCAAATCTTTCAATAAATTTATTGATTTACATCAAAATATCTTATAACATTGATTTGAATTATGATTTTCATCATATCAACTAATCTCATCGATCCAACCAATGATTTTCATCTAGTCCATCTATCTTTCAAATTTTATCAAATCATAGGATCTCCTCAATCCTATAATTTTTTCAAATCATCT
Source organism: Warburgia ugandensis (assembly GCA_035236585.1). Lineage (NCBI taxonomy): Eukaryota > Viridiplantae > Streptophyta > Magnoliopsida > Canellales > Canellaceae > Warburgia > Warburgia ugandensis. The sequence goes on along the minus strand of CP141127.1, from coordinate 31,115,998 downwards.
AATAATTCATTGCAATTAAATCATTCGATATTCTCAATCCAGCTGTAAATTTCATCATATTATCTGATCTCATTTATCTGATCATTGACTTTCATCAAATCACTTCATCTAATAGTTAATTTTCATTGAATCGTTGAATCTCCTTAATTTAACTATTGATTTTCATCAAATCAATGGATCTAGCTGATCTAAATCTTTCTTATCATCAAATCATTAGATGTCATTGCTCTGAATATTTAATCAAATCATTGGATCTCATTGATGTGACGACCCGGGTTTTTGAAAACATGATTTGTAAAGTATTTTGAAAGGCAGGGCCCTTAAGAGTGTAAAAAATTTTTGCAAAACAAAGCAACAGAAATTCTTTTCTTTAGAACTTGTTTTGAAAACCCAAGTCACCACTTCATACATAACATAAGTACAATTTGTGTACAAACTAAAATTCCATTGAAGGAATATACTTTTATTAAATTCCAGGATCCATCCAGTGGTTCATAGTACACCCAAATCTAGTACAATACTTGTCCAAATCACATAATCCAAAACTCAAGCTCACCATACAATAAAACTCTCAACAAATAAAAGTACATGTCTTCAAGGGTATACCTTGAAGATTATTCTCTTCAAGTCTTCTATAGTCTTTAGCTCCTAACTCTCCTTCCCTGGATCTGAGATATTGCAACAAGTACAATATCTCAACAAGCAATGCTTGGTAGGGGATTCAAGAAACATAATAATTGACAATGTAATTCCAATACTTCATAATCTCAATATCCTTGAACATACTCTTTACTTTGAAAGTTATATATATCTATATACATACATACCCTTCATGGGTAAACCAGTTAAATTCGTGAAAATAGTCAAATATCACTCCCAACTAAGCTGATCAATTCTCTTCATTTTGAGAATTTAGTATTACAGCTAATCTCATACAGGGAATTTCCCTTCTTGGGAAACATTGGTAATATAAAATTACCTAGCATTTCATTATGCTATATCATAAGGCATTTCACTATGCCTATTCCCATATGCATCATAGTGCAAAATAATCAGAAAGGTTGCTATCTAGCCTCGATCCGTACTAGCGCGCTCGGATAACTGCCCTGTTCACCACTGATATCACGGTGGAAAATATTATGTCACTGCTAGTATTGGGGGGCAAGACTTTCACAGTGGTGCCCTTCCCATAATTGCCACCACCCGACTTTTAGCCTCTCATTGGGCAAGGTATCATCATATCATCAAATTTCAAGGAGCAGGTGGCCAAACCCTCATAACTCCTCTAGCAATAGCATCCCCTAGGCTCATGCCTATTAAAACAAAATTACAAGCCTCCAAGCTTGTATGTAAAATAGATTTCATATATATCAGACCATATGTCTGTTTACTTAGGGCTAAAATATTTTCTAGTTCCCTATTCACTTATAGTTTAGTCCTTAAAAATCTTATAGGTGTTTGGTTGGATCATAAGGTTTTCAAGAGATTTAATACAAGTATTATCATTACTCTTGTCAACATAAGATCATGAGTAAAATCATGTATGTATTCATCAAATCCTCCTACCTTTAAGGATTGATCTCTTTTCCCCAATCTTCCATGATCCTAACCGATGTATGTAATCTGTACATCCATACATATTGTCAATATATAAATTATGAACAATCCTATTGATCACTAGATCTGATGTTTAGAATGATCTTCAGATCATTCATATCTAAGTATTTTTCTATCTCTAAGTCTTTGTATGTTCATCTCCTTGATCTTGATCTTTCATAGATCCTTTGATTGACAATCTACACATGTTGATAAAGATCAAGGTCCTAGATCTTCTATCATCTAGTTCTTCTTTGATCTAAGTTCAGTTCTTGGATCATCCCTATGGAGGATGATCTTGGTTTTCTTCCTTGAATCACCTTTGATCAAGGGTTTGGATTATCTAATCTAATGAACTATAACAAGTATACTACTAAACATACATACTAAGTACAATATAATGTTCTTATTCTTATTGTTCTTGATCATCCAAGATCTAATGGATCTTGTTTGATCATCCTTATCTTACTTACTGTTTTTATTAGGGTTAGGTAATTTACTAACCTTTTATGCTCTTATGATTATTATTCAACCAGTTAATGTGCTGGTTGAAGGTAGCTTATTCAAGCCTAAATCTAGATTGCTCCTCTTATTTCCAATTGGCTAAGGCTTACTAGCTGAATGGGTGAACACAAAGTGGTTACTTCAATCCTCATGTAAGGAGGCATTTAGACCTCACAAACATCAACAGAAGGTAGGGGAAGAGCGAGGCTCTATTAGATAACCCCCTTAACCACTATGTTCATCATTCACTAGAATGACCATAGCTCAACCTTTCATAAGGTTCTTATAAGCATGTTTACCCTAAGTACTCTTTCTAATAGATTTTAATTAAGTCCATGAATATTTATAATGTCATTCATGGGGTTTATTATTCTTTTCCTAATTTGGGCCAAGGACTTGATAATCCTTATATTGTCCTACTAACTATAGCCCTTACTAAGTCAAAATCATTCATTCATCTTAGTTGTCCATGACTTTCTATATTTCATTAGTTTACATTTTTGGTGATTTATGCTCCTTGTATCTTAACAATTGAATAAAATTTGACAATAAGTAAATCATCAACTTGAAAGCATAAATCAAATATAAGTTTAACAACTATATACTAACATTCTTCCTATGAATGTAACTTAAGCTAGTGAAATAAAACTAACATGATCCTAAGTTATGAAACACATCTTCTATCATAAAGAAATCATGTTTAAATCCTAATTTATACTAACATGATCCTAAGATAATCAAATCTACTAAAAAATTACTCATTTAGGGCATATCATACTAAAATTTAAAGATTACACTATCATGCTTTCTAACTTAGAACATAAATCACATTTACACTTCTATATCCAATAAAAGACAATTAAAACTTAAAACATAAATCAAATTTACACTTCTATATCCAATAAAAGACAATTAAACTAATTTTATTAAGATTATTATAAACCTTTAAATATGATCCAACCATTAGATCTTAGGTGTTTTCCTTTAGATTAAGGGTTTTAATTACCTTTAGGGCTTTTAATCCATTAAGATTCAAAAATCATATCCACTTGATTTTGTCACATTTCCTCCATGATCTAACTAGATTCCATCATAATACCATCCCTTTAATCCATCCCAAGGATCTGATCATACTTGATCTCATTGATCAAGTGGGTCCCTTTGTATTTATTTTTATTTTTATTTTAGGGTTTTTCTACCATAAAGGATAGATCCCCTATTTTATCCAAGATCTGTCCAAATTAACCATAGATATTAATTTATTACATTATTATATCATCACTAAAATAAATTTCCAAGATCTGATCACCTCAGATCTTGAAGATCTTAGAAATTGGACACTTATTTCCAAAATACAGAAATAAATTTTAGAAATATTATGACTTCATTACAAACTAGAAATTACAAGCTTTCCATAGCTTCTTTCTAATCTCAATTTGGAGTTCATATGACTCCACAATCTTAAATTGAAGTTTTCAGCCGTTCCTAGGGTCCAGATTTGATCTAGGCCCACTAGAATTAATCTCTCTCAATTGAGGTCCAAAACTGCTCAGATCTTTCTGAAACTTTTACCCTAGGGGTTTTGGACCATTCTGAATTGATTAGTGGAGTTAGATTTTTCATCTGAGCACTCCATCATCATAAATTAAGGGTTCTATTGTTTACTTTATTTTTACCTTTTTATTACCAAAATTAATTACAGTAAAATAAAAATTACATTAAAAAATACTAAACATATATGAAAAGGATTTCCACTTACTTGATTGGAGAGAAAACCTCATTTATATGCCCAATTTAAAAAAATACCTTGTTGATGAAGATATAGCCTAAAATCCACCTTTCTTGAAAAAACCGTTGTTTGAACCTTTGGATCTTGAAATTTCTTTGGGGGTTTTGTAGAATAGATATGTTGGGAAGTTTTGGATGGTGGAATTGATCAAATTCGATCTAGAACAGAGTGCCTAATTGATTTTAGGTCTCTTGTTCCAATCTAAAAAGAAAAACAAGTTGAAAAGAGATCTAACTCTTGGAAATTTTGGGTTTTTGGGGAGGGATCTAGATCTAATTTTTCAAGGAGAGTGAAGATAATTTTGTGGGGATTTTATGAGGATTTTTGGAGGATTTTTGGGGTTGTATTTATAGGCATTTTGAGTCTTTTTCCATAATTATAATATGTTATTTTTTTAATATAAAATGGCATGAAAGTCTTCAATGCTCCCATGCCTACCTTTTCTTCCCCATGACTAGCTAATCTTTGTTGACCCATGTTTCACATGGGCTGCTGATCAAATTGGTTGTTGGGGACGTGGTGGTCCACATGTGGGCCCCACATGGTGTAAAAAGTCTGTTTTGCCCTTTATGCATAAAATTTTGGGTTTTATTCCCATGATCTCGGATTTGAGTGTACTTAGTGGTGTTGGATTTGTATTTCTTAGTACATTCTAAATTTTGATGTTTCATATTTTGATTTTTGGAATATTTTGATTTTTGGATAAAATTACTATTTTACCCCTTTTGTCCAAAAAATGAAAAACTTAAGGATTTCTCATCCGAATTCAAAATTTGTCGTGCTTACAATCATTTTGAAGGGTTTGCTAAGGTTAATTTCAATTTTACATGTCTTATGATTTGATTATACTTTTAGAAAAAGTATATTTTAAATAACCATAATATTTCAGCCCAAAATATCTGAAACTCAAACTTTATTGATTTTTCTCAATTAATTTACAAAAATCGGGGTTATTACAATTGAACTGGCCATCAATTTTTATCCAGTCTGTGGGTCTCATACTAATGGATGATTTTCATCAAATCACCTTGATCTAATTGGCCCAACCCTTGATTTTTATCAAATGATCATATCTCATCAATCTAACCAATGAATGTCATCAAATCATTATATATCATTAATGCAACCATTGATATTGTTCAGATGATCATGTCTCATCCATTTGATTATCAATTTTCATCAAATTATCATATCTCATCGACATGATAATGGATTTTCATAAAAATATTGGATCTCATTGATCAAAGCTTAATTTTCATGAAATAATTGGATCTCATTTACTTGTCCATTCATTTTTATCAAATTATAAACCACTGGATATCATTGTTCTGATAGCCAATTTCCATTATATCATTAGAATTGGTCAATCAAACTATTTGTTTTCATCAAATCATTGAATCTTGTCAATTCAAAACTAGGTTTTAATCAAAACATAAGATCTCCTAAATCCAACTATCAATTATCTTGTATTATCAGATCTTGTTGATTTGACCATTAATTTTTATAGAATTTTAAATCTCATTGTTCACCCTTGATTTTTATCAAATGAACAAATCCAAATGGTTCAACACTTGGTTTTCATCAAATCATTGGATCCCATGAATTCCATATTTCCTATTCATCAACTCACGGTATTTTAATTTTCTAATAGTTGATTTTCTTTAAACCATCACATCTGAAGAATCTTTTCATTGATTTTCATCAAATCATTGCATCTTGGCAATCCAAGGATTGTCTTTTTCTAAATCGCTAATTGTCATGAATCTACCCAACATTTTCATCATATCTCTTAGATCTGACTCTTGGTTTTCAACAAATCTCAATAGTTTCAGGCTCAATTTCATCAAATTATTAGATCTCATTGATTTAGTCATTGATTTCATCTAATCATTAGATGTCATAGCTAACTGTCGACTTTCATAAATTATTGGATCTCATTGATCTAACCCTTGATTTTCATCCAATCATATAATATGTTAACTCAAACTTCAATTTACATCAAATCATCTAGTCTCAATGATCTGAATATAGATTTTAATTAAACCTTAAGAAATTGTCTATTAGAACATTGATTTTCATCACGTCATCAGATCTATTTGATCCCAAACTTGAATTTATTCAAAACATAAGATCTTGTCTATTTGATTATCAATTTACATTAAATCATCAGATCTCACTGACTTAACAATTGATTTTGATTAAATCAATAGATCATATAAATCAAATTATGAATTTTCATCAGATCATTGGATCTCGTCTATCCAACCATCAATTTTCAACAAACTATAAGATCTCATTGATTTTAATCAAATCATTGAATCTCATCAATCTGAAGTTTGATTTTTATCAAATCACTCGATCTCATCGATCCACGATACATTCTTATCAAGTCATATGATCTTGTTGATCCAACCATTGATTTTCATCAAATCATTGGATATCATTGATCCAATCACAAATTTTCATTAAATAATCAGATCTTGTCAATCCATTTGTTGATTTACATCAAAGCATCTTATAACATTGATCCAAATTATGATCATCATCATATCATCTTATCTCATCGATCCAACCAATGATTTCAACAAATCAACTGATCTCATTAATTTATCAATCAATTTTTATTAAATTACTAGATCTCACCAATCTTATAATTTTGTTTCAAATTATCTAATAAGTCATTATAATTAAATCAATGGATATCGTCAATCTAGTTGAAAATGTCATCAAATCATCTAATCTCACTTTATCTAACCTTTGACTTTCATCAAATCATTTGATCTTATTAATCTAATAATCAATTTTCATTAAATCATTAAATCTCATTAAATCAAATATTGATTGTCATCAAATCATTAGATCTCGTCAATCTAAAATATTTCTTATCATCAAAACATTAGATCTTATTGACCTGAAAGTATATTTAATCAAATCATTAGATCTCATTGAACTGATCATCAATTTTTATCCAATCTGTGGGTCTCATATTGATTACAGATTTTCATCAAATCATCCGAATATAGTTGGTATAACCCTTGAATTTTATCAATTCATCAAATATCATCAATTTAATGATTGATTTTCATCAAATCATTGGATCTCATTAATTTAACCAATTATTTTCATTAAATTATTGGATCTCATTGATCCGACAATTTTTTTTTTAGATGATCACGTCTCATACATCTGACCTATGATTTTCATCAAATTATCATATATATCTAGCAATTTGATAACTAATTTTTATAAAAAGAAAATATTTATGTAATGTAAGGTTTGACATTCATAAAATCAATCGATCTCATTGATCTCCCCATTGATTTTTATCAAATTATAAATCATTGGATATCATTGATTTGATCGTCAATTTCCATCATATTATTATATCTCATCAATAAAACTATCCATTTTCATCAAATCACTGAATCTTATCAATTCAAAACTTGGTTTTAATTGAAATATAGGATCTCTTGAATCCAACTTCCAATTTTCTTTTATCATCAGACTTGTTGATCAGACCATTGTTTTTCATAAAGTCTTTGAATGTAGTCAATCGACCTTTGAATTTAGCCAATTGATCAAATCTAACTTGTCTAATTCTTGATTTTCATCATGAATCTCATTAATCCTACATTTCCTATTCATCAAATCATAATATTTCATGTATCTGACTGTTGATTTTCTTTAAATCATCGGATTTAAAGAATCTTTTTATTGATTTTCATCAAATCATTACAGCTTGGAAATCCAATGCTTGATCATAATTAAATTTGTAATTCTCATTGATCTGCCATACATTTTCATCAAATCTCATATACGACTATTGGTTATAATCAAATCTCAATAATTTCACCCTTAATTTTAATCAAAATTTTAAATCTTGTTCATCAGATTGTTGATTTCATGTAATCATCAGATCTTATAACTGGCCGTTGACTTTCATTAAATCATTGGATCTTGTCGATTCGGCATTTGATTTTCATCTAATCATCAGATATGTCAATTTGACCATCAACTTACATCAAATCAATTGGTTTCAATGATCTAATTATTGATTTTAATCAAATCATGGGAGTTTGTCTACCAGGACATTAATTTTTCTCATGTCGTCAGATCTATTTGATTCTACACTTAAATTAATTCAAAACATCAGATTTTATCTATCTAATAATCAATTAATATCAAATCACCAGATCTCATTGACCTGGCAATTGATTTTGATGAAATCATTGGATCACATAAATGTAATTGTTGATTTTCATAGATCATTAGATCTCATGCATCCTATCATCAACTTTCAACAAATTATCGGATCTTGTTGATCCAATCATTAATTTTCATCAACTTATAGATTCTCGTTGATCCGAACCTTAATTTTCATCAAATCACTAAATCTCATTGGACCACCATACATTCTCATCAAGACATCAAATCTATTGATCCAGTAATTGATTTTGATAAAATTATTGAATCTCGCCAGTCAATTCCCATTTAATCATTTTATCTCATCAATACAACAACCAATTCCCATTAAATCTTCGAATCTCACCAACACATTGATCCTTATAAACACTTGATCAGACCTCATCGATCCAATTATCATTTTCAATCAATCATGTAGATCTGATTGGAGATTTTAATAAAATCATCAAAACTCATTAATCCAACCCTTCATTTTCATCAAATCAATGGATCTTAGTGCCCCCAACTTTGATTTTTGTCTCATAAATTTGACGATTAATTTTCATCACATCATTGGATCTCATCAATCTAACTATTGATTGTAAATCATTGCATCTCATCAAACTAATCTTTAACTTTTATCAAATAATTAGATCTCATTAATCCAACCATTAATTTCATTGATCCGATTGTTGATCTTTATTTAATCTTTAGATCTCATCTTCAATTTATTAATTTTGATCAAATAATTGGAAGTCATTGATCTTACAATTCATATTCAACAAATCATTAGATCTCATTGTTTCGACCGAATTTAAGTAAATCATCATATTTCATTAATCTAACCATTCATTGTTGTCACATCATTGAATCTCATCAACTTGTCTACTAAATTTTATCAAATCATCCAATCTCATTGATTCAACCAATGATCTCAACTAGTCACCAAATCTCATTGATCCGCCTTTCAATTTTTTTGCAAATTCTAAAAACCTTTTGATTCTAAAATCAGTTTTAAGAATTAGAGGTCATGGTTCCCCAAATTCAAAAAACTGAAGGTGAACCTTTCTCAAATAAGAAAAATTAGACATGGTCTTTCTTCAAATTTCTAGGATCAGAGATTTTACTTTCTCAAATCAAATAAGATAGAAGAAGATCTTCTATCAAACCCCCATAATTAAGTTGATCCATTCTCAAATCTAAATAAACAAAGTGATATTTCATCAAATCAAATCATTGGATGTTCTTGATCTAACCTCCATCTTCACTAAATCCCCCAAAATCATAGATCTAACCATTGATTTTTATCAAGTTATTCAATCTCGTCAATCTAACCATTACATCAAATCATATAGTCACATTGGTTTTCAAAATATCACTTTATCATGTTTGTCCAAAAATTAATTTTCTTCAAATTATGGGATACTCGTCAGTTCGACAGATGAAAATCATTAAATCATTGATCTCATTGTTTTGCACTGAGATTTTCATCAAATTAATAGGTCTTATTGATTTCTCTATTAATTTTAATCAGATCATCTAATCTTATTAATCAAATTGACAATTTCCATCGAATCAATGGATCTTCTCTATCTAACCTTTGATTTTCATCAACTCATAGGCTTTTGTCAATCCAACCATCAATTTTGATCAAATAATAAAATCTCGTTGATCTAATAGTTGATTTTGATTTGATCTGGTCAATTTGCCCTTTAATTTTCATTAAATTTTATTGATTTGAACATCAATTTTCATTAAATCAATAGATATCATCAACCTAACCACCAATTTTTACTAAATCATCAGATCCTATCAATCCATCTATTGATTACATCAAAGCAACTTATAACAACCATTCGTATTTAGATCAAATCATTGATCCAATAGATGATTTTCAACAAATCATCTAAACTCATCCATCTATCTATTAATTTTGTCAAATTATCTGATCTCATCAATCCTATAATTTTTTAAAATTATCTAATAATACATTGTGACTAAATCATTGGATATTGTTAATCTAGCTATAAATTTTAATAAAGCATTGGAACTCATGTATCTAACCTTTTACTTTCATCAAATCATTTGATTGTATATATCTAATAGTCAATTTTCATTGAATCGCATTATTTTGACTATTGATTTTCATCGAATTATTGGATCTTATCAATCTAAGTGTTTTTTATGATCAAATCATTAGATCTCATAGCTTTGAAAGTATATTTAATCAAATCATTGGATCTCATTGAACTAATCATCAATTTTTTTTTCCAATCAATGGGTCTTATGCTGAATGCTAATTTTCTTCAAATCATATTGATCTTGTTGGTCCAACTCTCAATTTTTATCAAAAAATTATTGAATCTTTTTTTTTATATATAAATCTTGATTTTCGTAAAATCATTGGAGCTCATTGATAGGCCCATTGATTTTAATCAAATTATAAATCATTGGATATCATTGATTCGATCATCAATTTCCTTCATATCATTAGATTTAGTAGATAAAACTATATATTTTCCTGAAATCAACGAATCTTGTTAACTCAAAACTTGGTTTTAATCAAAACATAGGATCTCCTTAATCCAACTATTAGTTTTCTTGTACCTTCATATCTTATCGATTTGACCATTAATTTTCATAAAATCTTTTAAACTCGTTGATCGACCCTTGATCTTTGCCAAATGATTAAATCTAACTAATCCAATGCTTAATTTTCATCAATCATCAAATCCCATCAATCCTACATTTTCTATTCATCAAATCTTAGTATTTTAATTATCTAATGCTTGATTTTCTTTAAATCATCAGATCTGAAGAATCTATTCATTGACTTTCATCAAATCATTGTATCTAGTCAATCCCATGCTTGATTTTCATTAAATCACTAATTCTCATTGGTCAGCCTATTCATTTTTATCAAATATCATAGATTAGACTATTAGTTTTCATCAAATCTCAATAATATCAGCTTTAATTGTTCATCAATTTATTAGATCTCATTAATCCAATTGTTGATTTCATCTAATGATTGGATCTCATATTTGGCTATTGACTTTTATCAAATCATCAGGTCTCGTCTATTCAACCCTTAATTTTCATCCAATGTTCATATACATCAATACGACAATTACTTTACATCAAATCAATTGGTCTCAATGATCTGACAATGGATTTTAATTAAGTCCTTGAAGGTTGTCTATCAAAACATTGATTTTCATTATGTCATTTGTTCTCTTTGATCCCACAATTGAATTTATTTAAAACATCAGGTCTCATCTATTTGATAATCAATTTAAATCAAATCACAAGATCCCCTTGACCTAACGATTGATTTTGATTAAATTATTGGATCACATATATCCAATTGTCAATTTTCATCGAATCACAACCATCAATTTCCATTAAATCTTCAAATCTCATCAACTCATGGGCCCTCTTATACATGGAGGTTGAATTTAAACAAATGATAGGAACTCATTGATCCAATCATCATTTTAAATGAATCTCATACATCTAACTAGTGATTTTAAAGAAATCATAAAAACTCATCAATCAACCCTTCATTTTCATCAAATCAGCAGATCTTGTCTATCCCAACTTTGATTTTTTGTATCATAGATTTGACCATCAATTTTCATTATATCATTAGATCTCACCAATTTGACCATTGCTTGTCATTAAATCACTAGTTCTCATTGACTCGATCAATACTTTTCATCAAATCATTAGATCTCATTGATTGGACCCTAATTTTCTTGAAATCATCTGATCTCATTTGTTCGACCATTGATTTTCATAATATCATTGATCTTATTGTTGATCTAATCTTTGGATCTCATCAATCCATTTATAAATTTTGACCAAGTCATTAGATGTAATTGATTTTACTATTTATATTCAATAAATAATTATATCTTGTTGATCCGACCATTGATTTTAAGAAAATCACAATCTCATTGATCCAATCGTTCATTTTTGTTACATCATTAGATATCGTCAAGCTAACTGCTAATTTTTTTATCAAATGATTACTTAAATTATCAAACTTTATCATTATATTCTCATATGTAGTATTATACTTATTTGAAATTGTTGAATATTAAATGTAATGTTAGACACTTACACAAGCATAGCTTATTGAGATATTATAGTGCTTACAATATATCATATTTGAAGAAGTAATTGAGAGCAGCGTTCAATTGGATAGAGGCGGATGAGTTAGATGAAGACTACAATAGTATGAGTTGGTATCATTGATGTATATTTCTAAACACTTGACCTATTGGTTATGTACGAACTATATAACTATTTAACTTTAAACTTTCTTTATGACTTGGACTTATGTGCATGTGGAATAAGTATAATGGATTGTAGATTGTGATTAGAGGAGATTTTGGGTAAGTGGTGATATTTTAATATTTGTTTGTTAAAACTTGTTACTTCATTAAACTTTTTGAAAGCTTAAGTATATGGGTCTGGAGACAGAGTCTCCATGTGTATTGATGATAATTGTGGAATTATCAGGTATTGTCGTATTGCATGCCATAAATGTAATTGGCCAAAATACAGAGGAAACTCTACTAGATTTTCAACAGAAATGGAATGTCTATTTCACTATTAAATCTAAGTTTTTCTTAAAGAGAATATGATGTTATTTATTTTTTGAAAAAGAAATTTTCATATAAGGGATCTCAAATTATTTGAAAATGATTTAAAAAATGTATTTAAAAAGTCCAGACGTCATAGTTGGTACTAGAGCTTAGTTTACTTAATTCACAGTTAGTCCAATAAGTCCATAAAGTGTTGTAGTAGAGGGTGAATTAGAAAGAAAACTCACACAAATTGTATTGATTTTGGAATCGATGACTCCTTGGAGAAGGACTAGGTCTACTCTTACCATTTTGGCTATTGCACTTGGAGAGTCTTCAAGGCAAGGGAATTAGGTGGCAAAGATTGTAACTCAAGTCAATGAAGGTTTTTTTCCTCATCTTCAACAGCAACATGCCCATGCATAGCCTGCAGTGGTTTTTAGTGAGCATTCACACATGTAACATGTATTAGCATCTAACGAGTGGGTCCAGACATAGCCTTGAGTAGCATTCGATGATTAGGCTTAGACTTAGACAAAGATGGTACCGAGTAAAGTGGAAGGTAGCTAAAGAATCCTAATAGAGCTAATAAGTTACTAGATCGGTTTCAAAGGATGGTACCCTCATTCTCAGGTGAGGGTGAACCAAGACTACTGAGAAGTGGATCTTTGAGGTGGAAAAGGCTTTCAAAGACAAGGAGGTGCTTGTAAATAAGCAGGTACATATTGTGACATATATTCTAAAGGGAGAGGCCAAATTTTGTTGGTAGATTGTAGAGATGACTCATTTTCCTAGTGATATGACTAATTGGGAAAGTTTTAAGAGTATGTTTAATGATAAGTACTTTCCACTCCATATACAGAAGGAAAAAGAGATGGAGTTTTCGGACATAAAGAAGGATAATCTCACAGTTTAGTAATATGAGAACCATTCACTTAGTTGAGGAGGTTTATTCCTAGTACTAGCATGATTGATTCATAGGTTGTAGATCAGTTTGTTTAAGGCCTTAGTCTGATGTTGAGGAATTGAGTTTTGTTGACACAACCATCTACAGTAGCTAGAGTGGTTGAGATAGCAGCTATTATGGAGCAAGATCTCAAACAGGGTAGGATCGAGTTGAAGGAGAGTGAGCAGGATGGTAGTAGTTTAGGCTACCCCAATAAGGGCAAGAGGCCCTTCTCTTCTATAAAGCCACATGGAAACCTTGGACAATAACAACAGGTTATTAAACAAGGCATAAGCTTTGGGTGGAGACAATGTCCTAGATGCAAGAGGAACCATCTTGCCTAAATATGTCCTAGTACAAGAAGGCCACAGTTCCATCATTAGCCACCGCAGAGACAGCTATTATGTTGTGGTGGTTGCAAAGATTTCAGACATTTTTTTAAGGATTGCGCTAGGAGATGGGTAGGTAGACAAATACAATTCAATGTAGTTAGGGCTTTGTATTTTCCATCACATCAGGATAGGCACAGACCTTGAATGCCATCTTAAAAGGTACTTTTCTGGTTGTAAATAGACATGCTAGAGTTCTATTTGATTTATGATCCCCTCATTCATTCATTTCCAATATTTTTGCATCTTGTGTGGAGTTGCTTATACATGCCTTAGGTTTTGGGTTGGATGTAATGACACCAGTGGGAGAGCTAATCGAAATTAGAGAGTTTCTTCAGGGTGTGCCCATGGGTAAAAGGATCGATGTTGACCTCATCATCCTTGGTATGGTTGATTTTGATATTATTTTGGGATGGATTGGCTAGGCAATAGTAGATTGTTGTAGGAAGAAAATCATGTTTGGCGCACTAGGACAATTGATGATCTCATTTTAGTGTAGGAAGAATAACATAGAGACTTGTGTTATTTTTGACATGAAAGCAGTGCAACATGACTCTAAGGGGTATTGGGTTTTCTTAACAAGTGTAGTTATGGTAGAAGCTGAGCAACCACAGATTGAGGAGATAGATGTGGTTTGAGAGTTCCAAGACATTTTCCCAGGAATTTCCTGGATTACTGCCACACAGAGATATTGATTTTACTATTAAGCTTGTGCCGGGCACATCTCCTATTTCTAAGGTGCCATATCAATGGTCCAAAAGAGCTAAGAGAGCTCAAGAGTCAATTACAAGAGTTATTAGATACACATTTCGTTAGCTTTAGTAGATCACCTTGGGGAGCACTAGTCCTTTTTGTGAAGAAGAAGAACAAATTTATGTGGTTGTGTATTGATTATCGCATGCTAAATAGCATCGTGGTGAAGAAAGTGTATCCTTTATCATGAATTGATGATCTTTTTGACCAAGTCTAGTATGCATAGATCTCTTTGAAGATTGATATGAGGTTGGGATATAGCTAGTTAAAGATTTGGGAGGAGGATGTCCCTAAGATAGCTTTCAAGACTCGTTATGGCCACTATGAGTTCTTGGTGATTCCATTTGGGTTGACTAATGCATTATCAGTATTTAAGGACCTCATGAATCAAATTTTTTTAAGTTTATTTAGATAAGTATGTGTTCATGGATGATATACTTGTCTATTCTACTAGCAGACCTACGTATTGTTTTCAAAACTTGGTGAAACCATTGCTTATTTGCAAAGTTCAGTACGTGTGATTTCTAGTTGGAGCATGTGAACTTCCTCAATCATGTTATATCTAAGGATGGTGTAGAAGTAGACCTGGAAAAAGTTGAGGCAGTTGTGGGTTAGGATCGACTTAAGACGGTGACAAAGGTTCATAGTTTTCTTGGTCTGGCCAAAAACTTGGTGTACCTTTAAAATTACTCACAAGCCCACAAATCAATGTAGTATTTTCATGCAAGTGAGTTTAATCCCACAAGGAATCTGACAAATATGCAATTGACTAGATTTTATTCAAATTGATTAACTTCAGCTAGTTATATAGAGATATTATTGAATTAGGAATTTAAAGTAACATAAAATGGAAATATGCATGGAATTAGAAACTAGAATTAAAAGAAAATTTCTAAAAACTAAAGTTAAGCAATTATAATAGAAACTTACCTAACTAACATGCATTTAAATAAAGAAATAAATGCAAAACAAGCATGAATTAACCTAGGAAACATAAACTAACAAAACTACTAAAATTGAAACTTTCATAAGTTAACACTTTCCTAAACAAAAACTAGAAACTTTCTAAAACCACATTAAGAAAATTTATAACACTAAAATAACATGGAAGAATAAGTAACCAATAATATTTAATTAATTTTAATAAGAAATTAGAAACTAAAGATGGAAATTCCTAAAATTCAAAGAGGAAACCTTCTAAACATAAAATAATACACAAATCATGAATTAAATACTACTAAAACTAAATTCAGCAACCAAACTAAGCAAAAATATAAAAGGAATGGGATTTATAACCATGCGTAGAGTTTTTGGACTGTGTGCATGAATTTGGAACCCTAAAGATGGTGAAATTTAATGTACTTATACTGAGTTACTATGAAAATTAACTATGGTATCCAATAAAAAACACAAAAATATAAATAGGTACCAAAGGATTCAAGAAAATGAGATATTTTATGGCTGAAATCAAAGCACAAAGTTAAGGAAAAATCAATTTCCAGATTCTAGTACTTAAGAACAATCATTAAATCTTACATTAGAAAGCTATTGAAACCATAATTTATATGCAAGAAAATAACCTAGATCCAAATGACATTGATAAAAGAAATGTTCCATAACAATAATGCCCATAGAACTTTATTGAATCACATCCAATTTACATCAAAATTATGAGCACAAAACTGTCCACAAAATATGACAATTGTGCACTTTTCTAAAGCTAAAATCCTACCTAAATAAAGAAAAAATTCCAATCCAGTGCTCACAATATAAAGTATAATGACATGTAAAGAAAATCCATGAAGTAACTTAATAGAAACAAAGGCTAAATGGGTGAACTAGCAAAGGAAAAATAACCTAAAACTAAGGGAAAAAATCTTGAACAAAACATGAATTTCAAGAGGGGAAATCAAGGATTTAAGCCTGATCATCTCTTGGTTGTCACTACAAGAGAATTACTAACTTGAATCTTGATTGAATAACAAAGAAAAAATGATAGAATGGAGTGAAGAAGAAAGAAATCAAGGGCTGGAAAGAGGCATGAATTCTAAGGAGAAAAATAATGAAAACTTGAGCAATGGAACTAAAGTAAAACAACTAAGTCACTAGCCTGAATTGGAGAGAAAATAAGCAAGAGAATAACAAGAAGACCAAAGGGAGAAAACACAAAAAATGTTCCAAAGTCCAGCAACAACTCAAGCACCAAAGGAAAGTTAGAATTCAAGGTTGTGCCACTCAACCTCTACTTAGAAAATTCGTATGGAACATGGGGCTATATAGATGAGTGGTTTTTTAGCATAGAAAGGGGTGAAAATATAAGAAAATTGGCCCTAGGTTTAGGTTATTGAATGAGAAAGGTTAGGTGAAAGATAAATTAGCAAGATTTTGTCATAAACATAACATAATAGAGATAGGAAGCATGACTTCTAATTTTGAAAAGGATGTAAGCGTCCTTTTCCTAGAAGGAAAGTGGAGCTCTTTTCCTTCTAATTTTGTGATGTTTGGTTGATGGAAAGCCAAGGAATTAGATAAGGAATAATTTTTAGGTAAGATAGGGAAATATCTAGGATTTTGAAATTGCTTGAATTGAAGTGGATCTAAGGTTTCTTATTTAGGAAACCTTTGATCACCAAATAGGAAAGTGGGGTGAGGTAGAGAAAATTGATTGGAAAAGTGGTTTATTAAGAAGTGGGGATTGGTTGGATGGTTTGGATAGGAGTTTAGGATAGTGGAGAAGTCTTAGAAAGGTAGGACTCTTGAATGGAAAGTGAAATTCATGGGAATATTTGGTGGTGAGGTGAAAAGTTGGAAAAATATAAAAAATAGAACTGTCTCATCTTATTGGTTCGCATGCCAACTTATCCAAATAAGATTTTCCTTGAATTCTTTCAAAATATCCCCTAAAATCTCATGGAAAATCTTCTTGATTTTTCTCCAATCCTAGCCTTCCATTTGGCCTAGCTTAATGGCTTTGATGGCTCCATTAGCTATGCTTCACTACTGGCTTAGATGACTCTCTTAGCTTGGCTTCATGGCTCCATCCTTTGGCGTGAGTGACTTAAATTTTTTGGCTTGACTTCCTTAGCTTGTCACCTTCTCACATGACTTATATATGACTAAGGTGGCTTGAATGGCTCCCATGCAAACGATGGTGGAAATGCATGGCTTGCTTCATGGGTCCACTTTGGGCACCTTTAGCTTCTTTGATTGCATCCATTGCTTGTACTAAAGATGATTTTGAACTTTAGTTTCATGTTGAATTGATGATTTTGAGGCTTTGACTTGATCTTCAATGTTCATCTCAATCAATCTCGGTCATCGGATCACCATCTTGCTTCCTGCAAAAAGTGAAAAATTCTACTTAATTTCTAAAAAATATGATTAATCACATTCTTATCTCAGATTAACTTTTGGACCTACAAAATAGCAAACTTTTTCCTCATTTGGTCAAAAAATACATGTGTTATGAATTTTGATCTAAAAACCCTAATTTAACCCTATAAATTATAACATATGGATAATTAATTTGGTGGTTTTTATACAAAATTAGACACATATCACACCCCCCCAACAAGAATTTTGATAGTCCTGAGCAAAACATGCAAAAATACATTTTATAAAAACTAACACAAAGTGCCACTTTCGAGGTACTCATGATTGCATTTAACACATGCAATAAGCCCTTGGACCCCTGGGTTACCCCTAGTGGACAAGTTAAGCCTCATGAGAGTTTGTAATAAATATACCCACAAATTTTCCTAATGTTGAGTCCCTATTTTATCGCAGAGAATCCTCATTTATTAAGAGTCTGCTAGTTTTTCACAACTTAATGGAGAGGATTGACAATTTTATAAATCATACACATACTCAGGACAATTCATTCTAGTTATTTCTTAGAGTGCATGTGTGTGTATAGCCACATAAGTCCTAACTTCTATTTGGATATGCTTAAATTTCATTGAAAATATGTCTTGACCTCAAATCGTCATAGGTATACTCTTAGAAATGAAACTCTCAGACAAGGAGCTAAACATATTCCTCTCATTATGTGATTGGATCCAACAAGCTAATGGTTCACATAAATATTTTAATTGCTAAAGAGACAAAGGAAGGTGATCACTAAGAGCAGATGTCATCATCAAGAATAGTAGGGGTGGTCTACCTTAATTCCTTCTTTTTATATCCTCTTTAAGGCTATTTTCTACCTAAGATCCACAGATCTTCTAATAGGATGAAATGTAGGCTTAAGACAAGCCTAGAAAAGAAGTGTATAAGGATTTCAAAGGTTCAAAATTGAGTAGAGGTCTTATTTTCTATTGTTGGATAATTCTTCTTTGATTAAAGTGAATTTATTTTGTATTCTTGTCTTTCTTTGTTCAACTTTTCTATTTCTGATATCTCTTTCTTTTCACTTTTCTTTTTATGATAATACTCCCCTTTTCATTTTTCTTCCCTATTCTTTTTCTTTTGACTCCTTTCAAAGAAAGACTTCTGATATTTCTCACTTATTTGACTTTTTATCCCTTGTTTTTAACTTTTCCACTAACTCTACTCATTTGAAAAAGGGTAATGGATGTTTATTTTATTGGTTTATTTTAGGTTAAGGTGAATGGGGTTAGGAAAGAAAGGCTTAATAGTAGGCTCAAAAGGCTAACTAGTGGTATGGAATATGTTGGGTAGGCTTTAAGTCTCTAGATTGAACAAGGATGTCCTATATCATTTCCTAGGTTTCCTTAAGCCTATCAGATTCCATAAATTTTTTGAAAGAAAGCTATTACTCTTATTTATTATTAATATTCAACCAAAACAAGGATAATAGGATGACACTAAATTATGTACACTAAAGAAACTATGAAATTACTTATAACTCTCTGAAGGAAGATATTCTCTAAACTCACTATGTTATAGGTCTCCACTGATTTTCCTTAGGGTCTCAAAGTCATAAGTCTTTATTAGCCTTGACTATATGCTGTAATTATTTTTCAAGAATTAACCTTCATAAAATACTTCAACACATGAACAATATACAAAACTAGCCATATACACTCCCATTAAGAGGTCAAAATAATAGACTAACTAGTTCTGAAAATCCAATTCTCATCATTGTGAGGGAACTCTTCTAAAAATGTTTTAAAAAAAAAGAAAAGTCAAGAAAATAAAAATTCTCTATATGCATCTACACTCCCAACCTAAATGAAACATTGTCCCCAATGTTTGAAAACATAGGATCTTATATGGAAAGATATAGAAGATGAAGATTGTAAAACCTTGAGTTGCTTCCCAATAAGTGCTAAGTTTAACATCTTTAGCCAGACATTAAAAATTAAAAATGCAATGTGTAAGATAGACATCCAGTGGATTGAAGTTAGATAATTGAGGAAGAACATTTGAAATTAAATCTTCAATCTTGCTGCAAGAGTTATCAAGATCTAATTGGTGATGGTTAACATTGAAAACATTTAGCTCAACTTTGCCAAAGGATAATTGTAATATACCATTTCTACAATTTATGATTGCATTGGATGTCACCCAAAATGGATGTCTAAGAATCATCAGGATCAGATGACTAGGGCTTGATATAAGCTAGGTATTTAGGATAAGGAAATTGATAAGGAAATAAAATTGGTCCACCTATATTAATACATCCTCAACCATAGTACATAGAATCTTAATCAATCTATGGGCTAACTGCAATGTGGTATTAGTTGGTTTGAGTTCCCCAAACCTTAGTTGGTCATAGACAAATTATGGCAACAAATTAACACTAACCCCTAAGTCAAGTAGTGCCCTATCCATGACATGATCTCCAATAATATAAGAAATTGTAGGACATCCTAGATCTCTAAATTTAGTTAGGTTCATGTGTTGATTTAAAGAGCTCACTTTCTCTGTGAGAAAGCCTTCTTTTGCATATTAAGCTTTAACTTTGTAGTGCAAAGCTCTTTAAGAAACTTGGCATAAGTAGGAATATCCTTTATAGCATTTACTAATGGAATATTTATTTGCACATGTTTAAATACATCCATTATCTTATTGAAATTTGTTCCTTTCTTAGCCTTGTTGAGTAGTTGAGGGAATTGGGCTTTGGGCACATAGGGTACCTCCTTTATAGGCTCAAATGGAGTAGGAGATTTTTGGCTAGTATCTTTCTCATATGTTTTTGCCTTCTCATTCTCCTCTTCCTTTTCCTTAATTTGCCCTACTTTGTTATCAACCTACCGGCCACTCCTAAGGGTTGAGATAGACTTCAATTCCTCATGAGGTCTATGTGAACTAGACCATGTTTCTAATTGATCCTTGAGGTTAGGGATAGGCTAACTAGGAAACTCTGCTTTTTCCTTTTACTTAAAGATGCCTGCAATTGAACCACTTAGCTCTCTAACCTGGCTATATTTTATCTACTTGCATTCTGGGCTTAGAACATGGCTTTATTATTTTCTTCAAGTTATCTCATGATATATTGTATATTATCCTCCATTGATGTTTTTGTGTTTGTGGGGAAATCCTAGGTGGTCGTAGTGAAGTTGAAATTCTAGGAAAGTTCTGAATGGGAAGGTTCTCAGATGTACCTCCCTAATAAGTATTCTTAGACTATGAAAAATTGGGATGCCTAGCCTATCTTGGATTATAGGTCTCAGAATATGGGTTGTTGTTGTTAGGATTATGATATGCACCAAGAGCATTCACTTGTTCTAAAAGATATTTGAGGTATACTTTATTTGATGGATGAGCTAAAGTTAGATGGGCTAGACTAGAACAAGTAGCACACACCTCTTGTGGAGGTTTATGGAATAAAGTAGCATCCATGAAAGTTTCGAATATAGTTTCAAGTTTGTCCATTCTTCCACTTAAAGACTATAGATTTGGAACTACAGGGTCAAGTTTATAAGATAGATCTGGATGTACTCCTATCTCATATGGATCCCCTTTCTTTGTAGGATGGTAGTTTCTCTCTCTTCTATTTGAATAATCTCATTGCTGAGAATTATTTGACAATGTCTGAAGGAACTCCTAGGCATCTCTTTGATCTTTTAACATGAGGTTTCCTCCACTCGTGGCATCTACCACTTGTCTATTTTGAGGAGTTAATGCCTCATAGAAGCACTGAACCTACTACCATGTCTCAAATCCATGATGAGGGCATTTTGCACCAGTTCATTCCATTGTTCCCAACACTCGTAATATTGTTCATTATCCCTTTATTGGAAATTGATAATTTCCTGATGAAGGACATTTGTTTTGTGAACAAGGAAGAATTTGTTCAAAAACTTCTTAGACAATTGGTCTCATGTATTAATGGAACCTACCTCTAAGGAATTGAGCCATGACTTGGTGTTACCCTAGAGTGAGAATGGGAATAGCCTAAGCCTAAAAGAATCATTTGAAAAGTTTTGGAACCTAAATTTGTCACCAATATTAAGGAATTTCTTGATATATAGGTAAGGGTGTTCACGGTCTTGACCTTAAAAATTGATGAGTAATTGGATTACTCTTGGCTTTAACTCGAAGTGGTTTGTGTTTGTTAGAGGTAAAGCTATGCATGATGAGGTGTTGAGTTGGAGTGGCACATAAAAATCTCTAATAAACTTATGCTCAACTTCTATTGGAGCTTCGGCCATCAAG
This sequence comes from Warburgia ugandensis, assembly GCA_035236585.1. Classification (NCBI taxonomy): domain Eukaryota; kingdom Viridiplantae; phylum Streptophyta; class Magnoliopsida; order Canellales; family Canellaceae; genus Warburgia; species Warburgia ugandensis. Next base: position 31,093,624 of record CP141127.1, on the reverse strand, counting down.
ATAGGAACTTGGTTTCTTTCCCCTTATCTAAGGTTGCATTCAATCTCTGGGTCAAAAGGTGCTAACTCTAAATTTTGAGTTTGACACCCTTGCATAAACTATCCTAATCTAAATGTCATAATGCATATGTTGACATTAACTCTATGTGATGGGCAATCAAATCCTAGTATCCACTAATTGAGTAGGGTCTTGATTATCTTTTCTTAGTTCATAGGTGGAAGATTCTTAAACCTAAATCTAGACAGTTCCTCCTTTTGTCTAGAGTTGACTACTGCTCACCAATTAGGTTTTGCTCAAAAGTGGTTAATATAATCATTGTGTTAGGAGGAATTTAGACCTCAACTAATGTTAATGGAAGGCATAGGAAAGTCATTTGAATTTTAAGACACCCACTATAACCACAATACTCAAAAGCCACTAGAGTGACAATAGATTGCATCCTTTCAAATGGGTCCTATGAGCACGATAACCTAAGTCTCTTTCTACTTGATTTTAAATTAAAGTTCATGGCTTGGGATTGCAACATCTAAGGATGTTGATTGATTCCTAGGTGGGACAAAGAGCTGGTGACTAAATCTAGTCCTTATCTTATAAGGGTTCCTTTAGGGCCCTTACTAGCATTAATTCCATTCCAACATAAAGTACTTAAATATGCAATGCAAAATAAAAGCAAACTAATGCAACCTATATTCTATCCAACCAAGGTTATAGAGATGCTTTAATGCAACAACCCTAATTAAAGATGTAACAAATAATATGAATGACCCTAAGCTATACGAATTATTCTACCAACCAAATGCAAATTACACTAAATGCAACTTAAACAAGGAAATTAAATCAAAGTGAGGGATACTTACAGTGGGGTTTTTTATGAAGATCAAGGGTTGGCATCCATACAACACACTTTTCATGTTTTAATACAACATATTTAAAATTAAAATTGAAATTTCACCTTACAATAGGCCTCACTACAAGTTTCACTCAAAAAGCAAAAATCCTAGACTAGGAAAGCAAATAAAACCTAAGTGATGAAGTTGTTCTTTTTTGAAATTCCCCTTGCATAAAATAAGTAAGATGAATTAATTTTGGGAGGAATTAAAAAAATAAGCAACTATGATGGAAAACCCTAGCCTAATACAACCAAAAATTTTGATTACAAATAAGCAATCTAAATAAAGATCCAACCACAAATCCATCGTGATTCCCTGCCAACCGCACCAAAAGCTTGCTATAGCTTTAAAATTACTCGCAAGTGCAAAAACCAATGTAGTATTTTCACAAAAGAAAGGTTGATCCCATGAGGAATCTCATAGATTTATAATTGATAAGATTTTATTCAAATTGATTAACTTAAGCCAAAGAGATAGAGATGTAATTAAATTAGGAATTTAAAGTAACATGAAATGGAAACATGTAAGGTATTAGAAACTAGAATTAAAAGAAACTTTCTAAAAACTAAATCTAAGAAATTAGAATAGAAACTTACCTAACTAACATTCATTTAAATAAAGGAAAAAAATGTAAAATAAGCTTGAATTAATTTAGAAAACATAAACTAACAAAACTACTAAAATGGAGACTTTCATAAATTAACACTTTCCTATGCTAGAACTAGAAAATTTCTAAAAATAGAACTTTATAAAACCAAATTAAGAAAATTTCTAACACCAAACTAATGTGCAAAAATAAGTAACTAATGAGATTTAATTAATTTTAACTAGAAATTAGAAACATGCATGTGAATGGAAACTTCAACTAAAGAGACTTTTTAAATTTAACACTTTCTAAATCCTAAAACTTCCTAAAGATGAAAATTCATAAAATTCATAAAGGAAACTTTCTAACCCTAAACTAAGATGCAAATCATGTAGTAACAACTGCTAAAATTAAATTAAGAAACTAAACTAAGGAAAAACATAAAAGGAATGGGATTTATAACCATTCGTATGATTTTTGGACTGTGCGCATGATTTTGGAGCCCTAAAGATGGTGAAACTTAATGCAACTATAGTGAGTTACTATAAAAACTAACTATGAGATCTAATAAATAACACAAAAATCTGAATGGGGTACCTAAGGATTTAGAAAAATAAGATGTTTTGATAGCTAGAATCAAAGCATAAAATTAAGGAAAAATTAAATTCTAGATTTTGGTACTTAAGAATAGGCAATAAATCTTGTATTAGAAAGCTATTGAAACCATGACTTTTATGCAAGAAAACAACCCAGATCTAAAGTACATTGTTGAAAGAAACATTTCATAACTAGAATTCTAATGGAACTTTATTGAATCACATCCAATTTACATCAAAATTATGAACACAAAACTGCCCACAAAATATGACAATTGTGCACTTTTCTAAAGCTAAAATCCTAACTAAACAACAAAAAAATTCCAATCCAATGCTCACAATATAAAGTATAATGACATGTAAAGAAAATCCATGAAGTAACTTAAGAGAAACAAAGGCTAAATGGTTGAACTAGCAAAGGAAAAATAACCTAAAACTAAGGAAAAAAATTATGAACAAAATGTGAATTTCAAGAGGAGAAATTAAGGATTTAAGCTAGATCTTCTCTTGGTTGTCACTACCATAAAATAAATAAATTGAACTTTGATTGAATAACAAAGAAAATTTAATGGAATGGAGTGAAGAAGAAAGAAATTAAGGGCTAGAAAGTAGCACAAATTCGAAGGAGCAAAAAAATGAAAACTTAAGCCATGGAACTAAAGTAAAGCAACTAAGTTACTAACCTGAATTGGAGAGAAAATAAGCAAGAGAATAACAAGAAAACCAAAGGAAGAAAAGCACCATAAATGTTACAAAGTCCAGTAACAACTCAAGTACTAAAGGAAACCTATAATTCATGGTTGTGTCACTCAACCTCTACATAGAAAATTCATATGGGACATGGGGCAATATATAGATGAGTGGTTTCCTAACATAAGAAGGGGTGAAAACATAAGCAAAGTGGCCCTACGGTTAGGATATTGAATAAGGAAGGTTAGCTAAAAGTTAAATTAGCAAAATGATGTCATAAACATGACATAAGAGAGATAGGAAGCATGGTTGGCTGGTTTCTAATTTTAAAAAGGATATAGGCATCGTTTTCCTTGAAGGAAAGTGGAGCATTTTCTCCTCTAATTTTGTTTTGGATAATGGAGAGTCATGGAATTAGGTATGGAATGAGGTTTAGGAAAGATTTATAAAGATCTAGGGTTTTGAACTTGCTTGAATTGAAGTAAATCTAAGGTTTTCTATTTAGGAAACCTTTGATCACCAAATAAGAAAGTGGGGTGAGGAGGAGAAAATCGATTGACTAAGTGGTTTTCTAAGAAGTGGGGATTGGTTAGATGGTTTGGATGAGAGTTTAGGAGGGTAGAGAAGTCTTAGAAAGGTAGGGCTCTTGAATGGAAAGTGAAGTTTGTGGTGATATTTGTTGGTGAGGTGGAAAGTGAGGAAAAAGTGGTGAAAACATAAAAAAAAAGAAGGGTCTCATGCATTGGTTCACATGCCAACTTATCCTAATAAGATTTCCCCTAAATTCCTTCAAAATATCTCTTAAAATATAATGGACAATGCTCTTGATTTTTCTCCAATCCTACCCTTTCATTTGGCTTAGCTTAATGGCTTTGATGGCTAACTTTGAGGGCTCAATTAGCTAGGCTTCATGGTTGGCTTAGATGGATCTCTTAGCTTGGCTTCATGGCTATATCCTTTGGCTTGAGTGGATTAAAGGGTTTAGCCTGACTTCCTTAGCTTGTCACCTTCTCTCATGGCTTATATAGGTAAGGTGGCTTGAATGGCTCTCATGCAAAAGGTGGTGGAAATGCATGACTTGTTTCATGGGTCCACTTTGGCCACCTTTAGCTCCTTTGATTGCATCTATTTCTTGTCCTAAAGATGATTTTTGACCTTTGATTTTATGTTGAAATTGATGATTTTGAAGCTTTGACTTATCTTTTGATCTTGATCTTCAATATTTATCTTTATCGATCTCGACCATCGGATCACCATCTTGCTTCCTACAAAAGTGAAAAATTCTAATTAAATCCTAAAAAAGTATGATTAATTGCATACTTACTTTAGATTATCTTTTGGACCTATAAAATAATAAACTTTTTCCTCATTTGGTTAAAAACTGAATGTGTTATGAATTTTGGTCTAAAAACTTTAATTTACCCCTTTAAGCTATAACAGATGGATAACTAATTGAGTGGTTTTTAAACAAAATTAGACACTTATCACTGGATATTATGAGTGGTTCATTGAGGGATTCTCTAGGATTGATTACCTCTGACCTTACTAACCAACAAGGACACAAAGTTTGTGTGGTCTGATGCCTGTGAGGTGAGCTTTCTAGAGCTCAAGAGGATCCTTACCTTCGCATCATTGTTAACCTTATCAATAGGTAGTGGTGGTTTTGTAGTTTATTGGTGATGCATCTTGTAAGGGACTTGGATGTGTACTAATGTAGCATGGTAGGGTGATTTTCTATGCTTCTCGATAATTGAAAACCCATCAAGTAAATTACGCTATACATGATTTGGAGTTAGCAGCAGTGGTCTTTGCATTGAAGATATGGCATCACTACCTATATGGAGAGAAGTTTGAGGTTTTCCCTGATCATAAAAGCCTCAATATTTCTTTATGTAGAGTGATTTGAATATGAGACAACAAAGTTGGATGGCATACCTCAAGGATTATGATTTTACAATCCAATATCACCTAGGGAAAGCTAATGTGGTAGCTGATACTCTGAGCAAGAAGTTTAGGGCAGTAGTTACCAATCTATTTATCAGATCAATGTTTATTAATAGAGTCCTTTAGGCGTAGGTGGAAATGCAGAAATGCAGTCCTTATGTGACAGGGTAGGTTTCACCAGAGGACAGGATTGAGGTCTACGTTTTCATGGCAAATTGGTAGTGCCAACAATTGATAACTTGAGGCTCAAATTACTCAAGGAGGCATACCAATCATGATTCACTATTCATCCTAGAGGTATGAAGTTGTATCAGGACTTGAGGAACACTTCTGGTGGAACAAAATGAAGAGGGACAACGGTGAGTGTGTAGCATGATGTTTGACTTGTTAGCAAGTCAAGGTGAAGCATCAGAGACTAGCAGGGACATTGTAGTCTTTAGAGCTTCCTAAGTGGAATTGGAATCACATTACCATGGACTTCTTTATGGGTTTGCCTAGAACAGTGAGTGGCCATGATATGATTTGGGTGATTGTTGATAGGTTGACACATTTTTCCCACTTCCTTCCCATTCAACAAAGTCAGCCTATTGATAGCTTGGCAAGATTATATGCTAAGGAAATTGTGAGCTTACATGGGATCCATCTGACTATTATTTCTGTCAAGGATATCAAATTTACATTGAAGTACTAGAAGAGTTTTTTGGAGGCGTTAGGATCGACATTAAGATTCAGCACTGCCTGAGAGGACCATCCAAATGATAGAGGATATGCTACGGGCATGTACAGTTGATTGGAAGGATGGTTGGGATGAGTACTTGCCACTTATTGAGTTTGCATATAACAATAGCTTTCATGCTAGTATCAGCATGGCTTCTTATGAGGCACTTTATGGAAGATCTGTCGATCACCCTTGTGTTGGAGTGATGTGGGCAAGAGACAATTGTTGAAGTCTGAGCTAGTTGAGCAGTTTATAAAGAAAGTTTGGTTAATTTAGAAACAACTTTTGAAGCCTTACAGTTGTTAGAAAAGCTATGCAGACAAGCACCGTAGAGACATTGAGTTTATGGCTAGAGATCATGTGTTCTTGAAGATTTCTCCAATTAAGGGTGTGAACAGATTTGGAGTAAAAGGAAAGTTGAATCCCTGGTTCATTACCCATTTAAGATCTTGAAAAGGTCAGAGCAATAGCCTATGAGTTGGCCTTACCACCACATCTTGCAGATGTACATGATGTTTTCCAAGTATCGATGCTATGGAAGTATATAGTTGATCCATTACAAGTGCTTGAGTAGATTCCTACAAAGTTGATGTGGCGACCCGGGTTTTTATAACACATTTTATAATACATTTTGTAAAGATAGGGCCCTGAGAGTAAAAAAATTTTCGCAAACCAAAGCAGCAAAAATTCTTTTCTTTAGAATTTGTTTTGTAAAACCTAAGTCACCACCTCATACATAACATAAGTAGAATTTTGTATAAGATAAAATTCCATTGAAGGAATATTCTTTTATTAAACTTCAGGATCCATCTAGTGGTTCACAGTACACAGCCCATTGTATCCTTACAATACTTGTCCAAATATACAATCCAAATTACAAAGTTCAAAATTCAATACATGTTCTAATACAATGTTTCAAGGGATATACCCTGATTACTTATTCTTCAATTGTCTTCAAGTCTTGAGCTCCTAAGTTTCCTCCTCTGTATCCGAGATATTGTAAACATTCGAACATTTACAATATCTCAGCAAGCTATGCTTGGTAGGGGATAAGAATGTAAGTTATTGACAGTATAATCTCAATATTCAAGTATCCCATAATTCGTTCTATCATAAACACATTCATTAATAACTATTAGTTATAAGGACATCTCATTTCCTTGTCATTTGTGTTCACCTTTATGCATACATATTGTATAAGGACAAATCCATTAAAAATGTAAAAATAATCAAGAATCATTTCTATACAAAGTTGATCAACTCCTTTCATTATAAGAGATTTGTATCTCAGCCAGTTACTATACAGGGAATTTCCCTTCTTGGGAAAAATATTGGTAATATACAATTACCTGACATTTCATCATGCCATCCCTTAAGGCATTTCACTATGCCAATTTCATATGCATCATAATGCAAAATAATCAAGGACTACTATGCTTGCGGTCGATCCGTCTGACACATCCGGATAACTGTTCAATAATCCACTTATACCATTCTCAGTGGAAATTACAATATCCATGTCCATATGGGAGGACCATGACTGTCACAGTGGTGGCCTTCCCATAAATGCCCCACCCAACTTTTAGCCTTTCTTAGGCTTGGTATTCAATATCATTAAGTTTCAGAGAGTGGGTGGCTAAACCCTCTTAACTCTCCTAGCATAGCATCCCCAAGCCTATGCCTGTTTAAAATAAAACCACAAGCCTCCAAGCTTGTATGTAAAATAATACTTATACATATCAAACTATCTGTCTGTTTATCTAGTACTAGAATATTTTCTACTTTCCTATTCACTTAGGGTTGTTCTCAATTCTCAACTTGACCATTTAATACTTATTTTCCTCATCATTTGGTTGGATCATATTTCAATTTGAGGTATTTACCTTAATATATTGGTATCATACATGTCAATACTTCAAAACATAAGATCATGTATTAGACATGTATCTTCATGTAAAGGCATTCTTAATAATCCACCTACCTCAATAAGGTATTCTTACTCCTTGAAATCTGCCATAGTCTCGATCAACATATATCTGTCAAATCATATGTATAATGTCATTTTTCTAATCAAGGGTATATACTACATGGTCTTTTGATCATCCTTATGTAGGATGATCTGAAGCTTTCTTCCTTGAATATCCTATATCCATGGGTTTAATATCATCTATACAAATACTATCTATATCATACATAACAATCTAATTTATATTGATGTTTCTTTTTCCTTATTGTTTTTGATCATACAAGATCTCATCTTGTTTGATCATCCTTATCTCACTTACTATTTTTATTAGGGTTAGATAATTTCCTATCTTTTTATGTTCTTATTATTATTCAACCAGTTAGTGTCTTACTTGGTTGAAGATAATTTATTTCTTCCTATCATTAGACAACTCCTTATTTCAGGATGACCAGTACTTACCAGTTAAAGTCTGCTCAAAAAGTGGTTAATACAACCCTCATGTAAGGAGGCATTTAGACCTCTCTTACGTCAATGGGAGGTGAGGGAAAAGCACTTGGCTCTTGTATACCCCCTATAACCACAATATTCAGAGTCCACTGGAGTGGTACTAGCTCAACCTTTGACAAGGTTCCTATGAGCTCTTTACCTTAAGTCCCTTCTCTAATTGATTTTAATTAATTTCCATGGATATGCACAATGTCATCCATGGATGTTCATTATTTTCCTACTTTGGGTCAAGGAAATGATAAATCATTCATTATATTGTCCTATTAACTATAGCCCTTATTAAGTCAAAATCATTCATTCATCTTAATTGTCCATGAATTTCTATATTTCATTAGTTTACATTTTTTGTGATTTATGCTCCTTATATCTTAATAATTGCTTAACAATTGAATAAAATTTGACAATAAGTAAATCATCAACTTGAAAGCATAAATCAAATATAAGTTTAACAACTATATACTAACATTCTTCCTATGAATGTAACTTAAGCTAGTGAAATAAAACTAACATGATCCTAAGTTATGAAACACATCTTCTATCGTAATGAAATCATGTTTAAATCCTAATTTACACTAACATGATCCTAAGATAATCAAATCTACTAACAAATTACTCATTTAGGGCATATCATACTAAAATTTAAAGATTACACTATCATGCTTTCTAACTTAGAACATAAATCACATTTACACTTCTATATCCAATAGAAGACAATTAAACTAATTTTATTAAGATTATTATAAACCTTTAAATATGATCCAACCATTAGATCTTAGGTGTTTTCCTTTAGATTAAGGGTTTTAATTACCTTTAGGGCTTTTAATCCATTAAGATCCAAAAATCATATCCACTTGATTTTGTCACATTTCATCCATGATCTAACTGGATCCTATCATAATATTACCCCTTTAATCCATCCCAAGGATCTGATCATACTTGATCTCATTGATCAAGTGGGTCCCTTTGTATTTTTTTTTTAAGGGTTTTTCTACCATAAAGGGTAGATCCCCTATTTTATCCAAGATCTGTAAAATAACCATATATATTACTTTATTACATTATTATATCATCACTAAAATAAATTTCCAAGATCTGATCACCTCAAATCTTGAAGATCTTAGAAATTGGACACTTATTTCCAAAATACAGAATAATTCAGAAATAATTTTTAGAAATATTATGACTTCATTAGAAACAAGACATTACAAGCTTTCCATAGCTTCTTTCTGATCTCAATTTGAAGTTCATATGACTCCACAATCTTAAATTGAAGTTTATAGCCATTCCTAGGGTCTAGATTTGATCTAGGCCCAGCAGAATTAATCTCTCTCAATTGAGGGTCCAACCCTTGTTAGATTTTCTTGAAAATTGTACCCTAGGGGTTTTTGACCCTTTTGGATCGATTGGAAAGCTCAGATTTCCATCTGAGCTCTCTATCACCATAAATTGAAGGGTCTGGTATTTACTTTATTTTTACCATTTTTCATTCAAATTAAATTACAGAAAAATAAAAATTACACTAAAGAATAATAAATATGTATGGAAAGTAGTTACACCTACCTGATTGGAGAAAAACAATATAATTGATGCCCAATTTGAGAGAATTACCGGTTGATGATAATATAGCCTGATTATCCACCTTTTTGTGATTTTTTGTTGTTGGAACCGTTGGATCTTGAAATTGATTTGGGGCTTTTGTATATACTATAGTATAGGATGTTATGGATGGTGGAATTGATGAGATTCTTCCTGGAATGGAGTGCCTAATTGAATTTAGGTCTCTTGTTCCAATTAGAAAGAGGAGAGAGAAATAAGGAAAAGAGAGTTTGGGGAGGGATGAAGTGGAATTTGGAGCTGAAATTCTAGGGAAGATTTGGAAATTTCGTGGTTAAGGTTGTGAAAATTTTTGGAAATTTTTGGGACATATTTATAGCCAAATTTGAATTTTTTATCATTTCTTTTGATAAGATATTTTATTACTTTAGAATTTTTAATTACTAATGCATTCTCCATTCCCACTACAGTCTCCACTACCAGCAATAATGCACTGAGCAATTATTGGTGCTTCTAGAACGTTGGCCCACTTTGTGGGCCCCACTTTTATGTAGAAAGACCTTTTTGCCCTTTTAACTCCAAAATTGGAGAATAATAGGCAATATTTGTTCAAACTCAGAATCGAGCGTACTTAGTGGCGTTGGAATCGTATTTTTAATTAATTCATGAATATTGAGGTCTTATTTCTTGGATATGGGATATGGGTAAAATTACCATTTTACCCCCGAATGGAAAAATTAAGGAATTTTCATTTTAACTCAAAATTGAACGTACTTAATGTTGTTTCGATCAATTTTCCAAGTATATCCTTAATTTATATGTTTTAATTCATAATATAATCTCTATAAAAATAAAATTTTCAATAACCTAATATTCCAGCCCAGAATTTCTAAAAATTCAAACTTTATTAATTTTCCTTAATAATTTAAAAAAATTCGAGGTCATTACAATCTTCCCCCCTTACAATAATTTCGTCCTCGAAATTTGTAATACTATAACTTAATCAAATAAACTCAGATGTGTCTTCCTCATTTGTACCTCTGTTTCCCATGTAGCTTCCTCGACAGAGTGATGTTGCCATAGGATTTTGACTAAAGGAATTGTTTTGATCCTTAATTTATGTTCCTTATGGTCCAAGATCCGTATCGCTTTTTCTTCAAAGGTTAGATCTGGCTTCAGTTCCTCTGGTATTATTTGAAGTATGTGAGTATCATCTTGTAGATATTTTCATAACATTGATACATGAAATACATTGTGTACTTCAGAGAGTTGTGGTGGTAAGGCTAATCTATAAGCCACTAGACCAATTCGTTCTAATATTTCAAATGGACCAATGAACCTAGGACTAAGTTTGCCTTTGGTTCCAAATCTCATAACCCCTTTAATTGGTGATATTTTTAAAAACACATGCTCTCCCACATCGAATTCCAGATTTCTATGTCTTTTGTTTGCGTAACTCTTCTGACGACTGTGTGTTGTTAACAACCTTTCCTTTATCATTCTAACCTTGTCTGTACACTGTTCCACTAGTTCTGACTTCATTAGTTTCCTTTCTCCAACTTCACTCCAACAAGTTGGTGATCAGCATGATCGCCCATACAATGCTTCATAGGTGCCATACCAATACTTGCATGAAAACTGTTGTTATAAGCAAATTCCACTAATAGAAGATGCTCATCCCAATTTCCCTTCCAATCTAATGCACATTCCCTTAACATATCTTCCAGTGTCAGAATAGTTCTTTCTGATTGACCATCTGTTTGGGGATGAAATGCTATACTGAATCTAAGTGAAGTTCCCAATGCTTGTTGTACGCTCTTCGAACATCTTGAAGTAAATCTCCCATCTCTATCAGAGATGATGGATAAAGGAACCCCATGAAGACTTACTATTTCTTTTATGTACAACTTAGCTAGATTGTCAATTGACTAGTTTTGTTTAATTGGAAGGAAATGTGCTGACTTTGTTAATCTGTCCACAATCACCCAAATCATATCATGACCTTCCCTTGTTTTTGGCAATCCCACCACAAAATCCATGGTGATATTGTTCCATTTCCATTCTGGAAGTTCCAGGGTTTGTAACATTCTAAGTGGTCTTTGATGTTCAGCTTTTACTTGTTGACAATTCAGACACTTAGCCACAAACTCTCCTATGTTTCTTTTCATGCCTTCCCACCAAAAATTTCTTTTCAAATCCTGATACATCTTTGTACCTCTACGGTGTATAGAAAATTTAGACTGATGGGCTTCTTGTAATAGTTCTTTTCTCAAGTCTGTATTTGTAGGAACCACTAATCTCTCCTGAAAATGTATACCCCCATTTGTACCCTAACAAAACCCTGTCTTTGTACACAATCCCTGAGTTACTGTATCCCCTTCTTGGGCCTTGAGGACTCATAGTCTTTGATGTATTCCATCCATCTCCTTTGTCTCATATTCAAATCAGCCTGAGTGAAGATATATTTGAGACTTTTATGATCTGTGAATACATTGAATTTTTCTCCATACAAATAGTGTCTCCAAATTTTTAATGCAAACACTACAGCTGCTAATTCCAGGTCATGTACTGGATAATTTATTTCATGTTTCTTCAATTGTCTAGATGCATATGCAATGACCTTCCCATTTTGCATCAATACACTCCATAACCCCTTGCCTAAAGCATCACAGTATATTTTGTATCCCCCACTTCCTGATGGCAATGCCAATACTGGTGCTGTAGTTAACCTCTTTTTTAGCTCTTGGAAACTATTCTCACATTCATCTGTCCAAGTGAACTGTACCCCTTTTCTAGTTAATGAAGTCAAAGGAAGGGCTACACGAGAAAATCCTTGAATAAATCTACGATAATATCCTGCCAAACCCAGAAAACTACGTATTTCTGTTACAGTCTTAGTTTTTTCCCAATTCATTACTACTTCAACCTTGGCGGGGTCCACTTCTACTCCATTCTTGGAAATTACATGACCCAAGAAATTGACCTTCTCTAACCAGAATTCACACTTACTAAATTTACCAAACAGTTTATGAAGTCTGAGGGTATTTAGTACAATTTGTAAGTGTTCTTGATGTTCTTCCATACTGGTAGAGTAAATCAGTATATCATCAATAAATACAATTATGAATTTGTCTAAGAATTCCTTAAAGATTCTGTTCATGAGATCCATAAACACTGTAGGTGCATTGGTCATCCCAAAAGACATGACTAGAAACTTGTAGTGCCCATACTGAGTTCTGAATGCTGACTTGGGTATATCTTCATCCTTAATACACAATTGATGATATCCTGATCTAAGGTCGATTTTTGAAAAGACCTTAGCAGATTGGAGTTGATCAAAGAGATCATCAATGCGAGGCAAGGGATACTTATTTTTCACTATGACATTGTTCAACATTCTATAGTCCATGCACAATCTCATAGATCCATCCTTCTTCTTCACAAATATTACTGGTGCTCCCCATGGTGAACTACTTGGTCTAACAAACCCTTTGTCTAACAATTCTTATAGCTGACCCTTCAATTCTTTCAATTCTGCTGGGGCCATCCTATAAGGTGCTTTAGAAATTGGAGTTGTACCAGGAATTACTTCAATGGTAAACTCATTTTCTCTATGTGGGGGTACTCCTGGAAGCTCTTTTGGAAAGACGTCTGCGAATTCTCTGACTATGTCAATTTCTGTTATCTTGGGCTGTTTCACATCCAAAGCAACAGCTATTGCTAAAAATGCCTGACACCCTTTGGACATGTGTTTGACAGTCTTCATAGCTGAAATAATGGATTTGTCTAAGTCATGTTGTTTCCCATATAGTACTACTACTTCCTCACCAGGTATGCTAAATGTGATTTTCTTTTTGTGATAATCCATAACTACCCAGTATTTTGCTAACCAGTCCATACCTAGTATGATATCAAAGTCCACCATGTTCAGTAAAATGATATCAAAGTCCACCATGTTCAGTAAAATTGAAGTTTACAGCCGTTCCTAGGGTCCATATTTGATATGGGCCCAGCAGAATTAATCCCTCTCAATTGAGGGTCCAAACCTTGTTAGATTTTCTTGAAAATTGTACCTTAGGGGTTTTGACCCTTCTGGATCGATTGGAAAGCTCAGAATTTCCATCTGAGGTCTCTATCACCATAAATTGAAGGGTCTAGTATTTACTTTATTTTTACCATTTTTTATTCAAATTAAATTACAGAAAAATAAAAATTACACTAAAACATAATAAATATGTATGAGAAGTAGTTTCACCTACTTGATTGGAGAAAAACAATATAATTGATGCCCAATTTGAGAGAATTACCGGTTGATGATAATATAGCCCGATTATCCACCTTTTTGTGATTTTCTGATGTTGGAACAGTTGGATCTTGAAATTGATTTGGGGCTTTTGTATATACTGTAGTATAGGATGTTATGGATGGTGGAATTGATGAGATTCTTACTGGAACAGAGTGCCTAATTGAATTTAGGTCTCTTGTTCCAATTATAAAGAGGAGAGAGAAATAAGGAAAAGAGAGTTTGGGGAGGGGTGAAGGGGAATTTAGGGCTGAAATTCCAGGGAAGATTTGGAAATTTCGTGGTTAAGGTTGTGAAAATTTTTGGAAATTTTTGGGACATATTTATAGCCAAATTTGAATTTTTTATCATGTCTTTTGATAAGATATTTTAGAATTTTAGAATTTTTAATTACTAATGCATTCTCCATTCCCACTACAATCTCCAGTACAATCTCCACTACCAGCAATAATGCACTGAACAATTATTGGTGCTTCTAGAACGTTGGACCACTTTGTGGGCCCCACTTTTATGTAGAAAGACCTTTTTGCCCTTTTAACTCCAAAATTGGAGAATAATAGGCAATATTTGTTCAAACTCAGAATCGAGCGTACTTAGTGGCGTTGGAATTGTATTTCTAAGTAATTCATGAATATTGAGGTCTTATTTCTTGGATATGGGATATGGGTAAAATTAACATTTTACCCCAAATGGAAAAATTAAGGAATTTTCATTTTAACTCAGAATTGAACGTACTTAATGTTGTTTCGAACAGTTTTCCATGTATATCCATAATTTATATGTTTCAATTCATAATATAATCTCTATAAAAATAAAATTTTCAATAACCTAATATTCCAGCCCATAATTTCTAAAAATTCAAACTTTATTAGTTTTCCTTAATAATTTACAAAAATTCGGGGTCATTATAGTTGAGATAAGGCCTACCTTTTGAGGAGAAAGCTATATGGATTTTATATTGTAAGGTTCAAGAACTAAGGACTAAGACCATTCAATTAGTTAGGGTTCTCTGGTAACATCATTTATTGGAGGAAGCTTTGCGGGAGACTTAAGAGGAAATGAGATGGAAGCATCCTAAACTTTTTAGAGATTAAAATTTCTCTAAGGGGTGAAGAATGTAGTAACCATAATTTTTTTATTCCTTTTGTTTCATTTTTTATATATTAATTTAAATATGGAAAGTAAAAAAAAAAAAAACTTGTTTAAGCAGGAGAGGTTGTTTTGATATTGGCACCTCCCGACTATTACCCGACGAAGAAAAAAGGGGGAATAAGAAAGATAGAAGGTAGCAAAGAGAAGGAAGAGAGAGAGAGAGAGAGAAGGAAAAGACCCAGCCACTAGAAAACTCACCGTGCCAACGAGGGTGAAGAATGAAGCTTGTAGGTAACCATATTTGCAAGCCAACACCAGAGATGACGATAGCTTAGATTAGAGATCTGACTAGGTCATTCTCTTTAGCATCGGCACACGAACCAAAGCCTTCAAAAATAGTCAAAATCAAACAAGAAATGAGGGAGAATTGGAGCAAAAAATTGAACCCTAACAACTATCAAAACTCCAATGATCGACATCCCATTTTTGATACTTTTCAACATCAAACAACATTAGATCTTCATCAAACTTTAGAGGATTGTAAGTGAGTGTGACGACCTGGGTTTTCCCATGCTTTTTTAAATGCAACATCTAATTCCTAAGGCGGGATGCATCCCTATTTAAAAATGATTTTATAAAAACCATGCAATGCAATGGAAACTATTTAGTTTTAAACTCATTTTGAAAACCTCGAGCGTCATTTGCTTTCACAACAACCAAAGTAGTTTTTGAAAAACTTCAGAAATCATACGTGTTTTCCCAGGTCTATCCAGTCACAGCTCATAGTCCAATTGTAATTAAATACAAATACATGTCCAAAGGGTAGGTGTTTACTTACATGTATAATTGTCTCTATTGATTTACTTGCTCATAGCACTAACATTTCCTGAGGTGTCTTCTACTCGTGAATGGAGCTGTCCTGAAAAATGTTAAGGATTGGGTGACTATATACTATACTCAGTAGGAGTCTATCACTACTAGTTTTATAATGCATGCTATGTTTAAAATCATATGCTCTTTAAAACATGTGCATGTTTGAACAATCATGTTCAATATCGATATTACAAACCATTGTCGAATTGGAATACTGATGATTTAAAGAATCGCATAATCCAAGTCAAAAGTATCACATATATATCATAAACATAATGATATGCATAAGTTGCTCAACTGAATCCAACTCATGGATATATGGTATGGTCGACCAACCTCCTATCATGCCATATGCATAATGCAAGTAAATCCTCAAACCATAGGGCCCACTATACCCACGACCTCGCCCCGTGTGGTCCCTGGGTACCTGAGGACACTCGGTCATAGCCTACATGGGGCATATGACACATCGACCCAGTGTCATGACACCAGTGGTAGCCCCTTGTGCCACATGCAGTCGACGTAGGGACATGCCCTTTTTGGGCGTGGTACCCATTCCACCTAATAGTGGTAGAGGCTGGGAGGCCAACCCAGACCTCTCGGCATAGTGCCCACGAGCTTACTAGCTCAAATCATATACAATCAAACAAGCAAAAACCTCTCTTTCAAAACCTGTCCTCTTTGGGTCCCTCACAACTGCCTGGCCCTCACTACTGCCTACCTAGCGTCATTTGGGCACTCCAGCATCTTTTGGTAACCCTCAAGGACATGCAATCTTTCAAAAACTCAATGCTCACCAATCATGCAATATATGCAATTGTTTGCAAAACATGTCTATACATAATGTATTTGTCATATGCATGTTGAATTCGTTTATAAAATTAAGTCATGCTAAACAAGTCATATAACTTAAACTTGAAACATGCATTCTCAAAACGATCATGGCTCTTTTTAAAAGTCTAGTAGTGATAGAGCACCTACCTCGAAGTCTCCTGGAGTCGCATCCTTCATCACTCAACCCGTCCCTAGGTCTCATTTATAAACTCTTGGATATGAATGGATACAAAGAGTCCTCATTAATTTCGATCTATTTTTAGAAATTAGATTGCTAGATTTGGCTTTTAGGGTCCATGGGTCCTTGCCTAATTTATTGTCAGGCTAGATCCTATGATGTGGATCTACTATTCAATGGTTAACTCTATAAATTGTCCTATAATCCTAACTTTATAGTCTCATTAGGTCTGCGTGTCCTAGTTCCCAGTACACTCGTGCATCTTGGTTGAACTACGACCGCCTCACGTGCGTGCGCCCAAAGGTCGTGCCAGGGACCGCATTTTGTACGTGCACATGCACGCTCAAGTGATGCGCTATGACACGCATCCTGGATGGCATCGTACGGACGCACCTTTGGTGTAGCATGGCGCGTCTCAGCTCCCAGGACACCCCGTGCATCCCGGTCGAGCCAGGACCCATGCCCCACATCGTGTGCGCACCCGAAGGCCGCACCTGGGACAGTGTACGCACTGTCGTACACCTGGAACTCGTCCTAGGAACCCTGTCCTAGGCGCACGTGAAGCATGGCGTCCCTGGGACGCCTGGTTCGTACAAGGCCGGCTGGAACCGGCTTCGCCTTCTCCGGCAGGAAAAACTGGCTGGGAAAAGACCAGATCCGGCATGGATCTGGCCTGGGGGAAGTGAAACGGAGAGAAAGGGAAAGAGAAGCTTTACCTGGGTAGCTGGGAATGCCCTTCTTCCAGCGGTGCGTTTCCCTCTACGCTTGCCGAAAATTCGTGTTGTCCGGAACCCATGAAGAAGGGGGAAAACCCCAACTTTCGATGAGGCCAGAGGAATAAGAGGGGAGGTGGGGGGATGGGAATGGCCGGCCTGACTCAGGCCTGGTCGTTGTCGAAAATCGCAGGGAAACTGGGTTGTCGATTTTTGCCGGAAACCCCTGTCCCAAATGACCGGAAAAAACTTGTTTTGGAGAGGGGGAGATAGGGCTTTTTATAGCCTTGCTATGGCAGTGCTGCCAATGGCGGTGCGGTGGCAGAAACCTCTGGAAACAGGGTTTCTAGAGAAGTCTAGAGGAAGAAGACGATGGGGTGCCGTTATCAAAACGGCCCCCTGCGTTTTCTATCTTTTTCGTTTTTTGTTTAAATTACAGAAATTCCCCTAATCTTTAAACGACCGTAACTTCTTCATACAAACTCCGTTTTTGGTGTTCTTTGAGGCGTTGGATTCCATTTTTCGAGTAGAATCTTCTGGTACCAAGTTTCCTTACAAATTCCTTCATTTAATATTTTAAATAAAGTAAAACATTCAACAAATTTTATTTTCCATAGAATGTCCAATTTTTGTTAAAAATAGCGTAAATTGCTTGGGCGTTACAGTGAGACCTTGATCTACATTCCCATCTTTTAATTTTGAAATCTGTTAAGAAATGAGTCACTAGTGAATGCATTGTCAAAATTTAAATTTATAATCTAATGAATTGATGAGAGTTAATTGATATAGTTGAATACATTGTTTTCCCAGATTTGTATGGTAGAGGTTGATATTGACTAATTCTGTTGATTTTGGGTGTAATTGAGACTAAGGTTTCAGGTAGGTGTTCTGACATTACATGTGTTCTACTTAAATTGAAATTCTAAAGAATAATGTTCAAATAGATGAAATCCTAATTTAATCTATGAGAATTTTCATATTCTAAATTATTGTAATTATCGTTGAGACTTTCAGTACTTCATTGAAATAGTTAACTCTAAATTGTTTATATTTTCTATTTAATCCACTATGTATATTCAAATTATGAACATGGTGAATTAGCATGATTACAAGTATTACTTTTTCATAAGTATGGATTTAACCATTTCATAGTTTTATTTTAAAGATGATTAGTACATGACTAATGAGTCACGTTGAATACAGAGGTACAAGATTCATTGCTTTGTTTTCTAATGATTTGTTTTAGACAGGCGCTCTCAGCTGGTGGACACTATGCTAGGAGAGTAGTAGGGTTAGCCACCTCCTCTCTCAAGTTTAGATACTTGTTATAGCCAGGATTGGATTTTTCCAATGTGGATATCATGGGAAGGCCCCACTTGGCTTGATCCACATCCTCATGTGGTGTGGATTGTACTCTCACCGCTATGGTATCAGCGGCTGAGCACGCAAATGGATTGGATTTGGGTTGCGGATGCAAAGTGGTCCATAAGTTTCTTTCTTGTTTATGGATGTGACTTGGTGCTATGAGCATGATAGGGGGATGATTCCTTATATTGCTATGGCATGATGATGCCTAAATGTTGGTGTGAGTACTCAGAACCAAGGTGCAATTGTTAAAATGCTCTTGAAAATTTGTGGCAGTGAATAAATTTTCTGTAGATAGAACTTTATATTTTTGTCAATACTATATGCATTTATGATTTCTTGAGTGCATTGTTACTTTACAAAATGATTTTACAAAGAATGTGAATTTCAATCATATGATGTTATTGAAATCTCATGCTTGAATTATAATTGAATAATTTATACCTTTCCATAATTTGACTTAGTCATTTTGCATACATGGAAATGATTACTTAAATTATCAAAGTTTATCATTATATTCTCATATGAAGTATTATACTTATTTGAAATTATAAAATATTAAATGTAATGTTAGACACCTACACAAGCATAGCTTGTTGAGATAATGTAGCGTTTATATTATCTTAAATCCGAAGAAGTAATTGAAAGTAGCATTTAGTTGGATTGTAACAACCCTCAATTTTGAGTCATTTTTGTGTACCTATACTATGTTATAATTGGAACAAAGCTAAAAATTTAATTTCATAAAAAAAAAATTGAATATTAAGGATGTGACTCCTTTAAAATTTGGAATGTAAGTGCTAAAAGGATTCCAATAACATAAGGAACAATGAAATTGGATGGAGAAGTTATAGCGATTTGAACATCAAGAACATTTTGGTAATATATATATATATATATTTACTAAAAGGGAGGGTCTGTTTTGATAATAACACCTCACCCCTTTTTAAGATTGGCCATAGTCGAAGTCGATTGTCACCCTATACCGACAGAATCAAAAAGAGAATGAAAAATGGGAAAAAGAGGAAGAAGGAGAGGGGGTGAAGGAAGAGAGGAAGAGGAGTGAAAGAGAGAACAAGGGAGGGGGAGGGGATGATCACTAGGAAATGACTAGTGATGCTAGCAAGGACACTAGAGTTTTTGAGTAACACGAACTACAGGGAGTTGTTAGAGAGCTTATCATTCTCTTTAACACTATGGTACAATCAAAAGCCCTTAATAACCATGGTGATCAAGCAACAAATGAGGGAGAATCTCAGAGAACAAGATGACGTCGATGACTGGTAAATAATCAGGCAATTGATAGCCCATTTTTTCCATTTTTTAGCATCAAGCAATGATGGATCTTTGCGAAAATTCAATGGAGTGAAGGTGGGACCCAGATGTACAATTCCCCTCAAGTAATTTCTAAATCCAAAGAAAATTAAGTCATTGGCAATGAACACACCAGTCATCTTCTTCAGCATGGTCTATCAATACAAGCGACCTAGTAAATTTTAGTGAAAAGCACACCTTAGGTGTATTTTGGCATGATCTATGCTATGGGATGGTCAGATCTTTGATTGGGGATCATCTGAATGTCTAAATTGGATGCAAACCTGATAAAAAATTCATGAGTGAGATCTATAAAATCTTATCATTCATTGTGATCCTTGTAATGGGTAGATCAAGATATATAGTAGAGATCTTTTATCTGGCACATGATTGAGCTGATCTAGCCAATCTTGATCAATGGATGAGATCAATCAATGATTCAGGTACAAATTACAAAATTGGATCAAATTCAATTATCCATACCATTCAAATGATTCATTGAAATTAATAAATCAGGGTTACTGATTTATTCTTTGATCTGGGATGATCATGTGGACAATCATGGTTAGATTACTATGGATAATGTAGATTGGGTACCTTTAAGACTATCAGTTGATGATCTAGCAATGCAGATAGCCAGATGTCCTTCAGATTAACATATATGAGGTAGGATTATCATCCTAACTAGTTAATTTTATTGATTTGATGATGATTAGTAAGAATTGTGCATGATTTGCATATAATAGTGCCCGATTAGTTGATTAAACGATAAATTACCTAAAATTGACCTAATCTAAGCATGATAGCTATGGAATATGTTATGATATGATTAAGAAAGAAACCTAATAGTTATTAGTGGGCCTGGTTTAACATGATTTGGATTATCAACTTACCAAGGCAGCCCCACCTTGAGCCCCCATGGCTGTGAATCCAAGTAATGGGATTAAGGCGGACTAAGCTAGACAAGAGTCTGATTATAATTTGAGAGGTACAAACAAGTGGTTCTTTATCTAAGGTAGGTGATGACAATAAATAATGGGCATGTTTTTGTTTTGAAATCATGGATTTTCATTTCATCAGCTTAATATTTATGAATGAATGCCATGTATATATTAGTATAATGTGGTTCTTATTAAATATCTATCATATTTGTGACTAATGTGCATGTGCATGATTTCATTGATTATTATTATTCCACAGATGCACGATTTTACTACTATGACAAGACATATTTTATACACGATAGTGAAAATACATGATTTTGGTACTATTTCATGACTATAAAGTCATTA
This sequence comes from Warburgia ugandensis, assembly GCA_035236585.1. NCBI lineage: Eukaryota > Viridiplantae > Streptophyta > Magnoliopsida > Canellales > Canellaceae > Warburgia > Warburgia ugandensis. Next base: position 31,072,209 of record CP141127.1, on the reverse strand, counting down.
ATTAGTGATTTGATTTACTATTGCATATTAAGCTGTGTAGATGTCATGTTTTATCACTTGTTTTATCATAGACTTAGTGGAGGAGGCTTGGTGGCTGGTCCTTGAGAGGCTAACTCCAAGATGAGGGGCAGTGCCTAGGGATGGCAAGCCATAAGTGCTCCTGATTTTCAATATGTCACTAGAGGATTGTATATCCATTTCTTCAACTAATAAATTTGTGATTTTTGTGTTTTGCAAATTTATGGTTGGTGTTTCTGCCCATTGGATGCTATGTTAGGAGGGATGTAGGGTTGGCCACCTGTCCTCTAACTTTGTGAGATGATTAGACACCCACCCCACAAAAGGGAAAATGTATAGGGAATGATATTATGGGTAGTCTACTCTACGAGTCCGGTCAGTCCCCCATGCATGATGGACACTTAGTCTCATGTTTGGAAGTCGACGAGGAGCGGCAGTTGGTAGACCTAGGAGTTGGTTACTGGTGGAGCATAATAGTCAATGTATTTCTTGATGATTGATTGTATCATATTGCATGGTGAGCACTCCAAGATGGATATTCCCTATATACCCACAACAAGACGATACCTGGAGGAGTGGTATGAGTACTCATGACCAGAGTTTCGATTCTCGGGCATTTGATGCATTGCATCAATGTGATTTTTAACACTCTTGGGACCCATCTATGAGGGTTCCCTTGTTGATGAATTGCACATTTATTGATATATTCTCTAAGCTTTTGATGCTCTGTATTGATGTGGTTTTAGCATATTTATGAGCCTTACAAGCTCAATTGATTTGGCATTTTTTAGATGTGTGGCAAGCATGAGTTAAATCGATTTGATATTGGCATTTTGACAAGCTTGAGAGGCTTTGTTTAAACATGTAGGTGGCTTGGATGCATTGCCTTGTTTTCATCATTATTATGAGATTTGATGCATTGGCTATTACTGCTAATTTAGTTAGTTTTTTATGCTATTAATGCTATACTTCAACACTATTTATTCTCATATTTGGTATCATGCTAGAATTATTTCTATAAGGAAGATATTTATCACATGTCTTGAGATTTGATACATGTCCATTTCATATTGTGTTAAATATTTATAAATTACTATTATTATTATTATTATTATTGCACCTACATGAACATAGCTTGTTGAGCCATTGCGATGTTTTTACAATGCCTCAGATATAGAGAGAGACAGCAGGTAAGGCAAGCAAACAGATAGCGAGTGAGGGTGATGGCTAGCTTCAACGATGTATAAAAAAGATCTCATCGATGTAAGAGGTCTGGTAAACCACACTATTGAATGTTGTAGATGGATTGTATATTCATGTATATGAGTTACACTTTTGTGACTTTGATGTATGGTAGTATCTTGTTGATGTGATGGTTGTGTATGGATAGACCTTAGGCAATGTTGTTGTTCTTTTTTATTCTCTCTCTACAGTTAAGGTATATGGTTTTATTGAAAATTTGTGTATGATTTGGATGGATATGAATACCGAGTCTCCCAAATTGTATATTTATGTCTATTATGTTTATCAGGTATTTTGTTGCATCACCTACATTAAAAATGGTGGTTCAAAATACAAAGGAGACTTCGTCAGATTTTCGATAGAAATTGGAATATCATTTCATAGTTAAATCTATGATTTTGTGGGTTGTATAACTCTTAAGATCTCAAATTTTAACCAAGGATCTCGACCTTTTTTAAAATTGGTATTTATATGTTGTGTAAAACCTAGGGTATCCCATGGATAAAGGTAGACGAGACTTACAATGGGAAGAGTTAGATAAACACTATAGTAGTATGAGTTGGCATTGTTGATGTATATTTCTAAACACTTGAAATATTGGTTATGCTTACACTGTATAACTATTTAACTTTAAACTTTCTCGATGACTTGGAATTATTTACTTGTGGAATAAGTATAATGGACTGTGGACTATGATTGGAGGAGAATTTGGGTAAATGATGATATTTTAATATTTGTTTGTTAAAAATTGTTGCTTCTTTAAACTTTTTTAAAGTCTGAGTATATGGGTGTGGAGATAGTCACCAAGTGTATTGATGATGATTGTAGAATTATCAAGTGTTGTCACATCACATGCGTTAAATGCAAATGTCTAAAAAACAAAGGAAACTCTATAGAATTTTTGGTAGAAATGGAATGCCTATCTCACCATTAAATCCAAGTTTTATGAAAGTTATGACACTCGGGTTTTTTGAAAAGTGTTTTCTTAAGAAAAATATGATGTTATTTGTTTTTAAAAAATAAAATTTCAGATCAGGGATCCTAACTTATACAAAAATGATTTTAAAATGTATTTAAATGCTGGGTTATCACACTTTTCAATGATTTTTATCAAATCATTGTATCTAGGCAACCCAACGCTTTATTTTCATTAAATTGTTAATTATCATTTATCTGGTCATACATCTTCATCAAATCTCTTAGGTTCAACTATTAGTTTTCATTAAATCGCCATAATTTTAGTACTTAATTTTCATCAAATTATTAGATCTCATTAATCTAATTGTTGGTTTCATCGAATCTTGTAACTGACCATTGATTCTTATCAAATCATAGGATCTTGTCGATTTACCCTTGATTTTCATCGAATAATTAGATATGTCTATTCGACCATCAAGTTACGTCAAATCATTTGGTCTCAATGATATAACAACTAATTTTAATCAAATCATGGGAGTTTGTCTATCAGAACATAGATTTTGATCATGATAGTTGATCTCTTTGATCCCATGCTTTAATTAATTCAAAACATCAGATCTCATCTACCAGATAATCAATTTACATGAAATCACTGAATCTCCTTGCCAAAATAATTGATTTTGATCAAATCATTGGATCATATAAATCTAATTTTTTATTTTCATGAGATCATTGGATCTCATCCATCCAACCATCAACTTTTACCAAATTATTGGATCTCATTGATCTAATTATTGAATTTGATCAAATAATTGAATCTCATTGACCGAACCTTGAGATTTATCAAATCATTGGATCGCATTGGTGCACCAAACACTCATCGAATCGTCAAATCATATTGATCGGATATTAGATCCCGTTGATCTTATCATTGATTTTAAGTAAATAACCATATTTGATTGATCAAAGTGTTCATTTGTGCACATCATTGGATCTTGTCAACTTGACCAATATTTTTCATTAAATCATCCAATGTCATTGATTCAACTAATGATCTCTATGAGTCATCAAATTTCATCCATATGCCATTCAATTTTTTTCAAATTCTAGAAGGCTTTCAAACTAAAATCAATTCTAAGGATTTGAGGTTACTCTTCCTCACATTCAAAGAATTGAAGGTGATCCTTTCTCAAAAATAAAAAACAACAACAACAACAACAACAACAACAACAACAACAACAAATTGGACGTGATTTTTCTTCAAATTTTATGGATAGAAGATTTTTCTTTCTCAAATTAGATAAGATTAGGGTGATCTTCATTCAACCCCAAGAATTGAGTTGATTATTTCTCAAATCTAAATGAAAAAATAAATCCTTCATCAAATCCTTGGATGTTATTAGTCTGACCCTCCATCTTCATAAAATCACCCAATCTTGTCAATCTAACCATTGATTTTTATCAAATCATCGAATCTCATCGATCTAACCTCTAACATTAATCAAATCATCAATCACATTGGTTTGAAATCATTACTTTATCACATCCTTTCAAAATCTCAAAATCATTAGTCTCGTTGTTCTGCTCTTAGATTTTCATCAAATTAGTGGATCTCATTGATTTGACCATTAATTTTAATCAAATCATCTGATCTTATTAATCAGATTATCAATTTCCATCGAGTAATCAAATGTCCGCTTTCTAGCCTTTTATTTTCATCAACTCCTTAGATTTCATCAATTCAACTATCAGTTTTGATCGATCATCAGTTCTCATTGATCTAATAATTGATTTTGATTTTATCTAGTTGATACGCTCTTTATTTTTCATTTTATTTCATCAATTTAATCATTGATTTTCATCAAATCATCAGATATCATTGACCCAACCACCAATTTTTATTAAATCATCAAATCTCATCAATCCATTTGCTGATTTACATCACAGCATCTTGTAACATTGATTCGAATAATGATTTTCATCATATTATCTTATCTCAATAATCCAACCAGTTTTTTTTTTCATGATATCATCTTATGTGATCTATCATATAAATTTTTTTTTCGGTTATATGACAATTCATTATAATTAAGGCTCTAGATATCATTAATCCAATCATAAATTTCAATAAATCATCATATTTCACTTATCTTACCTTCAACTTTCATCAAATGATTGGATCTTATCAATTTGATAGTCAATTTTCATTGAATCTCATTAATTCAACTATTGATTTTCATTAAATCATTGGGTCTTATTGGTCTGAATATTTCTTTTCATCAAATCATTAGATCCCATTTAATCAAATCATTGGAACTCGTTGAACTAGCCATCAATTTTTATCCAATTAGTGGGTCTCACATTAAATGATGATTTTAATCAAATCATCCAAATTTTATTGGTCCAACCCTTGATTTTTATCAAATTATCAGATCTCATCAATCTAACCAATGATTTTCATCAAATTGTTGGATCTAATTGATCCAACCATTGACTTTGTTCAGATGATCAGGTCTCATCTATTTGGCCATCAATTTTCATCCAATTAGCATATATTATCTATTCGATAATTGATTTTCATAGAAAATATTTAATCTCCTTGACATAAAGTTTGATTTTCAAGAAATTATTGAATCTCATTAATGTGTCTATTTACTTTTAACATATTATAAATCATTGGATATCATTGATCTAATTGTCAATTTCTATCATATTATTAGAACTAGTAGATCAAACTATTCATTTTCATCAAATCTTATCAAATCAAAACTAAGTTTTAATCAAAACATACGATCTCCTCAATCCAACTGTCAAGTTTCTCATATCATTAAATCCTATCGATTTAGCCATTGATTTTCATAAAATATTTGAATCTCGTTGATCGACCTTTGATTTTGGACAAATGATCAAATCTAACTGGTCTAATCCTTGATTTTCATCAAATCATGGGATCTTATTAAACCCACATGTGATAGACATCAAATCACAAATTTTGAATAGTTGAATTTCATTAAATCACTAGATTTGAATTATCTTTTTGATGATTTTCATCGAATCGTTCCATCTCAGTAATCCAATGCTTGATTTTCATTAAATCACTAATTCTAATTGATCTACTAATACATTTCCATTATATCTCTTAGGTTAGACTATTGGTTTTCATTAAATCTCCACAATTTTAGCACTTAACTTTTATCAAAATATTAGATCTTATTGATCTAATTTTTTATTTTATCTAATCATCAGATCTCATAACTAACTATTGACTTTCATCAAATCATATAGTCTCATCAATCTAACCCTTGATTTTCATCAAATTACTAGATATGTTGATCTAGCCATCAATTTACATTAAATCATCTAAACTTAATGATCCAACTATTGATTTTAATCAAATAATAGGAGTTTGTCTATCTAAACATTGATTTTTATCATGTCATCGAATCTCTTTGATTCCACATTTGAATTTATTCAAAACATAAGATCTTGTTTATCCATTAATTAATTTATGTCAAATCATGGAATTTTGTTGACCTAACAATTAATCTTGATCAAATCATGGGATCATATAAATCCAATTGTTGATTTTCATCAAATTATTGGATCTCATCATCAACCATCAACTTTCAACAAATTATCAAATCTCATTGAACTAGCCAGTGATTTTTATCAATCCATAGGATCTCATCAATCAGAATCTATATTTTTATTAAATTATAAAATCACATTGGTCCACCATACACTCTTATTAACTCATCAAATCCTTTTGATGTGCCCATTGATTTTCATCAAATCATTGTATCTTATTGATCAAACCATCAATTTCCATTGAATCATTTTATCTTGTCAATATAACCATCAAATTTCATTAAATCTTTGAAATTCATGGATCGTCAACCCTCCTAGATGCGAAGGTTGAATTTAAATAAATGATTGAAATGAATCAATCTAATCATCATTTTCATTGAATTTCATAGATTTGATTGCCAACTTTAACAAAATCATCAAAACTTATAGATCCAACCTTTCATTTTCATCATATTAACAAATCTCATCAATGGCAACTTTGATTTTTGTCTCATAGATTTGACCATCAATTTTCATCATATCATTGTATCTCATCAGCTTGACCATTGATTGTCATTAAATCATTAGATCTCATTGGTCCAATGTTTACTTTTTAGCAAATCATTTGATCTCATTGATCACACCTTCATTTTCATCAAATCATTGAATCTCATTAGTATGACTATTAATTTTCATAATATAATTGATGTCATTAATCCAATTATTGATCTTTATCTAATCTTTAGACCTCATTAATCCAATCATTAGGTGTTATTGATCTTACTATTTATATTCAACAAATCATTAGACCTCATTGATCAGATCACTGATTTTAAATAAATCACCGATCTCATTAATCTAAACCTTCATTTTTATCACATCATTGGATCTCGTCAACCTAGCTACTAATTTTTGCCAAATCATCCAATCTTGTTGATTCAACCATTGATCTTTACGAGTCTCCAAATCTAATCGATCTGCCTATTAATTTTTGCAAAATTTAGAATCCTATTGACCCTAAAATCAATTCTAAGGATTGGAGATGATTCTTCCTCAAATTCAAGGAATCGAAAGTGATCCTTTCTCAAATATAAAAAATTGGATGTGATATTTCTTTAAATTTCTAGGATAAGAGATTTTCATTTCTCAAATCAAATAAGATTAGAGGTGATCTTTCATCAAAGGTCAAGAAGCAAGTTTATCCGTTCTCAAATTTGAAAGAATAAAGTGATATTTCATCAGATCATTAGATCTTGTCAATCTAACGCTTCATCTTCATCAAATCTTCCAATCTCATCAATTTGACCATTAATTTTTATCAAGTCATCAATTCTCATAGATCTTACCCTTAATATTCAGCAAATCATTAAATCATGTTGGTTTTCAAAACATCACTTTATCACATCTTTTAAGAAATTATTTTTCTTCAAATTATGGGATTTCGTCAAGTTGTTGAATAAAAATCATTAAATCACTGATTTCATTATTCTACTCTTAAATTTTATCAAATTAGCAAATAATGTTGATTTCACCATTAATTATAATAAAATCATCTGATCTTATTGATGAGGTTGCCAATTTTTATCAAACATCGAATCTCCTCAATTTGACTTTTGATTTTCATTAACTTAATAGATTTCGTCAATCCAATCTTCAATTTTGATAGAATCATTAGATCTCATTGATCTAATAATTGATTTTTCTTTGATCTAATCAATCTGCCCTTTAATTTTTATTGAATTTCATCAATTTTTATCAACTTATTGGATATCATCGATCCCACTACCAATTTTCATTGAATCATCAAATTGTATAAATAAATTTGTTGATTTACATCAAAACATCTTATAACATTGATTTGAATTATGATTTTCATCATATCACCTTATCTTATAGATCCAACTAATGATTTTTAGCAAATCATCTGATCTCATCCATCTATCTATCAAAATTTGCCAAATCGTGAGATCTCCTCAATCCTATAATTTTTTCAAATTATCTAATAATTCAATTAATTAAATCACTAGATATCATCAATCTGACCATAAATTTCATCAAATCTCACTTATCGGATCCTTAACTTCAATCAAGTCATTTGACCTTAGATCTGATAGTCAATTTTAATTGAATTGTTGAATCTCATTAATTTGACTAGTGATTTTCATCAAATCATTGGATCTCACTAATCTAAATATTTCTTATCATCAAATCATTATATCTCACTACTTTCAAAGTTTATTTCATCAAATAATTGGATCTCATTAAACTAACCATCAAATTTTATCCAATAAGTGGATCTTATACTTATTGCTGATTTTCATCAAATCACTCAAATCTTGTTGGTCCAATTCTTTATTTTTATCAAATCATCAAATTTGGTTGATTTTCAGCAAATCACCTGATTACGTCATTCTAACAAATGATTTTCATTGAATCATGGTATTTCATTGATCCAATGTTTATTTTGTTCAGATGATCATGTCTCATCCATTTGACCATCAATTTTCATCAAATTATCATACCTTATAATTGATTTTCATAAAAGTATCAGATCTTGTTGATCAAAAGCTTGATTTTCATGAAATAATTGGATCTCATTGACCCATCAATTCTATTTTTATTAAATTATAAATCATTGGATATCATTGGTTGATTGTCGATTTCCATCATATCATTAGATCTCGTTGATCAAACTCTTCATTTTCATCAAATCATTGAATCTTGTTAATTCAAAACTTAGTTCTAATCAACCCTTGATTTTTGTTAAATCAAAAAATCTAAATGGTCCAACACTTGACTTTCATTAGATCCCATTAATCCTACATTTCCTATTCCATAAATCACAATATTTCAATTATCTAATGGTTTATTTTCTTTAAATCATTGGATCGAAAGAATCTTTTGGTTGATTTTCATCAAATCATTGCATCTCAGCAAGCCAAGGCTTGATTTTTACAAAATTGCTAATTCTCAATCCATACATTTTCATCAAATCTCTTAGATCCAACTTTTGGTTATCATCAAATCTCAATAATTTTAGGCTTAATTTTGATCAAATTATTAAATCTTCCTTATCTGATCAATGATTTCATCTAATCACCATATCTCATAACTGACCATTGACTTTCATCAAATCATTGGATATTGTCCATCTAACCGTTGATTTTCATCCAATCATCAGATATGTCGATTTGATTGTCAATTTATTTCAAGTCATCTAGTGTCATTGATCCACTCATTGATTTTTATCAAATTATAAATCAATGGATATTATTGATTTGATTGTCAAATTTCATCATATTATTAAATCTCATCAATCAAGCTATTCATTTTCATCAAATCATCGAATTTTGTCAATTCAAAGCTTAGTTTTAATAAGAAAACATAGGATCTCCTTAATCCAACTTTCATTTTTATTTTATCATCAGACTTGTTAATCACCATTGATTTCCATAATAATTTTTAAATCTAATCAATCGACCTGCTAAATGATCAAATCTAACCTTTCCAATCCTTGATTCTCATCAAATCATTAGATGTCATCAATCCCACATTTCCTATTCATCAAATTACACTATTTCAATTATCTAACAATTTATTTTCATCAAATCATGGAATCTTGAAAATCCAATGCTTGATCTTCATTAAATTGGTAATTCTCCTTGATCTATGTTGATTTTTTCTGCAAGTGCATGGACTATTGTGGTATAGCTAATGCAAGTACAGTTCGATCCCACAGGGATATGCTTTAAAATTTTGGGGTTTTTAATAAAATTTGATTATTTAAAATTCAAATTAATTGACAAAATTTTTTTAAAAATTTTAGACTTCATCTTTAGTTTAACAGTGAAATTGCAAGAAGAAGAGGAAAAGAGACAATAAAACCTTAATTAAAACTAAAACTAGAAGAAATTAAGAAAAATCTAATTTCCTAGCTTAGGTACTGTCCAATTTCCTCACTTTAGGGATGACAAATCTTGATTAGACTCCATCAATATATTCAAAATTTCTTGGATTAATGATCTAACAGATGAATTTGTTAGATTCATCAAATTGTTAGAGATCTAATCAAATTAAAAAATTTAATGATTAATGGCTTAGATCTATTTTCATAATACAAATTGAAGATCAGGAAAAGTAATTAAACTAGAATCTATCCTAAGAACATGCCATAAAATTTAATTGAACTTATGAATTAAAGTAGACAAGAAACTAAAGGTTATCTGTGGTTGAACCAACACCATTAATTGAGTTAAATAGGAAAGGAATAACATAGAGCATGAATAACTAAAAATAAAATAAAATACGAATAAGAACAAGACAATAAATGTAAATTGAGTTATTCTACTAAGGATAAAATTGGAAATTTATTCCAAACATCCTTGAAACTCCTGTAAAAGAGATTTTGCCAGAGAAGATGGGTTGCTAGAGGATATCACCGGAAATGATGGAGATGTGCAGATCCTGTGATGACCCAGGTTTTCCCATGCATTTTCAAATGTAAGATCTAAATTCCTATGGCAGGATGCATCATTATTTGAAAACCACTTTATAAAATCCATGCAATGCAACGAAAAATCTTTGATTTTTAAACTCATTTTGAAAACCCCAAGTGTCATTTGCTTTCACAACAACCAAAGTAGTTTTTGAAAAACTTTAGAAATCATAAATGTTTTTCCCAAGTCTATCCAGTCACAGCTCATAGCCCAACTATAATTAAATACAAATACATGTCCAAAGGGTAGAGTGTTTACTTACATGTATGATTGTCTCCTTTTAATTTACTTGCTCATAGCACTAACATAGGCGTCCTCTACTTGTGAATGGAGCTATCCTGAAAAATGTTAAGGATAGGGTGAGTATATACTATACTCAGTATGAGTCTATCACTACTAGTTTTACAATGCATGCTATGTTTAAAATCATATGCTCTTTAAAACATGTGCATGTTCGAACAATCATGTTCAATATCGATATTAAAAACCACTGTCGAATTTGAATACTGACGACTTAAAGAATAGCATAATCCAAGTCCAAAGTATATATATATCATAAACATAATGATATGCTTAAGATGCTCAACTGAATCCAACTCATGGATATTTGGTATGGTCGACCAACCTCCTGTCATGCCATATGGTCGACCTCGCCGACGTGTGGTCCCCGGGTACCTAAGGACACTTGGTCATAGCCTCCACGGGGCATATGACACATCGACCCAGTGCCATGACACCAGTGGTAGACCCTTGTACCACATGCAATCGACGTAGGGACATGCCCTTTTTGGGTGTCGTACCCACTCCACCTAATAGTGGTAGAGGCTGGGAGGCCAACCCAGACCTCTCGGCATAGCGCCCACGAGCTTACTAGCCCAAATCATATACGATCAAACAAGCAAAAACCTCTTTTTCAGAACCTGTGCTCTTTGGGTCCCTCACAACTGCCTAACCAGCATCTTTTGGACACTCCAGCATCTTTTGGTAACCCTCAAGGACATGAAATTTTTCAAGAACTCAATGCTCACAAATCATGCAATATATGCAATTGTTTGCAAAACATATCTATGCATAATGTATTTGTCATATGCATGCTGAATTTGTTTATAAGATTAAGTCATGCTGAATTTGTTTATAAGATTAAGTCATGCTAAACAAGTCATATAACTTAAACTTAAAACATGCGTTCTCAAAACAATCATAGGTTCTTTTTAAAAAGTCTAGTAGCAATAGAGCACCTACTTCGAAGTCTCCTAGAGTCGTGTCCTTCATCACTCAACCCGTCCTTGGGTCTCATTTATAAACTCCTGGATATGAATGGATACAAGGAATCCTTATCAATTTCGATCTATTTTTAGAAATTAGATCGCTAGATTTTCCTTTTAGGGTCCATGGGTCCTTGCCTAATTCATTGTCAGGCTAGATCCTCTGATGTGGATCTACTATTCAATGGTTAACTGTGTAAATTGTCCTCTGATCCTAACTTTCTAGTCTCACTAGGTCCGCACATCATGGTTTCCAAGACGTGTGTGTGCCTTAATGGACGACCCAGATGTGTCAATTAGGGACCTGCGCCACAGGTTCTAGGATGCGTGCGTGCCCTGGTTGTACCTAAACCACATTAGCTCACATGTGTCTATCTGAATGGTGCGGTAAGCACATCTAAATGGCGCGCTAGGGTGCGCGTCCTGGATGGCATTGCACGGATGAGTCTTAGGCAAGGTTGCACGCACGTCCTAGTTCTTGGGACACTCGTGCATCTCGGTTGACTCAGGCATCTGTCCGTGCGCAGCACGCATGCGACAGTTGCCCCAGGGAGCTCGGCATGGTTGCGCGTCACACCCACACACCCCAAGGATGCTTGTGCACCCTGGGATGCCCACACCCCAGGGACGCTTGTGCACCCTAGGATGCCCACACCCCAGGGATGTCCGTGCATCCCTGGGACGTGTTACTGTGGACGAGTTTCTCACCTGTCTGGTTTCCTTCCCCAGAAACTCACAGATTTTCGACCGGAACCCACCAGATCCGGCATGGATCTAGGCCAGAAAAAGGAGAAAACAAAGGAGAAAATGCAAGAGGGAGGTGAGAGCTTACTTGGGCAGCCGGAGATGGTGCTCCTCCCCCTTGGTAGGTTTCTTTTAACGCTTGCTTGAACCCTTGGTCGTTGGAAAACTCGAAGAAGGGAAAAACCCCAATGCGAAGACCGAAAAAGAGAAGAGTGGGGAATGGGGAGAATGGCCGGCCTGACTCAGGCCTGGCCGTTGCCAGAAAACGCAGGGAAACTGGCTTGAGATGGGTTTCCAAAATTTTCCGAAAACCCCAGTCCCAAAATAGCCGAAAAACTCATGTTTTGGAGAGGGGAAGATAGGGATTTTTATAGCCTTGCTATGGCGGTGTTGCCAATGGCGGTGGCAAATTTCTCTGGAAATTAGGGTTTCTGGAGAAATCTAGAGGAAGAAGATGATGGGGTGCCATTATCAAAATGGCCCGCTGCATTTTGTCTTTTTCTTTTTTTGTTTAAATTACAGAAATGCCCCTGATCTTTAAACGACCGTAACTTCTTCATACAAACTCAGTTTTCGGCGTTCTTTGAGGCATTGGATTCTATTTTTTGAGTAGAATCTAATGGTACCAAGTTTTCTTACAAATTCTTTCATTTAATATTTTAAATAAAGTAAAACATTTAACACAGTTCATTTCCTATAGAATGTCAAATTTTTATTAAAAATAGCGTAAATTGCTCGGCATTACAGATCCTGGATAGTGGAATCTTGGCTAGTCATTGTCTTGTACCGTCTAGAGTAGATGGGCATTGCACGGGCCAGTGGAGGGCTGAAGTGAAATGAAAAAAATGACACCTTTTCTGGGCTGGTGATGGTGTTGGAAGGGAGCAGAAGAACCTGGGCAATGAAGAATTTCAGAACAAGTGGCCAGTGATAAGATGGAGAAGGGAGCTCCAGTTGATGATGAACAAGCAGGAGATCTGATTCTGGTGCATGTCTAAGTAGCTTGGACAGATGCTGAGAGTCGGGTGGAATGATGTTGGGTAGATGGTGTGGATGTGTGATGGAGGATGGGGTAATGAGAGAGAGTAAAGATGGAGTTGCTAGGCAGTAAAGGAAAAACTAGGTTGGTGCGATCAGAGATAGGAGATGGGCAGTGGAGCGGCTGGAAGAGGAAAAAGGGAAATTTTTTTGAGTGTACAACAATGGAAAAGGCTGGTTTTGTAATGGGAGTTAGAGATAAGCAATGGAAAGCAAGAAAAAAAACTAGAGATAGGAGGGGGATCTTACAGGGAAGAAGAGGAATGTGAGAGGGGGGAATTGGGTGCAAGTGTAGATGTGCGATGGAGGGTGGAAAGGAGGGAGATGACGCCTTTGGTCTAGGCATCGTCTGGAACAGAGGATGAAAGTAAGAGAGGGGATAGGAGAGATAGTCAAGATGAGAAAACTGGGAACTGGGTTGGGAAACAAAGAAGGTGGCAAGGTTCTGGGTGACTGTGAAAGCCGTGCATGACAGGGAGGTATTGGGGTTGTGCGGTGAATTAGATGGACTGAAGATGGGTTGTGCAGTGAATCAGATGGACTGAAGAGGGGTTGTGCAGTGAATCAAAGAGCTGAGGTTGGAGCGTTGAATAGAAACAAAAGCAAAATGAAAAGAGAGAAAATTTAACAATCAAAGCAAGGAGAACAATGGAGCAATTAGAATTGCAAGCAAAAGTAAAATAAAACTAAACTCAAAACTCCCTTAGGCTTATATGGCTCTCCCTTTTATAATTGTTTTCCCTTCCATATTTTACTCAAACTCTTTCCTTGAAGAGGTAGATTCCTATGAGGAAACTTTATCCTCTCCCAGTTTAGGACTCCTCTTCCATTAGGAAACCTTCTTCTTTTAGGAATCCTTCATCCATTGCCTTATTGATCTTCAAACTAATCTGCAGTGTTGAAATTAGATTTGAGTCATCCAACCCTCCTTTGGTTGATCTACAAAACCAAAGACTAGATTAGAGTCATCTAAACCATACATTAAGCATCCACTTAGCTCAATTGATCACTTGACCATTAATTTTGACAATTTATGCTTGGGTGGTCAATTTGAGCTAATTTTTATATTTTATCCAAAAATTAACAAATTAATGTGTTAGGTGGTCTAATTAAATGCTAAACTAGGGGTATTTTATCCAAAATTAAACACTTAACACACCCCCCAATTAGCATTTTGCTAGTCCTGAGCAAAACATGCAGATGACTATTTTACACAAAACTAGTACAATGTGCCACTTTCGTAGGTACTCACGATTGCATTTAGCACATGTAAGAAGCCCTTGAACCCCTAGGTTACCCCTAATGGACGAGTCAGGCATTGTGAGGGTTTGCAATGAATATAACCACAAAATTCAATAAAGTCGGGTTCCCTATTTTATCTCAAAGAATCCTCATTTATTAGCAATTTTGCTAGTTGTCCACAACTTAATGAAGAAGATTTGACAATTTTACACACCATACACATATTAAAGACATTTTATTTGAGCTATTTCTTAGAGTGCATATGTGTGTGTATAGCCACATAAATTGTAACACCCTTAATTTTTTTTGTAATAAAAATATAATAGTTAAATTGAAGATTTCAAGGAAAAATCAGGCTGGAATATTAGGTTTAGCAAAAATGTACTTCGTACAGAAGTACAAATAGGGCATAAAGATATGCATAAGTGAAAACATATCTCACGAACCCTTTAGAATGACTGTAAGCACGGTGCATTCTGAATTCGGAGTGAAAATCCTTTATTTTCTCCATTTAAGAGCAAAAGGGTAAAATGGTAATTTTACCCT
Source organism: Warburgia ugandensis (assembly GCA_035236585.1). NCBI lineage: Eukaryota > Viridiplantae > Streptophyta > Magnoliopsida > Canellales > Canellaceae > Warburgia > Warburgia ugandensis. The sequence goes on along the minus strand of CP141127.1, from coordinate 31,057,133 downwards.
AGCCAAGGTCTAAGACATTAAATTTAGAATGTACTAAAAAATACGATTCCAACGCCACTAAGAACACTCAATTCCGAGTTCGTAGGAGTAAACTCAAAATTTTATACATAAAGGGCAAAATGGTCTTTTTACACACATGGGGCCCACAAAGGACCCAAAATGGAATCCAATGACCAGACCACGTGCAATCATGGGTCAAACCACTACCACCAGCTAGTGGAGAAGGAGGTGGTAGTGGGAATCAAATAAATATTAAATATTAAAAAGGAAAAAAACATAATAATTAGGTGTTATAATGAAAAACACTAAAAATCCCTATAAATAGACATCAAAAAAATTCCAAAAATACATCACGAAGTTCCCTAGACTCTTCCAAAATCTCAGATCAAAATTCATCCTCCTTCTCCCTCTTTTCTCCTCCCTTTCCTTGCATTTTATTCCCCCTGTTAGAGTGTCCACAGAAGCACCCGGAGGAATATTCTTCCTCTGGATATTGGGCGCTTCCACAGACACATTGTCCCAACGAGAAGGGTTTTCACCCTATTATGGTTTTTGAGCTATATGTTAATTTCCAGCCGTTGAAATCTAATCTTTACTGTTGGATAGTTGGGTAATATCAAGATATACAAAACCCATTTGATTTTACCATAATTCGTTGAGTATCCGTGGATAAATCAGCGAAAAATGGAAGCTCTGGTGACCTATATTATAAGGAGTGGATTTTCTGGCTTTTTCGGCATAGATCCAGAATATCTTCTTCCAAGTAGGTGCACTTGCACCCCTATTTCATTTACAGTAGGTTAGTTTGGTTTTCTGGCAAGGATAGGAGCTCCCCAGTCGTTGATCCGTCAGAGACGATGGATCCGGCATTGAGGGTTGAGATCCCATCGATCCATAACTTAGATGTTACTTTTGAGCCGATGGATGGATTCTTGGGGCTCAAAAACCCCAGGATGTGAAATTTGGATTCTTGGTTTTACTAGATGGGAGAGATCCGTACTTGTAACCCAGATTTGATCTAAGCTGTCTATTCTGTTAATTCAGAATCATAATTCTTCAATTCAGAGCTTGATATAGCTTTGATTTTAGATTAGAAAAATTCTATGGACTCCTTGTAGTGTTTACCATGTACTGAAATATTAGATCCATGTTTTAATTTGTATTTACATAAGTTATTTAGTAAAATCAGTACCCATAATCTTAGATCATGGACCAGATGACTTTAAAAGACAAATCTAAACCAATGGATGTCTTCATAGACACTCTAATACTTTAGGATCAAGTTCACAGTTAGATTTATATTCATATATATGAATGAATTGATCAAAAACAGAAAGGATGAAATTCAGCCCTTAAAATGGGCTGAAATATTGAAATATTAATTCTGACTTTAATTGAACTCTGATTTTAGATTAGAAACTTTAGTTGGAATAATGTTGATGTTAGTAATTCACTAAAATTATTAGATCGTGTTTTTCAGTAATATTTACATGATCTTTTTATGAAATTCGTGCCATTGATAATGGATCATGGCCCACATAACCCCAAACATGAAATCTGAACCGATAGATGTGTTCAAAAGATCCAAAAACCTTAATATACATGTTCACAGTATAATTGTTATGCCTCTATATCAGTCCAAAAGGATCAAAACAGTAAGGTGAAATTCAGCCCTTAAAAAGGGCTGAAATCTTAAATTTTCAATTTCGATCTAAATTGAGATCCAAATTGAGATCTGAAAGTTGTGATGGATTCCTTGTGATAATTATAAGGGACTGAACTTATAAAATTTTAATTTTAATTAATTTTAATTAATGTAATTAAGTGGATATGTAACTAACATCCTTCATCTACAAGATCTAGGATGATTAGACCACAAATACCTTATTGGATGATTATTTTATAACATAATAAATAATATCACTTGATTAAATTATATTTATTAGGTAGATCTTAAGAGATCTAGCCTTAAGGGTTACTAAAACCCTTAAAATTAAATAGTATCTCCCAGACCAAGATGATCCAGGATGATTGGACAACATGGATGTATTTTGATGATGATCTTGAGATAAGATCATATGAATTTAATAAATGGATGATGTGGATTGGGCTAGATCAAAATCTATGCCCTTAAATGGTACAAAGTAACCTAAGATCTCCTTGATCGGGTAGATCAAAGAAGATCAAATCAATGGATGAGATAAATCCATGATTTAATAATTAAATTACATCAATATAAAATGTTGAATCTAAAATAAAATGAAGGATCAAGATCCAAACCTTAAAAAGATGAAGGATGACTATGGATCAATTAAGACCATTGGATCATGATAACATGTTAGATTTTTATTTCAATTATTGAACATTATGATAATTGTCTTTCATTTCTTAGTTGAATTATTTATTTAATTGGTTATTTAATTGTTTATTTAAGTGTTTAGTAACTTGTTATTTATTTTTTAAACTTATGCTTCAATGCTTAAGTAATTGTAATTTCATAAATGAAATCAGAAGGAAGGGACATTCACATGGAATGTATGACATAGACTTAATGATAGTAAGGACCATACTTAGTAGGATAATATAAGGAATATAAATTCCTTGGTCCAACTTAGGAGAATAATAAATCTCCATGAATGACATTTTAATTTATGGATTTAATTAAAAACAATTAGAAAGAATACTTAGGATGAAATGCTCATAGGAACCTTATGAAAGGTTGAGTTAGGGTCAAGCTAGTGAATGATCGACATAGTGGTTAAGGGGGTTATCTAATAGAGCCACGCTCTCCCCCCACCTTTCGTTGACGTTTGTGAGGTTTAAACGCCTCCTTACATGAGGATTGAAGTAGCCATTTTGTGTTCAACCATTTAACTAGTAAGCCTTAGCCAATTTGACATAAGAGGAGCAATCTAGACTTAGAATGAAATAAGCTACCGTCAACCAATAAAACATTAATTGGTTGAGTAATAATAATGAGAGCATAAAATGTAGTAAATCATCTAATCCTGGTAAAAATTAGAAATCAAGATAAGGATGATCAAACAAGATCCATAGCATCTTGGATAATAAAAAACAAATACTAATGTAGTATTGTATAGTATGTATGCGTATGTAGAAGAACATAGATAGAGAATCCCAAACCCTTGATCAAATTTGATTCAAGGAAAATTAGGGTATCATCTATAGGAATACATACTTGAATAGGGAAATAACCTTGTATATATGGTATGATAGATGGATGAATCCAGACCATGATGGACATTGTGGAAAAATACACTGGAGATGTATGAATCAAGATACTACTTTGAGATAGGTGGATGTACAAGAATGTATTAAGGATTCATGTGTATACATACATGATCTTAGTCTGTAATTATAAGACCTTCATGATGTAATTGTGCTTAGTACCTTAGCATAGTCATGATCCAACGCATATGATCCAAACTAAGTGATCCAACACATATGATCCAACTAAGTGATCCAAAACACAGATCCAAACATGTGATCCAAAAACATATGATCAAATTAAGGGATTTAATCAAATGATCAAACAAAGTGATCCAAGATATGGGATCTAACCAAATGATCTAACCTCATAATCTAATTCATTGGATCTAATCTAATGATCAAGTCTAATGAGGTGAAAGTATTGAGATATGTAAACTAAGGATACCCTAAGAATAGGGTGTAGAAAATATTCCAGCCTTAGTTAAACAGACACATCGTCTGATATGTACAAGGTATTTTCCATACAAGTATGGAGACTTGTGAATTTTGATTTACACAGAGATATAGACTGGGGATGCTATGCTAGGGAAGTCATGAAGGTTTGGCCACCCACTTCCTGAAATTTATATGATGGATACCATGCCCAAAAAGAGGCTAAATGTTGGGTGGGGCAATAATGGGAAGGCCCCAATGTAACAGCCATGGTCCACCCCATGAGGACGTGGATTGATTGTTCCACAGTTGGTATCAATGGAAGATTATACAGTTATCCGGGCACGCTGTACGGATTAAGACTGTGAGCATAATAGTCCTAATGTATTTTGCATTATGTTGCACAGATTATAGGCATAGTATGATGCCATGGCATAGTGATATGCTATTATAAGAGTTCCTAGAATGAAAACCCCTATATGTGAATTGGCTAAGTATTACTCTCCTAAGTGGAAGTATAGCCAGGGGAAGGAACAAGTTTTGAGTATTCTTCAATATATTAACTAATTTGTCATATACTACATAAATAATGTATATCCTCTATATATGAGTATGAGATGACTTGGCAGGGCTTAATGACTAAGGTAAGTATCCTTGTATTGATGAAGTAGTATATTTTTGTATCCCCTACCAAGCATAGCTTGCTGAGGTATTGTACATGTTTCCATGTTTACAATACCTTAGGCACAGAGAAGGAGAGAAAGAAGCTCAAGGCAATAAAGCACTGAAAGGATTAAAGCTTGAAGATCTAAGAGTAAGACAGTAGAAGATTTGAAGAAAATAAGAAAATCAGAGTATGTATTTGAAGATATGTAATTTTTCCTTATTTGAGAGTGTATTGTATTGAGTGTTTTTAATGTAAGGTGAGGTTTGAAGTTTGGATTATGTAATTTTGGACAATGAGTTGTAACCTAACACAGGGTTGTGTATGAGTGAACCACTGGATGAATCCTGGTATTCAATAAAAAATTATTTTATAAGAAATGGCTATGTGTATTATGTATCTTCCAGTGAGACTTGGGTTTTGTTCAAAATGAATTTAAATGAAAAGAATTTTCGCTGCAATGTTTACCATTTTTTTTTTTTTTACACATTTAAGGGCCCTTCTTTTGAACAAATGCATTATAAAATGTGTTTTAAAAACCCGGGTCGTCGCAGTTGGTATCAGAGCCATTCATCCAGTCACTCACAGGCCCAAAATGTCCAATGTAATGATCCAAATTAAGATATATTAGGGAGAAGTTAAGTAGTATACTTACATAGAATGTTGGGTTTTGAGCAAATGCCACCTAAAAGAGGAGCAAGGCGGACATCTGAAAGGGAGTCTGAGAACGTTATGGAAGGGTCATCAGGCGATAAATTGGAGGAAGTTATGATGAGGATATTGAGGAACATCCTTCCCCCACTTATGCAACTTCAGGCTACTCCAAGGGAAGCACCAAGTTCTCAAGCTTAGGTTCAACCTGAGGTGAGGCCCAGTGCTCCTATTCCTAGGCAAGAAACTCCAACCCCAGTACAGGAGAACTCTTCACCAATACCAAATGGGGCAATGGAACATTCACAATTGACACCTAAGAAGATAGATAAAATGGTGGAAAGGTTCCAGAAAATGGTGAGCAGTTACAATGGAAAGGGAGAACTTGAGAAGGCTAAAGACTGGATTCATGAGGTGGAAAAGACCTTTAGCTTATTAAGAGTTCCAGATAATTTAAAGGTCAAGATGGCCACCTACATCTTAAAGCAAGAAGCAGATTACTGGTGGAGATCTGCACAAAGAAATGCCTTCACAAATTCTCAAGAAAACTCATGGGAAAGATTTAAAGAAGTTTTTTATGAGAAATACTTCCTCGCACATATCAAATCCTGAAAGCAGGAGTTCTTAGAGTTACGTCAAGGAAGCCTTTCCATGGTGGACTATAAAAATAAGTTCATCCAGCTAAAGAGATTCGCCAACCATATATGTAACACCAAAGGAAACACGATAGATCGTTTTATGGAAGGGTTACATCCCGGACTAAGGACAAAGGTGCTGGGGACTAAACCTACCACCATGGCTGAATGTGTTGAAATGACCTCCAAATTTGAAGAAGACTATAGAAGAAGCCAATTCACCAAATTTGGAGGAGAAAGCACCTCTCATCAAAAATCATTCAAGAAAGGCAAGAGACCCTCAAACAATGTTCAAACTTTTAACAAGCAAGGGAACCAAGCAAAAAGGAAACAATGCCCTGTTTGTAGAACATATCATCCAAGCCATGCATGCCCTTGTGGGGCACCACAACAGCCACAACCCCCTATCAAATGTTATAAATGTGGTGAGATCGGGCATTTCTCTAATCAATGCAACAAACCCTTGGCAATCCAAGGTGCAAAGCCTGAAAATGTACCGTGTCATCAAGGAAGGGTGTTCGCTATTACCAATGGAGAGGCGGGAACATCCAATGCAATTATTGAAGGTACATTATTAGTATCTCATCACCATGCCAAAGTACTGTTTGATTCAGGTTCAACCCCTTCTTTTATATCATGTATATTTGCATCTAGTATACAATTGATAGTGGAGAAATTGGGATTCTATCTAGATGTAATGACACCAATGGGGAAAACAATTAGATTATAGGAATATCTTTCAGATGTACCTGTGGAAGTACAAGGGAGAACAATGAGTATAGACCTCATTTTACTAAACATGGTAGATTATGATGTTATACTGGGTATGGATTGGCTAGCCAAATATGGGGTAATTATGGACTGCAGGAAAAAGAAACTTACTTGTAACACACCTGGAGAAGAAGAAAAACTAGTATTACCAGGAAAACCAAATGGGTCAGTCAAGCCTATAGTATCAGCTATGAAGGCTAGCAAATATGTGTCAAAAGGGTGTCAGGCATTTTTAGCAACTGTTGTTGCTTTGAATGTGAAGCAGCCTAAAATAGAGGAAATAGACATAGTCAGGGAATTCCAAGATGTGTTTCCTGAAGAATTGCCAGGTTTACCACCTCATAGAGAAATTGAGTTTACCATTGATTTGATTCCTGGTACAACTCCAATTTCTAAAGCACCATATAGAATGGCCCCAGCTGAGTTAAGAGAATTAAAGAACCAACTTCAGGAATTGTTAGACAAAGGCTTTATCAGACCAAGTAGTTCACCATGGGGGGCACCTGTTATATTTGTGAAGAAGAAGGATGGGTCAATGAGGCTGTGCATAGACTATCGTATGCTGAATAATGTGACAATAAAAAATAGATACCCTTTACCTCGCATTGATGATCTCTTTGATCAACTCCAATCTGCTAAGGTCTTTTCAAAAATTGACCTTTGATCTGGATATCATCAGTTGTGTATTAAAGGTGAAGATATAGCCAAGACTACATTCAAAACCCGGTATGGACATTATGAATTTTTGGTGATGGCTTTCGGGTTAACAAATGCTCCAGTCGTATTCATGAACTTGATGAATAGAGTTTTCAAGGAAATTTTGGATAAATTTGTAATCGTATTCATTGATGATATACTTATTTATTCTACTAGTATACTGGAACATCAAGAACATTTAAGGATTGTGTTAACCACACTTAGAAAGCACAAACTATTTGGTAAATTTTCTAAGTGTGAGTTTTGGTTGGAAAAATTTAATTTTCTAGGGCATGTAATTTCTCAGAATGGAGTAGAAGTGGACCCTGCCAAGGTGGAAGCTATAATGAATTGGGAGCAGCCAAAAATAGTAACTGAAATAAGAAGTTTTCTAGGGTTAGTAGAATATTATCGTAAATTCATCCAAGGGTTTTCACGTCTAGCTCTTCCTTTGACTTCTTTGACTAGAAAAGGAGTACAGTTTACTTGGACTGATGAATGTGAAAAGAGTTTCCAAGAGTTAAAGATGAGATTAACTGTAGTACCTGCATTGTCCTTGCCATCTGGGACTGGAGGTTATGAAATAGACTGTGATGCTTCAGGTAAGGGGTTAGGAAGTGTACTCATGCAAAATGGGAAGGTCATTGCTTATGCTTCACTACAATTAAAGAAGCATGAAATGAACTACCCAGTACATGACCTAGAACTGGCAGTAGTAGTATTTGCCTTAAAAATTTGGCGACATTACTTGTATGGGGAAAAGTTCAATGTATTCACTGATCACAAGAGCCTTAAGTATATTTTCACTCAAGCTAATTTGAATATGAGACAAAGGAGGTGGATGGAATACCTTAAGGATTATGATTTTATGATTCAATACCATCCTGGGAGGGCTAATGTAGTGGCTGATGCACTAAGCAGACATACAAAGGCAGTGTTGGCTAATGTCACCATCAAGTCAGCTTTTGTTGAAGAAATCTTAAAGGCCCAAGAGGGGGATGTAGCAATTCAAGCAATGTGTGAAAAGGCAGGGGTTAGTAGAGACTCAGCAAGGGGTATTCGGTTTCAAGGAAGACTAGTGGTTCCCTCAAGCTTGAGAAAAACACTACTACAAGAAGGCCATCAATCAAAATTTTCCATACATCCCGGAGGAACAAAAATGTATCAAGATTTAAAAAGAATTTTTTGGTGGGAAGGTATGAAGAAAGATATAGGGGAGTGTGTGGCTAGGTGTTTAACTTGTCAGCAAGTAAAGGCTGAGCATCAAAAACCAGCTGGGTTACTACAAACCTTAGACCTGCCAGAGTGGAAATGGGAACACATCACCATGGACTTTGTTGTGGGTTTACCAAAGACTCGAGCAGGCCATGACATGATATGGGTAATAGTTGATAGGCTAACCAAGTCAGCACACTTCCTTCCTTCCAATCAAACAAAACCAATCTGTTGACAGTTTAGCCCAGTTGTATGTAAAAGAAATAGTTAGCCTTCATGGGGTCCCACTCTCCATCATCTCGGATCGAGATGGAAGGTTTACATCAAGAAGCTGGAAGAGCGTGCAACAGGCATTGGGGACATCACTAAAATTTAGCACAGCCTTTCATCCCCAAATTGATGGTCAGTCAGAAAGGACCATTCAAACCTTAGAAGACATGCTAAGGGCCTGTGCACTAGACTGGAAGGGTAGTTGGGATGAGCATCTTCCATTGATAGAGTTTTCTTATAATAACAGCTTCCATGCAAGTATCAGAATGGCACCTTATGAAGCTTTGTATGGACGACCATGTCGATCGCCAACATGTTGGGATGACATAGGGGAACGAAAGTTGATGAAGTCAGAATTTGTGGAACAATGTACAGACAAGGTAAGACTAATAAAGAAAAGATTGTTGGCTGCTCATAGTCGTCAGAAAAGCTACGCCAATAAAAGACACCAAACCCTGGAATTCGAAATAGGTGACCATGTGTTTCTGAAGGTCTCACCCATTAAGGGGGTGAGAAGGTTCGGAAGTAAAGGAAAACTTAGTCTAAGGTATGTTGGCCCTTTTGAAATACTAGAAAGGGTTGGGTTGGTGGCTAACAAATTAGCACTACCTCCTCAATTCTCAGGAGTACATAATGTATTCCACATTTCCATGCTACGAAAATACATCCTAGATGAGATGCATGTGCTTCAAAACATACCGGAGGAGTTAAACACAGACTTAACCTTTAAAGAGAGGGCAATTCAGATCTTGGACAAGAAAGAGCAACAATTAAGGACCAAAGTTATTCCCTTAGTCAAAGTATTATGGCAACATCATACGATTGAGGAGGCTACTTGGGAATTACAAGAAGAAATGAAAAACTTGTATCCTAGTTTGTTTGAGTAGTGTAGATTTGAAATTTCGAGGACGAAATTTTTGTAAGGGGGGTAGATTGTAACACCCCTAATTTTTTTTGTAATAAAAATATAATAGTGAAATTGAAGATTTCAAGGAAAAATCAGGCTGGAATATTAGGTTTAGCAAAAACGTACTTCGTACAGAAGTATAAATAAGGCATAAAGATATGCATAAGTGAAAACATATCTCACGAACCCTTCAGAATGATTGTAAGCATGGTGCATTCGGAATTCGGAGTGAAAAACCTTTATTTACTCCATTTAAGAGCAAAAGGGTAAAATGATAATTTTACCCTGGCCAAGGTCTAAGACATTAAATTTAGAATGTACTAAAAAATACGAGTCCAACGCCACTAAGAACACTCAATTCCGAGTTCGTAGGAGTAAACTCAAAATTTTATACATAAAGGGCAAAATGGTCTTTTTACACACATGGGGCCCACAAAGGACCCAAAATGGAATCCAATGACCAAACCACGTGCAATCATGGGTCAAACCACTACCACCAGCTAGTGGAGAAAGAGGTGGTAGTGGGAATCAAATAAATATTAAATATTAAAAAGGAAAAAAACATAATAATTAGGTGGTATGATGAAAAACACTAAAAATCCTTATAAATAGACATAAAAAAAAATCCCAAAAATACATCACGATGTTCTCTAGACTCTACCGAAATCTTAGATCAAAATTCATCCTCTTTTCTCCTCCCTTTCCTTGCATTTTATTCCCCTGTTAGAGTGTCCACAGAAGCCCTCGGAGGAATATTCCTCCTCTGGATATTGGGCGCTTCCACAGACACGTCGTCCCAACGAGAAGGGTTTTCACCCTATTACAGTTTTTGAGCTATACATTAATTTCCAGCCGTTGAAATCTAATCTTGACCGTTGGATAGTTGGGTAATATCAAGATATACAAAACCCCTTTGATTTTACCATAATCTGTGGAGTATTCGTGGATAAATCAGCGAAAAACGGAAGCTCCGGCGACCTATATTATAAGGAGTGGATTTTCTGGTTTTTCTAGCATAGATCCGGAATATCTTCTTCCAGGTAGGTGCACTTGCACCCTTATTTCATTTACAATAGGTTAGTTTGGGTTTTCGGCAAAGATAGGAGCTCCCCAGCCGTTGATCCGTCGGAGACGATGGATCCGGCATTGAGGGTTGAGATCCCATCGATCCACAGCTCAGATGTTACTTTTGAGCCGATGGATGGATTCCTGGGTCCCAAAAACCCTAGGATGTGAAATCTGGATTCTTGGTTTTACTAGATGGGGGAGATCCGTACCTTAACCCAGATTTGATCTGAGCCGTCTATTCTGTTAACTAAAAATCATAATTCTTTAATTCAGAGCTTGATATAGCTTTGCTTTTAGATCAGAAAAATGATATAGACTCCTTGTAGTGTTTACCATGTACTGAAATTATTAGATCCATGTTTTAATAAAATCAGTACCCATGATCTTAGATCATCGACCAGATGACTTTAAAAGACAAATCTAACCCGATGGATGTCTTCAGAGACACTCTAATACCTTAGGATCAAGTTCATAGTTAGATTTATATTCATATATACGAATGAATTGATCAAAAATAGAAAGGATGAAATTTAGCCCTTAAAATGGGCTGAAATATTGAAATATTAATTCTGACTTTAATTGAACTCTGATTTTAGATTAGAAACTTTATTTGGAATAATGTTGATGTTAGTAATTCACTGAAATTATTAGATCGTGTTTTTCAGTAATATTTACATGATCTTTTTGATGAAATTCGTGCCATTGATCATGGCCCACATAACCCCAAACATGAAATCTGAACCGATAGATGTGTTCAAAAGATCCAAAAACCTTAATATACATGTTCACAGTATAATTTTTATGCCTCTATATCAGTCCAAAATAATCAAAACTGTATGGTGAAATTCAGCCCTTAAAAAGGGCTGAAATCTTAAATTTTCAATTTCGATCTAAATTGAGATCCAAATTGAGATCTGAAAGTTGTGATGGATTCCTTGTGATAATTATAAGGGACTGAACTTATAAAATTTTAATTTTAATTAATTTTAATTAATGTAATTAGGTGGATAAGTAACTAACATCCTTGATCTACAAGATCTAGGATGATCAGACCACAAATACCTTATTGGATGATTATTTTATAACATAATAAATAATATCACTTGATTAAATTGTATTTATTAGGTAGATCTTAAGAGATCTAGCCTTAATGGTTACTAAAACCCTTAAAATTAAATAGTATCTCCCAAATCAAGATGATCCAGGATGATTGGACAGCATGGATGTATTTTGATGATGATCTTGAGATAAGATCATATGAATTTAATAAATGGATGATGTGGATTGGGCTAGATCAAAATCTATGCCCTTAAATGGTACAAAGTAACCTAAGATGTCCTTGATCGGGTAGATCAAGGAAGATCAAATCAATGGATGAGATAAATCCATGATTTAATAATTAAATTACATCAATATAAAATGTTGGATCTAAAATAAAATGAAGGATCAAGATATAAACCTTAAAAAGATGAAGGATGACTATGGATCAATTAAGACCATTGGATCATGATAACATGTTAGATTTCTATTTCAATTATTGAACATTATGATAATTGTCTTTCATTTCTTAGTTGAATTATTTATTTAATTGGTTATTTAATTGTTTATTTAAGTGTTTAGTTACTTGTTATTTATTTTTTAAACTTATGCTTCAATGCTTAAGTAATTGTAATTTCATTGAAATGGTAATTAAATGAAATTAGAAGGAAAGGACATTCACATGGAATGTATGACATGGACTTAATGATAGTAAGGACCATAGTTAGTAGGATAATATAAGGAATATAAATTCCTTGGTCCAACTTAGGAGAATAATAAATCTCCATGAATGACATTTTAATTTATGGATTTAATTAAAAACAATTAGAAAGAATACTTAGGATGAAATGCTCATAGGAACCTTATGAAAGGTTGAGTTAGGGTCAAGCTAGTGAATGATCGACATAGTGGTTAAGGGGGTTATCTAATAGAGCCACGCTCTCCCCCCACCTTTCGTTGACGTTTGTGAGGTTTAAATGCCTCCTTACATGAGGATTGAAGTAGCCACTTTGTTTTCAACCATTTAACTAGTAAGGCGTAGCCAATTTGACATAAGAAGAGCAATCTAGACTTAGAATGAAATAAGCTACCGTCAACCAATAAAACATTAATTGGTTGAGTAATAATAATGAGAGCATAAAATGTAGTAAATAATCTAATCTTGGTAAAAATTGAAAATCAAGATAAGGATGATCAAACAAGATCCATAGGATCTTAGATGATCAAAAACAAATACTAATGTAGTATTGTATAGTAAGTATGCGTATGTAGAAGAACATAGATAGAGAATCCCAAACCCTTGATCAAATTTGATTCAAGGAAAATTAGGGTATCATCTATAGGAATACATACTTGAATAGGGAAATTACCTTGTATATATGGTATGATAGATGGATGAATCCAGACCATGATGGACATTGTGGAAGAATACACTGGAGATGTATGAATCAAGATACTACTTTGAGGTAGGTGGATGTACAAGAATGTATTAAGGATTCATGTGTATACATACATGATCTTAGTCTGTAATTATAAGACCTTCATGATGTAATTGTGCTTAGTACCTTAGCATAGTCATGATCCAACACATATGATCCAAACTAAGTGATCCAACACATATGATCCAAACTAAGTGATGCAACACATATGATCCAACTAAGTAATCCAAAACACAGATCCAAACATGTGATCCAAAAACATATGATCAAATTAAGGGATTTAATCAAATGATCAAACAAAGTGATCCAAGATATGGGATCTAACCAAATGATCTAACCTCATAATCTAATTCATTGGATCTAATCTAATGATCAAGTCTAATGAGGTGAAAGTATTGAGATATGAAAACTAAGGATACCCTAAGAATAGGGTGTAGAAAATATTCCAGCCTTAGTTAAACAGACACATTGTCTGATATGTACAAGGTATTTTCCATACAAGTATGGAGACTTGTGAATTTTGATTTACACAGAGATATAGACTGGGGATGCTATGCTAGGGAAGTCATGAAGGTTTGGCCACCCACTTCCTAAAATTTATATGATGGATACCATGCCCCACTGTAACAGCCATGGTCCACCCCATGAGGACATGGATTGATTGTTCCACAGTTGGTATCAATGGAAGATTATACAGTTATCTGGGCGCGCTGTACGGATTGAGACTGTGAGCATAATAGTCCTAATGTATTTTGCATTATGATGCACAGATTATAGGCATAGTATGATGCCATGGCATAGTGATATGCTATTATAAGAGTTCCTAGAATGAAAACCCCTATATGTGAATTGGCTAAGTATTACTCTCCTAAGTGGAAGTATAGCCAGGGGAAGGAACAAGTTTTGAGTATTCTTCAATATATTAACTAATATGTCATATACTACATAAATAATGTATATCCTCTATATATGAGTATGAGATGACTTGGGAGGGCTTAATGACTAAGGTAAGTATCCTTGTATTGATGAAGTAGTATATTTTTGTATCCCCTACCAAGCATAGCTTGCTGAGGTATTGTACATGTTTCCATGTTTACAATACCTCAGGCACAGAGAAGGAGGGAAAGAAGCTCAAGGCCATAAAGGACTGAAAGGATTAAAGCTTTAAGATTTAGGAGTAAGACAGTAGAAGATTTGAAGAAAATAAGAAAATCAGAGTATGTATTTGAAGATATGTAATTTTTCCTTATTTGAGAGTGTATTGTATTGAGTGTTTTTAATGTAAGGTGAGGTTTGAAGTTTGGATTATGTAATTTTGGACAATGAGTTGTAACCTAACACAGGGCTATGTATGAGTGAACCACTGGATGAATCCTGGTATTCAATAAAAATTTATTTTATAAGAAATGGCTATGTGTATTATGTATCTTCCAGTGAGACTTGGGTTTTGTTCAAAATGAATTTAAATGAAAAGAATTTTCACTGCATTGTTTACGAATTTTTTTTTTACACATTTAAGGGCCCTTCCTATGAACAAATGCATTATAAAATGTGTTTTAAAAACCCGGGTTGTTACATAAATCTTGACTTCTAATTGGATATACTTACATTCCATTGGAAATATGGCTTGACCTCAAATCCTCACAAGTATACATTGAGAAATAAAACTCTCAAATAAGGGGTTTAAACATTTTTCTCTCATTATGTGACTAAATCCAGTAAGCTGATGGTTCACATAATTCTTTTAAACACTCATGAAACAAAGGAAAGTGATCCCTAAGAGTGGATGTTAATACCAAGAATATTAGAGGCCTTTTACCTTAATTCTTTCTTTTAATCTCCTTTTTAAGGCTATGTCCACCTAAGATCAATAGGTCTTTAACTAGGAGAAAATGTAGGCTTAGGACAAGTTTAGAAAAGAATGGTATAAATATTTCAAAGGTTCAAAATTGAGTGGATATCTTCAATGAATATCTTTTAGGACAAATTTTCTTTTGGGTTTGTACTTGAAGTGAATTTCTCTTTCAAATTTTGGTCTTTCTTTTTCAAATTTGTTTTTTCATTTTTTTTCTTTGGAAGAAAGATAGCTAAGTTTTCTCACTTCTTTTACTTTTTGTCCTATTTTTGAATTTTTTCTACTCTGCTCATTTTGAACATGGGTAGTGGTTATTTATTTTACTAGGTTATTCTAGGTTAAGGTGAATGGGGTTAAGAAAGAAAAGGCTTAATAACATGCTCAAAAGGATAACTAGTTGTATACTATATTGGGTAGGCTTTATGTCTCTGGGGTGAGCAAGGATGGCCTATATCATTTTCTAGATTTCCTAAAGCCTATTAGATTCAGTAAATTTCTGGAATTAAAGTTATTACTCCTATTTATTCTTGATGTTTAACCAAAAAAATGATAACAAGACCACACTAATGTATGTATACTGAAGAAATTATGGAATTACTTTAATTCTCTAAAAGAAGATAGTCTCAAACTCTCACTAGGTTATAGGTCTCCACTGGTTTTCCTCAGGGTCTCTAAGTCATATCTCTATATTAGTCTTAATTATGTGCTGTGTAAATGGTTTCGAGAATGAACTTTCATAAAATGCTTCAACACATGAATGATACGCAAAACTAATAATATGAATTCCCATTGAGAGGTGAAAATAGTATATTTTCTAAACTTTGAACATCCAATTCTCATCACAGTAAGCGAACTCTACTTTAAAAACTTTTTTTTTTTTCAAAAATTTTCAAATTTTTTTTTTTTTGTTTTACAGGAAAATTCAAAATCTTTAGTGCATCTAAACCCCCCAACCTGAATGAAACATTGTCCCCAATGTTTGAAAACATAGGATTCTATATGAAAGTTGAGTGATGCAGACTCTAAACCCTTGGGTTGCCTCCCAATAAGTGCTAAGTTTAACGTCTTCAGTCAGACATTACTTAACCTAACTTTTTAAACTTAGAGCTAACTAGGCTAGCTTATGTGTCCTAATCCTAACCCTAAGATGAAATGTCAAGATTTCTCATGTCACTTCAGAAGTTCCCTGTAATCTATTTATCGCCTCCACCTTGAAATTTTAGATGGTGATATGAATATAATACAGTAGATCACCACAATTGTGAAGGTAGTGGGACCATATTGTTGATGACCCATCGTCATTAATTCATGGTAGTCAATAAAATTGCTCCACCTTGAAAATTGAGATGAGGGTAACACAATGACTGCATGAGCTACCATGTATTTCCTTGGACCATATGGTGACAAATAGTCCTTGTCTTGACCTAATTGAGGGATAATAATGACCATCCTATTCAATTTATCTTTCTCCTCTGTGTCCCTATCATTGCCTTGAACTAGGATAATAACCTAACTCTGCCCTTCTCTAATAGATTATTCTTGTATTACTAGAGGTGGTGACAAGGTTCGGCTTAAACCCTGGTTATCTTCTGATGTGTACCCTAGAGTAGGTTGATGCATATCAACTGACTCTGCTTCTTCTTGTTTGATAAGCATAGGTATGGTATCAATCGTGTCTATCTTACTGTCTAATGTTTGTTCAAATAAGGTTGATGGGTCCCAAACAGGTACATCTTCTACATTGAAAGGCACAATTTGAATTTTATGCTTTATAAGAGGATCTACTCTAACTTGCCATCAAGAAGTGTTTATCAGAGGCACAATATCCAACAACTCATGCACCTCCTCAATAAATGTGTATTCATGAATGTCATAAAAATAGGTGGGACACACATCTAGAGGATTAGGGTTGGATTTTTCTAAA
The DNA here is from genome assembly GCA_035236585.1 of Warburgia ugandensis. Taxonomy (NCBI): domain Eukaryota; kingdom Viridiplantae; phylum Streptophyta; class Magnoliopsida; order Canellales; family Canellaceae; genus Warburgia; species Warburgia ugandensis. The sequence continues at coordinate 31,040,337 of CP141127.1, read as the reverse complement.
GCTTTATTCTCTTCATCGATGGAAGCCTCTTCATTATCAGAATCAGGACATGGCTCAAGTATATTGAAGTTAGAGATTTCTAAGGATGGTTGATGATGAAGAGGCTGACAATGTGTTCGTTGAGAAAATAATGTTTGATATATTTAGTTAGAGGCATGAGGGAGGTTTGACGATTGTTACTCCACCCCCTGCTCATAATACTTGCAGCCCCACTGTACATCCATTACATGAGAGCTGCAATTCCCCAACTAAAGAAGATAATGAAGGACACTAGCCTCCCCTCGAAACAAAAATTCCTGCCGAGGAGGTGTATACATAGACAAAACTACAAATTTTCATTGTCCTTTTGTAATAATTCTATATCTTAACCTCTCTATTGCATATTTGATATGTAGGTGGGTCAATGCCGGTAGGCCTTGGATTCCTGTCAAAATATCGTGGCAGTTGGTTCATACTATGAGCATGAATCAAAGGTTTTGTACGGAATTAGTGTGCCACCACATACTAAGTGGGTATCCATTACCACAGCTTTTAATGCTAATGCCTGCCTACCATTCTCATTAGAAATGAAAAAAGATCCATTGGGTAGGTAGTTGCATATCACGTCGCTTGACTGGAGGCACTAGTCATTCCCATAGAGTCCACGGTATGTATCTTATCATACTACCTTCCTCATTAATATTTCTTAGCTAATGACCTCACTTAATTGTTTAACAATTATATACAGTTAATTAGCAGCAAAATATGGCACCAAGATCCGCTGCCATTCTAGTGTCACCTATGGCTATTGCACAAATGGAACAAGTACTTATATATATCTTTGGTTTTTCTTTCATTGTAAATTAGGCTATCTTCATAGATTAATATTATTTAGTTGAAATTTTTTACATCTTTTATAGCAACTAACTAAGGAGTGAGTGGAAGTTCCACATAACATGCCTTGATCCGTAAGGTTAATCTATGGTCTCATCAACAACAATATGGCAATCAATCCTATACAAATCAAGTGGGGAGTGCTTGCTGAGGACGTTGTTGAAGTGCCACTTATGATTGAGAACCTATTACTAGTTTGCTTATGGGATTAACTCGAGCACCCTCACATTGTCTCCTACTTGGGGTATATACACATACTTGCTAATAAATCATTTAGTATTTAATTACATGTTATATTTTAATGGTATATATAATAATTATTTCTTTTATACAGCTTTTTGAATGATGTTACTAGCTTTTTTAAGGATGAGGGTACACTTTACCAATTCCTTGATCCTAGTGTCATTTATGGAGTAGTGGAGAAATGGCTAATCTAGAGGCTTATTCAGGATATTTTACTAGGCTTCTTTCACTTCTCTTAAGGACAAGGCTTAATAATTCCCCACAATAGTGGGTAAGTTTTAATTTTCTTGTTTTTTTTGCCAAATTATTCTTTACTTAGAGATCGTCAACTTCCATTTCAATCCATATAACTATCTATATAGGTCTCATTGGATGCTGCTCATTTTGGATGTGCATGGTGGCCATGCTTTCTTTTTTTATTCTTGTGGAGCGCACATCCATCCCGCTCTCATAGACATTATAAATAAGTAAGCATTTTTTTTTTCATGTGTTATGTGTAGATAAGTAATTTGTTACTCATCTATAATGTATTTGAAATTTAAATTTGTAAGGTTTGGTTTGAATGAGCTACTATGACCGAGACTGTACAACCTCCAAAACTCACTTGGAAAAATGTCAAAGTATATGAAATAGTTAATTGGTCTAAGTTATCACTAATTAAACCTACATTATTACAAATGATATTTATGAGTTCTTTTTTGTTGTCCTTGTTGCACAGTGCCTAAACAACAATCTAATTGGGAGCGTGGGCATTATGTCCTGAGGTACATGAGGACCCTCGTATTTGATAGTACTCCTATCTCCCATTTGAAAAAGGTAGAACACTTTTTATTTTTCATAATCTTATATTTTTCTACAGTTTTTATGGATATAGCTAAATTTTTTAAACTTAATTAAATATGTTGTATTTCAGGATACTGTCCTTTTTGAGTGGGCAAATAAGAAGAGTTACTCCACAATAAATCTTAATGAAATATGAACTAAATGGGATGAGTATGTAATGAGTTTCAATTAGATTACTTGGAGTAACTACATGAATCGGAAATACATAAGAAAGTATTTTTTCATTGACTTGTTTGTGTTCCTTTAGATTTTATTATTTTCTTTGAAATATATATATATATTTGCATTTTAAGTAATGAATGAGTGGAAATTTTGAGTGCAGGAATAAATGAGTATGGATGAAGTGAATTTGGAGTTTGAACATGAAGTGAATTTGTGGCGGTTGAATTATATAGTTTTTATGAGATGAAGAATGAGAGGGTAACTTAGTGTGAATGTATATGGATTTAAAAATGAAGTGAATGTGGATGTTATAGAAAATGCATATGTTAAAATTTCTTATATAAATTATTTTCAAGATATATAGGGTAGCCTCGGTGTAGGAAGCTCCCGCCTATGCGGGGTCCGGAAATGATGAGTATGGATGTTTTATAGTTATTATAGATGTATTAGGTGTTATATTTTGAGAACGATTCAGGGTATTAAGAAAGAAGTGGATGTATGTTGTATTAGATGTTTGGTTTTTCATGTTTATAAAGATTGTTTGTATCAAGTGTATAGAATGTTTGTTATTCAATTTATACATAGTTGGTAGTGTATCAAGAAAGATGTTGATGCATTATAGTGGATGGTGGTTTGGAATGTGTATGGAGATTGAAGTATTAGGTGTATATGATGTTTGGTTTTTCATGTTTACAAAGATTGTTTGAAGTATTAGGTGCATGGAATATTTGTTATTCAATGTATACACAGGTGGTAATGTAGCAATAAATTAAGATGTGGATGTATTGTAGTGATTGTTGATTTTTCATGTTTGTGGAGATTGAAGTATTTTAATGTATATAGGTGGTATTGTATTAAGAAGTGGATGAATGTTGCATATTAATAGGTTTATAATGTTTATAAACATTGTTTGAGCATCAGGTGTATATGGGATGTTTGTTATTCAATTGTATACAGCTGGTGGAGCATGAAAATAAATTTAAAAAATATTTTTAAAGTTGCTTTTCACTAAACAACTTTAAAACTTGGGTATTTTTAAAGTTGTTTATGGAAAAATGACTTTAGAAGCAAGATATTATGAAGTTGTTTAATGAAAATGACTTTAAAAGTTCATCAAAATGTTAACTTTTGAAGTTGCTTATAAAGAAACAACTTTAAAAGTTACCAATTTTTGAAGTCGTATGGTGTAAGTGAATTTAATCGATAATAAAAACATTGAACTTTCAAAGTCATTTACATGAAAATGACTTCTAAAGTCACCAACTTTTGAAGCCGTTTTCATATAAGTGACTTCAAAAGTTCATCCAAATGAGGTTCTTTTGAAGTCACTTATAGGAAAATGACTTCTAAAGTTATTAACTTTAGAAGTTGTTCTTTTGTAAGTGACTTCAAAAGTCAGTCAAAATCTTATTGTTTTTGAAGTCACTTACAAAAAGTGACATATAAAGTTGTTGACTTTAGAAGTTGTTTTTATATAAGGGACTTCAAATGTGTCTGACTTTTGAAGTCGCTTACAAAAAACAACTTTAAAAGTTTGTGACCTTTAAAGTCATTTGTATAAACGACTTTAAAAGTTGATGACTTTCTAAGTTAGCTCAGTAAAAGTCACTTAAGAAGTGACTTCTATTATTACTTTTAACTGACTTTAAAATCCCCCTATGTAGTAGTGGCTTGCTAGCATGATGCATCTTCTCTGATAAGCAAGGCTACTCTTCAGCAAGAACATCAACCCCCTACTTCTCTCTTTCCCCCCTCTTCTCCTTCTCCTTCTCCTTCTTCTTCCCCCTCTTCTCTATTTTTTCCTATTGTGTTTCCTCTATTTGTGTGTGTCAGGTTGAGGAAAACAACCACTTAAGTGGGGTACTTTAAAGTCATTTGATGTAAACAACTTTAAAAGTGGGGTACTTTCAAACTCATTTGCTATAAGAGACTTTAAAACTACCCCACTTTTAAAGTCCTTTGTTGCAAACGACTTTAAAAGTTGTGGACTCTTAAATAAGATATTTACTTCAAATACAACAAAAAAGAAAAATGTCCAAATATACATTGAAGATCTCTACTCAGATTCAAAATTTTGAATGCTTATAGACCTTCTTTTTATAACCCTACCTAAGCTTATGTTTTGTCCTATCTGAAAAGCTATTAATTTAAGATAGAAGATAGCCTTAATAAGGATATAAATAAAAGGAATTAATGTAAAATACCTTTACTGGTCTTGGTAATGGCATCTATTCTTAGAGATCACATTTCTTTATCTCTATTGTGGTTATAAGATTATGCGAACCATCAGTATCTTTGGATTGGGTCACATAGTGAGAGGACTTTGTTTGAACCTATTTCTCTTAGAGCTTTATTCTCAGTGTATACTAGTGACAATTTATGGTTAAGACATCTTCACAAGTAATGGATTAATAAGCATTACGATTTAGAAGTCCCCATTAGCATTACTATTTAGAAGTACTATTTTATGTAGTTTTATAGACACACATACACTTTGAGATATAAACTATAACAAAATGGCTTTGGTATGTTGATGACTTGTAGAATTTTTCATTCATCTTTCTTAAGTTATTAAAGTTAGTAGAGTGCTAATGGACGATAATTCTCTAAGATAAATAAAATAATTCACCTTATGGAATTTTGTAGGTATATTCATTATAAACCCTCATGAAGCTTAACTTGTCTACTAGGGGTTAACCTAAGGGTCTAAGGGCTTGTTGCATATGCTAAATGCAATCATGAGCAACTATTAAAATGGCATAAATTTTTATTTTCATGATTTTTCACATGTTTGCTTGAGATTAGCAAAATGCTAGTTCGGGGTGTGATAAGCATTCAATTTTGTATAAAAAGTACCCAATTGGTAGCCCAGGTGTTATCAAATATAGTGTTATTTCTAAGGTTTTTTCATAAATTTGTCACACATGCATCTTTGGCCTAATAATTCAACAGTTTTATATTTTGTAGGATTAGGAGCTAATCCAATGTAAGCATGTGAATCATCATAAATTTCTAGGTCCTAATTAGGATTTTTAATCTTTTGTAAGTATTGAGAAGGTAATCCAAAGGCCACGATTGATTGAAATGAGAATTGACTATCAAGATCAAAATATCAAACCAAAGCCTAAATGGCATCATTTCAAAGTGTCAAGGTTCAAAATGATCCTAAGGCAAGTAAGAATATAATAGGAAGCATAAAAAATTATCCAACCAAAAAGCCATGCAATTCCACTACTTTGCATGAGAATTGGAGCTATATAAGCCATTCAAGTTTTAAAGCTAAGGGAGTTAGTCATTCAGGCATCAAGGAATGAGCCATCAAGCCACAAGGAGTCACACAATTGGAGAAAGAAATCATTTCATACTAAAAGTGTTATTTTCATGGGATAATTGGAAGGTTTTGATAGATATTTGTAAAAGGTAAGATGATCATGCATAGGTGGACCAAAATCCCACATTTAAAGTCATTTACAGCAAACAACTTAAAAAGTGATGACTTTTGAAGTCATTTAGTCCTAAAAGACTACAAAAGTCCTTTCCTACTTAAAATCCCTATTTACACCAAAATAAAGTGTATGCTTTTAAAGAAGTTTACACTTTTAAAGTCATTTAAAAATAAATGACTTTAAAATTATAGGTTTTTGAAGTCATTTGAGTCAAATGACTTTAAAAGTCATTTCCTGTGAAAATATTCCTGTTCCCGCCAGACTAAAGAATTCATTTTTTATTAAACGAGCTTTTAAATCTTTATTTTTAAAATAATTTTTTAGTAAGCGACTTGTAAAATATTTACAAAGTTGATAGTCAAAATAATGACTTCTTTGTACTGACTTTAAAAGCCACATGTGTAGTAGTGAATTATATGTCTCTGAAGATGGGAAAAAAATGTTGGTCATAAGAATGTGTCTGTTTGTAAAATGCATCTTAGGATGCAAGAGTGATAGGACATTCTTGAGTAGGGTGTGTATTACTTTCACAAATATCACACACCTACTCGACTTTCCTAGAGGAAAATTTTCCCATTTTCCATGCCCTCATCTGTTCTAGATAAGGATGCTATTTTCAAATCATCTTTTTCAATCATAGCATATATTCCTCTCTTAGTGGATGTGGTGGTGGACTTAGGCTTGTTTGCGTAACCTACCTTTCCCAAATTAGCCCAAGTTTGTGCACTCTTTGCTAGCCATTCCAAATACTCTTGCACTTCTTTAGGTTGTTTATTTAAGATATTTCAATTACACATCATTTCAACAAACTAGGGTATATTAGAATTAAATCCTTCATAAAAGAAGATAATGATATGCCAAAGTTCATATCCATGATGTGAACAAGTTAATAATAATTCCTTGAATCTTTTCTAGCATTGATGGAAAGTGTCTTTATTTGTCTGAGTAAAATTCATTATATTTCTGTAATGACTCCAATTTTGTAACATTAAAATCCCAAGAATGAAAAGTTCACTTTTTGGAAATAAGGGTATTCTGGTCATTTCACTAGTCACCTTGACTGAACCCAGAATTTGGTCCTAAAAATGGTACCATTAGGTGCGTCTCAGAAAAAGGAATCCAAAGAGACCAAAATCACCCAAAACGGAGTTAAAATGAGCAAGTTATGACCCTTTGAAGTTCAGGGGCAAAAATGTAATTCTTACAAAAAACAGATTTAGCTTGCAAAACACTGGGGCCCGTTTTGATACGGGCACCCTTCATCTTCAACCTCTTAGAGAGTTCTAGAATGTTGGTGATTGGAGGAGAAATCACTGCCATTCTGGAGGTTTCTCCACTGCCATTCAAAGGCGGTGAGAGCCCCCTCCAAAACCCTCTCATAGCTCTATAAATAGAGCTCTTGGGCGCCTCTAATGGCAGCCCAAAAGGTTGAAGAAAAATTGTTGTGGAGGAGTGACCTAGAGGGGAAACAAGGAGAAAAACCGAACAACGAGCCAGGTATGCCCAAGATCCCTCAAAACCCATCTTCACAGTAGTTCTAAGATCAATTTCCCTAGGTTTTTGCATGAAAAACCATGCGAAATGGAGCCCTGGAGAGCCACCAAGGACCCAAGGACGTTCCTTGGGCTGCACTGGTTTGACAGGGTCGAACCAGGGTGTCTTGAGGATGCCCCAGTCCCCCAGAAGACGAAAATGTTCCAGTCGAAACATGACGCGTCGATCGCGTCTAAGAAAACCAATGGGCGCGTCCGGGGATGCGCCCGCAAAAGGGAAAAATGGGCAGAAAAGTTAGTGCATCTGTAGACGCACTCGCTGAGGTGCACACCGCAGACGTGCAGTGCGCTAGCGAACTGAGATTTTTTTGTCTTAAGGAAGCCGGTGTGCATGCCGCTAACGCGCAGCACACTAGCATTCCGTATTTTTACCCTTAAAGGCTTATGTACGTGTGACACTAAAACGCTTATAACTTGAGATCTAGAGCTCCGATTGAGGCGTCGCAAAAGGCGTTGTGTCTGTGTCGATGATGCGGACACACCCAAACTATAAAATCCCTAATCAAGGCCCAATCAAAGGTGGGCATGAACCTTAGAATAGGATGGTGGCGCGTAACCACTAGACCTTTGAAAAATTGAGGATACCAAGGCCCAATTAGGACCTTAGGACACCCATAGGCATAGGAATGGACCCCTAATGCCTAAGTAATAAGATCAACTACTCTAAAACCCATAAAAGATGGGCCAAACTAACCTTGAGTCCCCAAACCATGTTCAGGAGTGTACCAGGACAAAGGGGTTAGCGCGACCTAGTCAAGTAGGTGCTCTATCGCGACTAGATTCTTTCAAAAGAACTATGATTGTTTTGCGAATACATGTTTTAAGTATATGACTTCTTTAGCATGCATGTGATAAATGCATAGACATGTTTTGTAAATAATTGCATATACATTATGCATAGATATGTTTTGCAAACTACTGCATACATTGCATGATTTATGATCATTAAGTTCTTGCAAAAATTGCATGTCCTTGAGGGTTTCCAAAAGACACTGGAGTGCCGAGGGCTAGGTAGTTGTGAGGGACTCAAAGAGGACAGGTTTTGAAAAAGAGATTTTTCACTTCTTTGATCTTATGTGATTTGGGCTAGTAAGCTCGTGGGTGCTATGCCGAGGGGTCTGGGTTGGCCACCCACCCTCTACCACTATTAGGTGGATGGGTACCACGCCCAAAAAGAGGCAACGTCCCTACGTCGACTATATGTGGTATAAGGGGCTACCACTGGTGTCACGGCACTTGGTCGACGTGTCGTAGCCCCATGGAGGCTATGACCGAGTGTCCTCAAGTACCCGGGAACCACACGGCGAGGAGGTCATGGGCATAGTTGGACCCTATGGTTTATGGACTTATTTGCATTGCATATAGCATGATATGAGGTTGGTCGACCATACCATACTAGATATCCATGAGTTAGATTCAATGAAGCATCTTATGCATATCATAATATTATGATATATATGTATATGATACTTTCGATTTTGGATTATGTGATCATTTAAGTCATTAGTATTTCAGTTTGACAATGGATTTTTATATCAATATTGAACTTGAGTATTTAGACATACACATGTTTTGGAAAGAGCATATGATTTTAAAACATTGCATGCATTATAAAACTAGTAGTGATAGACTCCTACTGAGTATAGTATATACTCACCCTATCCTTAACATTTTTTAGGGTAATTCCATCCACGAGTAGAGGACATCTATGTTAGTGCTACGAGAAAGTGAATAAACAAAGGAGACAACTATACATGTGAGTAAACTCTCTACCCTTTGGACATGCATTTGTATTTAATTACAGTTGGGCTGTGTGCTGTGACTGGATAGACCTGGGGAAAAACACTTATGATTTCTAAGGCTTTTTATAAACTACCTTGGTTGTTGTGAAAGCAGATGACACTCAGGGTTTTCAAAATGAGTTTAAAACTAAAAGGTTTTCTGCTGCATTGCATGGTTTTTATAAAATGGGTTTCAAATAGGGATGCATCCTGCCTTAGGAATTAGATATTGCATTTAAAAATGCATGAGAAAACCCGGGTCGTTACAATTTCAATGGAGAGTATTTGTCTTATGTATAAGAAAGAACTTAATCAAGAACATCCTAGTCATTTCTTGTCATGTTCATGTGGAACTTGTTGGAAGTGAATGAAACCACATCTTAGTTTCTTCCTTTAAAGAAAAAGAAAATAGTTTGAACCTTAGCATGTCTAATTTGATGATTTGTGTATGTTAGGTCATGCATACTTCATCGAATTCTTTTAAATATAGGTAAGGACTCTAACTATCCAAACCATAAAATTTAGGAAGTAATTGAATTACTCCCACTTTTAATTCAATCATACTAGCATTTGGAGGTAAAAGTATATATGAAAGTGTGCTGGTATAGTTAACCTGTAAATAGTCTCTTAGTGTTTTCCAAGAGGATTTTGGTTATGCTAATTATCCTCATGTGTTCTAAGTTGGTCCCTTCTCCTATTTCCATGTGTTTGTGAATGATTCCTCCATGGATGTATATTATCATTAAATAGAGGTGGAGGATCATCTACATCAAAGAGAGGATTGCTTGTCCATGAGGAAACATCATCATTATCTACAATGAAAGGTGGTTCATCATCATTAAAGAGGGGATTGTTCCTCCATGGGGAAATATCTTCTACGTTAATGATGGGGTACCGATTACCCTTTTTATTAGTCTTTAGATTATTCATTGAATGCAATTGATCATGCTTTTTTTTTTTCCTTCTATTTTTGAATAGGAAAAACTACCTTGCATAATGCAACCTAAATGCATAGAATGATACTCAAACAAAGGGCACAATCAAATAATCCTCAAGGCTAATAAGCAACAATATTTTGACTTTATTAAATTTATGTGGGGACAATGCTTTTAGATTAACCTAATCTAGTGCTCCTCCTTCTTTCAATTTTGACTACTACTTACTAGTTAAGTTCTACTCTAAAGTGGTTAATATAGTCCGAATGTCAGGAGGTGTTTAGACCTCAACCGACATTAATGGAAGGCATGGGAAAATCACTAGGATTTAAGACACGAACTATAACCACAATGCTCAAAAGCCATTAGTGTGATAATAGATTGCATCCTATTAAGAGAGTTCTAAGATCATGTGATGGCCTCTATAGGTCTTTTCTAATTAATTTTAAAATAATTTGAGAGGTTGGGTTGTGCTCTTGTGGTGATTATCCTAGGTGAGCCAAGAGGTGCTTATTAAATTCACCCTTGATCTTGTGGGATTGGGTGCCCTTATTAATTAATTTTCACACTCCATGGTAGCTCAATCAGCATATAAATCACCGTAAAGTAATAAACATGCCCTAAGAATACAATTAAAAACAATAAACTAATGCAAATCCTAAAAATGCAATAATTATAAAATATGCTTTCTATCTGTTATTACACTACCAAACAATACAAAACTATTCTAAATGCAACTATACTAAAAAATAAAATGACGTAGGGAAACTTAAAGTTGGTTTTCTAATGAAGATCAAGTGTGGGCCACCATACGAATTAAAATCGCAAGTTACAATGTGCCTCACTATAATATTAAATCAAAAAAATAAAAAGTCCTATTTTAGAAAGGTAGGAAAATTCTATTTATTGGATGAAGCTCCACTTGCAGGTTTCCTCCACTTTCTAATTTCCTAAATAATTAAAATAGCAATAAGTACAAAATTCAGGAAATAGAGTGATTATATACTAAGAAAAATAAAAAAATATATACCAAAAAATGCTTAGAATGCTAAAATAATTCAATTACTAAAATTTTTTATATTTTTAAAAATATTTTATTTATATATATTTTTGAATTTTTTATTAAATTTTATGAAAACTCCATTGTGGATCGCCAACAACGGTGCTAAAAACTTGTTGATTATTTTATTGCAAGTGCACAGGCTAGAGGGACTCACCTTAAAAAGATGGAGTTCAAATAAAATTTAATTGTCCAAAAATTAATTAACAATGAAATAAAATTGAGATCCAGTTAACTAATGAAAATTACTGAATTCCCACTTTAAAAAGGCAAAAAATTAATTAAAAAACTTAAAATCTACATCCCTAGTTTGTTTGTGGTACAATTCTACAAATCTAATATTATAATTGTTGATCGACCTTCATCAATCTCTCATTGATATCCCTGATTAAGGATCCAATGGCTGGCTGGATTGAGCAGATTACCCAAAATTTTGATGATCTAGGCTGAAGAATGATTTTGTGTCTTGGACGACTTAGATTGAATCTTTGGATTTCATATTCAAGACCAGAGACATTGGATAAGTTATGAGATGTCCTAAGAACACAATCTATAGATTAATTGAAATTTTGAAATGGAAAAGATCAAGAAATAAAGAAATTCTATTTATTAAAGCTAATCATTGATTGGTTAAGCTTAAATTAAATAGGCTTGGATTACATAGTTCCTAGATGGGAAAAAATCGATAAAACAAAACTGAAATAAGCTAAAAAGGATGAAAATGTAATTGGAATGAAAGTCCTAAGGGAAAATTTGGAATTAAGAATAAATCTAATTTTAAACATAAAAATAGAGAGGCAACACGTCAGAGAAGATGACGCAGGGGATGAAGAGAAGAAGAGGAGGGGATTTTAGAGAAAAACCCAATTTGGGTTTTGCACCAACACAATTCCAAAATGATGATGAAATAAGGGTTGTGCTCCAACATTGGAGAGTAACAAAATTTTCATTCATATGCTAAAGTCGATTGATTTATTTGAGAAAAAGTGGAAATTGACATAGAAATATTTTTTGGAATTTTGTAGGTATATTTACTACAAACCCTCACGAGGTCCAACTCGTCTACCAGGGGCTAACTTAAGGGTTTAAGGGCTTGTTGCATGTGCTAAATGCAATTGTGAGACCTACAAAAATGGCAATTGCATCACTTCTAATAAATTGGTATTTTACACGTTTTGCTAAGTACTGGCAAAATGCTGGCTGGGGTGTGTGTTAAGTGATCAATTTTGGCTAAACTAACCCTCGATTAGTATTTGATTAGATCATCTAATTTATCAAGTTGACAATTTTAGATTATTTTACCTATAATTGATCATCCAATTGTTGATTTGAAAATTTAACGATTGGATGATCATTAGAGCTATTGTTGATTTGTTGTACTATAAGTGCACAGGCTATTGTAATGTAGCTTATGCAAGTACGGCTTAATCCCACGGGGACTCAACTTCAAAAGTGGGAGTTTAAATAAAATTTAATTGCCACAAATGAAAAAAAATTACTAGAATTATTAGAATTGCAATCGGAGATCAGATCTACTCAACTGCTCAAATTTGTAGAATTTTCAATTCAAAAAGAAAGAAAATAAATCAAATAACAAGAAAAATCTACTTCCCTACCCTAATCACTATCAATTTCGTCAAATCTAGTCTTCTTGGAGTTGATCATCTTTCATAAATGTCTTCAGCATGTCCTTGATGAAAGATCTGTTGGTTAGATTTGTCAGATTTCCTCAAAATTGTAAAGATCTTGAGTAAATGTTGATTTTGGGATTTGGATGGTCTAGATCACTTTATGGATTTCAGATTAAATACCATAGACATTAATTAAGTTCAAGGATGTCCTAAGAATGAAATCTAAAATTTAATTTAAAATCAGAAAAGAAATAGAAAGAAATTGAGAGTTTTTTGTTGTTTAAGGATAACCCGTTGATTAGGTTAAGTCTTAATTGATCTGGCTTGGATTGGGTAGTTCCTAAATAAGAAGAATAAAGATAAAGTAAAACTAGAATGGGAACAAGGACATAGAGGGAATTAAAAAGAGGACGTCATGGAATTTTAGAAAAATGGCATGGGTAAAGCTAAAATTAACACAAAATTTGGATTAAAACAAAAGAGGAAACAGGAAAGAAGGGAAACCTGATGGAGGAGGAGAGGGAGGAGGAGAAGAAGAAAGGAAAAAGAGGGAAAACCTGATTTGGGATTTCTCCCATGAGGTGGCAGGAGGTGGGGAAGACCAAAGAGAACGAGGGAGAGGAATGTTGCCAGTAGTCAGATGGAGCAGAGAATGGGGGTCGATCTGGGTGGTGTTGTCGGACAGAGGAAGCGAGTGGAGTGGGTAAGAGCTGCTAATGCTACGTCAGAGAGGAAGAGAAGAGAGGCTGATAGAGGAGACTGGAATTGGTGGTGTGCCAATGATTAGAGATAGAAGAAGATGAAGGTGGTGCAGTGATTGGAAAGTGGAGGTGAGCAGTAGGTGATGAGGAAAGAACAAGGGTAGCGGGTAGCTCTAGGAGAGAATGAGGACGAGTAAAGGATTGTCTAGTATTTTCAACAGGTGCTATTAGAGATGAAGAAGATGTGGAATTGGCAGTGGAGCAAAGGGTGACAGACTGGTAAAGCAGAGTTTTTGGGCTGCCAACTATGAAAAAGAGGGAAACAGACAAGGACGTGGTAGAGCTAGAAGTAAACTAGAGAGAGGGAAATAGGGAGCATGACAGTGATGGAGCTGAGTTGCGGGGAAAAGAGAGAATAGGTAATAGACACTGAAGTGGGATAGATAGAGAATGAGATAGAGGGTGTGGGTGTGAAAGAGAGAAGGAATGAGAGAAAAATGGGAAGTGAGAGAGAAAGGGATCGGTGAGATGGGTTGGGGAGTGGAAAGAGAGAATAAGGAGCAGAGATTGGGAGTGAGAAGGACATGGTCTACCTGCGCAGGAGAGGGATGAGAGCATGGAGAGGAGAGGGAAGAAGAGAAGGGGGGCATAGTAGGAGAGAGAGAGAGAGAGAGAGAGAGAGAGAGAGAGAGAGAGAGAGAGAGGAGATTGCCTTGTTTTCTTATATAATCATCTATTTCCTCTCAAACATTCCCCTCTAATTTCCTTCTAATCTTGGTTCTTCGACTTTGGAAACTTCCCCACTAACTCTTCACATGTTTCCATTCATCTTCAACATTCACTTCCTTAATCAATTGCCCATGTGCCTTTTATTCCTTGATGATGATCTAGTCCATTGCTTCGATTCAAGCCATTCAATGTTCAATTTAGTTGATTTGCACCATACAAAATGCAATTAGATACATCTCCATCATACTTTAATCCATAGATTAGCTCTTAATGATCATCTAACCATTGATTTTGACAAATTAATGATTTGATGATCAGTTAGAGATAAATTCAAAATCAAGCTAAAAATTACAAATTTAATAGATTTGATGATCTAATTGAATGCTAAATTAAAGGTATTTTAACCAAAATTGACCACTTAACTGCTATTCAGATGAATGATATAGATGAATCTAATTTAGTCTTCTATTTTGTGGATCAGTCAAAATCAACTTGGATAGCTTAGATCAACCTGATAGGTACCAGATTTTGAAAAGATATGATGGGTCCCACTTTACATGGAGAGGTTGCATAGCATTAGAAGCATGCTTCGAGCACAAGGCACACACCACAAGGAAGCATGGAAGACACTAGCATTGGGAAGACAAAAAGAAAAAAGATGACAAGAGGTGGGCTACCCATGCATGGAAGATGGTTGCCCCTCTTATATATAAGATCACTTCAATAAGGATCACTTAATCACCATTTTTCTTCCTCTTCATAGGGAGAGGCAGGACTGTTCCTCTATGCCCTCTTCTATTCACTCTCTCTCCCTTTGTTTCTTTCTCTTCTATATCTTATCTTCCCCTCTAATTTCTCTCATTCCATCGCCCAACGCTTCCCTTACTTCTACCCCTCTTAGCTAAAATAATTATCCACTATACCTATTTGCACTCCACTTCGAGCAGCCCCTCTTTCCCTATCTCTCTTCGTCGCTCTCTCTCTCTCTCTCTCTCTCTCTCTCTCTCTCTTATATTCGTACTACCATCTCCTTCATCAGACCTACCCCTTGTCTCTCTTTGTGCACCAGAACTACACAACCATCTTCCTTCATCTCTATCTTTCCCTTAGTTCCTTGGGTTACCAATCAAACCTTCCTCATCTTGTCATCCTCTCTTCACAACAATCCATTCCACCATCTCGTCTCTATTCTTCGTCACTTTGTTTTGTCTGAGGCTCAAAGAGAGGCTCCATCTTGGAAAGCCACCCAATTCACCCTTTCCTCTATCTATCTGCCCACCAACACCATCTAGACCTGTGACGACCTGGGTTTTCCCATGCATTTTTAAATGCAATATCTAATTTCTAAGGCGAGATGCGTCCCTATTTGAAAAACCATTTTATAAAAACCATGCAATGCAGCGGAAAATCTTTAGTTTTAAACTCATTTTTGAAAACCCCGAGTGTCATTTGTTTTCACAACAATCAATGTAGTTTTTGAAAATTTCAGAAATTTTAAATGTCTTCCTAGGTCTATCCAGCCACAGTTCACAACCCAACTGTAAATAAATACAAATACATGTCCAAAGGGTAGAGTGTTTACTTACATGTATAATTGTCTCCTTTTGATTTTTCTTGCTCGTAGCACTAACATTTTCTGAGGCGTCTTCTACTCATGAATGGAGCTATCCTAAAAAATGTTAAGGATTGGGTGAGTATACACTATACTCAGGAGGAGTCTATCACTACTAGTTTTATAATGCATGCTATGCTTAAAATCATATGCTCTTTAAAACATGTGCATGTTTGAACACTCATGTTCAATATTGATATTAAAAACCACTGTGGAATTGGAATACTGACAACTTAAATAATAGCATACTCCAAGTCGAAAGTATCATATATATCATAAACATAATGATATGCATAAGATGCTCAACTGAATCCAACTCATGGATATATGGTATGGTCAACCAACCTCATGTCATGCTATATGCAATGTAAGTAAATCCTGAAAACATAGGGCCACTATGCCCACGACCTCACCGCCGTGTGGTCCCTGAGTACCTAGGGACACTCGGTCATAGCCCCCACGGGGCATATGACACATCGACCCAGTGCCGTGACACTAGTGGTAGCCCCCTGTACCACATGCAGTCGACGTAGGGACATGCCTTTTTTAGCGTAGTACCCTTTCCACCTAATAGTCGTAGAGGGTGGGAGGCCACCCTAGACCTCTTGGCATAGCGCCCATGAGCTTACTAGACCAAATCATATACGATCAATCAAGCAAAAACCTCTTTTTCAAAATCTGTCCTCTTTGGGTCCCTCACAACTGCCTGGCCCTTACAACTGCCTACCCAGCATCTTTTGGGCACTCCAGTGTCTTTTGGTAACCCTCAAGGACATGCAATTTTTCAAAACTCAATACTCACGAATCATGCAATTTATGCAATCATTTTCCAAAACATGTCTATCCATAATGTATTTGTCATATGCATGCTGGGTTCTTTTTAAAAGTCTAGTAGCAATAGAGCACCTACCTCAAAGTCTCTTAGAGTCGCGTCCTTCATCACTCAACCTGACCCTAGGTCTCATTTATAAACTCTTGGATATAAATGGATACAAGGAGTCCTTATCAATTTTGATCTATTTAGAAATTAGATCGCTAGATTTGCCTTTTAGGGTCCATGGGTCCTTGCCTAATTCATTGGTAGGATCGATCTTATGATGTGGATCTACTATTCAATGGTTAACTCTGTAAGTTGTCCTCTAATCCTAACTTTATAGTCTCATTAGGTCCACGTGTCCCAGTTCCCAGGACGCTCATGCATCCTGGTCGAACCACGACCGCCTCACGTGCGTGCATGCCCAAAGGCCATGCCAAGGACAGCATTTGCACACGCACATGCATGCCCAAGCGATGCACTATGACGCACATCCTGGATGGTATCGCGTGGACGCACCTTTGGTGTAGCATGGCACATCTCAGCTCCCAGGGCACCCCGTGCATCCTGGTCGAGCCAGGACCCGTGCCCCACGCGCGCACCTGAAAGCCACACCAGGGACAGTGTACACACTATCGCACACCTAGAACCCGTCCCAGGGACCTTGTCCTAGGTGCACGTGAAGCATGGCGTCCCTGGGACGCCTTGTTCGCATAGAGCCGGCTAGAACCGACTTCCCCTATCGTATTTTCCCACCGGGAAATGCTAGATCTAGCATGGATCTAGCCTGGAAGAAGGAAAAACTAGGGAGAGGGGGAGGAAACCTACCTGGGTAGCTGGGGACACCCTCATTCGGGTGGTGCAGCTCCCTCTTTTCTGTCTGAAAACCCCATGTTGCCGGAAATCGTGAGGAAGAGGAAAAAACCCCAATGTCAAGCAAGACCGGAAAAGAGAAGAGAGGGGAATGGGGAGACAGGTAAAAGGAATGGTCGGCCTGAATGACCTGGCCATTGCCGTTCTTCATGGAAAATAGAATGAGGATTTTCTGGTTTTTGCTGGAAACCCCAGCCTCAAATGGCTGAAAAAATCATGTTTTGAAGAGAGGGGAATAGGGATTTTTATAGCCTTAGGGTTTCTGGAGAAATCTAGAGGAAGAAGAAGATGGGGTGCCATTATCAAAACGGCCCCTTGCGTTTTCTGTCATTTTCGTTTTTAATCTAAATTACAAAAATGTCCCTAATCTTTAAACAGTCGTAACTTCTTCATACGAACTCCGTTTTCGGCCGTAACTTCTTCATACAAAAATGCCCCTGACTCTCTCTCTCTCTCTCTCTCTCTCCAGTCTTTCCCTATCCATGTATCCTCTTTTCTCACCCTTGTTCTTAGCCCATTTTTCACCCTTCATCTATCCACCATAGAATGGCAAGAGGAAGAGAGGTGTAGACAACCATAGGTAAAAAATCATAGCACTTTCACCTGGCATCACCACTTTCCCATCTCCTTCACCGAGCTCTCTCTTTCCGTGTCTTTCTTCATCTCTCTCTCTCTGTCTCTCTGTCTCTCTGTCTCTCTCTCTCTCTCTCTCTCTCTCTCTCTCATTTATGTATTTCATCTGCACCAGACGACAAGCACCCTTCTCTCTATTTGCTCTGCTCACTACCTTGTATGCCCAATGCCAAGCTGATGACCCATTAGCCTGCTCCTCCTCTTTTCCCTTTTGCAGCCCAGATCTCCATGCCATCTCTCTCCCTCATTCTCTCTCATCTATCCCACCATCTCCCTCTGTCTGCTAGACACGCACCAATCCAGGTCTATCTGACTCTTCTCCCACACTCTCCCTCTTTACTGTCTTTCTGCCTTGTTCATTCCCATACCCATTTCCTCTACAATCATTATCATCATTCCTTACTTAGTTTCTTACTGGTTTCTATTCTCTTCTCTATGTCTATCAATGATTTTTTCTTCATTCCCTACTTACATTCTCTGTGAAACACCACAAACCGAACCTAGCTCCTCTTCTTATCCTCAAACCAACCATCCACCTTTACTTGTTGATCTCTTTTTCCTTTTGATAGAGGGAGGCAGAAGGACTATTCCTCTCCCACCTCTCCCATTCCCACTCACCTCTCTTTCCTCCCTCTATCTCTAATTTCACGAGCCTTGATTTCTCAACAGACTACCTAGCTCCTTGCTATGCTACCATATCTCTGCTTCATCCCACCTATTTATCACTAGCAATCCCCTCTGTCTCTGATTTCACTAGCATCTCCTCCACTACCCAGACCTCTAACTGTCAAATCCC
Organism: Warburgia ugandensis; assembly: GCA_035236585.1. Classification (NCBI taxonomy): domain Eukaryota; kingdom Viridiplantae; phylum Streptophyta; class Magnoliopsida; order Canellales; family Canellaceae; genus Warburgia; species Warburgia ugandensis. The sequence goes on along the minus strand of CP141127.1, from coordinate 31,021,652 downwards.
CTCTTCTCCCTCTACTACATCTTCTTCTCTGTATCATCCCCTCTTTTCTTGGTTAAAATTAGAAAAACAAAAACATTTTGTTTTTACCCATTGGACTTTAAATATAAATACAGTTGTGTCCCACTTTAATTACATTTGTATCTCATTTTTATTCTAGTTCTGTTTTATCCACGTTTTGCCTATCTAGGGATAGTGTAATCTAAGGCTATTTGTTTAATTTAATTTGTTGACTTTTTTGTGCTAAAAAATTCTGTAATTTCTATCATTCAAATAGATCTAAATTTTTTTTATACTGTTGGTTTATTTCTATAATGTTATTTCTTTTAATTTTTTGATATTTAAGCTCTATGTAAACTTCAACTTTTCAAGTCGGGTCCTCGTGGAATCAACATGTACTTGCACTAGCTATACTATAATAGACTGTGCACTTCTAAAAAACATGAATAAGTTTTTGGTGCTGTTGTTGGAGACCTGCAATGGAGTTTTCATAAAATTTAATTAAAAACTCAAAAAAATCCAAAATTTAAAAAAATAAATATACTTTTTTTTTTTTAGGAATTTCATCATTTTAGCATTTTTAGATGCATTTTTAAATTTTCTTAGTGCATAATTTCTATTTTCCTGAATTTTGGTACTTATTGATAATTTTTGCTTGTAGGAAATTGGAGAAAAATGAGAAATTCTAGGAGAATTTTAATTAGGATAGTCACATTCTATTTTAAGTGAATTGTAGTAAGGATGCGATGTATTTTTTTTTACTGCAATTCATTTAAAGGGTTGTAATAATATAGGCCAAGGGTGGCTATCGTAACTTGGAAGTGGTAGTGGAATGTAAATGGTCCCACCCTTGTACGAGAAAACTTTGTCTAGGACCCCATTGTGAGAAATCCTAACTCTCTGAAATTTTTAGGTAAGGTTTTGCATTATTAGAATAAAATTGAATTGGTTGTTAGTATAATTTCATATAGAACAAATATTTGATATATGTTGTATTTTTTTAGGGTTTTCATTAGCTTATTGTTTTTAATTGCATTGTAAGGCACATTTATTGATTTAAGGTGTTTTATATGTTCACCAAACTTCTATGAAGTGTAAAAATTAATTAGTAAGGACACCTAACCGCACAAGATCAAGGTTGAATTTCATCACCACCTCTTGGCCCACTTAGGATAATCACTACAAGCATGTAACCCAACCTTCAAAATTAAATTAAAATCAATTAGAAGAGACCTATAGAGTCTATCATGTGCTCATAGGACCCTCTTGGAAGGAGGCAACCCATTGCCTCTCTAGTGGCCCTTATTTAATCAACTATGCTAGTTTTTAAACAACTAGCTTTGCCAGCACATTCTATGACTTAGACTACCTATGGCTAGCTAAGGAGGGTGTGAAGTAGTTGGTTATATAGGATCTAATTGGTAAGCACTAGGGCAAGTCTAAAAGAGAGGAGTGTTAAATTAGGCTAGTCTAAAAGCTTCTCCCTCACACAGTTCAAAGACAATCAAGCTGTCTGCTTGCTAGACTTAGGGTTGTTTGAATTTTGTGCTCTATCATTGATCATCATTAGTTAGGTTGAATTAGTCAGGATGGTTTTCCCATACCAAAAAAATAGAAAATTTTTGTTGCATACACTTTTTGGATACGCGACAAAACTAGACGTTTAGTCAAGAACAACATACATCAAAATCAATTACCATCAATGATTGAACAAAGATCAAGGGGTAACTCACCCCTTGGAAGTATTCGAGGTGATCAAGGCCCTACACTCATCATGAATGAGGATCCACCATCTCTAATGGATGATGAACACCAACCTCCTCCAAGGAGCAATAATCATCCACACATCGAAAGAAACTGGAGAAGAAATGGAAACATAGAGTGGGACCAATAGAGTGACCATGAGGACAATGATTTTTATCACCACCCTCATGGTAGAACACTAAGAGATTACCTTCAGCCAACTTATACAAGTATGCCATCATGTGTCATTCTACCATAGAATTCTGATACCATAGAGTTAAAAATGGAAGTAATTCAGTTACTTCCCAACTATCATGGGTTGGATATTCAAAGTCCTTGCCTACACCTAAAAGAATTCGATGAAGTGTACACTATATAGTGCACACAAAATGTCAGATTAGATAGGGTAAGGCTCAAGCTATTTCCTTTTCCTTTAAAGGAAAAATCTAAGATGTGGTTCAATGCATTGCTAATAGGGTCAATACAAACTTGGCAAGACATGACAAGGGAGTTGTTGAAAAAGTTCTTTCCTGCTCATAAAACGAATACTCTTTGCCGAAAGATCATGAACTTTACCTAGAAGGACAAAGAGACCTTCTATCAATGCTGGGAAAGATTCAAAGATCTATTGTTGATGTGCCCACGTCATGGATATGAACCGTGGTGCATTATCTAATATGTGCCAGTTTATGAAAATGACGTGAAATGGTAATTTCTTGAACAAACAGCTAGAAGAGGCACAAGAATACTTGGAATGGCTGGGCAGATTCAAAAAAGGCATATCGTTCAAATAAGACAAAGCCCACCACATCTTGTAAGGGATCTATGCAATAAATGAAAAGGATGACATAAATGCAAAGATAACTTCCATAGCCAAAAAAGTAGAGGACATAGAAATGGGGAAAGCTATCTCGAAGAAGGTCGAACAGGCGTGTGGTATTTGTGAAAGTACTGCACATCCTACCCAAGATTGTTCAACAATCCTGGCATTCCAAGATGTAGTTCATGAATAGGAAAATGCCTTAAATTCTTATAAATGACCATTTTCCCCTTATTTTGAAACATACAATCCCAATTGGAGAAATCAGCCTAACTTCAGTCAGAAAAATGGGCCCATTGCCAATGTTTCACAACCAAGTTCATACCAAACTCATCAACCTCCTGCTCCTGCACCTTACGTGGCCCCATCCAAAAGGCTGGGGGAGGATAATCAAATCTTTCAAAATTAGCAGAGGAGAATTTCTCAATTGGAATCTCAATTGAGACAAACCAACTAGTCTATGGAAGAATTAAAAAATATGATGAGTCATATGATGCAAAATATGGAAAAAGGAAAGTTCACAACTCAACCACAAGAAAATCCTAAAGGAGTGCATGTGGTTAATGCTCTTGAAGCATCATCCAGCTCTACCATGGAACATACCAAGCTTGTCACCATCCTTAGGAATGGTAAAAGAATTGAGAAGGATGAGCTACAAAAAGTTGAACAGGTAGAAAAATCTACTAAGGGTAAAGAAAATTTTAGGGACCCCATATCGCTAGCTGACCCACATACTATCCATGCTCCATTTTCCCAAAGGTTATGCCAAGCTCCAAAATCCACCTCTAATGATGAGATCCTAGAGAATTTCAATCAAGTCAAGATCAATATACCGATCGTAGACACAGTTAAATAGAACCCATCATGTGCCAAATTCTTAAAAGACCTATGCACCATAAAAAGAAAAGTAAATGTGCAAAAGAAGGCATTTTTGACTGAACATGTGAGTTCTATTCCTCAACATCATACACCACCAAAATATAAGGATCCAGGTTGCCCCACTCTTACTTACATTATTGGCAACCATAAGATTAAGCAAGCTTTGCATTATTTGGGATCCATTATGAACCTACTACCTTACTCAGTATAAGAACAGTTAGGACTGGGTGAACTAAAACCTACTTCTACTACAGTCTAGCTAACTAATCGTTCTGTGAAAATACCAAGAGGAGTAATAGAAGATGTACTTGTCCACTTAGAATAGTTTTGCTTTTCTGTAGATTTTCTAGTATTGGATGCACAGCCAATGGTGAATGAGATACCAGTCATCCTTGGATGCCCACTTTTGGCCACATCCAATGCCTTAAATAATTGTAGAAATGGTGTCATGAAATGGGAGCTAAATATATTAAACATCTATAAGCAACCTAGTGAACCTACTGATGACTTGCATAGTATCAACATGATAAATTCAATTGTGCAAGATTGTTTTCAATCAGCTTCCTTGTCAAACCAACTTGAGGCTTATTTGGCCATTTTAATGAGTTTATTGAGGATGCATTAATAGAGGAAGTTAATGCTCTCCTTAATTCTATTCCTTTGATGGATATAGAAAAATAGAAACCTCATTTCTAGGAACTTCCATAGTGGGAGTCCACTCAAATTCCATCTAAGCTACATTTGAAACCTCTGCCTTCTAAACTCAAATATGCCTATATAGGAGATGAGGAAATTTTTTCTATTATAATTGCCTCTCAACTAGAAAAATCTCAAGAGGAACAATTGATCAAAGTCCTTAGGGAACATAAAAGTGCAATAGACAATGTTTCTCAGAAAACCTAAGAAAAGTCTTAAGTCGTTGTGAAGAAAAGAACTTAGTACTGAATTGGAAGAAATGTCATTTCATGGTTCCTACAGGAATTATCCTTGGCCACATAGTATCATGCTAAGGAATAGAGGTGGATAGAGCCATAGTTGACCTAATTACCAATCTACCCATCTCTAAATATATTAAGGACATCTACTCCTTTCTCAATCATGCAAGATTTTAAAGGAGGTTTATCAAAGAATTTTGCGCAATATCTGGACCCTTGTGTCACCTTCTAACAAAGGATACCCCTTTTGAGTGGACTGATGATTGTTAGGAAGCTTTTTTAAAGCTAAAAGACAAGTTGACTACTGCACCTATCATGCAACCACCTAACAAGAATCTACCCTTTGGAATCATGTGTGATGTCAGTGACTATGCTATAGGAGTTGGTTTAAGGAAATGAAAAGAGAAAAGGGCCATATGTCATCTACTATGCTAGTAGGACCCTAAATAGCACTCAAATGAACTATTCCACTCCAGAAAAAGAACTCCTCGCAGTTGTTTTTACCTTGGATAATTTTAGGTCCTACCTCATTGGATCTAAAATAGTCACATTCATTGATGATTTGAACCTTGAGTATCTTCTTTCCAAGAAAGATGCTAAGCATAGACTAATGAGATGGATCCTCATGCTTCAAGAGTTTGACATTGAGATAAAAGACAAGAAAGGAGTCGAGAATGTGATAGCTGACCACTTATCTCATCTGATCTATCTGAACCTTTGGATGAGGTTCCAATTTGGGATACTTTCCTTGATAAGAAACTTTTTCATGTCTCACATTGCCCCTGGTTTGTCGATATTGCAAATTATTTAGTCACAGGAAAAATTCTTAAACATTAGAACAAGTTGGAAGGCAAATTTTTTTTTTCCATTGTCAAGCATTACTTCTAGGATGATCCATACCTGTTTAAGTACTACCCAAAACAAATAATTAGGAGATGTATACCTGACTTCGAGAAAAATAGTTTTGTCTCCTTTTGTCACTCAAAAGCATGTGGTGGACATTTTTCTTCACAAAAAACTGCTGCAAAGATTTTACAGCGTGGTTACTATTAGTCTTCATTGTTTAAAGGCACACATTTATTTTGTAAAGCTTGTGAGCACTGTCAGAAATTAGGAGGAATAACCTATAGGAATATGATGCATCTGAACCCTATCCTTGTGATTGGAGTTTTTGACTATTGGGGCATCAATTTCATGGGGCCATTTCCAATTTCTTTTGGATAAATTTATATCTTATTGGCTATAGACAATGTTTCTAAGTGGATTGAGGCTATCCCATGTAGGCATAACGATCATAAAATTTTTGTTCAATTGTTAAAAGAAAATATTTTCTCTAGATTTGGAACCCCCTTGAGCCATTATAAGTGATAACGGTATCCATTTTTGCAACAAGGCATTTGATGCACTCATGAAAAAGTACAATATTACTCACAAAGTTGTAACACTATATTATACACAAACAAGTGGACAAGTAGAAGTATCTAATCAGGCTATAAAATAAATTCTTCAAAAGACTGTTAATCTGAATCATAAGGATTGGTCTCTTAGACTAACCAATGAGCTCTGGGCTTATAGGACTGCACATCAATCCTCGATTGGCATGTCTCCCTATTGTATTGTATATGGTAAGACTTGTCATTTGCTTGTGGAATTAGAACATAGAGCCTACTGAGCAATAAAGACTTTTAATTTCAACATGAATAAAGCAGGCTCACATAGAAAACTCCAACTCAATGAGTTGACGGAGATCAAGAAAGAAGCTTATGAGACTAATAAGAAAAGATAAAAGTTTTTTATAATAAAAACATATTGAGAAAATCTTTTACTCCAAACCAGAAGGTTCTACTTTACAATTCTAAGCTTCACCTATTTTCAGGTAAGCATAGATCCTAGTGGAGCAGTCTGTATACAATTAAATAAGTTTTTCCATATGGGACAGTCAAGATTGATGATGCAAGGACTAGAAATTCTTTTAAAGTGAATGGTCAATGATTAAATCCTTTCCTAGAATATGAAAATCCAGATGTTGAGTCCACAACTTTGGAGGATCCTGTTTATCAAGATTTAGTGGATCTTATCTCTTTGTACCATATTGTATGGTTTTCTTGTTTTTTGCATCACCCATATTCATTTTAAGTCCTAATTTTTAAACATTGAGGACAATGTTTCTTTCAAGTTGAGGGTGTTGAATTCTAGCAAAATCTAGTTTTTATCTTTTCTCTTAATTTAAAAGAAATAGTTGAAAATTTTAAGTCAAATTCTAGCACTATGATTAGGATTAGAATTTTCTGATGACTTAGGCCTATTAATAAAATTTAAAATAATTAATTCATCATTCTACTTATTTTCTAAAGTATTCTATGAAAGCTAAATCTCAAATCCGTATACAAATAGTTGCATATACATATTCTAAATTGATAAATAGTTATAACTTAGAGATCATGAAGAAATTTAGTGAAGACCTATAATCTAAGTGAGTCTTTAGAACCATTCATTCTTTTTGAGAGGTTATAAATGTGTTCCTAATTTCTTCAGCATCCTTAAAGTGAATTAAATCCCTTTAATTTTTATATTTGGCTAATTACCTGAATTATTAGAATACTACCTTCAACTTCTAAAATTTCATTAAATCTAATAGATTATAGGAAACCTAGAAAAGGATTTAGGCTATTTTTTTGTTAACCTAGAGCCATAAAGCCTAGCCAAGAGTATTTTTACCACTAGTTAGCCAATTTGAACTTTTATATAAGTCTTTTCTTTTCTTACCCAAATTAACCTTTACCCATATTAAGTAAGTACAATATATCCATTACCTATTTTCTTCAAAATATAAGTTAGAGATGAATGAAAATATACCTTGTAATTGTAATCAAAGTAGAAAAGTGAATACTAAGAAAAGAAATATTCTTTCAAAGAGATTCAAAAGTGAAAAAAAAAATGAATGAAGAATTTATAAAAATGGAAAAAGAAATATTCATTTCAAGCAAACAAAAGTAAAGAAGAATTGTCAACTTTAGAAGACGTCTATTTATTTTTGAAGAAATTTTGAATATCCTTTATACCCCTTCTTTCGTACCCTATCCTAAGCCTTCATTTAGTCCCAGTTAATGACCTAGTGATTTTGGGATGAATATAGTCTTGATGAGGATTTGAAAATATAGGAATTAGAGAGTAATATTTCTAAAAGTTCAAAGGTAATGGCATCTTATTCTTTCTATAGGGATCAAAAGCACATTCCTTAGTAACTCTCATTCCTTTATGAGTACATGTGAGGTAAATTTGTTTTTTTTGCTCACATAGTTCAGAGAGATATGATTTGAACTTTATGTAAGAGATTTTATTTCTAGGTGTATGTCATTAAGGATTTAGGTAAAAACATGTTTCAAATGGAGTTTGAAAGTTGTAGTCTATTTATAGATAAAGATTATTTTATATGTAAACTGTACACACACACACACACTATGAGATCATAAGCTAAATTGGGATGTTTTTAGCATATGGGTAGAGTTATGAATTTTCCATTCGTATGCTAAAGTCCATAGAATTATTTGAGACAAAGTGGAAATTGGCTTAGAAATAATTTTTTGAAATTTTTTGGGTATATTCACTACAAACCCTCACAAGGCCTAACTTGTCCACTAGGGGGTAACCTAGGGGTTTAAGGGCTTGTTGCATGTGCTAAATGCAATCGTGAGTACCTACAAAAATGGAAATTGCATCACTTCCAATAAATTGGTTTTTCACAAGTTTTGCTAGGGACTAGCAAAATTCTAGTTCGGATGTGTGTTAAGTGATCAAATTTAGCTAAAATAACCCTCTATTAGTATTTGACTATATCAGATAGTTTATCAATTTGAAAGTTTTAGATTATTTTATCTTTAATTGATCATCCAATAGTTGATTTGAAAATTTAACAATTGGATGATCATTAGAGCTATTCAGATGAATGATATAGATGAGTCTAATTTTGTCTTTTGTTTTGTAAATCAATCAAAATCAACTTGGACAGTTTAGATCAACCTGATAGGCATTAGACTTTGAAAAGATTTGCTAGGTCCCACTTTACATGTAGAGGTTGCATAGCATTAGAACCATGCTACCAACACAAGGCTCACACCATTTTGATGGGTCCTACTTTACATGGAGGAAGAACCATTTTTCTTCCTCTTTAGGGAGAGAGGTGAAAGGATTATTCCTCTCCGCCCTCTTCTATTCACCCCTCTTTCCCTTTGTTTGTTTCTCTTTTACATCTCATCTTCCCCTCTAGTTTCTCTCAATCCACTTCCTAATGCCTCCCTTTCTTCTACCTCTCTCAGCCTAAAATCTCTCTCCACCATATCTATCTGCACCACACCTCGGACAGCCACTCTTTCCTTGTCACTCTTCTTCACTCTCTCTCTCTCTCTTGTACCCATACTGCTATCTCCCCCATCTCTTTCGTCAGACCTCCCCTCTGTCTATCTCTATGCATTAGCACCACACAATCCCCTCACTTCATCTTTCTCTTTCCCTTAATTCCCTAAGTCACCAGTTGAAGCTTCCTCATCCTGTCATCCTCTCTTCATAACAACCCATTCCATCGTCTTGTCTCTATTTCCCTGTCCCTTTGTTTTGTCTGAGGCCCAAAGAGAGGCACCATTGTGGAAAGCCACCCTGATCACCCTTTCCTTTGTCAATCTCTGCTTACCAGCACTGCCCAGACCTTTGCTCTTTCTCTCTATTTGTCCAAAGGCAACTCCCATCTCTCTTTCCTCTTCATGAAGAGAGGTGGAAGGAGTGTTCCTCTCCAGCTTCTTTCTTTTTGCTTTCTCTTGTTCTCCCTCTTTACTCCTCTTTTTTTCTTCCTCTACTATGCACCTCATCTATGCCCATTTCCACTATTTCCTATTAACACAGACCTAGACCCAGCTCCCCCTCTATCTCTTGTCTCTCATCTCCCCATCTCTCTCCCCCATTCCCACTCACTCTCTTTGCCCCAACTCTCTCTCTCTCTCTCTCTCTCTCTCTCTCTCTCTCTCTCTCTCTCTCTCTCTCTCTCTCTCTCTCTCTCTCTCTCTCTCTCTCTCTCCAGTCTTTCTCTATCCATATATCCCCCTCTCTCACTATCGTTCTTAGCCCACTTTTCACCCTTCATCTATCCACCATAGAATGGCAACAGGAAGAGAGGTGTAGATAACCATAGGGAAAGAATCATAGCACTTTCACCTGGCATCACTACTCTCCCATCTCTTTCACCCAGCTCTCTCTTTCCTTGTCTTTTTTCATCTCTCTAGCATTTCTCTACTTCATCTGCACCACCTGGCAAGAACCCTTCTCTCTATATCCTCTGCTCACTATCTTATATGCACAATCCCAAGTTGACGACCCGTTAGCCTACTCCTCTATTCCCTATCACAGCCCAAATCTCCATGCCATCTCTCTCCCTTGTTCTCCCTCATCTATCCCACTGTCTGCCTTTGTCTAAGTGACATGAACCAATCTACCTCTTCTACCACACTCTCCTTCTCTACTATTTCTTTGCCTTATTCATTCCCATACCCATTTCTCTCCAATCATTGTCATCATTCCTTACTTCCTAGTTTCTTACTATTTCTGTTCTTTTCTATAGGTCTGTTAATGATTTTTTTTTGGTTCCCTATTTTCATTCTCTGTTAAACACCACAACCTGAACCAAGCTTCTCTTCTTCTCCTCAAGCCAGTCGTCCACCTCTACTTCTTGATCTCTTTTTCCTCTTAACAAAGGGAGGTAGAAGGACAATTCCTCTCCTGCCTCTCCTGTTCCCACTCACCTCTCTTTCCTCCCTCTATCTCTGATTTCACCAGCCCCAACTTCTCACTAAACTGTCCAACTCCTTGCTATGCTCCAAGATCTCTCCTTCATTCCCTCACTTTTTAAAGCTGAAAAATTCTGTAATTTGCATCATTCAAATCGATGTAAAGTTTTGTTATACTATTGGTATATTTCTGTAATGTTATTTCTTTTAATTTTTGGATATCTAAGTTCTATGACCTTTCAAGTTGGGTCCTTGTGGAATCAACCCTTACTTGCACTAGCTATACTATATCAACCCATGCACTTGCAAAAAACATCAACAAGGATGTAGATAGAGATCGGAGCAGCGAGGGAAAAGATGGATGGTGCACCTAGAGGTGGGTGTTGGGCAATGATAAGAGAGGGAAGGAGCTAGTGATAGAGGGAGAGGAAGAGAGGGAAGGAGGAGGGCTGTGGTATAACTAGTGTAGGGAGAAAGGTACCGAGTGGTGAAGATCATGCGAAATGATCCTTGGAAAGTACGCTATGTAGATTTTCTATAGTGAAATCGAGAGAGCAAGCAGCTAGGTGCAGTGAAGGAAATAGAGAGAGTTGGAGCAGGAGAGAAAGAGAGGGAGAGTAAGAATGAAGAGAGAGATAAGGAAAAGAGAGTGGGGTGCGAGAGAAGGGGGATACAGAGAGTAATAGGGGAAGTTAGAATGAAGGGGGATGAGATGGCGAGGGGGGGAGGTGTGGCCAACATCCCCTCTACAACTACCTATGACTACAATCCAGACTGTGAAGATCCCCTTGTAGAGAGGCCTCCTCTTTTATTTCATAAGAACCCCAGGTTGCTTCTTTTGATCTCGTACTTAACTCATCCTTCTAATTTTTTTTTTCACCCCCACATTCCCTCTTTTTATGTTAGGCAATGCCTAGCCTAAGCCTTCCTCTTTTGGGTGTTCTTTTCCTGGGTTTCGTATTCCCTCTTGCCTTGTGAGTGAACTGATTCATGGATTTGATCATTCAATGCCCTTTAGGGTGATCTACACCATCAAAGTTTGATTTGAGCTATCCATGCCACAATATGGTTGATCTGTAAAACAAAGGACCAAGATGGAGTCATCTAAACTGTACACTATACCTTTGATTACCTCTCGTGATCATCTAATCATTAAATTTTACAAATCAATGGTTGGTGATCAATTGAAGATAAAATTCATATTTTAACAAAAAATTTCAAAATTGATATGTTAGATGATCTAATTAAATGCTAAACTAGGGGTATTTGGACCAAAATTAAAAACTTAATAGGCGTGTGTTAATTGTTCAATTTTAGTCAAAATAACCCTAATTTAGCATTTAATTAGATAATCTAATCGATCAATTTAGAATTTTTAGATTAAAATAAATTTTAGTTCCAATCAACGATCGAATTGTTGATTTGTAAAATTTGATGACTAGATGATCATCAGGAGCTAATCAGATGATTAAAGTAAGGTTGAGATAAATCTAATTGAGTTTTTAGTGTTGTAGATCAATCTTAATGAACTTAAATAGTTCCAACTGACCTACTCGATACCAGATATTCATCAAGGAACAAAAGGCCAACTGGGTCCCACAATACAAGATCAAGATGCCTATGGAAATAAGAAAGAAATCCTATAGATATTTCTAATGACTTATGGGAGGGAAGATTGAAGACTTGGATATTTGCTCTCGAAGAAGAAGAAGAGGAAAACTTGAAAGAGGAAGATGAAGAAAATCTTCAAAGGAAATAAGAACCATAAATTGCAATGCCAGAAAAACTTAAGAGGAATCTTGCAACAAGGAAAGAAACTAAATTTAGAAATCTTGGTATGCTTAAAACCAAAGGAGGAAGAGGAGACACAACACACCAGAGCAGATTTGTAGGAAGCTATGGAGCTAGCAAAGAAACCTGTAGAACATCTTCTTTCCCACCACCACATATCTATAGGAAAGGGGAGCCTTCACCATAGGGATTCTCTACTGTAGAAACTATTCTTCACCAAAGCAAGGAGAAGGTTGAAGCAATTCTTCTCCACCATCGCTTCCCACTTCTTGCATCAGTCTCCTAGCTTTCTAGCACTCGTTCCATCGTTCCCAGTCTCTATTTGCTCTCCATGTTTCTCCCTTGTTTCTCTTCATGCTTCTCCCTATTTTCCCATGTAGTTCTCTTCCACACAGTTCTCTTATTTTACTTCATTTTTTTTTCTTCCAAATTTCTTTTCTTTTAAAGGCTTTGATTGTTTAGTTTAATTTGTTGACTTTTTTGAAGCTAAAAAACTCTATAATTTGCATCATTCAAATAGATCTAAAGTTTTGTTATACTATTGGTTTATTTCTATAATGTTATTTCTTTTAATTTTTGCTTATATAAGTTCTATGTAAACTTCAACTTTTCTAGTTGGGTCCCCGTGGAATCAACTACTACAATAGTCTATGCACTTGTAGAAAACATCAACAAGGATGTAGACAGAGATCGGAGCAGAGAGGGAAATATTGGATTGTGCACCTAGAGGTGCATGTTGGGCAATGATAAGAGAGGGAAGAAGCAGTGACAGAGTGAGAGGGAGAGAGGAAAGTAGGAGGGCTGTGGTGTAACTGGTGTAAGGAGAAAGGTACCGAGTGGTGAAGATTGTGTGGAATGATCCTTGGAAAGTACACTATGTAGATTTCCTATAGTGAAACCAAGAGAGCTAGCAGTTGGGTGCAATGAAGGAAATAGAGAGGGTAGGAGTAGGATAGAAAGAGAGGGAGAGTAAGAAGGAAGTGAGAGAGAGATAAGGAAAAGAGAGTGGGGTGCGAGAGAAGGGGGATACAGAGAGTAAGAGGGGAAGTTAGAGTGAAGGGGGATGAGATGGTGAGGGGGGGAACAACCCCTATGCAACTACCTATGACTGCAATCTAGTCTGTGAAGATCCCCTTGTTGAGAGGCCTCCTCTTTTATTTCATAAGATCCCTAGGTTCCTTCTTTTGATCTCTTACCTAGCTCATCCTTCTAAATTTTCTTTTCCCCCACCCTTTCCCTCTTTTTATGTTAGGCAATACCTAGCCTAAGCCTTCCTCTTTTGGGTGTTCTCTTCCTAGGTTTCGTATTCCCTCTTGCCTTCTGAGTGGTCTAATTCATTGATTTGATCATTTAATGCCCTTTAGGGTGATCTGCACCATTCAATTTCGATTTGAGCAGTCCAAGCCACAATATGGTTGGGTTGCAAAACAAAAGACCAAATTAGAGTCATCTAAACCATACACTATACCTCTGAGTAGCTCTGGTGATCATCTAACCATTAAATTTTACAAATCAATGGTTGGTGATCAATTGAAGATAAAATTCATATTTTATCAAAAAATTACAGAATTGATCTGTTAGATGATCTAATTAAAAGGTAAAGTAGGGGTATTTTGACAAAAATTAAGCACTTAACAGGTGTGTGTTAAGTGCTCAATTTTAGTCAAAATACCCCTAATTTAACATTTAATTAGATAATCCAATTGATCAATTTTGAATTTTTAGATTAAAATGAATTTTAGATCCAATAAACCATCCAATTGTTGATTTGTAATATTTGATGACTAGACAATCATCAGGAGCGAATCAGATGATTAAAGTAAGGTTGAGATAAATCTAATTGAGTTTTGTGTGTTGGAGATCAAAGTGAATGAACTTAAATGGTTCCAACTAACTTGCTTGATACCGGATATTCATCAAGGAACAGAAGGCCACGTGGGTCCCACAATACAAGATCAGGATGCCTAAGGAAATAAGAAAGATATCCTACAGATATTTTGCATGACTTATGGGTGGGAAGATTGAAGACTTGGATATTTGTTTTCTCAGAAGAAGAAGAGGAAACCATGAAAGAGGAAAGTGAAGAAAATCTTCAAAGGAAATAAGAACCATAAATTGAAATGCTTGAAAAACTTAAGAGGAATCCTAAAACGAGGAAAGAAAATAAATTTAGAAATCTAAGTATGCTTAAAACCAAAGGTGGAAGAGGAGACACGACACACCGCAATAGATTTGTAGGAAGCTGCAGAGCTAGCAGAGAAACCTGTAGAACATCTTCTTTCTCACCACCACATATCTATAGGAAAGGGGAGCCTTCACCATAGGGCTTCTCCAATATAGAAACTATTCTTCACCAAAGCAAGGAGAAGATGAAGCAATTCTTCTCCACCATCGTTGCCCACTTCATCCATCAGTTTTCCTAGCTATCTAGCACTCGTTCCATCATTCCCAATCTCTATTCGCTCTCCATGCTTCTCTCTTGTTTCTCTTAGTGCTTCTCCTTGTTTTCCAATGTAGTTCTCGTCCTCATAGCTATCTTATTTTACTTCTTTTTTATTCTTTTATCAAATTTCATTTCTTTTTAAGGCTTTGATTATTTAGTTCAATTTGCTAACTTTTTAAAGCTAAAAAATTCTGTAATTTGCATCATTCAAATAGATCTAAAGTTTCCTTCTACTATTGGTTTATTTTAATAATGCTATTTCTTTTAATTTTTGGATATCTAAGTTCTGTGTAAACTTCAACTTTTCAAGTTGGGTCCTCGTGGAATCAACTAGTACTTGCACTAGCTATACTACAGCAACCCATGCACTTGGAAAAGACATCAACAAGGATGCAAATAGAGATTAGAGGAGGGAGGGAAATGCTGGATGGTGCAACTAGAAGTGTGTGTTGGGCAATGATAAAGGAGGGAAGGAGCTAGTGACAGAGTGAGAAGGAGAGAGGGAAGAAGGAGGGCGGTGGTGTAACTGGTGTAGGAAGAAAGGTACTGAGTGGTGAAGATCATGTAGAATGATCCTTGGAAAGCACACTGTGCAAATTTTCTATAGTGAAACCGAGAGAGCTAGTAATTGGGTGTGGTGAAGAAAATAGAGAGCATAGGAGTAGGAGTGAAATAGAGGATGAGTAAGAAGGAAGTGAGGGAGAGAAGGAAAAGAGAGTGGGGTGTGAGAGAAGGGGTATACAGAGAGTAAGAGGGGAAGTGAGAGTGAAGGGGGATGAGAAAGTGACAGTGAAGATACCCTTGTTGAGTGGCCTCCTCTTTTATTTCATAAGATATCAAGGTTTCTTCTTTTGATCTGTTACCTAACTCATCCTTCTAATTTTGTCTTTTCCCCCACTTTCCATCCTTTCACGTTAGGCAATGTCTAGCCTAAGCATTCCTCTTATGGGCGTTCTATTCCTAGGTTTCATATTCCCTCTTGCCTTCTGAGTGATCTAATTCATTGATTTGATCATTCAATGCCCTTTAGGGTGATCTGCACCATTCAATTTTGATTTGAGCTATCCAAGCCATAATATGGTTGATCTACAAAACAAAAGACCAAATTAGTCATCTAAACCATACACTATACCTCTGATTAGCTCTGGTGATAATCTAACCATTAAATTTTACAAAACAATGGTTGGTGATCAATTGAAGATAAAATTCATATTTTATCAAAAAATTGTAAAATTGATCTGTTATATGCTCTAATTAAATGCTAAACTAGGGGTATTTTGACAAAAATTAAATACTTAACAGGTGTGTGTTAAGTGTTCAATTTTAGTCAAAATACCACTAATTTAGCATTTAATTAAATAATCCAATCAATCATTTTTGAATTTTATATTAAAATGAATTTTGGCTCTGATCAACCATCCAATTGTTGATTTGTAAAATTTGATGACTAGATGATAATCAGGAGCTAATCAGATGATTAAAGTAAGGCTGAGATAAATCTAATTGTGTTTTGTGTGTTGCAGATCAATGTGAATGAACTTATATGGTTCCAACTAACTTGCTCAATACTAGATATTCATCAAGGAACAAAAGGCCACATGGTTCCCACAATACAAGATCAAGATGCCTAAGGAAATAAGAAAGAAATCCTATAGATATTTTGCATGACTTATGGGAGGGAAGATTGAAGACTTGGATATTTACATTGTAAGAAGAAGTAGAGGAAAACATGAAGGAGGAAGGTGAAGAAAATCTTCAAAGGAAATAAGAACCATAAATTGAAATGCCTGAAAAACTTAAGAGGAATCTTGAAACAGGGAAAGAAACTAAATTTAGAAATCTAAGTATGCTTAAAACCAAAGGAGGAAGAGGAGACATGACACACTGGAATAGATTTGTAGGAAGCTGTGGAGCTACCAAAGAAACCTATAGAACATCTTCTTTCTCACCACCACATATCTATAGGAAAGGGGAGCCTTCACCATAGGGCTGCTCTACTATAGAAATTGTTCTTTACCAAAGCAAGGAGAAGATTGAAGCAATTCTTCTCCACCATTGCACCCCACTTCTTCCTTCAGTTTTCCCAGCTTTCTTGCACTCGTTCCATTGTTCCCAATCTCTATTCGCTATCCATGTTTCTCCCTTGTTTCTCTTCGTGCTTCTCCCTCTTTTCCAATGTAGTTTTCTTCCACATAGTTATCCTATTTTACTTCATTTTATTTTATTTTTTTTCCAAATCTCTTTTCTTTTAAAGGCTTTGATGGTTTAGTTTAATTTGCTGAATTTTTGAAGCAGAAAAATTCTATAATTCACATCATTCAAATAGATCTAAAGTTTTGTTATATTGTTGGTTTATTTCTATAATGTTGTTTCTTTTAATTTTTGGATATCTAAGTTATATGTAAACTTCAACTTTTCTATTTGGGTCCCTTTGGAATCAACCCGTACTTGGACTAGCTATACTACAACAACCCATGCACTTGCAGAAAACATCAGCAAGGATGTTGACAGAGATCAGAGCAGAGAGGGAAATGCTAGATAGTCCACCTAGAGGTGCGTGTTGGGAAATGATAAGAGAGGGAAGGATCTTGTGATAGAGTGAGAGGGAGAGAGGGAAGAAGGAGGGATGTGGTGTAACTGGTGTAAGGAGAAAGGTACCGACTGGTGTAGATCATGCAGAACAATCCTTGGAAAGTTTACTCTGCAGATTTTCTATAGTGAAACCGAGAGAGCTATCAGTTGTGTGCAGTGAAGGAAATAGGGAGGGTAGGAGTAGGAGAGAAAGAGAGGGAGACTAAGAAGAAAGTGAGAGAGAGATATGGAAAAGAGAGTGGGGTGGGAGAGAAGGGGGATGCAGGGAGTAAGATGGGAAGTGAGAGTGAAGGGGGATGGGATGGTGAGGGGGGGAGGTGCAGCCTCCAACCCCTCTGCAACTACCTTTGACTACAATCTAGTCTGTGAAGATCCCCTTGTTGAGAGGCATCCTCTTTTATTTCATAAGATCCCCAAGTTTCTTCATTTGATCTCTTACCTAACACATCCTTCTAATTTTGTTCCCCCACCTCCCACTCTCTCTCTTTTTATGTTAGGCAATTCCTAGCCTAATCCTTCCTCCTTTGGGTGTTCTTATAATGCATTGAGCAATTTATGCTATTTTTGCATCCATTTAACAAAAATGAATTGGACATTCTATAGGAAATGAACTGTGTTAAATGTTCTACTTTATTTAAAATATTAAATGAATGAATTTGTAAGAAAAATTGGTACCATTAGATTCTACTCAAAAGATGGAATCCAACACCTCAAAGAACGCCAAAAACAGAGTTCGTATGAAGACGTTATGGCCGTTTAAAGATTAGGGGCAATTTTGTAATTTATCTTTAAAAAACGAAAAAGATGAAAAACGCAGGGGGCCATTTTGATAACGGCACCCCTTGTCTTCTTCCTCCTCCCGATTTCTCCAGAAAGCCCTCTCTCCTGATTTTTCTAGAAACACTAGGGGAAATGGCAGCACCGCCTTTCACCTTCTATAAAAAACCCCTCTCCCTCTTCCTTCGATCATCTCCTTTCCTCCTCTTTCAATCGTTTCATGCTAGGGTTCCGACAATGTTTTCATCGGAAAACCCCTCCCCAGGCTTCCCTGCAATTTTCGGCACCGGCCCAGGTCTTCCCTCTGAGCTGGCCAGTCTCCTTTTCCTTCCTCTTCTCTTTCTCCTTCTTCCCTACAGCGTCATGCTGCATTTACGGACAACAGGAGTTTTCGGTAGACGTAGAGGGAAATGCACCACCGGAAGAAGGGCACCGTGTTGGGGCTGCCCAGGTAAGTTTTCTCCTCCTCTCTCTCCCTTTTCCTTCCTTCAAACTGGATCCATGGCAGATCTAGTCATTTTTCCCGCCTGAAGATGCCGGACTCGTGATGGGTTTGATAAACCATCGAAGAAGATGACCCAGGGACACCAGGTGTAGCGCACTCCTTAGGGCGGTCTTCTCGCGTGCGGGCATAGTCCCAGGTTTGATCAGGACGCAGGTGTGTCCCGGGAGCGGTGACGCAGGGCCCGTTTTGGGCCTTCTATGTATTCTTAACAGTAAAATGCCCATAACTTGAGTTCTAGGACTCCGATTGTCATGCCATATGCAATGCAAGTAAATCCTCAAACCATAGGGTCCAACTATGCCCACGACCTCACCGCCGTGTGGTCCCCGGGTACCTAGGGACACAGGGTCATATACCTCCATGGGGCATATGACACTTCGACCCAGTGCCGTGATAGTGGTAGCCCCCTGTACCACATGCAGTCGAAGCAGGGACATGCCCTTTTTGGGCGTGGTACCTATCCACCTAGTAGTGGTAGAGGCTGGAGGCTAACCCAAACCTCTCGGCATAGCGCCCACGAGCTTACCAACCCAAAACATATAAGATCAAACAAGAAAAAACCTCCTTTTCAAAACCTGTTCTCTTTGGGTCCCTCACAACTGCCTACCCAGTGTCTTTTGAGCACTCCAGCATCTTTTGGTAACCCTATAGGACATGCAATTTTTCAAGAACTTAATGCTAACAAATCATGCAATATATGCAATTATTTGCAAAACATGTCTATGCATGCTGAATTTCATTTATATGCTAAACAAGCCATAAAACAAGTCATGCTAAACAAGTCATATAATTTATACTTAAAACATGCATTCAAAACAATCATGGCTCTTTTTAAAAGTCTAGTAGCGATAGAGCAGTTACCTCAAAGTCTCCTGGAGTCACGTCCTTTATCACTCAACCTGTTCCTGGGTCTCATTTATAAACTCCTGGGTATGAATGGATACAAGGAGTCCTTATCAATTTCAATCAATTTAGACATTAGATCGCTAGCTCTGCCCTTTTAGGGTTTATGGTCCTTGCCTAATTCATTGTCAGGCTGGATCCTATGATGAGGATCTATTATTCCATGGCTAACTCTGTAAATTGTCCTCTAATCCTAACTTTAAAGTCTCATTGGGTCCGCATGTCCCAGTTCCCAGGACACTCGTGCATCCTGGTTGAACCATGACCGCCTCACGTGCGCTCGCGCTCAAAGGCCATGCCAGGGACCGCGTTTTGCACGCGCACATGCATACTCAAGTGACGCGCTATAACACGCATCATCGCATAGACGTACCTTTGGTGTAGTATGGTGCGTCTCAGCTCCCAGGGCACCCCGTGCATCTTGGTCGAGCCAGGACTCATGCCCCATGTCGCGCGGGCACCTGAAGGCTACACTTGGGACAGTGTACGCACTGTCGTACATGCATGCCCAAGTAGCGCTACAGCATGCGTCCCAGTCAACGTCTTGGTGCCCAAGACGCCCCGTGCATCCTGGATGAGTCAAAAGCCTGCCGCACACTTGCGTGCGCGCGATGCTAGCCCCCAGGGGATGCATCACTTGTGTGCATCATGGGGTACGTCCCGTGACAACTAGTTTGGACGGGTTTCAGAGGAAACCCATCTTCTCTGGTTTCCACAGCATCTCCCCAGCCCGAAAACACCCAGATCCATCATGGATCTGGGCAGGGAAGAAGAAAAAATAAATAGGAAGGGGTGGGGGGCTTACCTGGGTGGTCTGGGAGAGTACCCATAGCCAATGGGTGCGCCTATTCTTCACCCTGAAGGTCCTGCTCGCCGGAAATCGTGAAGAGGAAAAGCCCACCATTCTGGTGCGTCTAGAGGAAAAAAAGGGGAAAAGAAGAGAGGGGAATGGGTAACTGGCAATGGCCGGCCTGACTCGGGCTTGGCCGTTGCCGAAAAACTTAGGAAAACTGGGTTTAAGACGGGTTTCCGGTTTTTGCTGGAAACCCCAGTCTCAACATGCCGAAAAATCGTGTTTTTGTGAGGGGGGAGATGGGGCTTTTATAGGGGGAAGAAGGCGGTGCCCCTCAATGGTGGTGGCAGATCTCTCTGGAGAAATCGGGAGATGAGGGTTTCTGAGGAGGAAGACGACAGGGGGTGCCATTATCAAAACGGCCCCCTACGTTTTTCATCTTTTTCGTTTTTTGTTTAAATTCCAAAACTGCCCCTGATCTTTAAATGGTCGTAACTTCTTCATACGAACTTCGTTTTGGGTGATTTTTGAGGCGTTGGATTCCATTTTTCGAGTAGAATTTAATGGTACTTCCTCACAAATTATTTTGTTTACTATTTTAAATAAGGTGAAACATTAACACAATTCATGTCTTATAAGATGTCCAATTTTTGTTAAAAATTGTGTAAATTGCTCGGGCGTTACATTATTACCCCCTTAAAAGAATTTCTTCCTCGAAATTCCATAAATTATCATCTTCAAGGTATTTTGTCTTTTGGATAACTTCTTGGTGAATGCATTCCCCCTTAGGAATCAAATCTAGGCTTAGCCTCAATTTATCTTTTCTATTGTTCCTTCTACAAGGCCTTACCTATAAGGGCCGCTTTTATTGCGTACTCTGATGGATACTCCCATACGTGCCAGTTTAACAATACCGGTTCTAGCTATAATTCATCTATCTCAAAATCCTTAGATGCCTATACTTTTCTCATCATGTACAAGATAGTCTCCTCATAGGATCATGCTTCTTTATTCATGTATAAATTACTCCATACTTCTTTGAGATCATATGATCTTATTTCTCCTATTTTATTTTGAATATCATAGAAAAATCCTTTTTCTTTTTGTCTTTCATCTAGTGATCTCTTCATCATCCACATCTCCTTTTAATGGTCATTAGTAAGAGTCCAAAAAATTACCTTCTTTCTATTGTGTCTAACTTTGCTTCTTATCTTTTATATTTGTCCCCCAAGATACTTCAGTAACTAACATGGTATCATGTGCTCTATAGCCAAACCCCTTGATTAACTTCGAATTTCAACTGCCTGTTATCTTCCATATGTGACTTTATTCCTCGACCAAAGTTACATTCAAAATAAAATCATGAAAGCCAATTAGTAGCATCTTCCATCGAGGACCTTATCATATACTGAAAGTAAAATGTCCTAACTCTATATCCAGTTTCATAATTATTGAATTCATTAAACGCTTTTCTCCGTGAAGATTTTATCCAAACTTATGTCAAATGTTAATGGTCGATTCATCATCATGGGTCAAATGTTCTCGTCCAGAGGCATATCTCACTATTCACATCAATTTGTCATTAGCATTTTCAATAATGTTCCCATTTATGCAAAGCAAAAAGTCTCTTATTCATAACCGAGTACCCTTACTAGGTCATGGTTGAATCCTTTGTCATCATCCTCTTTGTCTTTTCTTTGCTTGATGGTTTTCTTCGTAACCGTTCAGTCCAAAAGTTCTATACTCAATCCGGTAGGGTTAGTCCTTAGGAAATTCCTTCAATTGATTTTTCGTACTTGGTATATGCACATAACAACTAACTTTTTGTAACATCACATCTCACCTTATATTGTGCTGGCCACCTCAACTTTTCTCCTTCCATTCCCTATATCAATATATTGTGCAATATTTTATCAAGGTTTTATCGTCAACCATGCAATCTGTATTGTCTGGAGGTATCCTCATAAGTAGTGATTTTCTCAATTCCTCAAACTTTATTTTTCAAGTGCCTCCTTATTTTATCTTTCAAGTGCCTTCTCATACTTAGCTTATAATAGCAATAATTCTCCTTCAATAGCGATTATATCAAATTGTACTAAAGTTGTTAACTCAACAAGTTTAACAACACTTAGGTAAGCATAAAACAATTTCTTAGACACAGAAAGACTTTATTTGATTACCAATTGATCTCTTTCCAGATATATCTATGTCATAAGCTCAAGGGCCTCTAAAGTGATCAATACTTATCTACCTTTCTTTTCAATTCAAGTCAGCATCATCTTTCAGACCCACAGTGATTTCTATGGTTTGTCATGGTATTTATTTAGGTTTGGAAAAATCTGTTTCAATGGTGGAGATCGCTCCTTATTTTTGCTTCTGTCTCAGTTGTTACTGTATTTATTGTACTTGTAGCTCCTCCATGATGTGGCCTAATCAACTCCACGATGTGGCCTAATCAATTGACCTCATACCCTCTTAGTCTAACAAGTAACTTCTTTTAGGTAAAACTCATGTCCAAATACTTATAATATCCTTCTGAGTATATAACTTCGACTACTAACTCATAGATACTAACATACTTGACTAATTAGGGTGGGATACCTTTGTTTAGTCAACGGTACTCTAAAGGTTATGACTAAATAATGGTCTTAAGATATTTGGTCTTCCAATTTATGATAGCAAGACCTTCATTTGATCCTTGATGGTAGATAGATGGACAAGTCACTGTCCTGTCTTAATTCTTTTTTCAATATATTTTATTGGCAAGGTGGGATATCACCAAATTTTCCTTTTTATGGATTATATCCATTGGTGTTCCCCATAAGCTAATGGATCTGATAAGAATCTAATTGTAATAATTGATATCAAACCATTTGTAGCATTTAATTTCTAGTTGGTTACTATTCCTCTTCGAAAATTTCTTGTCCCATAATCTCCTGAAATTCGATACTCTACTCAAAGTCTTAAACCCCATATGCTTTCTCTCTATTATATGCATTTACAATAAGATGACCAACTCATCTATCATCATTCCTTTGAAGTTGATTGGTTTATCTTCCCACTCGATGAAAGATTTGTATGTATCTTCATAGAGTCATGATCTTCTTCTTTTGAATATTCAATATTCATTGAATACTAGTAGTTACATCTTTATCTCTTTCTCTCTTTTCTTCAAATTCCTCATTTTTGTCTACCTAGATCAATGTCTTTTGTTGCATATAATCAATATTACATCTACTCCTTTACTTAATAGATATGATAAACTGAATGCTTCTCAGAAATTCTAAACTGTCTTGAAATCCTCAATCGCCTATAGCCTCAATGAAATTCATACAATGTCTTAATAATGGCATTGACGTTTTGATCATGCTATACTTTTCTTACAAGTTCATGTTAGGATCAATCTATTATCAACCTTAGTATTATCATCAAAATCTTTTGATAACTCGGTCGAATTCATTTCCCTATCATATTAGTGTTATGTTTCTCTTAATCACATAATATGTCACTTGTATACATCTTCTGATTTGCTCCATAATACTCAGGTAGTTATTATTCAATATCGCTTCACTCTTCATGAGATTCCAATGAAGGTATCAAAATTGAGCCAAGTCTTTCAGGATCCATACCTTTGTGATCTGGTATGAGTCACAGTCATCTCCTAATATCATCTTACAATCTCATCCCTCTTAGATTGTCATCAAAATTCTTCTCAAAGTCTATCTTTTACATCCCCTATCATACTCATATCATATCCTTGTGATAGTGTACTCATATTCTGATATTCTTTATGATGGTCAGATAGCTATCTAGGTTTTTCGATGTTCTCATCTTTAGTGAGATTAATCTATTACAGGTCAGAACTATCTACTAACAAGTTCACTAACATCTTCATTCCTAATTCTCATAATATGATCCATATATGAGTTTTTATATTTACACCACACAACAATCCTTAATCCTTAGGTTGTCTTAGACTAGATTTTGGATAAGGGTTGCACTATCCTTTGCCTACTTAGTTGTTAAACCAAGCTGTGTTTCACCTATTTATTTATGGTGAAATGCCTTGAGCATTAATATTGTAATCCTCAAATAGAAGTTGTCATCTCTACTACTTCTATTTATACTACATCTTCTTGATTTTTTCTATTGTCTATGACCCTTGGACATGCTGGACTAGCTATGAAAGGATAAAACCTAGGCTCTGATACCAACTGTGACGACGCAGGTTTTCCCATGCATTTTTAAATGCAATATCTAATTCCTAAGGTGGGATGCATCCCTATTTGAAAACCATTTTATAAAAACCATGCAATGCAGCAGAAAAGCTTTAGTTTTAAACTCATTTTAAAAACCCTGAGTGTCATTTGCTTTCACAACAATCAAAATAGTTTTTAAAAAACTTCAGAAATCATAAATGTTTTTCCCCAGGTCTATCCAGTCACAGCACACAGCCCAACTATAAATAAATACAAATACAAGTCCAAAGGGTAGAGAGTTTACTCACATGTATAGTTGTCTACTTTGTTTATTCACTTGCTCATAGCACTAATATCTCCTGAGGCGTCTTCTATTTGTAAGTGGAACTATCCTGAAAAATGTTAAGGATAGGGTGAGTATATACTATACTCAGTAGGAGTCTATCACTACTAGTTTTGCAATGCATGCTATGTTTAAAATCATATGCTCTTAAAAACATGTGCATGTTCGAACAATCACGTTCAATATCGATATTAAAAACCACTGTCGAATTGAAATACTGACGACTTAAAGAATAGCATAATCCAAGTTGAAAGTATCATATATCATAAACATAATGATATGCGTAAGATGCTCAACTGAATCCAACTCATGGATATCTGGTATGGTCGACCAACCTCATGTCATGCCATACGCAATGCAAGTAAATCCTCAAACCATAGGGTCCAACTATGCCCACGACCTCAGCGCCGTGTGGTCCCCGGGTACTTAGGGACACAGGGTCATATACCTCCATGGGGCATATGACAATTTGACCCAGTGCCGTGACACTAGCGGTAGCCCCCTATACCACATGCAGTCGAAGTAGGGACATGCCCTTTTTGGGCGTGGTACTCATCCACCTAGTAGTGGTAGAGGCTAGAGGCCAACTCAAACCTCTCAGCATAGCGCCCACGAGTTTACCAACCCAAATCATATACGATCAAACAAGCAAAAACCACTTTTTCAAAACCTGTCCTCTTTGGGTCCCTCACAACTACCTGGCCCTCACAACTGCCTACCCAGTGTCTTTTGGGCACTCTAGCGTCTTTTGGTAACCCTCAAGGACATGCAATTTTTCAAGAACTTAATGCTTACAAATCATGCAATATATGCAATTGTTTGCAAAACATGTCTATGCATAATGTATTTAATCATATGCATGCTGAATTTCATTTATATGCTAAACAAGCCATAAAATAAGTCATGCTAAACAAGTCATATAATTTATACTTAAAACATCCATTCAAAACAATCATGGCTCTTTTTAAAAGTCTAGTAGCGATAGACCACCTACCTCAAAGTCTCTTGGAGTCGCGTCCTTTATCACTCAACCCATCCCTGGGTCTCATTTACAAACTCCTGGGTATGAATGGATACAAGGAGTCCTTATCAATTTCAATCTATTTAGACATTAGATCGCTAGCTCTGCCCTTTTAGTGTCTATGGTCCTTGCCTAATTCATTGTCAGGCTGGATCCTATGATGTGGATCTACTATTCCATGGCTAACTCTGTAAATTGTCCTTTAATCCTAACTTTAAAGTCTCATTGGGTCCGCATGTCCCAGTTCCCAGGACACTCGTGCATCCTGGTTGAACCACGACTGCCTCACGTGCGCTCACGCTCAAAGGCCGTGCCAGGGACTGCTTTTTGCACGTGCACATACATGCTCAAGTAACGCGCTATAACGTGCATCATCGCATGGACGAACCTTTGGTGTAGTATGGCGCGTCTCAACCCCTAGGGCACCCCGTGCATCTTGGTCGAGCCAAGACCCATGCCCCTTGTTGCGCACGCACCCGAAGGCTGCACTTGGGACAGCGTACGCACTGTCGTACATGCATGCCCAAGTAGCGCTACAGCATGCGTCCCAGTCAATGTTTTGCAAATGCGTCTTCGACACAGGCGGGCCGCGTCTTGGTGCCCAGGACGCCCCGCGCATCCTGGACGAGTCAAAAGCCTGCCGCACACTTGCGTGCGCGCGATGCTGGCCCCAGGGGACGCGTCACTCATGTGCGTCACGGGGTGCGTCCCGTGACAACTAGTTTTGGACTAGTTTCAGAGGAAACCCGTCTTCTCCGGTTTCCACAGCATCTCCCTAGCCGAAAAACACCCAGATCCGGCATGGATCTCAGCAAGGAAGAAGCAAAACTAAATAGGAAGGGGTGGGGGGCTTACCTGGGTGGTCTGGGAGAGTACCCATAGCTGATGGGTGTGCCTATTCTTCACCTTGAAGCTCCTGCTCCCCGAAAATCGTGAAGAGGAAAAGCCCACCATTCCAGTGCATCTAGAGGAAGAAAAGGGGAAAAGAAGAGAGGGGAATGAGTAACTAGAAATGGCCATCCTGACTTGGGCCTGGCCATTGCCGGAAAACTCAGGAAAACTGGGTTTGAGATGGGTTTCCGATTTTTTCCGGAAACCCCAGTCTCAACATGCCGGAAAATCATGTTTTTGTGAGGAGGGAGATGGGGCTTTTATAAGGGGAAGAAGGCAGTGCCCCTCAATGGCAGTGGCGCCAATGGCGGTGGCAGATCTCTTTGGAAAAATCAGGAGATGAGGGTTTCTAGAGAGACCTGAGGAGGAAGACGACAGGGGGTGCCGTTATCAAAATGGCCCCCTGCATTTTTCGTCTTTTTCGTTTTTTTATTTAAATTCCAGAATTGCCCCTGATCTTTAAACGGCCGTAACTTCTTCATACGAACTCTGTTTTGGGTGATTTTTGAGGTGTTCGATTCCATTTTTTGAGTAGAATATAATGGTACCAAGTTTCCTCACAAATTCCTTCGTTTACTATTTTAAACAAGGTGAAACATTTAACACAGTTCATGTCCTATAAGATGTCCAATTTTTGTTAAAAATAGTGTAAATTGCTCGGGCGTTACAAAAGATGTTAGTAAACTTATTAGTAGATAGTTCTATCCTATAATAGATTGATCTCATCAAAGGTGAGAAAATTGAAGAACCCAGATGGCTATCTAACCTGTAATATGAGTATATTTTGAGAAGAGTGACAAAGAATTTGAACATAAGAGAGTCATTAGAAGATTTTGATAATAGTCTAATAGGGATAAGAATACAAGATGATACTAGGAGATAACTGTGACTCGTACTGGATCACAATGGTATGGATCTTGAAGGACTTAGAGCAATTTTGGATAACTTAATTGGAGTCTTATGAAGAGAAAAGTGCTATCTAATAATGATAACTTGAGTAGACGTATAGCATGACGAAAAGATCAATGACATTATTAATACATTGTATGAATTTTCTTGAGGCTATAGGCAATTAAGGATTTCGATGATATTAGAAAACTTCAACATTTCCAGGAAGTATTAAGTTTCTCCTGTTTGACAAGAAGATTGAGTATATGCAACCACTCAAATGGAGACATTGATTTTGACCGATTAAGAAGAAAAAAAGAGAACGAGATAGTGATGCAAATATAAGTAATGGGTGAGTAGAAAAAGGTCATGACTTTATTGAGGAAAGAATAGATCCATACAAATCTTTCATCTTGAATCATCTGGGAAGATAAACCAATCAAACTCGAAGGAATAATAATAGTTAGTTGGTGATGATGTTATTGTAAATGCGTATAATAGAGATAAAGCGTATGGGATTTAAGACTTTGAGTAGAGCATTGAATGTAAGGACATTATGCTACATGAAAATTTTCGAAGAAGAATGGTGATCCACTACAAATTAAATTCAACAAATGGTTTGATGTCTATATCAATTATTGCAAGTAGAATCTTATCGGATCCATTAGCTTATGAGGAACACCAATGGATATAGTCCATAAAAAGGAAAATTTGGTGATATCCTACCTTGCCACTACATGAGGAAATAAAGTATATTGAAAAAGGAATTAAGCTGGGATAGTGACTTGTCCATTTGTCTTTCTTTAGCAAGTAGGGTACCATCAAGGATCGAATTGAGGTCTTGCTATCATAGATTAGAAGACCAAATATCTTAAGACCATTATTTAGTCATTACCTTTAGAGTACTATTGACTAAATAAAGGTATCCCACCCTAATTAATCAAATATGTTAGTATCTATGAGACAGTAGTCTAAGTTATATACTCAGAGGACTGGTATAAGTATTTAGGCATGAGTTTTCCCTAAAAGAAGTTACTTGTTAGACTAAGTCATTTGAGGGTATGAGGTCAGTTGATTAGGCCACATCATGAAGGAGCTACGAGTACAATGAGTACAGTAGCAATTGAGATAGGAGAAAAAATAAGAAGTGAGCTAAATCAATGCAAAAGATTTTCCAAACCTTAATGGCTACCATGACAAGGTGAGGAAATTACTTTGGGTCTGAAAAATACTGCTAACTTGGATTGAAAAGAAAGGCAAATAAGTACCGATCACTTTAGAGACCCTTGAGCTTATGACATAGATTTATCTAGAAAGAGATCAATAGGTAACCAAATAAAGTCTTTCTATGTCTAAGAAAATGTTTTATGCTCACTTGAGTGTTGTTAAACTTATTGATTTAATAGCGTCAACACAATTTGATATAATCGCTATTGAATGAGAATTATTGTTATAAGCTAAGTATGAGGGAACACTTGAAAATCACTACTTATGAAGATACCTCCTAACAATACAGACTGCATGGTTGACGATAAAGCCTTGATAAAAGATTGAACAATATATTGACATAGGGAATGGAAGGAGAAAAGGTGAGATGGCTAGCAAATTATAAGGTGAAGATTTGATGTTACGTTGCCTTTAGACAAATAGTTAGTTGTTATGTGCATATACCAAGTACGAAAAATCAATTGAAGGAATTTCCTAAGGACTAACCCTATTGGATTGAGTATAGAACTTTTGGACTGAAAGATTACGAAGAAAACCATCAGGCAAAGAAAGGACAAAGAGGATAATGACAAAGGAATCAACCATGACCTAGTAAGGGTACTCAGTTATGAATAAGAGACTTTTTGCATAAATGGGAACATTGTTGGAAATCCTAATGACAAATTGATGTGAATAGTGAGATAGGCCTTTGGACGAGAACATTTGACCCATGATGATGAATTAACCATAAAACATTTGACATGAGTTTGCATAAACTCTTCAGGGAGAAAAGCATTTGATGGCTTCAACATCTATGAAACTTGATGTACAGTTCAGATATCCTAATCGTAATATGAGATAGTATTAGTGATGGAGGATGCTACTTGAATTATTTTATTTTGAATATAATATGGGTTGAGGACACAAGATATAGTAGAAAAGTGACAGACAGTTGAAATTCGAAGTTAATCAAGGGTTTGGCTATAGGGCACATGATACCATATCAACTATTGAAGTATCTTGGGGGAAAATATAAAGCGAAGAAGATAAGAAGAAAAATTAGACATACGGGAAAGAATGTAGATTTTTGGGACTCTTGCTAATGACATACAACCAACCATTAGAAGGAGACGTTGATGATGAATAGATCACTAGATGGAAGACAAGTGGAAAAAGGGATTATCCTATGCTATTCAAAATGAAATAGGAGGAATAAGATCATATGATCTCAAAGAAGTATGAAGTAATTTATATACGAGTGGGAGAGTATGGTC
Organism: Warburgia ugandensis; assembly: GCA_035236585.1. Taxonomy (NCBI): domain Eukaryota; kingdom Viridiplantae; phylum Streptophyta; class Magnoliopsida; order Canellales; family Canellaceae; genus Warburgia; species Warburgia ugandensis. Next base: position 30,991,878 of record CP141127.1, on the reverse strand, counting down.
ATCTAAGGAGACTATCCTATACATGACCAGAGGAATATGAGCATCTAAGGATGGGTAGCTATACGAACTATAGTTAGAAACCAATATTGTTAAACTGGCACGCATGGGACTATGTATTAGAGTACGCAGCGAAAGCGGCCCATATGTACTTAAATTAAATGGTGAAGATATATTGACGATATATATGTAAGGCCTTGAGGAAGGATTATAAAGATGGTAAAGTGAGAATGTGCCTAGGATGGGTTCCATGGTAACGTGAAAGGGTTTTAAGGACAGAATTCCTCTACGTACTAACTTGAGGAATTAACAAAAAGACATATAGGGATGGAGCAAAAGGAATTTTCTTAGTTCGAGTTTTAAGGGAGTCCTCAGGAAGAATATGTCTTATCAAGAAGACAGCTGATTTGAAGGAAAGAATTTGTGGAATTTCAAGGATGAAATTCTTTTAAGGGGGTAATGATGTAATGCCCTGAGCAATTTACGCTATTTTTGCATCCATTTAACAAGAATGAATTGGACATTCTATAGGAAATGAATAGTGTCAAATGTTTTACTTTATTTAAAATAATAAATGAATGAATTTGTAAGAAAACTTGGTACCATTAGATTCTACTTGAAAAATGGAATCCAACGTCTCAAAGAACGCCGAAAACGGAGTTCGTATGAAGAAGTTACGACCGTTTAAAGATTAGGGCAATTTTGTAATTTATCTTTAAAAAACGAAAAAGATGAAAAATGCAGGGGCCATTTTGATAATGGCACCCCCTGTCTTCTTCCTCCTCCTAATTTCTCTAGAAACCCCCCTCTCCCAATTTTTTCAGAAACACCAGGGGAAATGGCGGCATCGCCTTTCACCCTCTATATAAAACCCCTCTCCCTCTTCCTTCGATCATCTCCTTTCCTCCTCTTTCAATCGTTTCAAGCTAGGGTTCCAATAATGTTTTCATTAGAAAACCCCTTCCTAGGCTTCCCTGCGATTTTTGGCACCGGCCCAGGTCTTCCATCCGGGCCGCCCAGTCTCCTTTTCCTTCCTCTTCTATTTCTCCTTCTTCCCTACAGTGTCATGCTGCATTTACAGACAACAGGAGTTTCTGGCAGGCATAGAGGGAAACATACCACCGGAAGAAGGGCACCATGTTGGGGCTGCCCAGGTAAGTTTTCTCCCCCTCTCTCTTTATTTTCCTTCATTCAGGCCGGATCCATGGCAGATCTGGTTGTTTTTTCGGCCTGAAGATGTCGAACTTGTGATGGGTTTGATACACCATCGAAGAAGACGACCTAGGGACACCAGGTGTAGCGCACTCCCTGGGATGGTCCTCTCATGTGCACGCCACGTGCGGGCACAGTCCCAGGTTCTATCAGGACGCAGGTGCGTCCTGGGAGCAGTGACGCAGGGCCCGTTTTGGGCCTTCTATGTATTCTTAACACTAAAATACCCATAACTTGAGTTCTAGGACTCCGATTGAGGTGCCACAAGAGGCATTGTGTCCGTATCAACGGCACAAACACACTCAAACCATAAAATACCTGATCAAGCCCTTATTTAAGGCTGGCATGACCCTTAAACCATGATAGTGGCGCGGGGCCACTAAACCTTTGCAAACTTGACTATACCAAGGCCCAGTTAGGGACCTTAGGAGGCCCTTAGGCATGGGAATGAACCCTTAATGCCTAAGTAGTGAGGTAAATTGTTCTAGAACCTATAGAAATAGGCCAAGCTAAGCTTTTTCCCCTAAACCATGTCCATGAATGTACGAGGACAAGGGGACTAGCTCGATCAAACCAGGTAGGTGTCCTATCACTACTAGACTTTTAAAAAAGAAAGAACCCATGATGCTTTGAGATTGCATGTTTTGAGTCACGGTTGCTTTTCTAATGCATGTTTTATGTTTTTAAGTTACATGTCCTATCTTTATGACATATAAACTTATGTTACATTCTTATGCACATGACCTGTGTTTGAGTTAATGTAAAAACTAGTATGCAAACGTGTCTTCATGTTTTATGGCTTTAAACACGATACTAGCATAAAGTGATTTTATGCATTGCTAGCATGTCTTGAAAAGAAATACATAAATTGCCTGATTTACGAAGATTACATATCCTCGAGGGTTGCCAAAAGACAATAGAGTGCCCAAAAGATGCTGATTAGGCAGTTGTGAGGGCCAAGTAGTGTGAGGTACCCAAAGAAGACATTGAAAATGATTGCATAAATTGCATGATTTGCGATGATTGAGCTTTGGCTTTATCTTTAGATGCTTTTGGGCTAGTAAGCTCATGGATGCTATGCTGAGAGGTTTGGGGTGGCCTCCCAGCCTCTACCACTATAGGCTTGTCCTTAATTTGATTGTTGTGTGGTAACGAGGACTACCACTGGTGTCACGGCACCCGTCGAAGTGTCATATGCCCCATGGAGGCTATGACCGAGAGTCCCTAGGTACCCGGGTACCACACGGCGATGAGGTCATGGGCATAGTGTGCACTATGTTTTTGAGGATTTACTTGCATTGCATATGGCATGACATGAGTATGGTCGACCATAGATCCATGAGTTGGATTCAGTTGAGCATCTTATGCATATCATAGTATGTTTTCATGATATCTATGTTACTTTCAACTTGGATTATGCGATTGAACATGAGTGCCCAAACATTCACATGGTTTAAAGAACATATGTTTTAAAACATAGCATGCATTGTAAAACTAGTAGTGATAGACTCCTACTGAGTATAGTGTATACTCACCCAAATATATCATTTTTTAGGACAGCTCCACTCACATGTAGAAGACGCCTCAGGAAATGTTAGTGCCACGAGCAAGTAAATAAAAAAGAGACAATTATACATGTAAGTAAACACTCTACCCTTTGGACATGTATTTGTATTTATTTACAGTTGGGCTGTGAGCTGTGACTGGATAGACCTGGGAAGACATTTATGATTTCTGAAATTTTCAAAAACTACTTTGGTTATTGTGAAAGCAAATAACACTTGGGGTTTTCAAACTGAGTTTAAAAGAAAATATTTTCCACTGCATTTCATTGTTTTTATAAAATGGTTTTCAAATAGGGATGCATCCCACCTTAGGAATTAGATATTGCATTTAAAAATGCGTGGGAAAACCTGAGTTGTCACAGTTCTCTTGCTAGGTTTCATATTCCCTCTTGGCTTCTAAGTGTTTTGATTCATTGTTTTGATCGTTCGATGCCCTTTAGGGTGATCTACACCATTCAATTTCAATTTGAGCTATCCAAGCCACAATATGGTTTGTTTCTAAAACAAAAGACCAAATTAGAGTCATCTAAACCATGCACTATACTTCCGATTAGCTCTAGTGATCATTTAACAATTAAATTTTACAAATCAATGGTTGGTGATCAATTGAAGATAAAATTCATATTTTATCAAAAAATTGCAAAATTAATCTATTAGATGATCTAATTAAAATTGATCAATTTTGAAATTTTAGATTAAAATGAATTTTAGCTCCAATTGACCATCCAATTGTTGATTTGTAAAATTTGATGACTAGATGATCATTAGGAGCTAATCAGATGAGTAAAGGAAGGTTGAGATAAATCTAATTGTGTTTTGTGTGTTGGAGATCAATGTGAATGAACTTAAATAGTTCCAACTAACCTGCTTGATACCAGATATTCATCAAGGAACAGAAGGCCACGTGGGTCCCACAATAGAAGATCATGTTGCCTAAGGAAATAAGAAAGAAATCCCGTTGTGAACCGAACAGAGAAAACAAGTGGGGGGCCCCAGAAACATGTAGAATCCAGCGATACCAAATCCCCTTCCATAGTGGTTTTCCAAAAACAGATTGTATGATCTGTTCCCAAACATAGAAAACCTTCTCCAACCTCCCCACACACATAGCCTCCTCTTTCCCCATTCTTTTCTTCCCCATTTAGGTTTCTACAAGTATGGCAACTATCACAAATCAACCATTCCCTATCCCTTGGTTTTCCTCTATTGGGTTTTGTTCCAAGAATCCCCAAGTGGCGGCCAAACTAGGGCAGTTGACCACCACCACCTAGTTTCAGATCTGTGGATCTTGATGCAGATGATTGATCGAGATTACAGTACGGGTATGGCATGTAGTAGCATCGACATTGGCTTGTGGCAAAGTCAAGAAAAAGATCTCACTAGCTGGGGCGGACATCTAATAGGCAGGTTAGACAGAGGTCGCCATGGATGTGGGATCATGATTCTCATAACATGGGAATTCATGAAGCTGCAGCAATGATCAAAACGAAGGGCAAGGTAATAGACAACTAAGGCATTGAAAGTAGAACCGAGGAGGAAGCATGGAGAGATGGTGAGAGGGTTTCAGCGACGGAAGAAATTTTTGGATAACGGTCGAAGAAAATTAGATTTTTGTCGTTGTTGGATTGGCAAGCAGAGAGAAAGCTTTCCATTTTGGTCATGGGCTTGGATGAAAGGTTTGAAATATATGAAGTTCTGCTTGTTGATTCTTGTAAGATCAGTAAACCATATTTAGTTCATGAAGAAAATTACATATGTTTTTCCTATCCATTTTACATGAATGAGCCTTGGCCTCATTGTTAAATGGTAAAGTTTTGTTGTGGTGATGCTTATTATGTTGTTCTGGGTCTGTAGATTCGATTCTGGTTATGAAAAGTTAAATATTAGTTAGGAGTGAAATAAAGAGTAGAAAGAAAGGTCAGTACTTATAGGATATGGCAATGGGAAAGGTGAAACAGAGAAGGGTAAAAAAAAAAAACTATGGTTGAAGAAAGCATTACTGGTACTATATGTTTTGTTAAGATAAAGCACTCGAGGAAATAATCAATACCCATTAAACAAGAAAAATCTCCTTATTGGTGGGATATGTATCTAGCATGATTGAGTTCTTGCATTTCCTACATATGTTGCGGTTGCGCTATAATCTCCCACCAAAGTAGCAGCCATGGAGATTGGATTCTTGATATATGAAGGCAGACATTTGTAAGAAGTGATGAAGAGTAGAATGCAAAGCCCCACTACTTATATGATATGGAAATAGGAAAAGTACAATAGAGAAGTGTTCCATAGGATTGTACCTTAGTCAACATGATGATTAGATTGAGGTGGGCATTAATAGCTTTGATGTTGAGACATTGTGGGAGCTTGATAGGTTCATGACCAATTACAAGAAGAGTTTGAGAAAAAGCAAGAAGAAGGTTGAGCTACCAATTCAAGCTAGAGGTGAAACTGGGCAGAATTTGCAAGCATCGAACATAGTTACAATCGCTGTTGAGGAAGCAAAAGAAAGCAAACAAGATGAGAAGGATGTGTATTCTGCATCACCTATTCAAGGAGAAAAACATGGATCTTAGAGACCATGAATGTCGTCGATCAGCTAGTCGGCAATGGATGAACTTGCCATGTGAGGTACGTGGAGAATTAAGAAAGCATGTCTTAATATTAAGATACTTGTTTTAAACATGATCTTATAGCTTATGATAAACATTATGTTATTTAAATTATACATTTCATACATATGTGATTATGAGAATGATTACTTGTGAATGATATAGTTGGTAACTTGAAATGCTATATGAATGACATGCTTATAATTGATACCTACTTATGACATTATTGGATACACACGATCTGTTCATAAAAATATCATAACGGTTATTGTGATAAAAGATATTTATGGTACATGGGTACCATTATGTTATATGTGATGTATGAGTTTAGGATTTTACATTACATCCTTGGTAGACGATCACCTAATAAGTGAGGATGTTAAGATTATGATGAAATATTCATATATATATATATATATTATGGACAGGCAAGATGCCTGTGTATTATTTTACATCCAGGCGTGGTGCCTGAGTGTTTTGATTTAGACAGGCATAGGATTGGGGATACTATGCTAGGAGAGTTGTAGGGTTTAGCCACCCGCACTCCGAAATTTATTATATGATGATACTATACCTGATGAGGGGCTAAATGTCAGGTGGGGCATTCATGGGAAAGCCCCCACTGTGACAGCCATGGTCACCCCCATGCAGACATGGGTTTTGTTATTTCCATAGTTGGTATTAGTCGATTATTATACAGTTATCCAGGCACGCTGTACGGATTGAGACTGTGGCATAGTAGTCCTTATATTTAATGCACTATGGTGCCTATCCTTGAAGGTTGCCAAAAGATGATGGCGAGGCATACATGAGGGACCCAAAGAGGACTATTGTATCCGTTGTGCACCTTGTCCATGGAACATGTGTGTATGATGACACTATGAGAGACCTTATATGATATGGCATGATGATAAACCTTATATTGGTTTTCCAACAATGGCTGGAGTTTTATGAACCCCGTATGGTAAGGGGTCTATGTATGAGACCCAATATAGTCTGGGAATGGAAGTTAGAAAACCTATGGACTATGTTCATAACTTTGTATGGCTTTTTAGCAATTTCAATATATATATATATATATATATGATATAGTCCTGAATGTATGTATTTAGAGGGCATAATTTTATAAATGTTTTCCTATGGGGAAATGAATGGGTAGATTTAATATGTAGAGTATCGTATCATATGGAAAATCATAATGATAAACATTTAAAATACCAGTGGATTATATATATTATGTAAAGTGTAATGTATAAAGTAGGATTTTTATATTCATATGATGAAAAAGAATTATAAAGAGCTACTTTATCAAAGGCTTGTGGATAATTGAATATTCCAGTTGATGCAAAATTTTTAATTCATATATAATTAACATGTTTTCTTAAATCTCCCCTACCAAGCATAGCTTGCTGAGATATTGTAAATGTTTCATGTTTACAATATCTTAGATACAAACAAACAGGAGAAGACATACACAAGCATGAGGAGATCAACAGCTATACTTCCATGCTCAGGTATATGTTTTGTTAAAGTTTTGTATTGTGTAGTTAGTGATCTAGATTATGTTGCTTGGACATTTAATATAATGATTATAGGGGCTATGTATGTGAACCACTAGATGAGTCCTGGATGTTTCATAAAATGTATAACTATCTTTTATAAAAACTATATTATTTATAGTATGTTAGTTGAAGTGATACTCGGGGTTATGGAAAAATGAATTTCAAAGAAAACTATCTTCCGCTATTTTTGAATTTTAAAATTAGAGGCATGCCACCTTTTAAAAATAAATGCAAAATATTTTTGTGAAAAACTCGGGGTGTCACAGTTGGTATCAGAACAGTCCATCCAGTCACTTGCAGCCCTTTATGTCCAAGAAAAAGGATAGTAATCCAAATGTAGGTTAAGATATGGTGAGTTGAGATAAGGTACTGGAATGTAATGAGTTAAGTTTTAGAAAGAGTAAGTTAGTATAACTAGTTTATAGAGGGATAGTAAACCATAAGGAGATGTCCTAATAAGATAACTAAGAGAATGATTTAAGGAATTATCGATTCCATTATGGTGAATAGTGAACCAACGAGCAGTTGGTAGAAATGGCTAAGTTAGTGTTGTAAAAATCCTTTTACCTGTTAAGGTACCTAAATACCATAGCATATAGTAGTGTAAACTGCTTCTGCCTAAGGTTAAATAGAAAATATGCCTAGTATCAATGTGAATTCACAACATAGGTATATACTCACTGGTCACATAGACCAAGTGTAAGAGTAGTCAGTTTGAAAAGAGGCAAATGATAGATTAGAAATGGTTACACAAGAAATATAGAGTGTGGCTTTGGTTTGTGTCAGAAGAGGAGGAAATAGAGGTGAATTAAGGGGTGGCAAAGTGAAGAGGAGAAATAGAAACAATTGATAAAAGTTCAATATAAGGAAGCTTAGAAGAATTGCAAACCTGCATAGAAATGAAAGTTAGAACTACAATATGACACGACAATAAATGAGTATTTTTGAAACTACAAGTTAAAGGGATCTATAGAGACAATATTGCGTGAAGGAATTTAAGGAAATGTTTTTTTTTGTTTATGATGGAAAGTCATTAGGACAAAGTCATAGAGTAAGACTCATACATCACATATGAAGAATCTATGTTTGAAAGAATCATATTTTAATCTAAGAAAATTGAAGTATTCGACAATAACTTATTACCATAATAGTGTGAGATAACTACTAAAATGAAAATAAAACTCTAGACAAAGCTAATCATGAAGCCTTACGCATAATATACCTATATGTATAATCTCATATATGTTTAAGAAACCAATGATCTACACCAAAACTCTAGATAAATTAAGAATTGTGTATTTCTCTATTATGTATAAGCATGCTAAAGATGAATGTGTTAATGAAATGTTGAATGATGGAGTTGATATGATAACTCCAGTTGATGGATAAGTCAATGTTACAAGGACTTATTCAAAGAAAATTTTATTATTTTTTATTGAAAGAATGATATGCTTATCCTCATTATCGTGATGGATTTGGGCATGATACCATCATTTGGTATGATACCCACATTATATGGAATTGCAAATTGTTAGACAATAGGGATTGTCACAAAGATGAAAGCACATTGTAATGGTGTGATAGTCTTCTTATTTAGAAAAAATATGTTAAAATCATGCACTACATCAACTATAAATGAATGAATACGTTTCTTGAGAATAACATGTATTGTTGACAACTACAGTTATTATAAATGATGAATCATATAAAATTGAGAAGAAAGATGGAGGTAAAGGTTGATAAATATAAGAAAATGAAAATGAGTTAAAATCGTTGCACAAGAGACATCCTATGCATTCCCAAATTCTAGGTTTTATTGTTTTCTTCATTATTGCTATTCTCTTCATATACCTCATTGTATTCTTCTCACTCTACCTAGACTTGTAACCTTCTTCCACTCTAGCTCCAATTTTTCTTAGACCATTCTCATAGCTTTTAATTGTTTTCTTCCTTATTGCTATTCTCTTCATATACCTCATTGTATTCTTCTCGCTCTACCTAGACTTGTAGCCTTCTTCCACTCTAGCTCCAGTTTTTCTTAGACCATTCTCATGCTATTTCCCCTAAGTTCTCATATTTCTCACCTATTTATATTTCCTTTGCTTATTTCCTGTTTCCTATACATTGCATTTTCATGTGTATGCTCCCTAAAGTAAAAATTATTTTGTTGCAATAAACTGTGCATGATGAAGACTTAAATTCTATTACAAGAAACTGTTGTTTTCTTTTCCATCCTTTCTATTCACTTTTCCTTATACATTGTATATCCATGTGTGTGCTCCTTAAACTAAAAGTTATTTAGTTAAAAATTAAGTGTGTATGAGCATGAGAAACATTAAAAGTCAAGTACAATAAACTATTGTTTTTCCTTTTGCTCTTTCCTCTTTAGTTTCCCTCATTATTGGCATTCTAGTAATCCAACTACTCCAGTTAAAGCTTAAATAACTGAACCCATAGAAAACTCTAGGATTTTTCCCTATGGCTAACCTAGATGATATTCCTTTTCTTTCCTCATTATTGGCATTCTAGTAATCCAACTACTCCAGTTAAAGCTTAAATAACTGAACCCATAGAAAACTCTAGGATTTTTCCCTATGGCTAACCTAGATGATATTCCTTTTCTTTCCATTGTCCATCTTATGAACCCTAGAAATCATCAACACATTGATCTATTCCTTCTCTTTGTAAATGGGATGTGTGCCTGGTAAAATAAACTACTCAATTAAGAAAAATGGTGCATGATAAAGAAGTAAATTACATTAAAATAAACCATTGTTAAATGAGAAAGTAATGGTTCTAATAAACATCACTAGGGGGTTGACAAGTGATGATTTTGATGATGAGTTCATATTCTACACAGGCAGGATGGCCTGTAGGATATGTAAAAAGATGGTAATCATAACAATTGAAAAATCGACACCAGCTATGATGGCTAGCATACTTTAAGAAAATAGGTGATGTGAATCTGTATTTTATTTCGAGAAAGGTTCTCAAACTATGTATTTTGAAAGATCAGATTTGACGTGTGAATTATATGCAAATTTGGGATATTCCATGAGTGATTGATGAACTTCGAGTTTATTCTAGTAGCAGTTGATTGACGCTATGAAATTGGACTCTTCTTATGAAGAGTATTTGTTAATATATATGCAAATAGAAGATATAAACCTTATGTGATAAATGAACTGAAGAAATTCCTTTGAATCATGTGTCATGGGAGAATATGAAAAACATTTGTGCTTATTTTGTATTGATGAAAGCATTGAAGTCTCAGTATTGAAATTGTGATGGTAAGGTATTGATGTTGAAAACACTAGTGATGATATTTTCATATTTGAATGTGAATGGACAGTTAGTGCAAAATCAATTGTTCATTTAATGATATTAGATTCATAACTGCATTTGAGAAGCAATGAATGCATTAATTTGGTGTTTGAAATTGAATACACAAAAGGATATAAGTTCAGGTAGTAAATTCTGAACCATATGTGGTATCTTTAGTATCTATGTTTGTATGATTTCATTGATGCTTAAGTTCAAGATCATTGTTGTTGATTACAAGATTTAAGGCTATGCATCTTATTTCAGTAAATTGGAAATTTGATAATGTCAAAGATGTTCTTTGATTTAAATGGTGATCACTTTATTTTGATTCCATATGTGAAATTGGTGAATGAACTTAAAAGAATTATTAGTGAATACAATGAAAATGTTATGATATGAAATGATATCTTATGTTAAGTGAGAGTTGATGAAATGAAAATTTATCTGTTTTGAACATATGATGAAGTGATGGAAAGTGTTTGGTGAAAGGTTGTGATTTTACAACCTAGATAAGAGTTATTAAAGTGTTTTTGGTTCGTCATTGAAATTGCAACTTCCATATATCTAAACCAATGTGATTCAGGAGATATGTTGATAGAATTCGATGGAATAATATGAAAATTTTACATCATATGTGGTTGTGATGATGATGATTGTGATTAATTATTTATCAATTGATGATTTTATAATGTGTTGGTACTATACTATTGAAGAATTTGGATATTATCCTTGAAGTTGTAGAAATGGGGAAGTAATTCTCATAGCATTAGGATTTGTTATATTATGGTAATGTGGAGAATGTAATGAGACAGTCTCTAAGATATATATTAATTGTGGATGAATGGTTAATTTTGTATAGTGAATGTTGGAATGTGATGAGACGGAGTCTCAGAAAGATATTATGTATGTATGAATGTTTATCAGGTGTACCGCAATCATATGCGTTAAATGTGTAAGTCTGAAAAATAAAGGAGATTCTGCCAAAATTTTGTTAGAAATGTGACACTTGATTTTCTTCAAGATGGGCAGTTTCTTAATGTTAGGATTGATTAAATACATGCAAAAGAGATTTAATTTAAGATGAGAGATGTATAGTCACTCTCTGAAGTTATTATAAAGAGAAAGGGATGAGAAAAATAGAAAAGTTGAGTTGGAGATAAAGATTATATGTTCTAAGAATCATTACAATCAAAGCATTTTGGAAGCTGAAATGAAAGAAAAACATAGTCGGAAATTTATTGTTTTGATGAATTACCTAGTAACAACCAAATATTAGAGTACACAACAAAAGTGGTATGATATTGATTTTAAGTTAAAGATCAATTATAGTTTGGAGGATATTATTTCATGGGAAAAATTATAAGAAATTAAGTTTGGGATGAAATGAGAATACTCCTAGAATGGATTGAAAGATAGCATGAAAATAATTTTGAGGAAAAAATTCAATTAAGGGGGGAAGAATGTAACAAACCCAAAATTTGTAAATACTATTACAATGCAAACCCGATGACATTGAGGGTTTCTCTCTCTCTCTCTCTCTCTCTCTCTCTCTGTCTCTCTCTCTCTCTCTCTCTCTCTCTCTCTCTCTCTCTCTCTCTCTCTCTCTCTCTCTCTCTCTCTCTCTCTCTCTCTCTCTCTCTCTCTTGCCCACCTCCAGTTGTGAACCCAACAAAGAAAATAAGGTGGGGCCGCTGGAAACATGTAGAATCTAGTGATCCCAAACCCCCTTCCTTAGTGGTTTTACAAAAATAGATTGTATGATCTGTTCTGAAAACCTTCTCCAACCTCCCCACGCACATAGCCTCCTCTTTCCACATTCTTTTCTTACCCATTCAGGTTTCTACAAGTATGGCGACTATCACAAATCAACCATTCACTATCCCTTGGTTTTCCTCTATTGGATTTTGCTCCAAGAATCCTCAAGCGGCAGCCAAACTAGGGCTATTGACCACCAGCGCCTAGTTTCAGATCTGTGGATCTTGATGTAGATGAATGATCGAGATTACAGTATGCATATGGCATGTAGTAGCATCGACATTGGCTTGTGGCAAAGTCAAGAAAAAGATCTTGCTAGCTGGGGTCGAGATCTAATAGGCAGGTTGGACAGAGGTGGCCATGGATGTGGGATCATGATTCCTGTCACATGGGAATTGATGAAGCTGCAGCAATGATCAAAATGAAGGGCAAGGTAATAGGCAACTAAGGCATTGAAAGTAGAACCGAGGAGGAAGCATAGAGAGACGGTGAGAGGGTTTCAGCGATGGAAGAAATTTTTGGATAACCGTCAAAGAAAATTGGATTTTAGTCGTTGTTGGATTGGCAAGCAGAGAGAAAGCTTTCCATTTTGATCATGGGCTTGAGTGAAAGGTTTGAAATATGTGAAGCTCTGCTTGTTGATTCTTGTAAGATCAGTAAACCATATTTAGTTCATGAAGAAAATTATATATGTTTTTCCTATCCATTTTACATGAACGAACATTGGCCTCATTGTTAAATGGTAAAGTTTTGTTGTGGTGATGCTTATTATGTTGTTTTGGGTCTGCAGATTCAATTCTGGTTATGAGAAGGCAAATATTAGTTAGCAATGAAATAAAGAGCTGAAAGAAGGGTCAATACTTATAGGATATGGCAATGGGAAAGGTGAAAAAGAGAAGGGTAAAAAAAAAATACTATGGTTGAAGAAAGCATTACTGGTACTATATGTTTTATTAAGATAAAGCACTTGAGGAAATAATCGATACCCATTAAACAAGAAAAATCTCCTTATTGGTGGGATATGTATCTAGGATTATTGAGAGCTAGCATTTCCTACATATGTTGCAGTTGCGCTATAATCTCCCACCAAAGTAGTAGCCATGGAGATTGGATTCTTGATATACGAAGGCAGACATTTGTAAGAAGTGATGAAGAGTAGAAAGCAAGCCCCCCTACTTATATGATATGGAAATAGGAAAAGTACAATAGAGAAGTGTTCCATAGGATTGTACCTTAGTGTAATGCCTTGAGAAATTTACGCTACTTTTGCATCCATTTAACAAAAATGAATTGGACATTCTATAGGAAATGAACCGTGTTAAATATTAAATGAAGGAATTTTGTAAGAAAACTTAGTACCATTAGATTCTACTCCAAAAATGAAATCCAATGACTCAAAGAACGTCGTAAACGGAGTTCGTATGAAGAAGTTACGGCCATTTAAAGATTAGGGGCAATTTTGTAATTTGAATCTAAAAATGAAAAAGGACGAAAATCGTAGGCGACCATTTTGATAACGGCACCCCTTGTCTTCCTCCTGCTCTAGCCCTCTCTCCCGATTTTTCTAGAGGCTTCTACCACCGCCTCTGAAGGGCGGCAACAAATGGCAGCACCGCCTTTCACCCTTTATAAAAAGCCCTATTCCCTCCTCTCTGAATCACGTTTTCCCAGCTATTTGAGGCTAGGGTTTCCGGCAAAAACCAGAAAACCCTCCTTCAATTTTTCATGTAGATTCTAGCAAGGGCCAGGCCTTTCGTTCGGGCTGGCCTTTCCCCTCTCCTCTCTCCCTTGTTTTCCCATGGAAGCATCGAACAATGGTTTTCCCCTTCACGTGTTTTCTGGCAACCTGGTAATTAGGCAGATGAAACAGGAGAGCCGCACCACCAGAAAGGGGGTCTACCACCGGCGATGGGCGTTCCCTAGGCTACCCAGGGTAAGCCCTCTTTCCCCTCTCTCTCTATTTTTCCTTCCTCAGGCTGGATCCATGCTGGATCTGGTCATTTTTCTGACTTGAAAATGCCGGATTCCTGATGGGTTTGATAACCCATTGAAGGAGATGACCCAAGGACACCAGGTGTAGCACGCTCCCTGGGGAGGTTCGCTTGTTGTATGCCGTGTGTGGGCGCAGTCCTAGTTTTGACCGGGACACACGAGTGCCCTAGGAGCTGAGGTGCACCGCGCCTACCCCAAAGAAACGTCTGCGCAACGCCATCCAGTACGCACATCATAGCGTGTCACTTGGGCATGCATGTGGCGTGTGAACGTAGTCCCTGGTGTGGCCTTTGAGCAAGCATGACATACGGGTGTGAGTCCTAGTCTACCAGGGCACGCACGCGTCCCGGGAACCGTGGGCGAAGGGCCCGCATAGATAAAAGTTGGCTTTTCCGTGACGTTGTAACACTAAAAATCCAATTTTTCATGTTTAAATGATATACAGGAGCCATGAAGGTACTCTAGGACTCATTTGCAAGAGGGACACGAGCTAAGTGATGACAATCGAGGTAGGTGTTCTATCGCTACTAGACTTTTAAAAAAAACCCATGATGCTTTGAGAATGCATGTTTTGAGTCATGGTTGTTTTCTAATGCATCTTTTAAGTTTTTAAGTTACATGTCCCGTCTTTATGACATATAAACATATGTTACGTCCTTATGCACATGACCTGTTTAGCATGAATTGATCTCATAAGTGAACTTAGCATACATATGAAAAATACATTGCGCATATATTGCCACGACATGTGTTACATGCATAGGCATGTTTTGAAAAAGGATTCTTGTCTGCATGATAAGTGTAGCCTTGGCCGATGAGAGTGGGCTGATGAGGGCGGGTCGATGAGGGCGGGCCAGAGAGAGTTGACAGGCTTCTAGTCAGGGTTATGACTTTGAATGCAATACTAGCATGAGCAGATTTTATGCATTGCATGCATGTTTTGCAACCGATTGCATAAATTGCATGATTTGCGATGATTGAGCTTTGGCTTTATCTTTAGATGTTTTTGGGCTAGTAAGCTTGTGGGCACTATGCAGAGAGGTTTGGGGTAGCCTCCTAGACTCTACCACTATAGGTGGAAAGGGTACCATGCCAAAAAGGCTTGTCCTTACTTGGATTGCTGAGTGGTAATGAGGACTACTACTGGTGTCATGGCACTTGATCGAAGTGTCATATGCCTCGTGGAGGCTATGATCGACAGTCCCTAGGTACCCGGGGACCACACGGTGATGAGATCGTGGGCACAGTGTGCCCTATGTTTTTGAGGATTTACTTGCATGCATGTGGCATGACATGAGTATGGTCGACCATAGATCCATGAGTTGGATTCAATTGAGCATCTTATGCATATCATAGTATATTTTCATGATATCTATGTTACTTTCGACTTGGATTATGTGATTCTTTAAGTCGTCAGTATTCTATTTTGACAATGGCTTTTAATATTGATATTGAACATGAGTGTTCAAACATGCACATGGTTTAAAGAACATATGGTTTAAAACATAGCATGCATTGTAAAACTAGTAGTTATAGACTCCTACTGAGTATAGTGAATACTCACCCTAATATATTATTTTTCCAGATTGGCTCCACATAGAATTAGAAGAAGTATCAGGAACATGTTAGTGCAACGATCAAGTGACTGATGAGAAGACAAGCATGAATGTAAGTAAATACTCTACCCTGTGGACATGTATCTATATTTATTTGCAGTTGGGTTGTGAGTTGTGACTGGATAGACCTGGGAAGACATTTATAATTTCTGAAATTTTCAAAAACTACTTTGGTTATTGTGAAAGCAAATGACACTTGGGGTTTTCAAAATGAGTTTAAAAGAAAAGATTTTTTACTACATTGCATTATTTTTATAAAATGGTTTTCAAATAGGGATGCATCCTGCCTTAAGAATTAGATATTGCATTTAAAAATGCATGGGAAAACCCTGGGCGTCACACTTAGTCAGCACAATGATGAGATTGAGGTGGACATTAATAGCTTTGATGCTAAGACATTGTGGGAGCTTGATAGGTTCGTGACCAATTGCAAGAAGAGTTTGAGCAATAACAAGAACAAGGCTGAGCTACCAATTCAAGCTAGAGGTGAAACTGGGCAGAATTTGCAAGCATCGAACATAGTTACAATCACTATTGAGGCAGCAAAAGAATGCAAACAAGATGAGAAGAATGTGTCTTGTGCATCACCTGTTCAAGGAGAAAAACATGGATCTTAGGGACCGTGAATGTCGTCATTCAGCTAGTGGACAATGGATGAACTCGCCATGCGAGGTAGGTGGAGAATTAAAAAACCATGTCTTAATATTAAGATGCATGTTTTAAACATGATCTTATAGCTTATGATAAACATTATATTATTTAAATTGTGCATTTCATACATATGTGATTATGAGAATGATTACTTGTGAATGATAAAGTTGGTAACTTGAAATGCTATATGAATGACATGCTTCTAATTGATACCTACTTGTGGCATTATTGGATACACACAATCTATTCTTAAAAATATCATAATGGTTATTGTGATAAAAGATATTTATGGTACATGGGTACCATTACGTTATATGTGATGTATGAATCTAGGATTTTACATTACATCCTTGGTGGATGATCGCCTAATAAGTGAGGATGTTAAGATTATGATGAAATATTCATATATATATATATATATATTATGGACAGGCAAGATGCCTATGTATTATTATTTTACATCCAGGCGTGGTGCCTGAGAGTTTTGATTTAGATAGGCATAAGCCTAGGCATACTATGCTAGGAGAGTTGTAAGGTTTGGCCACCAGCTCTTCGAAATTTATTATATGACAATACTATGCCCAAAGAGAGGCTAAATATCGGATGGGGCATTCATGGGAAAGCCCCCACTATGACAACCATGGTCCCCCCCCATGCGGACATGGGTTTTGTTATTTCCATAGTTGGTACCAGTGATTTATTATACAGTTATCCGAGCACGCTGTACGGATTGAGACTGTGGCATAGTAGTCCTTATATTTAATGCACTATGGTGCCTATCCTTGAAGGTTGCCAATAGAAGGTGGCGAGGCAGACATGACGGACCTAAAGAGGACTATTGTATCCGTTGTGCACCTTGTCCACGGAACATGTGTGTATGACGGCACTATGAGAGGCCTTATATGATATGGCATGATGATAAACCTTATATTGTTTTGCAAGCAATGGCTGGAGTTTTATGAATCCCGTATGGTAAGGTGTCTATGTATGAGACCCAGTATAGTCTGGGAATGGAAGTTAGAAAACCTATGGACTATGTTCATAACTTTGTATGGTTTTTTAACGATTTCAATATATATATATATATGATATAGTCCTGGATGTATGTATTTAGAGGCCGTAGTTTTATAAAAGTTTTCCTATGGGGAAATGAATGGGTAGATTTATTATGCAAAGTATGGTATCGTATGGAAAATGATAATGATAAACATTTAAAATACCAATGGATTATATATATTATGTAAAGTGTAATCTATAAAGTAGGATTTTTATATTCATATGATGAAAAAGAATTATAAAGAGCTACTTTATCAGTGGCTTGCAGATAATTGAATATTCCAATTGATGCAAAATGCTTAATTCATATATAATTAACATGTTTTCTTAAATCTCCCCTACCAAGCATAGCTTGCTGAGATATTGTAAATGTTTCATGTTTACAATATCTCAGATACAGACAAACAGGAGAAGACATACACAAGCAAGAGGAGATCAATAGCTATACTTCCATGCTCAGGTATATGTTTTGTTAAAGTTTTGTATTGTGTAGTTAGTGATCTGGATTATGCTGCTTGGACATTTAATATAATGATTATAGGGGTTGTGTATGTGAACCACTGGATGAGTCCTAGATGTTTCATAAAATGTATATCTATCTTTTATAAAAGCTATATTATTTATAGTATGGGAGTTGAAGTGATACTCGGGGTTATGAAAAAACTCATTGATCCAAACCTTTATTTTCATCAAATCAACACCAACTTTCACCAAATCATTGGATCTCATCAACCCGATCATTATCCTTTCTCAAATTAGATAAGATTGGAGGTGATGTTTCATCAAACCGCAAGAATCAAGTTGATCTTTTTTCAAATATAAAAGACCAAAATGATCTTTCATCAAATTATTAGATCTTACCTGTTTGATAGTCAATTTTCATTGAATCTCATTAATTTGACTATTCATTCTCATAAAATCATTGGATCTCATCAATCTGAGTGTTTCTCATCATCAAATCATTAGATCTCATTGCTCTCAAAGTATATTTAATCAAATCATTGAATCTTGTTGAACTAACCATCAATTGTTTTCCAATTAGTGGGTTTCATACTAAATGCTTATTTTCATAAATCATCTAGATCTCATTGGTCCAACCTTTGATTTTTATTAAATCATCAGATATCATCAATTTAATAGTTGATTTTCATCAAATCATCAAATCTGATCAATCTAACCAATGATTTTTATCAAATCAATGGATCTCATTGATCTAACCATTGATTTTGTTCAGATGACAAGGTCTCATCTATTCGACAATCGATTTCCATCAAATTATCATATCCCATCGATTCAATAATTGATTTTTACAAAAAAAAATATCGGAGCTTGTTAATCTAAATCTTGATTTTCATAAAATCATTGGAGCTTATTGATTCGTTGATTGACTTTTGCCGAATTATAAATCATTGGATATCATTGATCCAATTGTCAATTTGCATCATATCATTAGATCTAGTAGATCAAACTATTCAGTTTCATGAAATCATAGAACCTTGTCAATTCAAAACATAGTTTTAATCAAAACATAGGATCTCCTCAATTGACTTGTTAATTTTTTTGTATCATTAGATCTTACCAATCTGATCATTGCTTTTCATAAAATATTTTTAATCTTGTCGATTATTGCTTGGTTTTTGTCAAATCAACAAATTTAACTAGTCCAACCCTTAATTTTCATCAATTATTATACCTCGTCAATATCACATTTTTTATTCATCAAACCAGAGCATTTCAATTATCTAAAGGTTGATTTTCATTAAATCATCTTATTTGAAGAATCTTTTTGTTGATTTTCATCAAATCACTACATCTCGACAATCCAATGCTTCATTTTCATTAAATCACTAATTCTCATTGATTAGCTTCTACATTTTTCATTAAATCTCTTAGATCTGAGTGTTGGTTTTCATCAAATCTCAATAATGTCACCCTAAATTTTCATCAAATTATTACATCATGTTGATCAGATCATTCATTTCATCTAATCATCGAATCTCATAACTGGCTACTGACTTTTATGAAATCATTAAGTATCATTGACCTGACCCTTAATTTTCTTCCAATCTTTAGATACATTGATTTGAACATGAATTTAGATCAAATAATCTAGTCTCAATGATTCGACAATGGATTTCAATTAAATCATTGGTGTTTGTCTTTCAAAACATCAATTTTCGTCATGTCTTCAGATCTCTTTGATCCTACACATGAGTTTATTCAAAACATTGTGTCGTATATATTCGATAATCAATTTGCATAAATCATCAAAAAATATCATTGAACTAACAATTGATTTTGATGAAATCATTGGATCACATCAATTCAATTGTAGATTTTCATCATATTATTGGATCTTGTCCATCCAACCATCAAATTTCAACACATTGCTCCAATCATTTATTTTCATCAAGTCATCGAATCTCATCAATTCAAACATTGGTTTTCTTTAGATCACTAGATCTCATCAGTCCACCACACATTCTCATCATGTCATTAGATCCTCTTAATTTGACCATTGATTTTCATCAAATTATTATATTTAGTTGGTCAATTTCTATGAAATCATTTTATCTAGTTCAACCATCAATTTCCATTAAATCTCATACTCATTGACCCTCATAGACATGAAAGTTGAATTTAAACAAATGATCAAAGCTCATCGATACAATCATCATTTTAAATGAGTTTCGTAGAACTGGTTGCAATATTAAAGAAATAATCAAAACTCATTGATCAAGCTTTCATTTTCATCAAATCAATGGATCTCATCAATCTCGACTTTGATTTTTGTCTTGTAGATTTGACCATCAATTTTCATCATATCACTAGATCTCATCAATTTGACCATTGACTGTCATTAAATCACTGGATCTCATCGATCCGATTGTTACTTTTTTTATCAAATTATTAGATCTCATTAATCATACCCAAATTTTTATCATATCATTATATCTTATTACTTTGACCATTGATTTTCATAATATCATTGGTATATTTGTTGATATGATCATTGATCTTTATCTAATCCTTAAATCCTGTCGATTCATTCATAATTTTGATCAAATCATAGGATGTCATTGATCTTATTATTCATATTCAACATATGATTAAGTCTCATTGATCTGACCATTGATTTTAAGTAAATCACCATATCTCATTGATCCAATTGTTCATTTTTGTCACATCATTAGATCTTGTTAATCTTTTTGTTAATTTTTATCAAATCATCCAATTTTGTTGATTCAATCAATGATCTCTACTAGTCATCAAATCTCATCGATCCACCTTTCAATTTTATTTATTTATTTTTTAATTCTAGAATCCTTTTGAACCTAAAATTGATTATAAGGATTGGAAGTGACTCTTCCTCAAATTCAAAGAATCAAAGGTGATACTTTCTCAAATAAGAAAAGTTTGAAGCAATCTCTTTTCAAATTTCTAGATCAGAGATTTTTCCTTTTCAAATCAGATAAGATTGAAGGTGATCTTCCATCAAACTTCAAGAATTGAGTTGATTCCTTCTCAAATCTAAAAGAACAAAGCTATAATTCATTAAATCAAATAATTGTTTGTTGTTGATCTAACCCTCCATCTTCATCAAATTAACCCATCTCGTTGATGTGAACATTGATTTTTATCAAGTCATCAAATCTCATCTATCAACCTATTAATATTAATCAAATCACGTCAGTTGTCCAAACATCACTTTATCATGTCATTACAAAAATTAATTTTCTTCAAATTATGAGATACTCATCAATTAGTCTAATGCAAATCATTAAATCACTGATCTCATTATTTTGCTCTAAGATTTTCATCAAATTAGCCAATCTCATTGATTTGTCCATTAATTTTAAGCAAATAATTTGATCTTATTGATCAGATTGACAATTTCTATCAAATCATTGAATCTCCTTGATCTGACCTTTGATTTTCATCAACTCATCAAAATTTTCCAATCTAATCAATCGGCCCTGTAATTTTTCCTAGATTTCGTCCTTTTGATCATCAATTTTCATCAAATCAACCGATGTCATCGATCCAACCAGTAATTTTCATTGAATCATCATATCTTATTAATCCATTTGTTGATCTATATCAAAACAACTTGTAACATTGATCCAAATTATGGTTTTCATCATTTCATCCTATCTCATTGATCCAATAAATGATTTTCATCAAATCATCTAATTTTATCGATCTATCAATCAATTTATGTCAAATTCTCTAATATCATCAATCCAATAAATTTTTTTCAAATTATTGGACAATTAATTATAATTAAATCATTGGATATTTTCAATCCAACTATAAATCTCATAAATAATTTTATCTCATGTATTTGACCTTTTAATAAATAATTGATCTTATCAATCTAATAGTTAATTTTCTTTAAATCTCATTAATTAAAAAAAAAAATTTCTCATCAAATCATTGCATCTCATTAATTTGAATATTTCTAATCATCAAATTATTAGATCTCATTGCTCTAAAAGTATATTTCATCAAATCATTAGATCTCATTGATCCAACCACTGATTTTGTTCACATGATCAAGTCTCATCCATTCGACCATCCATTTTCATCATATTATCATATCTCATTGATTTCCATAAGAACATCGAATTTTGTTGATCTAAAGTTGGATTCTCATGAAATCTTTGGATCTCATTGATCTGCCTATTGATTTTTATCAAATTATAAATAATTGGATATCTTTGATTGGATCATTAATTTCCTTTATATCATTTAATCTAGTTAGTCAAACTATTTATGTTTATCAAACCATTGAATCTTGTCAATTCAAAACTTGATTTTAATCAAAACATAAGATCAACCCTTGATTTTTGTCAAATGATCAAATCTAACTGTTTCAACCCTTTATTTTTATCAAATAATTGAATCTCATCAATCCCACATTTCCTATTAATCAAATCACATTATTTCAATTATTTAATGGTTGATTTTCATCAAATCATTGGAATTGAAGAATCTTTTCATTGATTTTCATGCAATTAGCAGAACCAAAAAATCATTTCGTTGATTTTCATGCAATATCTATCTTAGAAATATAACACTTGATTGTCATTAAATAACTAATTCTCATTGATCTGCACATACATTTTCATCAAATCTCTTAGATCTGACTGCTGTTTTTCATCACATCTCAATAATTTTAGTTTTACTTTTAATCAAATTATTAGATCTCATTGAAACGGGTCTACATGAGATTGGAGTGTATATAGATCTATACCATAAACTCGACTCTGTACTTGAAATAATGGATAACTATGATAGGAGAGCAGACAAACATGAAACTATGTTTTAGTCCCTCATGGCTACCACATCTATTAAACCTCCACACAAGGTTTGTGCTCCCTATTCTAGCCTAGCCCATATTACCATATCATGTCCATCAAATAGAGCGCTTAACGACTATCTTGTTGAACAAGAAAATGCATTAAGTGCAAATCACAATCTTAGCAACAACCCATATTTTGAAACCTATAATCCTGGATGGGCTAGGCATTCAAATTTTTCCTGGTCAAAGAATAACTACCATGGGGGACCATTTGGGACCCCCCAAACCAAAACTTTCTTAGAGTTGCAGTTCCTCAGCAGCCACTTGGCTTCCAACAACCTCAACAACAAAAGAAACCATCCTTTGAGGAAAATATCTAGGCTCCTATTGAAAGATCTTTAAAGCAAAATGAAGAGACTAACAAGGCTCTTCACCTATTGTAAAATGATAGTCGACATTTAGCCCATGTCAACTCAAAAACCATAGCCAAGTTAGAGATACAAGTAAGCCAACTATTAGATGCATTACAAGATAAAGGAAAGGGTCAGTTCTCTAGTCAGCCCATCCTTAACCCTAAGGACCAATTTGAGATATGGGCATATTCTCAAACCCATAAACCTCATGATCATGCCAAGTCTGTACCCATCCTTAGGAGTAGTTGTCAGGTTGACAACAAAGTAAGGCAATCTAAGGAAACTGAAGAGGAAAATGAAGCAACCAAAACATGGAAGAAAGAGAGAAGATAGAAATCTCCTATGGAACCTATAGTGGAGGCACCCTTTGTGGCTAAAGCCACGTTTCCTTAGTTATTGAACAAGGCTAGAAAGGGAGCAAACCTCAACAAATTCATGGATGTATTTAAACATGTCAAAATTAACATTACATTGCTCAATGCTATAAAAGATGTCTGAGCCTATGCTAAGTTCATGAAAGAGCTATGCATTAGAAAGAGAAAGCTAAATATATAGAAGAAATCTTTTGTCATCAAGCAGGAGAGCTCTTTGATACAACATAAGACCCCACCAAAATATAGAGACCCAAGGTTCCCCATAATTCATGCATTATTGGAGACCATATCATAGATAGGGAACTGCTTGACCTAGGGGTGAGTGTTAACTCGTTGTCGTACTTGGTCTATGAGCACCTAAGGCTCGGTAAATTAAAACCAACCACAACTACATTGCAATGAGTAGATAGATACTAAAGATACCCCTTGGTTTGGTTGAACATGGGTTGGTACAAGTGGACTAGTTTTATTACCCGGTCAATTTTATTGTATTGGACTCAACTTGTATATGATCTTGGTAGTCAGATTTTGATTATACTTGGACATTCATTCTTGGTGACATCCAATGCCATCATTAACTATAGGAATGGTGTAATGAAATTTTCATTTGAAAATATGTAAGTTAAACTTAATGTCTTTAAAACTAACCAACAACATTAGACTTCGATGATTCTTTTGAAGTGAATTTATTGTATTGGACACTTAGCTTGTATATGATCTCAGCAGTCAGATTTCGATTATACTTGGACATTCATTCTTGGTGACATGCAATACTATCATTGACTATAGGAATGGTGTAATGAAATTGTCATTTGAAAATATGTAAGTTAAACTTAATGTCTTTAAAACTGACCAACAACATTAGACTTCGATGATTCTTTTGAAGTGAATTTGATCGAGAGTCTAATTCATCATATTCATACACCATCTTCCATATCTGGACCACTAGAGGCCTACCTCGTGTATTTCAATAGAGATTTTGATTTAGACAAGTTTATTGAGAAGCTGAACAACCTTTTAGATGCTCCAATCATGGATAACTCTAAGTGGGGCACTTATGTGAAACCACTCCCTCCTTCAGAGTATGTTTCCTTACTTTCCATAGAGCAACCACCATCTATAGTCTCCAAACCCTTCCTTGGCAACCTCAAATACTCTTATCTAGGACTAGATAAAATCTTACATGTTATGATAGCATTAGATCTAGACAAGGAATAGGAAGGAAAATTACCTATTCTTAAGGAACATAAGATTACTTTGCGATGGACCATAACAGAAATCAAAGGGATTAGTCCAGTCATGTGTATGCATAGGATACACCTAGAAGAAAATGCTAAATCATCTAAAGAGACTCAAAGATTAATGAATCCTCACATGAAGGATGTGGTCAGAGATGAAGTCCTTAAGCTTCTAAACATTAGCATCATATACCCCATCTCTGATAGCACTTGGGTCAATCCCACTTGGGTTGTACTCAAGAAATCCAGGGTCAGGGCAGTGAAGAATGAGAAGAATGAATTAGTTCCCACCTATGTGCCCACCGGGTGAAGAGTCTACATTGATTATGGAAAATTAATTGTGGTCATGAGGAAAGACCATTTTCCTTTGCCTTTTATTGATCAAATGCTAGAGAGGTTACCTAGACATAGTTATTATTGTTTTATAGATGGATATTCTAGTTATAACTAGATTCTTATAGCACTCAATGATTAGGAGAAGACCACCTTCACTTGTCCTTTTAGAACCTTTGCTTACCGACATATGCCCTTTGAGCTTTGTAATGCTTCTTCCACTTTTCAAAGGTGTATGTTGAGCATCTTCTCTGATATGGTAGAAAGGTTTCTAGAGGTGTTCATGGATGACTTCTCAATATTTGGGTCTTCTTTTGATGATTTTCTGCACCATTTGAAGTTAGTTCTTGCAAGGTGTTAGGAGGAAATTTTGGTATTGAACTAGGAAAGTTCTATTTTATAGTACAAAGTGGTATAATTTCAAGCCATATTATATCACTCAATGGGATAGAGGAGATAAGGCTAAGGTGGATTTAATAGGCAACCTTCCTCCACTAAGGACGGTGAAAGAAATCCACTCCTTTCTAGGGCATGTTGGCTTTTACAAAAGATTCTTCAAGTACTTTAGCAAAATTACCAAGCCCCTTTGTAATTTACTAATAAAGGATACTATTTTCGACTCTGATGAGGACTATAAGAAAGCATTTGAGTGCTGAAATGCTAAGTTGACCTCTACATCTATTATCCAACCACTTGATTGGAGTGCACCATTCTAGATAATGTGTGAAGCATTAGATTATGATATTGGAAATGTTTTGGGTCAGCACATCGATAAACTTTGCCATGTGATATACTATGCTAGTGAAACACTGAATGATGCGCAACTCACCTATTCGACCATAGAAAAAAGAGTTGCTAGCTATAGTGTTTGCTTTGGATAAGTTTAGATCTTACTTATTAGGATCTAAAGTCATAGTATACTTAGATCATGCGGCTCTAAAGTACATCCTTTTTAAAAAGGTTGCAAAACTTAGGTTGATCCATTGGATACTATTGTTACAGGAATTTGACTTAGGAATTTGGAATAAGAAAGGTTCCAAAAATGTTGTACTAGATTATCCAAATTAGTGGTAGAGCACATTAGAGATAATGTGCTTATAATTGAATCTTTTCCAGATGAATAGTTAATGCACACTTCCTAGTTACCTTTGTATGGAGACATGGTAAATTACCTTGTTATAGGATAAATGCTCAATCTTTGGATGAAACAAAATAGAAAGAGATTTTTGACTGAGGTTAAATACTTTACATGGAACGATTCATACTAATCCAAGTACTTTCCCAACTGGGTGATAAGGAGATGCATATCAGATAGTGAGCATATTAAGATCATCTCCTTCTATCATGATCATGCATGTGGGACCCATTTTAGCTCTGAAAAGATAACTGCAAGAATTTTCTCATGTGATTTTTATTGGCCCACCATTTTTAAAGATTCACATGCTTACTACTTAGCATGTGTGAGGTGCCATAGGTTAGGAAGTTTGGAGAGGAGACACATGTTACTCTTAAACCCAATCCTTGTTGTAAAGCCATTCAATGTTTAGGGCATAGATTTCATGGGACTTTTTCCTAATTCTTTTGGGAATTTATGCATCCTAGTGGTAGTGGACTATGTGTCCAAGTGAATGTGGAGGCTGTATCCTGCAAAACCAATGACCACAAAGTAGTGGTAAAATTTTCAAAGAAAAATATTTTTTCAAGGTTTGGTACTCTATGAGCCATAATCAGTGACGGGGGAATACATTTGGAATAAATTGTTTTAAAATATAAAGAAAAAGTATGGTGTCAACCATAAGATTGCTACCCCATACCACCCTTAGACCAGTGGGTAAGAAGAAGTGTCCAATAGGGAAATTAAGCATATCCTAGAGAAGACAGTCAATCCAAGTAGGAAAGACTAGTTTGTGGGAATCATTGATGCTTTGTGGGCTTGCTGCACTGCTTACAGGACCCCAATAGGCATGTCACCCTACCGCTTGGTCTATGAAAAGGCTTGCCACTTACTAGTAGAGCTAGAACACAAGGCATGTTATGCTATTAGAAAGCTCAATTTCAAATTAGATGCTATTGGGACCCACCGAAAACTCCAACTTAATGGGTTGGATGAATTGAGAAAGGATGCATATGACTTTGCATGAATATACAAGACTAGATGAAGATTATCCATGATCACCAAATCTTAAGTAAATCCTTCACACTTAGGCAAAAGGCCCTGTTGTCCAATTCAATATTGCATCTCTTTCCAGGCAAACTTAAATATCAATGGACTAGATGTTACATACTACGAGCAGTATATCCTCTTGGGGCCATTAAGATTGAGAAGGATGTTGAGATCCTAAAAGTAAATGGTGAGAGGTTAAAGCCTTACTTAGAACTACCTAACCATGAGATTAAAGAGATACTACCAAAAGCACAACCTTATCATGACCCACCTTAGACTACTCTAGGGAACCTTAGAAATCATCATACTTACACCCATCATTATGTTTGGCTAAAGATGTAAAACTTAGCGCTCCTTGGGAGGCAACCCATATGTTTTTCAAATCTCAGTCTTCTACATCTTTCCATTTTCATTTAGGGTACTATGTTTTCAAACATTGGGGGAAATGTTTCATTCATGTTTGGGATGTAGATGTATATAGAGATTTTGGATTTTCTTGAATGTTTTGATAAAAAAAGAGTTTTTGAGATTGAGTTCCCTTACTGTGATGAGAA
Organism: Warburgia ugandensis; assembly: GCA_035236585.1. NCBI lineage: Eukaryota > Viridiplantae > Streptophyta > Magnoliopsida > Canellales > Canellaceae > Warburgia > Warburgia ugandensis. The sequence continues at coordinate 30,964,158 of CP141127.1, read as the reverse complement.
ATTGATTTTTAGAATTTAGGAATTCCACTATTTTAATATCTTAATGGAAGTGCATATGGCTAGTTTTGCATATTATTCAATTATTGAAACATTTTGTGAAGGTTAATTCTTGGAAAATATTTATACACAACAAAATTCAAGACTAATAGAAAGGTATGACTTAAAGACCCTGAGGAAAATCAGTGTAGACTTATAACCTAGTGAGTTTTAGAGATCATCTTCTTTCAGAAAGTTATGAGTAATTTCACATTTTGTTTAGAGAATAGAATTTAATATGATCCCATTATTCTTGTTTTAGTTAACTATCAAGAACAAATAGGAGTTCTAACTTTTTTTCTAAAAATATTATTGAATCTAATAGGCTTTAAGAAACCTAGGGAAGATATATGTCATCCTTGTTCAACTTAGAGACATAAAACCCACCCAATATAGTATACCACTAGTTAGACCGTTGAGTCTATTATTAAGCATTTTCTTTGTTAACCCCACTTGTCTTAACCCAGAATAAGCCAAGAAATAAACAACCATTACCCATTTTCAAAATGAGTAGAGTTAGTAGAAAAAGTGCAAAAGGGACAAAAAGTTAAATAAGTGAAAAACACCAAAAGTCTTCTTCTCAAAGAAGTGAAAAACAGGAAAAATGAAAAGAAAGAATCATAAATAAAGGAGAAAATTTGAAAGAAAAATACAAGAGTACAAAAGATATTCACATCAGTCAAAGAAAATTGTCCAACAATCAAAAGAAGACCTCTAAACAATTTAGAACCTTTGAAACCCTTATATCCTTGTTTTCTCAATCTGCAAGCCTACATTTCATCCTATTTAAAGACCTACAAATCTTCAGTGGAACATAGCCTTAAAGATATAAAAAGAAGGTATGAGGGTAAACTACCCTACTATTTTTGGTGATGACATTCACTCTTAGGGATCACTTTTCTTTTTTCTCTTTAGTACTTAAAAATTTACATGGACCCTTAGCTTTGTTGGATCAAGTCACATCATGAGAGAAATAAGTTCAACCCCTTATCTAAGAGCTTCACTTTTGATAGTATACATGTGAGGATTTGAGGTCAAAACATATTTCCAATGAAACTTACACATATTTAATTATAAGTCATGACTTGTGTAGTTGCATACACACATACACTCTGAGAAAGATCTAGAATGAAATGTCTTTAGTATGTGTATAGTTTGTAGAATCGTCATTCATCTTCATTAAGTTGTGAAAAACTAATAGAATGTTAATGGATGAGGATTCTCTAAGATATAATAGTGGACTCCACTTTAGGGAATTTTATGGGTATATTTATTACAAACCCTCATAAGGCCTAAGTCATTTGTTAAGGGCAACCCAGGGGTTCAAATCAGGTAGGGGCCACTAGGAAAAACCCTAATAGGATCAATGGATTAGCCCATGTAGTGGCCTTAGTATCATGCACAATTCCTAGAGGACACCTTTTGGGGTTTTGATATGTGGTTGAAATCCATGCTTTAAGCCACATTTTTACTATGCTTTCTTTCATCCATCTTGGCTTAGAAATTTCTTGTAATATGTATGCTTCAATCATGCTTATGATGATTTGAGGGAAAGATAAGTATATGTATGCTTAACTTCATGGCCACTTGCAAAGGGGAAAATGGTGTATCCTTTGAGGGCATAACATGTTGAATGCATTATGTGTTTCCTTTGTATTATGAAACTTCTTTTGGCATGATTTTAGGAATGTTTCATCCTCTACCATGTAGCCATATTTGATCATATTTTGAATGCTTAAAATGCTTCGTAATTTGAATCTAACAAAAGACACATTCCCATTATGGAAAAGGCGTCATTTTTCTAGCCACTTTGTGTGATACATGCATAGTATTTGAGGAGTTTGTTTGGAACGATTTTTCTTGGGAAAGTAACATGATATGTCATGAGAATATTGATGGATTGTTTTTATTTTTTATTTTTAGATTTAAGAGATTATTAGGACTAAAACACAAGCATGTTGTGCATTCAATGGTTGTACTGCTCCCAAAAGAACCCAAACCACCTCTTAATCTTATTTTCATAATATGGTGCCAACAAACAAACTTTCCTTGAATAGCCCTAAGAATGACACATAGATTAGGTATGTTCCTAGCCCAATTTTAGGCCCAGAAGTGGACCAGATTTATGGTTAAAATTGGTGGATCAGACCACCTATAAATTTTGTGATTTCTAAATGGGAATTTTTATTATCAAATCAATTTATGATCCTATAGTTTGGATGAGAAAAACAGCAAGGAACTGATGTGGATTGATCCCTATGTTGCTAGGTTGTTTTTAGCGGTCCTTGTATAAAACAATGACAATATGATCACTATTTTGGGAAGTAAGAGTGATTAAGATCTATAATTTTGATAAGATTCATTTACTCTCATAATCCTAACTAAATTCAGTCATGAAGAAATTAAGATTCCTAAGTTACAACAATTAAAAGATAAGTTTTGTGAGGTGAAATCTAAGGAAACACTTAAGGACTTATGGGCTACTATAAGTGCCAAAATGAAGGGACCACTTGACTACCACTTAGGCATTCAATATTACTATTTAAAGATATGATTAATATGTGACTTCAATAGAAATGAGACGATATATTGTAAGTCCTTGCTAAGGACATAAAGTGAAAGGTGCACCCAAAGGTGTCATGGAAGTGAGCTACAAAACCACTGAGTATGGGATCGGTGTATCTCCACTTCCATGGTATCATTTGGAGTGTGAGTTTTCATGGAAAAAGTGTAATTCAACACATATGAATATCAATAAGAATAAAGATGAGATTGAGCCTTGTTAATGTATGAATTTCTCACCAAAATCAGGTGAAAATGCATTTAGAACCTGAGGCCATTCTACGGTGAGATTCGAGCCTAGGTGACATATGAACTTTATGGAATTTTGATAATTGGACCATACCTTAGAAAAGTGAATCTATGCCTCCCTAAGGTTAAAGATGAAGGAATATGATTAAGGACATGAGCCTGAAAGTGAATTAAATGCTCGAAGTAACACTTGAGACGAAGAAAATGTCACTTAATGCGAACAAGTGACCATGTGCATTTAACATGCTATGTAAAAGACCATGGAAATGATATGCCAATGAAATATTATGAGATGTCAAAATTAATGTTGTGATTATGACATGCACATGTTATTTGAATGCTATGATGGGACCATAGTAGTACCAGTCCATAGTATTGCATGTATATGTCAAATGTTATGCCATTTGATTATGCTATGTAAGAGCATTGACATGTTATATTAATGTCTTAATAATGAAATGAATTGATGCATCTAGAGACTTTGTGTACATCATGTAAATGGTACTGGAATTGCTAAGTATGATCTATGGAGATCATTAAGTACCTTAGGAGAAAACAAGTATATGGCATAGGAAGATGACACCTAACATAGTACTTAAATGAAGAAAAATACCGTAAGATTATGTACATAGACGATGAAGGTCACATGGAAATAAATATGACATAAGCTATGGAAATTCCATAAGAAATTAAATTCGATGAATAGGTCATGGAAATTGACATGAAATAAGCAATGGAAATGCTATGTAAGAAACAATAACAATGAGATAAGCCATGGAATAATGTGATCATACTTAGGTTATACATTAGTGACCAAAGCATTATATACAAAACATCATGACAATGATTATGAAAGAGAAATTAAATGGCCATGGCTGGTTGAATAGTTAGCGAAATACATGAATTTAAAGTAGTAAAAAAACACATTATTGAAGCACCAATCATGATTAGCTTGGGATTGATAGATCCATCAAGTGAAAATTCAATTAAAACTATGTTTTCATATAGTTTGATTATGTTATACATGCCTTTGAAAAGAATTGCATTGAAAGAACATGGAAAAGCAAAGCTATGAAAGGTAAATGCTGAGAAAATATTGAAAAGCAATGCATGGAAAAATTCATGGATATAAGAGCATCTAGAATGACCTAATTTTGAATGAAAAGAATTGTGAAAAGCAATATGGGGTGTATTGATTGAGTTTTGGCATGAACATGAGAACCCTTTTAGCTTGTTGATGGTGAGGAGTTCTAGAATGGATCTTATGTGAGTGATGCATAAGTGAGAGGTCATATCATTGTGTTGGTCTCTGGATTTGAATTTGAAACTTACAAGGCAACAATTTGTAATGCCTATTAGTATATGGTTTTGATTTTGAAACTTATAGGGACATCGACACATAATACTTATAAGTATATGATTTTGATTTTGAAACTTACAAACATGGTGATATGTAACACCTATAAGTATATAGTTTTGATTTTGGGAACTTATAGGGTCGTTGGTACGTAATGCTTGTAAGTATAGAAATCTGTAACTTGACATGAGCTAACATGTCGATCATTCTCGAGAGTTAGACTGGAGCCAATGACAGGATGGTTGTGCTGTTCATGGAAGCAGTACTTAATTCAGTACTTTGGCATGGGTTGACATGTCCGTCAGTCTCACTAATTAGTCTTGACCTAAAAGGTAGGCTACTTACAAGAGTTAACTTGAGTTAGTGGCAGGATGGCTATGTTGTTCAGTGAGTCATACTTAACTCAGACATCAACTAATAAGTTGAGCCATAGTAGTATTGGATTCACTTATCCACTAACAAATTGATCTATAATACATATTATTATTACATGGGGAACTCTTAGGAGTGAACCCCCTAATCTATTATGGATGATTTTGATGTGATCATTATGATGATGTTTTATTGATGACATCATTTCCACTAATACAATTTAAACAAGATGGTTTTTGTCGACTATTTGCATATGCACTCATGCATAACTTGTTGATATTAAGCATGGAAGAATGAATACAACATTATACAATTAGATACTTAAACCATAATTCTAGAATTTTGTACCTAAAACTTACGAGTTTGACTATGTTAGATTTGACATCTATCCATGTACATGAATTGAACTACATGTTGTCATAGATACAGAACCATGTTGCATACTTCTTTATTCATCCTATTAGCATTTTCCAATCGAGCTGTTGTGCTCATCACCCACCAAGATTTTAGGAGAGAGTTCAAAGAGGTTGAGCATAGAGGAGAAAGGAAAATGAAGGTCACTTTGCTTGACACAGATGTAGCTTTGGGATGAACTATTTAGTTGGTTATGAACATCCTAAACTTAAAGAATGACTAAAATATTTAATCATGTTGATACTTTACATTTTGGAAGGAATTAATATTTAGTCACACTTTATGTTAATGTGATGAATGTGGACATAGTTGTGAGTGGAAATCCTGGGGTGTGAATACATGTTTGCATACAGCATTAGTTTTTGCTTATTTTAATGCTATGAATGAAGTTTGATGGTTGGCTTTGGTGAGGAGTGTTTGTGATAAGTGTTTAATTTTCTATAAAAAGTACCCAATGGGTAGTCCACATGTCATAAATTATAGGAATTATTCTAGGGTTTTTTCAAAATTTCATAACACATGCAATTCCGACCTAATAATTCAAAAGTTTAATATTTGGCAAGTTTCAAGAGCTAATCTAGAGTAAGTATGTGAATTATCATAATTTGGTAGGATTTAATTAGGATTTTTACTCTTTTGTAGGAAGTGAGAAGATCATCTAATGACCTATAGTATGCTTCTCAAAGTTTTTTGTGTGTTGAGCTAAGCAATTAGCTTATCGAGGGTGTAGGGGGCGGTGAACCCCTACTACAGTGCAAGGGGAGGAGCACCCTAAATGTCCACAAAATATCATGTCCTATTGTATTGTAGCAGTCCAAAAAATTATCCTTGGGCAAGCAAGGAAACAATTGGAAGAAGTTAAAGGTGACTAAAATGGGCCCATGCAGAAGTTAAGCATTGAAGCCACTCAAGCCACGAAGGAATGAGCCATCAAAGTAATCTATTAAGCCACACAGAGCCATACCACTTGTAGTCACATGATTGGAGCAATATTTCAAGAAATTATCATGAAAAAAAATGTGATTTCCATGTAATAATTCGAAGGTTTTGAAGAAATATTTTAATTACCAAGATGATCATGCATAGGTTGACCAATCAAATAGAAAACCGACATTCTAAATTCATTTCCCATCCTTTTTCATTAACCAACCTTGGTATTTCATAATTTTTATTTAAGGAGGAAAGCACTTCCTCAAAAACTGGTGCCTCCCACCTTGCTTAGTTGTCTTGTTTAGTTGGAAATCCTAGTTTTCAACTTCTAATTCTACTCACACTCAACTACCTCAAAATCCTAACTAATTTCCCATCTTTCCTAACTTTTTCTTTTCCCTTGTCTCTCTCTTTTCCAACCACCAAACACCACAAAATTAGAAGGGGAGGAGCTCCACTCGACCTTACTAAAAAGGTGACACATGCCCCCTTCTAAATATAACATGTCACCTCACTCGCTAATTCCATAATCCTCTCTCTACCTAACCTTCCACCTAAATCCTATATCTAATTGCATATTTCTTTCCTAGAATAATATCTCAACAAAGTGAAAATAATAAACTCTATGCAATCCCCATGGATTCCACATGAAATTCAAGTAGGGGGTTTGCTCTAAATCCTTGAGAAAAGCACTCTATCTTGGTGATCTTTGGAGCTTTGGACTTGGGTTTTCTTTTGGATTTCTTTCTCTTGGAGTCATCAAGAATTTTTCCTTTACTTTTTCTATTCAATTCCAAGTTAGTACCTTGCTTTCAATCCTTGCTTTCATTACTTAATTGTTCTATTTTTGTTTCTTTAATTATAGAAGCATAGGTCTTGTCTATTTTCCTTGCGTCTTTGCTTCCATCTTCATAGTTTTTTTGCTTATCTCTCAAGATATAAGTTATTTCTTCTCTAGCAGTGGCACTAAAGAGAAACGGTGGATTGAATACTTGTTTTATTTTTCATAATTTTCTCTTTTCTTCTTAAAGAGAGAGAGAGAGAGAGAGAGAGTTTTTTGGCATCTTTTTCCTATTAAATCTTGAATGTTATCTTGCATAAAAAGTGCTAGATTAAGTTGCTCTTCATGTTTTGACTGATTTGAGTTTCTTTATAATTTAAAATTTGAAACTTTTCCATTCAATATTCATGCTTAGTTTCTGGCATTCCATGCACTTTATTTGATTGATTCCTTTGGAACCATTTAGATTTTTAGATTGATTAGTGAATGCATTGATTATATTTCATCTTTGTCATTAATGAATTTTGGCCAATCCCTAATCCATGAACCATGCGCGCCATCCCATGATCATGTGCATGGTGCTTGAGTAGATTTCCCTTAAGTGTTGCTTTGTTTAATTGTTTAGTCTTAGTTTAGCATTAGTTAGTTTTTTTCCATCTTAGTTTAGCTTAGAAAATTTATTTATTTAGTTTTAGAAAGGTTTATTTTTAGTTTTAGGAAAGTTTTATTTTTAGCAAGTTTCATTAGTTTAAGTTTTCCAAATTCATTCATTCTAGTTTTGCATTAATTTCCTTTATTGAATGAATGTTAGTTAGGAATGTTTTTGTAATGACTCAAGCATGTTACGCTATTTTTGTATCACTCTTACTAAATTGATAGAATTTGATTATATTGTAAGATTATATGTAGAATTAACTATATTAGATGTTCTATTTTAATTAAAATATTAAACCAAAGAATTTATGAAAAAAGTCAATATCATTAGATTCTACACTCGAAATAGAATCCAACGCCTCAAAGAACACTGAAAACGGAGATCGTATGAAGAAGTTATAAGTGTTGAAAGATGGAGGGCATATCTATAATTTGTTTGTAAAACAAAAAAGGCCTGAAAATGCAAGGGGTCATTTTGATAATGACACCCCTAGTTGTCCCCTACCTTTCACCGACTTCCAGTCCCACCTCTGCAAGGCGGCACTGGAAGAAATGGCGGCACCGCCATTGGGCAGCACTGCCTTCACCCTCTTTAAAAAGCCCTTTCTCCCTTCCCCCCCTTCCCCCCCTCCCCCCCTCCTCTCCGATCATCTCGTTTCCAACCACTTTGGCTACTTCAAGTTAGGGTTTCGATGAGGTTTACATCAGAAAAACCCCTCCTCCCATTCCCTGCGAATTTCAGTGACAGCCCAAGTCTTTCCTTAGGGCTAGCCATCCTTCTCTCTCTCTTTTTCCCCTCTTCTCCCTTCGGTCTCACCGGACATTTGGGTTTTTCCTCTTCTTCATATTTTTTTATGAGCAGGGGCTTCAGAATGGAAAAAGGGCACATCTCCAGCAATGGGAAACTCCTTAGACCACCCAGGTAAGCCCTCTTTCCTCTTCTTTGGTTTTCCCCTTCCCCAGGCCAGATCCATGACCAGATCTGGTGTTTCTCGATTGCAGAATGCACCGGGGAAAAGTCGGGTTCCATCCAGCTCATGCGTTCCAGGTGTCCCATGGATGCAGCGCGTAACGTGCACCTAGGATGTGCCCCTAGGACAGACTTCAAGTGTGCGGCATGCGGACATAGTGTGCGGGTGCGAGTCTTGGTTCAATTAGGGCTTGTAAGCATCTTGGGAGCCGAGACACTTCGCACCCGCACTGAAGATGTGTCTACACAACACAACTCAAGACATGCTACAATGCACTGCTCGAGCTTACACACTTGCAATCGCAGTCCTGGTTCAACCAAAATGAGCACGCATCTCAGGAACTATGACGCACGGGTCCTGCATGGGTGAATCTGGTTCGTCCGTGATATTGCGACACTAAAATTTTAATTACAGGGGCTGTAGGACTCCAATTGATGATCCAAAAGAACCGTTACGTCCGTATTGATGATGTGGACCTAATGAAACTATAAAAGTTAGGGCTAGAAGCCTATTTAGTATGACTATAGCCTAAACAGTAGAGATTGCATAGATCTACATGATCAAACTTCATAGATTCATTTGTTGGGTCTATTAGGAGACCAATGTGCCTAGATCTAGTCTAAGTTACACATCCACCTTGAACTTATAGATCTGACTGTCCATATTAAGTACAAACCTATTCTAGGAATTAGGACAGGCGACATGGGAGATCTAACTAGGAGCTTTGACCCTTTAATTACATGATCTTGATGACATGAAAGAGATTAAAGGCAATCTAATCATTAGATGTTAGTACTATATGTGAGATCTAGCCTAGAAGCGTGCTAAGCAAGGACATATAGATCTTAAAAGGCAGATATATCTGTTAATCTATAAGTCTAAGTAATGATTCATAAAGGTTGGAAAATAATACTTGAATCCTTATTATTAATTGATATTCAGGGTTTCTCAAAGGCAACTCAAGGTCGAGTAATAAAGGACGTGATTCAAGGAACATCGAGGTAGGTAATCTGATACTACTAAGTTTTTAAATGCATCTTAAACTCTAACTTGCCTTTATTACCATTTTTAGCATGCTTTTGAGATATGATGTTCTTATACGAATATGCGAAATTATCTTCATGTTTTATGGCTTTAAATACGATATTAGCATGAACTAATTTTATGCACTGCTCACATGGTTGAAAATAAATGCATAAGTTGCCTAATTTCGATGATCGAGATTTGCATTTATTTATATATGCTTTTTGGGATATTGAGCCTAGTGGGCACTATGCTGAGAGGTTGTTATGTACGGGGTTGGCCTCCCAGCATCTACCACCAAAAGGGTGGATGGTATCACTGCCAAAAAGGCATTGTCCCTTCCCTGACTGCTATCGTAAATAGGGACGACTACTGGAGGTGTCATGGCACCCTTTCAGGGACATCCATAGTCACCATAGAGGTTATGGTGGGTAGGTATCTAGATACCGAAGCCACACGATTGAACTGTGTACTGATCGTGAGCATAGTGACCCTATGATTTTGGTGTTATCAATATGCATATAGCATTGAGATGGTCGTATATGAGTACTCATGACCAGTTGGCGTGATGTGTTCCCCGAAAGACTCATGAGCATGATACTACATCTGGTTGAAAGATGACTATGTTAAGAGTTTCATGATTATTATTTTGACTCGTGATTGATATGTTTGCTAAGATTTTTTGTAAATAAATCTATGGATTTCTACTCTATGATTTTTAGTCAAATCTATATCGTTGAATACTAAATCTCGGTAAAGAATTTCATGGTTGAATTTGCATCCATGAGCTTACTTTTATGCACAAATAAGCATGTTTACACAAAAAAGAATCACTGATGTTTTACATGACAAAGCGCCTTGAATCATGCATGTTGCCTACCGTGTTTTCACAATAGTAGTATCAGATAACCTACGGAGTATGAGAAATACTCACCCTAATATATTATTTTTTCAGATTAGCTCAACACAGAATTAGAAAAAGCACCAGAACATGTTAGTGCTACGATCAAGTGAATGAAGAGACGAGAAGCATGAATATAAGTAAACACCCTACCTCTTGGACATGTATTTGTACTTATTTACAGTTGGGCTGTGAGCTGTGACTGGATAGGCCTGGGAAGACATTTATGATTTCTAAAATTTTTAAAACTACTTTACTCATCTCGAAAGCAAATGACACTCGGAGTTTTTAAAATGAATTTAAAATAAAAGATTTTTCACTGCATTGCATCGTTTTCTTTCAAATAGGGATGCATCCCGCCTTAGGAATTAGATATTGCATTTATAAATGCATGAAAAAACCCGGGTCATCACAGTTTCTAATTTCATTGAATATCTTTATTTTTGGAAAGTTTCCTTTAGTTGTAGTTTCTAATTTTATGCATGCTTCCCAATCCATGTTATTTAGTTTCCTAGTTTAATCAACACCCATCTCTTTCCCTGGCTAAGCTAAGCAACTCACATCAGATCAAATTAATTGAAAATTTTGCAAGATTTCTCATGGGATCAACCTCTCAAGAGTGCAAATACTACATTGATTGGTGTGCTTGTGAGTAACTTTAAAGCTACACTAATGAGATTTTCTAAAATACCTATATTACTAATGTGTTTTCCTGCCCTTCATTTGCATGTCTTTAAATAGGAATTTTGTAACTTATTCATGATTTTGAAAATATATTTTATAAAATTAGGATTCCACATGGCTTCTTAGGGTAGGTATCTAAATTCAAAAGCTAGTTGCCAACTAATCTTCCTAGCATAGTTACTAGAGGGATATTACCTCCATTAATACTTAACTTAAGCAAGCCCACATCTTTACTTTTTGAAGTCCATAACTCAATTGTGATTGTAACAACCTCAAACTTTGACTTAATTTCTAGGAAATTATAACATATTTTAATTGAATTGAAATGAAAATTTAATTTCTTGGAAATTGAATTAAGGAAGTGATGCCTTGAAATAATTTGGATTTGAAACTATCAAAAAATGAAAACTATGCATTAAGATGAGTCCAACAACACTAATTTTGAACGAAATAGAGATTGGGGTGGAGAAACCCCAACACTTTACTAATTTAGGGGGTCCAAATTGATAATGACACCCCCAATGTACCCGAGGAGTAGACCTGACACTCGAGCTAATGGCCATCACATGCCGGCCCGGATTGCCACATCGGGCAGTGTCCCAAAATGCATCAAAATGAGGGATGTTGGAGGAAGGAGGAAAAACTATGGCGCCCCCCATCGTTTTTCCCTCTTCTCTACTCATAACATATTGCTCCCATGCCCTTCTATTGAACCCTCCACTACCATGATGATTCCCCCTACCTAGATTTGAGCCACATCATCCCCCCTCTCCCTACCATTTCCCTTTAACCCACTCAAGTTCCTCATGCCGCTTAACACTGGAGTCGCACCCAAGGCAAGGCCACCATCCCTCTCAATTCTCTAACCCTTATCTTCTCTCAAGTCCAATCTTAAGCTACAATTGAGCAAGGGCCACTGGCCACTGCTAAAAACCTTCCTTCCCTCTTCTTCTCTCCCTCTCTATCTTCTCTCCTTCACCAACATGGCCTAGTTGTTCTAGGCTAGTGTGCTAGAAACCCTTCCATTTCTCTCTTTTCTCCCTACTACTCTCCTCCAACTAGTGCAGCCCAACTAGCCATGCTAGTTTAATTTTGTCTCCCCTTCCTCGCTCCCTATCCCCTTCCACTAGTGTGACACAACTCAGCACCTGAGTGGGCCTGCCACAACCCTCTTCCTTGTCTCTCTCCTCTTTGTCTCACTCTCAAGTGACTCGCTCGTGTCACCCACTCCCGACTCGCCTCGATGGGCAGAGTTGACACGATGAGCCCCACCATACCCTCTTAGACTTAGAGGTTTTCTTATGGCCAATCCATGAATCATTTTGAAGATTTGAGACAACTGTCACGATCCTTACAATGTGAGGAATAAGACTCATCTATCCATTCATTGATCTGAGAAGATCCAACCTTTGATTATGATTGGACCCTTGATAAGAATAGATCATTAGATCTGTGACTGATCTGATCATCCATTAAGATTTAATCATTGATGTAGCTTTGAATGATAGATCTGTGACTGATTCCACATATCCTACCATGATCCAACTGTCAATCTACCTCCAAATGGCATATTTGAACTTATTCGCCCCATTCATTTCGATCTAACCATTGATCTATCTCCAAAAGTTAGATATGTAATTGACCTATGAACCCTCGCATGATTTTCCATTGATCGGTCATTGACACCTCTATCATAGATTGATTTGGTCCATTCACCATGGTCCAACTGGCAATCATGACAAATGAGATCTATGGTTGATCTAATTTGTTATAGTATCTAATCTTAGATCGATCATTGAAACATCAAATCTTTGATTGATCCACCCCTGAGAGATGATCCAACTATTGTTTAATATGTGATCAGATCTAGCCTTTCATCTGAATCTAACCATATATTAGTTAAACATACTCCTATATTCATATTTGATTCAAGTGTTCATTTTGATTTGAATGGAGATCTATTACCAAAAATCCTAGAAAATAACTTATCTAGCCCATTCCTAGGATCTAACCTGTGATTGACCATTGAATGCCAAATCTATGAGATTAGGCACTACATCTATTTTTGATACATAGTGTTCCATGGTTGGACCTATAGATCAACATATCTTTACTTTCCTAGTACACTAATTAGTGATATAGACACGATCGGAGCAGTCCATCTAAGGATCGACAATGAAGCCTATGAATTAGTTAATCGATAGATTTAGCTAAAGGAGGTACACACGTGAACCAAGGAGAAACACTATATGAGGTAGGAGGATTAAGATTGCTATTTTTGAAAGTTTAATAATTTCCATGTCTTTAAAAGAATGATTGAATGTAGATGATGATTTACAAAGTGTGGTCTTTAATTACTAAAATTATGGAAGTATGTGATAAATTTAGAAGTTATCTTTGACAACTTTTAAATTATCAAATAGAAAAATGAAATGGCTAATTTAAATAGAAAATGTTACTATTACCCTAGTTGTAATGCCCAAATAAAAGAATAGAAACCATACGTAATGACTGGAACTTAGTATATATATATTTAGTCGATGTTGATACTACTACATGATATACATCGGGATTTGCTATAGATATAAAATGAACTTCAAACACTTATTTTATCCCATTTATAACATTAAGACAAATGAGTAACCAGACTACCTACCTTGATTTTACACATATAATTCAAGTGGAAATTGTAATACTGTAAACAAGGTTTGATCTTATACATGTTACTGAGATATAAGGACTTGTGTATTGATACTATAATATTTGGAATGCCCCAAAAATTTTAAAAATATTAATATGTATATCAACAATAAAGTAAATATTTTGAAGTAGTTCACAAGGTTTTTGAACTATAGGAAGACCTCAGAAATGTGCTAGAAGATGTTATACTTATAACTTAATGACTAAATGATTGGTTCCAAGATAGAACAATATTTAATAGATTAAATCATAGTTTCTATTCATGAATAGATGTTGAGGAAATAATCCTAATGTCTTCAAAACTAAGAGACAGAATAAAAATTGTGTAAATAGCAGCCCTTAATTAGGTTCACTTTAATATGATTTAACCACTATTCTTTGAGATGGAATTAGCTATTGATATGTAGGACTAGAAATGACTGTAATCACATAAAATGATTCACATTTAAACTTGGAAAAAATATTCTTGATGCCACGGATATGCAATAGATATTTACAAGCCATGACCTTATGTTTTAAGAGGTGTGTCTTTACTAATGAACGCTTTATCAAAGTTTTATTTCAAGTTTAACTATGGCCCATTTACCTATAAGTGCTTTTAAGATATTGCTTAAAGATTTATCCATTACAATCATTGCATTTGGTGCATACTTTTGGGAACCAAATAAGCATTGTCTAATATATGAATAAGGAATACATGTTTTGAATGCTCACGAAGACATGTTTTTGTGACTTGTCTAGAATATGGGTTGAAAATAAATAGATTTAAGTGGTTTCTAATAAAGCTTTGAAGTAGTGGTTTTATTTTTCATGAAATAATTTTAGCAATGTTTGGGTAGGTACTCTAGGAGTAGTTGTAAGTGTAGATGGTTATGGTTTCATTGTTGTTTTAGGCAAGTACTCTACGAGTAGCCATAAGTCCTAATGGATGCAAATTTCTTGGTGCGTCGGTAAGCACTCCACAAGCAGCTGTAAATCCTTGTGAATATGGATTTCATCAATGTTTTGGGTAGTCACTCTTAGAGTGTCCTAAGTCCCAAAACGCTGTGCAGGTACTCTATAAGTACCATAAAACCTAAAGGCTTGTGCACCTAAGGTAGCAGTAAGACCTGGAGGTAGGCATGCCACGTGCCACTATAAGTCTTGGAGACCTTATGCTATGAGGTGAAGCTGGCCAGTGAAGTATGAGATGATATTGATACTAGCCCTAGAAAATGAGCAATAGGATTACCTTTCCATAAGGAAGTGCTCAGAGAGGTAGCTGGATAGTCCCCCTGAGCTCTGGTTCATGCAAGTATCCACAAGCAAATGTAAAGGCCATGGTAGTCATTAATGGGTGACGGTAGGGCCTAAGAGCATATGTGTTTGTGTGTTGATGTTATGTGGGTCATTTCTCAAGAGTTTAGAGCTTGTCCACGGTGGTAGGATTGTATCCATTGTTATTGGAGCGATCAGTTTTCCATGATAATGTGGGCATGGATTTGTGCATTTCAGATTGAGGGCTATATGCCTTGGTTTAGGTTCATCTATTTTGAGTATGTTGGTTTGACATACTTATCAAATTCTTTTGGACATTGCAAATGATTTGAGATCACTAGTCTTTCATGATGGATTTTCACCTCACATGTATGAGACCAATCTTCACATTTATGATTTTAGTTTGATTCGATGTAGAAATAACTATTTGCACTTATGAATTGATTGATTATGCTTTGAAAACCATAAACAACTTTTGATTTTTCAGATCGAGGATTTATCAAACAATGTTTTGCTAACGACCAGACTTTGACCTTATTGTTTGAATTCATATTTTATTGACAATGTACTTTGATGCTTAAACCTAGCTAGTAACTTTGTCATTACTATTAGATTCCATGTTTATTACTATTAACATTGGGTTATTACTATTAGATTCCATGTTTATTACTATTGACATTGGGTTATTACTATTAGATTCCATGTTTATTAATATTAGATTCCATGTTTATTACTATTGACATTGGGTTATTACTATTAGACTCCATGCTTATTACTATTACCATATCATTTGAATTCATCTTTTATTGACATTGTACTTGGTTATTACTATCGACATTGCATGTGCGTTTGGGTTTGTGAGAAAAAAGGTACTAAATAACTACCTTTACACATAATAATTACAAATTTAGATACATCACTCTTGGAAAGTTAATTTACTTATTGAGTAATAAACAACTTAGATATTTATAGGGATAACTTGAATAATCGTGTGTGGTGAGTGATCTTGAAGAACTATATGTCATTAATAAATGCATAAAGCTTATGTGTCTACTAATGAAAATTGATCTTAGTACAAACTAAAAGTGCATGAAAAGATAAAATCTTAGAATGCTTAAATCCTTTAGAAAAGATAAGGCAATAATAATATTCATTGAAACCACGATAGACTATAATTCATCAGTTAAAATGAATTGCACATGCAAATTGATTCCATAAAATTACAATTTAAGGATTTATAATTTCATCATGAGTACTTTGAAAACATTGTGAGGTTTGTTTAAGTATGATACCTTCTTAGACTGCATTGACTTATGTAAATCATGAACTAGATGGTAAAATAGCTACTTATTCCACCTACACAAGTGGAAGCTTGTTGAGACATTGTAATTTTTTACAATATCTCATATTTGAAGAATTAGAATAAAGAGATAAATAGGTAGAATGTGAGAGTAGCTGTGGAGTTTGGAATTTCAGAAGATGGAGATTTTCTAGTATTTAGATGGTGAGCTCTTTAACATTAGATTAGCTTTCTGATTTTGTGGAGAATTGAATGTATATTTGCTTTGATGTTGTGGATTCAATGGTCATGATTGGAGGTTTGGGGATGTGATAAGTTTTTGTATATTTTTTTTCAAAATAATAAAAATTATTTTTGTCATCTATTTGGTGTTTCTCACACATACGTCAAATGAACATATGTTCAAAAGGTAGAGGAAACTTTGCCAGAATTTTGGTAGAAATGAGGCACTCATTTCTTCATAAAATCATTGTGTTTTGTGTAAGAAATGACACTTAGGATTTTCAGAAAAAATTTAACTAGAAAATCTTTTTTGCTGTTTTGTTTCCAATTTTTTTTTCTTCAAACAATGGATATACCAAATTTTGAAATAGTTTTCAAAAAGTATTTTGAAAACTCGGGGTGTCAAAGTGATCAAGCCACATCATCATTCATTTAAAACCATCCAACAATCAAAAATTTCCATAATCATTTCCATAAAATGCTATTATCGCAAAATCAAAATCAATGGCGATGTGCTTAAGATAAATAGCGATACTACATATGCACATATATCCATTAATCCATTATGAAAATTTAAGAAATCCATGTGCAACATGCTCCAGATTGAATAATGATCAACAATGAAAAACGAATGGCTTTGAATGGTGATAAGTGCTCCATATATACGTTGAATCAAAAATAAAAATGTAGTCACAACATTTTTAAGAATTGACCATAGTTATATATGATAATCTAGGATCTAAATCAACAATAATGGTTAATATTGTTGTCATCAAAATGGATGAAATCAATGGCTATAATTCATAAAAGATTATACCAAAATAGGCTAGAAATAGGCAAAATATAGACATGAAATTTTGTGGTGAAAAATGACCAAATCAATTTTAAAAATAGGCTTATACATACATGTGTGAAAATCATCACCTACTAATCAAGCAAGATAAATTGATGATCAAATCAACCTAAAATCATAACAAAATTAGGTACCATATATCATTTAATTTGATGATCAAAATCTCTCTAATTCATGCTAGACATATGCACCCAAAACAAAGTGGATGACTAACAAAAATTTAGTTTGATCCAAGCTAGAAATATGTAGCATGTCCAAGGTAAATCAATGATCAAAATCACATCCAATCCATTCTACAAAACGTGCCACTTTCAAAGTAAAATAAAGATCCAAAAATCAATTTGATTTACACTAGAAGTAGGGACTACATGTAAAGCAAATCAATATTACATATTAATCTAATCTATGCCAAAAGTATGTGCACTTAAAAATAAAAATCAATTGAAAAGTAAATAAAAAAATATTCTAAATGTATGCACCCCATATATTTGCCAATCTAATGATGAAAATCACACCAAAATGGAACCAAGAATGGCCACATTTAAAAATAATAATTCTTGGTGAAAATGGCTTCAAGACATACTAGGAGTAGGTGTCCCATGCATATACTCATCTAATGGTCAAAGTCATTTTGAAAACAAGTGAGTGATAGCACGTAGTCTATGTAAAATATAAATCTAATCATGCACCAAAGATCATCATATGAAATAGAATGCTTCATGATAAAATAGAATCAAAACAAGAGTTAATTAAAATGCCATGTTCTATCTCAAATTTCGCATGCCATTTCCAATAATCAAAATGCATGCATCAGTATTATTATGATTTGAAATCATATCTACTTTAGAGATGTTACTAAAAAACCTACCTTTTGAAATCATATCAAAAAACATAGTGTCTGAGAAGGAAAAATTCCAAGTGCAACCCCCTTCTCTCTCTCTCTCTCTCTCTCTCTCTCTCTCTCTCTCTCTCTCTCTCTCTCTCTCTCTCTCTCTCTCTCTCTCTCCCCCTTTCATTGTTTTCTTTCTGTACCTATCTAGGACGTTCTACACTCCATATGGTACTTCTTAGCTAGTTGCCAATTGAGGTTGGTGGACTTTACTAATTGGTGCTATCTCAGATCTCCTCCATAGCTTCTCTTCCCAATCTTATACCATCCCAGATTTCGATCATATCCTTGTCCATATTTTGCATCTTAATCCTTCCTACTCATATCTTTATCTTATTGTTTTTCTTATATTTACCAAATCTTAGCCTTCCATCTCATTATACTTTACATCACAATCCTAAGTTGAAATTCATTATGTCCTGGTGTCTCAAGATTTCACATCAATCTCACTATTTTCTCCTTATTCTGGTTTATCATAATTTCCTAAATAGGGTTGGTTGTCCAAACTAGGTGGATTCATTGTTTTTGGTCATTCCGTAGCTCATAGAAAAAAGGATTTTTCTCCAAAATGTTATTTAGTTTGTTTCTTCGGAGATTTGAACTCTAGATCTAAGTTATTAATTTTCCCCTCACAATAAGTTGAGCAAGCTTGCTTATGGTGATAATTCTTCCAAAAATAAATATTGTACAAAAATTCTTGTTATTACAATTTATAATGATGATTACTTTAGTGATGTGATTGCGACAACTATCATAGAATTTTATGTTATTGTGCTGAAATTTGTATGGCTTAGACATGGGCTAGTTTTTTAAATAGGCAAGCATATTGAAAGAAAATCATTGAAGGTTTTGAAAAATAAAAAAAAATGAAGAAAAATATTTTTTGTTGTTTTTATTATATGAAGGTGATTTTAAAAATAAGGATATCCCACCTTGGAATTTCATTTTTTTTTTCAAAAGACCAAGATTTGCAAACACTGGTTGGCACCAACTAGTCAAAGAGTTTCTAAAGTTCAGAAGTAAAAAATGCCCTCCTTACAAGTTATTTGGTCATGAAGTCTATAAGGCCTTAAAATTTTTATTTGATAGAAATTGGTCATTTTACAATTTTTCATGACTAAGTTGCACACCTTTCTAAGTGAGAGCTCATGTATGGTATAGAGCATTGCATGAGTGTATGTGAAATATGTTACTTGAACTAATGGAATGGCTTGATTAGATCAGCTCACTCACCTAAGTAATACATTAAAGACTTAGAAAAGGAATGAGAATTGAATGATGAATGAAATTTGAATGAAACTAGTTAAATGAAGGTAAATGGAATGGTCTTACTGTGGTGTTAGTATGAACGATGGCTAGCTCATGTGGCTCATACACTTAACCATCTAAATGAAATGACTTTGAAAGGGAATGACACAAGTTATAAATTATTAAAATGAAAAGAAGGTAATGCAAAATGCATGGGAAACGAAGTGTTTCCATGCACGTAGAGGTGGCTAGCCTTGATGACAGTTCCCAAAGTCAAGGTAATAGAGAAATGGGAAGCACTTAGTATTAAGACCATTGAAAAGGCTTGGATTGCATGCTTCATGGATCTATCAAAGAGAGAGTGAAGAGCTAAGGAGAAAAACCAAAGTAGAAGGCAGAAGAAAGGGAAGGCAAACTAAGAAGGAAGAGAGGAAAGAAAGAGGTGTCACATCCCAATTTTATAAAGTAGATATTTGGAAATTTCCCTTTCAAAATTCAACTCCTCAAATGAGTGGATACAACATTTTTCCTACATACATCAAAATTTCACTAAGACAACTTAACCTCTACAGAACCTCCTCTCCATCCTCGTACCTACTACATGGTTCACTTGGAACGTTTGTACGGCATGAGCATCTGATGCTCACCTTGGAATAAAGATAATACTACTAGTCCT
This sequence comes from Warburgia ugandensis, assembly GCA_035236585.1. Taxonomy (NCBI): domain Eukaryota; kingdom Viridiplantae; phylum Streptophyta; class Magnoliopsida; order Canellales; family Canellaceae; genus Warburgia; species Warburgia ugandensis. Next base: position 30,944,079 of record CP141127.1, on the reverse strand, counting down.
CCAAATTAAAAGGCTGTTAACAATAAGGAATATTTAAGAAGATGAATAGCTTAGAAGTATTAAAGCATGCTACTAGCATCTTATGACTGTTGTAGAGATAAATCAATTTATCAAGTTTAGATTTGACTAGAGCAGATATAACTACAGGTATGTTCCAAATTAAGTAACGACTACAATTTTTTCATAATCATAACGATGTTGGGAAACATTCGAGGCTTACGCATGATGTGAGTTTTCATGAAAATTCTTGGTTGATAAACCTGTGAAAATGGAGAGCAAGATACTCATGCTAAGTTAAAGAAAACTAATAAAGGTCTTCACAATCATGCTGGTAAAACAATGCAATATTCGGGCTCTTGCACGGGTGACCCTTTTAGTCATGTTGCAAGGACAATGGAATGCCTGTCCAACCAATAGGGACCCCCCTTCTATCACGTCACATAATGCCCAATGCTCCGGGACAGATCCAACACTCTTGGACATTAGCAACACATCACACAATGTTCAATCCTCTTAGATAAGGTCCAATACTCTTGGACCATCATCGGGCCTTATAGACGCTTAGTGAGCACATGCCTTAGGTTATACCTACTTGAGCCACTATTGAGTGGTTTTTCCTAAATCAAATCAAAACCTCTCAGACCTTATAACTACTCTATCGTTGCTTGGATTAATAACATCTGAGCAAAATACAAAATCTCCTTCCACATCAAGTATAACTTCATTCAAGGAAACATTTAGGTTTTCATGTCATCTCATGGAAAAATGGAAAATCCCAAGTAATTCCAAAGTTCAAAGCACCACATAAAAGATCCATCACTTACATGCCATTCATTTAAGCATCATCACAATTTTACAATAAGACTTACCCATTGCCAATTTGCTCATTTTATATGTAATGCAATGTTAACTGTATTGATTTCTAGACATCAGATAGAGCATGTATATACATATCCATTTGCACTCACATAAACATGAATGAAACAATTTAGATTTATGAAAGCAACTACTACCATTCAAACACTCAATAGATACATCCTAAATCACTCACTAATAAATTTGTTTGTATGTCTTGATGCGTCTTGTTCATGTCGATTTTTAGAAATGCATTGTAGTTTGTTCTTGTCAAAGTGATCAAGCATGTATTAGGACTACTTGTTTATCCATTTTGGAGTTTAGGTAGATTGGTTGACGATGTTGGTCTACTCTAGGCCAAGTGTAAGCATGCCTTCTACTTTGGGTTCATATTCCCTTAAGTGTAGTATGGCTTCCCATTATATTTAGCTTGTAATGCCTTTAGCCTAAGGGTCTAAAGCCATCAAATAGTTCTCCCCATTAAGTTACCTTTATGTCACTTTTCCTTAGGATTTGTATTTCTTTGTTAGCTAGGTCATGGTCCCCATTGTTTGCATTTTTCTCATGGCTAAACTCCATCCAAAATGGGGCCCGATCCTAGGCATCAAATTCCTATTTTTTTGTCAAAATTTGTGCTTCAAGGTAGTCCCCCACTTTGTTGACGTGAATAAGTGTTTTAGCTCTTGAAAGATAGCTTATAATGTCCTTGTTTTACACCCAAAACAACTAGGATTCAAGTCTCCATATTCGAGTATACACATGCGTTCTTTACTTATACTTCATACTTGAGAGTGCATAAGTTTTTCGTAGAAACAAGCATGCATTTGCTTCAGTTTTTGCCCCATTAACTCATTCAAAACTAAGCTACAATTTGTTCTCAAGCACATAGACTTACTCCTCTTTAAGCCCTCCAACACACAACCACTAAAGAGCATGAAAACCAGCCATTCCATGCCCTCTTTTGGAAGTCAATTTCTTGCAAATTTTTGTAGGAATTTGCATCAAAATTTTTGCAAGAAATGCCATGTCTTATACACTCTGCAAGTATAGTAATAACTTCAATGTGTGAGATCACTTCAAAGGCAGTTCATTAGGGACATTTCCCTCCTATTCTCCATGCTGTCCTTGAGGCAAAACACAAGCCTAGTCCAATATGAACAAGATATCTCATTCCTGTCCAAAATAGGACAGGTGTGGGACATCGCAATCCTTAGCTTAGATCACATGATAGGCTCTTCCAAAACCACTCCCAATCTAGCTAGTCATTTCTCCATACTCATATGCATTGAATCCAAACTCCAACCATCAAATTTCCAATATAGTACCAAGGCAAAAGAAAAAAAGACTAAAGATTCATATCATAACTTGTAGTTTGTGAAACTTAGTTTTTCCAATTGTTTGAAGATGCAATGCTTTGAACATGCATAGCTTATAGCTGAATAAAAGGCTTAGAAACTTTAGGAATCAATCCATTGCATGTAAATTGAATTACACTCAAAGGGAATTCCAACAAAATAAACTTTTAACACTTACAGCCTAAAAACTCCTCACATGAGTGGATACTACATTTTTCCTTCATACATCAAAATTTCACTAAGACCACTTAGCCTCTACAGAACCTCCTCTCTATCCTCGTACCTACTAGATGGCTCACCTGGAATGTTTATACGGTGTGAGCATATGATCCTCACCTTGGAATAAAGATAATATTACTAGTCCTCCAAATTAAAAGGCTGTTGACGATAAGGAATATTTAAGAAGATGAATAGCTTAGCAGTATTCAAGCATGCTACTAGCATCTTATGATTGTTGTAGAGATAAATCAATATATCAAGTTTAGATTTGACTAAAGCAGATATAACTATAGGAATGTTCCAAATTAAGTAGCGACTACAATTTTTTCATAATCGTAATGATGTTGGGAAACATTCGAGGCCTACGCATGCTATGAGTTTTCATAAAAATTCTTGGTCGATAAACCCACTAAAATGGAGAGCACGATACTCATGCTATGTTAATGAAAACTAATAAAGGTTTTCACAATGAAGTTGGTAAAACCATGCAGTACTCGGGCTCTTGCACAGGTGACCCTTTTAGTCATGTTGCAAGGACATTGGAATGCCTGTCCTACCAATAGAGACCCCCCTTCTATCACATCACATACGGCCCAATGCTCCGGGACAGGTCCAACACTCTTGGACATCAGTAACACATCACACAATGTCCAATGCTCTTGGATAAGGTCCAATACTCTTGGACCATCATCCGGCCTTATAGTCGCTTGGTGAGCACATGCCTTAGGTTATACCTACTTGAGCCACTATTGAGTGGTTTTTCCTAAATCAAATCAAAACCTCTCAGACCTTATAACTACTCTGTCATTGCTTGGATTAATAACATCTGAGCAAAATACAAAATCTCCTTCCACATCAAGTATAACTTCATTCAAGGAAACGTTTAGGTTTTCATGCCATCTCATGGAAAAATGGAAAATTCCAAGTAATTCCAAAGTTCAAAGCACCACATAAAAGATCCATCATTTACGTGCCCTTCATCCAAGCATCATCACAGTTTTACAACGTTAACTTTCATGATTTCTAGACATCACATAGAGCATGTATATACATATCCATTTGCACTCACATAAACATGAATGAAACAATTTAGATTTATGTTAGCAACTACTACCATTCAAACACTCAATAGATACATCCTAAAGCACTCACTAATAAATTTGTTTGTATGTCTTGATGCGTCTTGCTCATGTCGATTTTTAGAAATGCATTGTAGTTTGTAGTTGTCAAAGTGATCAAGCATGTATTAGGACTACTTGTTGGTCAGTTTTGGATTTTAGGTAGATTGGTTGACACTGTTGGTCTACTCTTAGCCAAGTGTAAGCATGCCTTCTACTTTGTGTTCATGTTCCTTTTGGTGTAGTATGGATTCTCATTTTCTTTAGCTTGTAATGGCTTTAGCCTAAGGGTCTAAAGCCATTGAATAGTTCTCCCCATTAAGTTACCTTTATGTCACTTTTGCTTAGGATTTGTATTTCTTTGGTAGTTATGTCATGGTCCCGATTGTTTGCATTTTTCTCATGGCTAAACTCCATCCAAAATGGGTCATGATCCTAGGCATCAAATTCCTATTTTTTGTCAAAATTTGTGCTTCAAGGTAGTCCCCCACTTTGCTGACATGAACAAGTGTTTTAGCTCTTGAAAGATAGCTTATAATGTCCTTGTTTTACACCCAAAGCAACTAGCATTCAAGTCTCCATATTCTAGTATACACATGTATCGTTCTTTACTTATACTTCATACTTGAGAGTGCATAAGTTTTTTGTAGAACCATGCATGCATTTGCTTCAGTTTTTATCCCATTAACTCATTCAAAACTAAGTTACAATTTGTTCTCAAGCACATAGACTTACTCCTCTTTAAGCCCTCTAACACACAACCACTAAAGAGGATGAAAACCAGCCATTCCATGTCCTCTTTTGTAAGTAAATTTCTTGCGTATTTTTGTTGGCAATTGCATCAAAATTTTTGCAAGAAATGCCATGTCTTATACACTCTGCAAGTATAGTAATAACTTCAATGTGTGAGATCACTTCAAAGGCAGTTCATTAGGGACATTTCCCTCCTATTCTCCATGCTGTCCTTGAGGCAAAACACAAGCCTAGTCCAATATGAACAAGATATCTCATTCCTGTCCAAAATAGGACAGGTGTGGGACATCGCAATCCTTAGCTTAGATCACATGATAGGCTCTTCCAAAACCACTCCCAATCTAGCTAGTCATTTCTCCATACTCATATGCATTGAATCCAAACTCCAACCATCAAATTTCCAATATAGTACCAAGGCAAAAGAAAAAAAGACTAAAGATTCATATCATAACTTGTAGTTTGTGAAACTTAGTTTTGCCAATTGTTTGAAGATGCAATGCTTTGAACATGCATAGCTTATAGCTGAATAAAAGGCTTAGAAACTTTAGGAATCAATCCATTTCATGTAAATTGAATTAATATGAAAGGGAATTCCAACCAAATCAAGTTTTAAAAACTGAGATTCATTGTCAGAAACTGAGTTTCATCGATAGAGCTCAAATTAATGCTCCTAGAGTTCAACCTCATATAGATTGTCAAAATCATTATAATCATTCAACAAAAATCCTATAATAGGTAATTAAGAAATACTCATGTGAAGATTTAAATTAAACCTAAGCAAAACTCCCTAAAGAGTGAAAAATCTGAGATTCATAGATAAAGGTTGGGATCATTCCCCTAGAGTGTAACTACTTGAATGCAAACATAGCAGCCATAGTCATTTAAACAAAACCAAATAACAAGTAACTAGAGTTACCCATGTGAAGATTTCAAGAAAAATCTAACTACAAACCTTAGAGCAAGACAATAAAAAATTCACAGATGTAGGTTAAAATAGGATTTTTTGCAGATTTCAGTATATATACAAATTTCAAGTTAGGCAACCTAGCATTTGTCCATATACCAACTTAAAATTACTACCTTTTGGATGATTAAACACTCTCCTTCCTTCCCCCTTTCCTTTGGAATATTACCAGCCCAAAACGAGTTGGTTTTTTTATGCCAAAATCGTGCACTCTACTGGTTGTGCAGTCAACTAGTAGTGATTGCAATCCTACTCCAAGTTTGAGACCTAATTCCTCAAGGTTTTGCCCCACTTTACAACCAAATCTCTATCTCCAATCACTCCCTACTTGCCATAACCCTAGGCACCTGCACCACTTCGTTTTTAAGGGAAAATAATAAGTTTTCCGAAGTGTTGTACCTTCTATTTCTACAGCCAAGGTTTCATGTGAGCAGAAGTCCTTTCATTCTAAAATCCTTCTTCTCCTCCTTGTTTGTTGCTGACTTCACACATCTCCAATCTCCCTCAACATAAGTATTTAAGGTGAGGGATTTTGACTTTTGATCTCTCCACAACTTCCCCTTCTAATTCTACAAATTTTCCATCTTTTTCCCATTTCCTTCAAGCCCTTCACATTTTTCTCCTATTTTCCACTTTCAACCAAACATGCAATAAGTATGGGAAAGAAAGGTGGATGGAGATTATGTTTGGCTTCCATTATTATTTCCCACCTAGGGTATGGGAACACTTGCAAGCCCAACCATCTCTTCCTACTTTAAATTCCACTAAGTTGGGGCTGGTTGCATGTAGGTAACCCAACCCAAGTGCTTTTCTCTTCTATCCTCTTTTGTTAACCTCTTATCCATCACTCCAACACTCTATTTACGTAAGGTTTCTTATTAAGTACTTTGAAATTTTTACTCCTTTATTCTTATCCAACACTTTTAAGTAGTTCCTTTGCTCATTTACAAGGTTAATGTCTTCCTAACTATATTTTGCTAGGAGATGAAATGGATCAATGCATTGAACCTTTACTAAGGGTAAGATGTAAAAATTTAAACAAAAATAAAAATAAAAAAAGACCCCATTTTTGTAAAATTTTTTATATATTATATGGGATTTACATATTCATTGGTATTACACTCTCTCCCACTTATAAAAATTTCATGGGAGTGTAGTAGAAGAATCATAATAACTCCAAAAAGCGATGTCTCATGTCATATGCTACCTCCCAAGTTGCTTCATCACTTGTGTGATGTCACCACAAAACCTTGACAAGAGCAATGGTCTTGGTCATAGCTTCTTCTCTTTCCTATCTAGGATATGAACTAGTTGCTCTTAGAATGTAAGATCCGGCTATAGATCAGTCGGTGTCTTATTTGTGATATGTGTAGGATCTAGCACATATATTTTATGACACAAATACATGAAACACTTTGTGCACCTCAAAAAGTGAAGGTGGTAGAGCCAATCTATAGGCAACTTGTCCAACTATCTTTAGAATCTCAAATGGTTCTACATGCCTCAGGCTCAACTTGCCCTTTACCCCCAACCTCATGACTCCTGTTAGGGACACCTTGAAGAATATGTGATCTCTCACCTGAAACTCGATGTCACTCCTCATATCGGCATAGCTCTTCTGCCTACTATACATTGTTACCAAGCACTTCTAAATAAGTTTGACCTTCTCACCACACTACTCTAGTAGCTCAAACCTAACAAAATGTCTCTCCGTAATATCACTCCAATAGGCCAGAGTACAACAAGGCTTATCATAGAGCACCTAATATGGTGCCATGCTAGTGCTAGAATGATAGTTGTTGTTGTGGGAAAACTCCACTAATGATAGATATTCATCCCAACAACCCCTCCAATCAAGTGCACAAGCTCTCAGTGTGTCTTCTAGCATGTGTATGGTCATTTTCTACTGATTGTTGGTCTGTGGATGAAATGTAGTTCGAAAATGCATAAAAGTACCTTGCCCCTCCTGCACACTCTAGCAAAAATTAAGAAGTAAATCTAGTATCTTTGTCCGAGACGATCACCAGCGACACCCCATGTAGACTAACTATCTCTCTAATATTCAACTTCGCAAGGCTCTCTAAGGACTTTTGTCAAATCAATAGGAAATGAGCCAATTTTCTCGATTAGTCCTTGACAACCCAAATGGCATAGTAGCCACTTGTGGTCCTGGGAGGCCCTACCAAGAAGTCCATGGTCACATGATCCCACATCTAGACTGGAGGCTCAATTGTCTATAATAGCCCTATAAGCCACTGATGCTCTGCTTTAACTCTTTGACAAGTTATACAATAGGCAACGTAATCACCAATGTTCATCTTCATCCCTGGCCACAAAATTTCGCTTTTCATGTCATGGTACCTCTAGGATGCATAGAAAAATTGGAAGATTTTGTTTTCAACAAGTATTGTCATAATCCATCTATAATGGGCACAATTAATCAGCTGTGAAAACAAATTCCCCCTTTGATGCCCTTTTCAAACCCACTCTCTCTCAGCTAGACTCTAGATCTTCTCACATGACTTCTAAGCTTGCAAGATTCGATCAATGTAAGTAGATTGAATGGTGATATTTGCAGTGATAATACTAGATATCGTACTAGGTGTGTTTGTAAACATGGTAGCTTTAACAAGGGGGTATTAAATGGTAAAACCAGTGTCCATCAAGTATTCCAACCAACATCTCTATTTCATGTTGAGATCACATTGAGTAAAAATATACTTAAGGCTCTTGTGGTCTATAAACACATCAAACTTCTCCCGATACAAATAATGCTGTCAAATTTTTAATGCAAATAAAATGGCTACAAACTCCAGATCATGTGTGGGGTAATTCTGGTCTTCTTTCTTCAACTATTTAGAGGCATAAGCTATTACCTTACCATGTTGCATGAGAATGCATCCTAATCCTTTTCTTGAATCATCACGTTGCACGAAAAATTCTCCACTCTCAATAGGTAGGGATATAACTAGTGTCGATGTGAGCCTTCTTTCAGTTCTTGGAAGTTCCTCTAACCATGAAACACTTGGTTTTTGTTTGGGTTATAGGTGTAACTAGCCTACTGTTAACATTATGGTAGAGAAAAGAGGTCCAGTATAAAGATGTTCATAGGTGCGTAAATTGATTGTGTACCACTACTGATAAACACTAAAATAAGCAATATTCATTGGGCCAAGAGCAACCCCTTGAGTAAAGGCTTCTACAACTGGTTGACTAAAATGAGGATCCCAAATTGCATGAGAAATCGGTCCTATATGTAAAGGGCCCTATACCCATGACACAAAATTTCATTCCATGTCCACTCAAACTTTCGTTCCTTCCTAGTTAAAGTGGACAATTCCTGAGCGATGCAAGAGAACCCCTCTATGAATCATCAAATAGTAGCTTGCTAAACCTATAAAATTGTGCACCTCTAACACCAGCTTGGGTCTCTAGCAGCTGGCCACTACTTCCACCTTTTGTGGATCAACTGCTACTCCATCCTCACAAATCACATGGCTAAGGAAATGAACTTGATCTAACCAGAATTTGCGTTTCGAGAACTTTTCACACAATCTATGTGCTCATAAAATTCTTAAAGGTGTCCTCAAGTGCTCCCGATGCTCTTTGATGCTGGTCGTACATATGAGGATATCTTCTAAGAATACAATCACGAACTTGTCCATGAAATCCTTGAACTCCCAATTCATCATATCCATGAATGCTACCAATGCGTACATTAGCCTAAATGGCATCACCATGATCTCATAATGACCATAACGAGTGTAAAATGCTATCTTCAGGATGTGTTGAGTACTTTAAAATTACTCACAAGGGCACGAATCAATGTAGTATTTTCACACAACCGAGGTCAATCCCAAAAGGAATCTCACATATTTTCAATGGATTGGATTTTCTTCAAATTGATTAACTTCGGCTAAAGCAATAGAGATGTGATGAAATTAGGAAGTTAAACAACATAAAATGGAAACATGGATGGAATTAGAAACTGAACTTAAAATAAACTTACTAAAAACTAAAACTAAACAATGAAATTAGCATCTAACCTAACTAACATGCAAACAAATAAATGAAACTAATGCTAAATTAGCATGAATCAAATTAAGAACCTTAATTTGATTCATTCTAGTTATTTCTCAGAGTGCATGTGTGTATACAACCACATAAGTCTTGACTTCTTAGAAATTAAACTCTTAGAAAAGGAGCGAAATATAATTTTCTCATTATGTGACTAGATCTAAAAAGCTAATGGTTCACATAAATCTTTTAAATCTTAAAGAGACAAAGGAAAGTGATCCCTAAGAGTGGATGTCATTGTCAAGAATAGTAGGTGTAGTTTACCTTAATTCCTTGTTTTTATATCCCTTTTAAGTCTATTTTCCATCTAAGATCCATAGGTCTTCAGATAGGATGAAATGTAGGCTTAGGACAGGTTTAGACAAGAGGGGTATAAGGATTTTAAAGGTTCAAAATTGAGTAGAGGTCTTCTTTTTTATTATTGGATAATTATTCTTTGATTAAAGTGAATTTCATTTGCATTCTTGTCTTTCTTTATTCAACTTTTGTGTTTTTGATATCTCTTTCTTTTTTACTTTTATTTTCTCATAATACTCTTTTCTTTTCAATTTTCTTCTTCTTTGACTTTTTATCCCTTTTTGAACTTTTCTAGTAACTCCACTCATTTTGAAAATGGGTAATGGATAAGGTGAATGGGGTTAAGAAAGAAAGGCTTAATAGTAGGCTCAAATGGCAAACTAGTGGTATGGAATATACTGTATAGACTTTATGTCTCCAAGCTAAACAAGTACGGCCTATATCATTTCCTAGGTTTCCTAAAACCTATTAGATCCAATAAATTTTCTAGAAAGAAAGCTATTAGTCCTATTTATTCTTGATAGATAACCAAAAGAAGGAAACAAGATCACATTAAATTATGTACATTAAAGAAGCTGTGGAATTACTTATAACTGTATTCTCTAAATGCACTAGGTTATAGGTCTCCACTGATTTTCCTCGAGGTCTCTATGTCATACCTCTCTATTACTCTTGACTATGTGCAGTGTAATTTTTTTTAAGATTTAACCTTCATCAATGCTTCAACACATGAATAAGATGCAAAACTAGCCATATACTCTCCATTAAGAGGTGAAAATAGTAATATTTACTAAGTTTGAAAATCTAGTTCTCATCACAATAATGGAACTCTTCCAAAAATGTATTTTTTTCAAAAAAATTCAAGAAAATAAAAAATCTCTATATGCATCAACACCCCCAACCTGAATGAAACATTGTCCCCAATGTTTAAAACATAGGATCTTATATGGAATAATGTAGAAGATGGAGATTGTAAAACCCTGGGTTGACTCCAATAAGCGCCAAGTTTAACTTCTTCAACTAGATGTTAAAAATTGCAAACGCAATGTGTAAGACTGACCTCCAAAGGATTAAGTTAGACAATGGCAAAAGAACTTCTGGAGTTAAATCTTCAATCATGTTGCAAGAGTCATTAAGATCGAATTGTTGATGATTGTCATTGAAAACATTTAGCTCAACTTTCATGTTGAAAAAGGATACTTGCAATACACCATTTCTACAATTTATGATTGCATTGGACATCGCAAAAAATGGATTTCCAAGAAACTCTAAGGTCTAACAACTAAGGTCTGATATAAGCTAGGTATTCAGGACAATGAAATTGATAGGGAAATAAAATTGTTCCACCTATATTAATACATCTTCAACCAAACCATAGGATATCTTGACAGATCTATCAGCTAAATATAGTGTGGTAGTGGTTGGTTTTAACTTACCGAGTCTTAGTTGTTCATAGACAAAATATGGTAACAAGTTAACACTCGCCACTAGGTTAGTAATGCCCTATCTATGACATGATCTCCAATAATGCAGGAAATGGTAGGACAACCTGGGTTTCTAAACTTTGTTGGGGTCTTGTGTTGAATCAAAGAGCTTACCTATTCAGTGAGGAAAGCTTCCTTTTGTACATTTAGCTTTCACTTTGTAGTGCAGAGCTCTTTATGAACTTGGCATAAGCAAGAATATCCTTTATAGCATTGAGTAGTTGAATATTTATTTGCACATATTTAAATACTTCCATTATCTCATTGAAATTTTCTCCTTTCTTAACCTTGTTGAGTAGTTGAGGGAATGGCACTTTGGGCACATAGGGTGCCTCTACTAGAGGCTCAGATGGAGTAAGAGAATTTTGTCTTGTTTTTTTCTCCCGCATTTTTCCCTTTTCATTCTCCTCTTCCTTTTCATTTTGTCTACCCTACTTTGTTATCAACCTGACAGCCACTCTTAAGGATTCTGAAAAACTTGACTTGATCATGGGATCTGTGTGAACTAAACCCTATTTCGAATTAACCCTCAAGGTTAGGGATAGGTTGATTGGGAAGCTTTCCTTCTTCCCCTTCATTTAAAGATGCTTGCAACTAAACCACTTGCCTCTCTGATCTAGCTATATTTTGCTACCTATCATTCTAGGTTTGGAATGAGGCTTTACTATTTTCATCATGTTTTTTCATGGTATATTGTATATTATCCTCTATTGATGTTTTTTATGTTTGTGGTGACAGTTAAAAACCTAGTGGTTGTTATGAAGCAAAAATCCTTGGAAAGTTTTGAACAGGAATGTTCTTAGATGTACCTCCCTAGTAAGTATTCTTATACTATGAAAAATTGGAATGCCTAGCACATCCTGGATTATTGGTCTCATAATACAGATTGTTGTTGCGAGGATTGCGATGTGCATCAAGAGCATTCTCTTATTCTAAAAGATATTCAGGGTATATTTTATTTGATGGACAACCTGAAGTTAGATGCAGTGGACTAGAACAAGTGGCACATACCTCTTGTGGAGGTTTATGGGATAAAGTAACAACCATGAAAGTTTCAAACATGGTTTCTAATTTGTCCATTCTTCCTTTCTTTATAGGATAGATCTATATGTACTTCTATCTCATATTGACCCCCTTCCTTTGTAGGTTGGTTATTGCTCTCTCTTCTATTTGAATAATCCCATTACTAGGAATTATCTACCATTGTCTGAAAGAACTCCCACTCATGGCATCTACGGCCCCTCCACTCATGGCATCTACCATTTTTCTATTTTGAGGCATTAATGCAATGTAGAAATATTGAACCTACTACCATTTCTCAAATCCATGATGAGAGCATTTTTGTAGTAGTTCATTCCACCATTCCTAAAACTCATAATATTATTCATTGTTCCTTTGATGAAAATTGATAATTTCCTAAGGAAGGGCATTTGTTTTGTGAACGGGAAAGAATTTGTTCAAAAACTTCAAAGACAATTGATCCCATGTATTAATGGAACCTACCTCCAAGGAATTGAGCTATGACTTATCTTTATCCTTGAGTGAGATCAAGAATAGCCTAAGCCTAATAGTATCATCAGAAAAGTTTCAGAACCTAAATGTGATGCAAATATAAAGGAACTCCTTGATTTGTAGATAAGGGTCTTCTTGGTCTCAACCATAAAAATTGGCAAGTAATTAGATTACTCCCGACTTTAACTCAAAATAGTCTACGTTTGTTAGAGGTAGACCTATGCACAACGGGGTGTTGTGTTGGAGTGGTACATAAAAATCTCTAATAGATTTGTGCTCAATTTCCACTAGTGGGTTGGCCATGGGGATAGGAACATGGTTTCTTTCCCATTGCCTAAGATTGTGTTCAATCTCTTGGATGAAAGGTGCTAACTCTAAGTTCTGAGATTGAGCCCCTTGCCTAATCTATATTAATCTAAATGTCCTAATCTATATGTTGACTCTAGCTTTACATAATGCACAATCAAACCTAGTATCCACTAATCGAGTAGTGTCTAGATTATTTTTTCTTAGTGCATAAGTGGTAACTTCTTAGACCTAGATTTAAACAACTTACTGCTTACCAGTTAGGTTTTTCTCAAAAGTGATTAATACAATCCTGATGTTAGGAGGTGTTTATACCTCAACTAACATCAACTAGAGGTGTTTATACCTCAACTAACATCAACCAAAGGTATGGGAAAATCACTTGTATGTTAAGACACCCACTATAACCATAGTGTTCCGAAGCCATTAGAGTGACAATAGATCACGTCCTTCTTAAAGGGTCCTACGAGCTCGATACCATAAGTCTCCTTCTACTTGATTTTAAAATTAAAGTTCAAGGGTTAGGAACATGACATAAAAGGAAGTTGATTGATTCCTAGGTGGGCCAATGAGTTGGTGATGAAATCCAGTCCTTATCTTAAAAGGGTTCCTATGGGGACCTTACTAGCATTAATTTCACTCCACCATGCAACAATTAAGTATGCAATGTATAACAAAAAAAACTAATGCAACCTATATGATATCCAACAAGGTTAGATAGGTGCTATAATGCAACAACCCTAATTAAAGATGGAACAAATAAGATGAATGACCCTAAGCTATATGAATTATTCTACCAACCAAATGAAAATTACACTAAATGCAAGCTAAACTAGGAAATTAAATCAAAGTGAGGTATACTTATAGTGGGGTTTTTTATTAAGATCAAGCGTGAGCCTCCAAACCACACACTTGCCCTATTTTAATACAATCCATTTAAAATTGAAATTGAAATTGAAATTGCAAGTTACAATTGGCCTCACTACAAGTTTCACTCAAAAAGCAAAAATCCTAGTCTAAGAAAGTAAGTAAACCCCAAGTGATGAAGCTGCTTCTTTGCCAAACTCCCCTTTCACAAACCAAGTCAGATGAATTAATTTTGTGAGGAATTAACAAAATAAGCAACTATGATGCAAAATCCTAACCTAATGCAACATAAAACTATGACTAAAGATAAATAAAGATTCAATCACAAATCCATCATGATTCCTCAGCAATTGTATCAAAAACTTGTTGAGTATTTTAAAATTACTTGCAAGTGCATAAATCAATGTGGTATTTTCATGTATGTGAGGTCAAATTAGGAATCTCATATATTTACATTGGATTGGATTTTATTCAAATTGATTAACTTTAACCAAATAGATAAAAATGTGATGAAACTAGGAAATTAAACAACATGAAATATAAACATGCGTGGAATTAGAAACTAAACTTAAAATGGACTGACTAAAAATTAAAACTGAACAATGAAATTAGAATATAACCTAACTAACATGCAAACAACTAAATGAAACTAATGTTAAATTAGCATGAATCAAATTTAGAAACTTAAACTGAAGGAAACTACTAGAAAATTGCACTTTCCTAAACTAGAATTAGAAACTTTCTAAAACCAATTTAGGAAACTTTATAACACTAAATTAACATGCAAAAATAAGCAGCCAATTAGATCTAACTAAATTTAAAAACAAATTAGAAACATGCATGTGAATGGAAACTACTATTAAAGAGGCTTTCTAAGTTTTACACTTTCTAAATCCTAAAACTTCTTAAAGATGGAACTTTCTAAAATTCAAAAAGAAAACTTTCTAAACCTAAAATAAGATGCAAATAATGAATTAAATATTGCTAAAACTAAATGAAGTAACTAAATTAACCAAGAACATAAAAGAAAAGGGATTCATAACCATGCACATGGTTTTTCGACCATGTGAATGATCATGCAGCCTAAAGATGGTAAATTTTAATGCACCTACAGTGAGTTAATATGCAAACTAACTATGGGATATAATAAATAACATGAAAATCTATATGGATACCTAAGGATTCAGGAAAATATGATGTTTTGATGGCTAGAATTAAAGCACAAAGTGAAGGAAAAACCAATTTCTAGATTTCGATACTTAAAAATAGTCAATAAGTCTTGCATTAAAAAGCTATTGAAACTACAATTTTCATGCAAGGAAACAACCCACATTTCATGAACTTTGATGAAATAAACATTTAATAACAAGAATTTTCAATGAACTTTATTGAATCACATCCAATTTACATCAAAATTTTGATCATAAAACTATCCACAAAATAAGAAAATGGCACACTTTTCTAAAGTTTGAAATCCTATCTAAACAAGAAAAAATTTCCAATATAATGCTCACACTCTAAAGTATAATGACATCCAAAGAAAACTCAGCAAGGAATTAAAGATAAAATAAAACTAAGTGGGTGAACTAACTAAGGAAAAACTACCTAAAACTAAGGGAAAAGAGGGTAAAAAACATGGAATAAATTGGGGAAATCAAGAATTTAAGCTAGCTCTTCTCTATGTTGTCACTACTAGAGATGAGTTAACTTAAATATTAAGGGAATAATAAAGAAAACAAGTGGGAATGAAGTAAATAAGAAAGGAGAAAGCTAGATGGAAAGAAAGGTGCAAAACTAGAAAGCAAAACAATGGAAACGAAGCAATGAAAACTAAATCAAAGTAAGCAAACTACTAACCTGAATTGAGAGGAAACTAAGACAATAACTGGAAATCCAATGGAAGAAAATTATCTAAGAAAACCCAAAGTACAGTGTTAAGTGTTTAATTTTGGCCAAATACCCTTAATTTAGCATTTAATTAGATCATCTAACTCAACAATTTGATAATTTTTAGATAAAATATAAATTTCACCTTTAATTGACCATCCAACTCTTAATTTTTCAAAATTAACAGTTAGGTGATCATCAAAGCTAATCAAAGGTATAATGTATGGTTCAGATGACTCTAATTTGGTTTGTTGTTTTGCAAATTAACTAGGAGAAGCTAGGATGGCCCAGATCAAAAGTTAAATGTGCAGATCAACCATTACGAATGAACATGCAAGATTAGATGGCTTCCTAAAAGCAGAAGAGTTTTAGTAAGGAAAGGAGATTAAGGATAATATTTGGAATGAAGAGGAAGCTTCCTAGTTCGAAACTGACTCTTAAAGGATAAGGAAAAAGGGGAAGAAGACAATTAGAAGTGGAAAGTTTTATAAAGCGGGAACCATGGGATCCCAAGAGGAAGTTTTTAGTTTTTTCGTTTGTCTTCCTTTACTTGTCTCTCTTCTCTTCTTCATTTTCTGTTCTTTATTTGTTCTCTGTGTTTCTTTTGTTTCCAATCTTCAACCATCTTTTACTGCACCTGCTTCACTAGTCAGCTCCCTTCTCTATCTCCCGCTCTCTTTTCCAGGTACTGCATAAACCCAGGCATGCACCATCACTTTGTTTTGTAAGATCAGTGGCCTTTCATGGTGTCATCTCTTCCACTTTGGCAATTTGTCAAAAACTAGTCTTCAACCCTTGTTCTTTAGCCCTCATCATTCTGCTCACACCCATCACCATCTTCCTCCTCTACCATCACCAGCACTGGCCATCAGCATTGTCTACCCCTCTTGTTTAGCACCAACCTCTGTCCAAGCCAAAAGAACCAGCACCGGCCTAAATTCCCACCGGCATTGTACAACCCAGCATCATTTCCCTACCAAGTTCTTTGCAACACAAGATAGATCATGACAATCATCTTCTCTGTCATCTCCGGCAAAGTCCTCTTTTTTTTTGTCGAATTTCTGTTTTGTGGGAAAAAGAGGGAACTTTTAGGAAAAATTCCCTTTTTGCCCTAATTAAAATAATGTTTATTAAAAAAATTCTCCTGTTACTATTCTTATCTATGTTATGTTCTATTCATGTTCTGTTATCTACATTCTTTGTTTCTCACATAATCCAGGAACTGTTTAATCTGAATCTGTCTTATTCAAGCTTAATTAGATCAACAGTTCTATGTTGACAAACAAGATCCCTTTATTTCTTCTCTGATTCATCTCAGATCTTTAATTAATTTCTAGATTATATTCTGAGGACATCACTTGGCTTGATTAACGTCTTTGATCTTAAATCTAACATCCAGAAAGTGATCTAAACTGTCCAAATACCAAAACAATTATTTAGCCCAGATCTCTTAGATTTTTGGGAATCTGCCTAATCCATTCATTGGATCATCAATTAGAAGTACCAGAAAGATATTGATGAAGACAAATCACAATTTAAGATATCATATTTGAGGAAATTGATGATAATCGATCTAGGGAAGTAGAATTTTCATGTTTCTTTTGTTAAATTACTGTCTTTTTGGATTATACTTCTATAATTTTTAGCGATTAAATACATTTGAAGTTTGATTGCACTTTCTTCTAAATTTTGTCATTTAATTTAAATTTTTGAATAATTAAATTTTATTAAAACTCCAATTTCTTAAAGCGAGTCCTTATGAGATCCACCCACACTAGAAAATGCTATACTACAATAGGCCATGCATTTGCTAAAAATACAACAAGTTTTTAGCGCCATTGTGGGGGACCCACAATAAAGTTTCCATAAAATTTAATTAAAAATTCAAAAAATAAAAAACCAAATATTTAAAAAATTCAAAAAAATCTAAATTTTTAGGAATTGCATACTTTTATTATTTTAGTGATTTTTAGGTGCATTTTTTAATTTCTTAATGCATAATCACATTCTTTCCTAAATTTGGTACTTATTTTCATCTTTCTATTTTAGGAAAATGGAGGAAATTGGGAATATGAAAGTTGAGCTCAATGTCTTCAATTTCAAACATCAAGAATTAGATCTTGATGAATCTTGCAACATGATTGAAGATTTAATTCCACAAGTTCTGCCACCATTATCTACCTTTGATCCATTGGAGGCCTGTCTTATACATTCTAACTTTAATTGTTAATGTCTAGCTAAAGACGTTCAACTTAGCGCTTACTAGGAGGCAACCCAGGGTTTTAGGGTCTACTTCACTCAATTTTCATATAGGATCCTATATTTTCCAAACACTAAGGACAATGTGTCATTTAGGCTGAAGGGTGTAGATGCATATAGGGATTTTGAATTTTCTTAAGTATTCTTGATTCTTTTGAAAAAAAAAAGTTTTAAGGTAAAGTTCCCTTACTATGATGAGAAATGGATGTTTAGAATTTAGTAATTCCATAGTTTTCACCTCTTAATGGGAATGCATATGATTAGTTTTGCATATTATCCATGTGTAGAAGCATTTTGTGAAAGCATATTTACACACAACACATAGTCAAGACTAATGAAAAGGTATGACTTAGAGACCCTGAGGAAAATTAGTGGAGACCTATAACCTAGTGAGCTTTAGAGATTATCTTCTTTTAGAGAGTTATAAGTAATTCCATAATTTCTTCAGCATATATAAATTAGTGTGATCTTGTTATCCTTGTTTTGGTTAAACATCAAGAATAAATAGGAGTAATATCCTTAATTCTAGAAAACTTATTAAATCTGATAGGCTTTAGGAAACTTAGGAAATGATATAGGCTATCCTTGCTCAGCCTAGAGATAGAAAGCCTACCCAGTATATCATACCACCAATTAGCCCTCTGAGCTTATTATTAAGCCTTTTCTTTCTTAACCCCATTTATCTTAACCCAGAACAAGCCAGTAAAAGAAATATCCATTACCCATTGTCAAAATGAGTAGAGTTAGTAGAAAAAGTTCAAAAAGAGGACAAAAATTCAAAGAAGTGTGAAAATTAGTTGTCTTTCTTCTAAAGAAACCAAGGAAAAAGAAAAGTGAAAAGAAGAAAAAAAAATTGAATGAGAAAGACAAAAATATGAAAGAGATATTCCTGAAAAGAAAATATTATCCTAAAAAATAGTCATTGAAGACTTGTACTCAATTTTGAACCTTTGAAATCCTTATTCCCTTTTTTTTTCTGAACCTGTCCCAAGCCTACATTTTGCCTTAGTTAAAGACTTATTGATCTTAGGTGGAACATAACCTTAAAGAGAAGATAAAAAGAAGGAATTAAAGCAAAAGACCACTAATATTCTTGGTGACAACATCCACTCTTAGGGATCACTTTCCTTTATCTCATGAGCATTCAAAAGATTTATATGAACCATTAGCTTGTTGGATTCAGTCGCATAATAAGAGAAATATGTTTAAACCCTTATCTTAGAGTATGCCAATGAGGATTTAAGGTTAAGACATATTTTCAATGGAATTTAAGTATATCTAGTTAAAAGTTAATATTTATGTGGCTATATGCATACACGTACTCCTAGAAATAACTCAAATAAAACATCTTTAATATATGTATGATGTGTAAAATTGTCAAATCTTCTTTATTAAGTTGTGAAAAACTAGTAGATTGCTAATGAATGAGGATTCTCTAAGATAAAATAGGGGACTCAACCTTATTGAATTTTGTGCATATATTCACTAAAAACTCTAACGAGGCATAACTCATCCACTAGGGGTAACCTAGGGGTTTAAGGGCTTGTTGCATGTGCTAAATGCAATCATTAGTACCTATGAAACTGATACTTTGTATCAATTCTTGTAGAAAAATAATTTGCCCATGTTTTGCTCAGGATTAGCAAAATATTGGTTGGGGAGTGTGTTAAGTGTTTAATTTTGGCCAAAATACCCTTAATTTAGCATTTAATTAGATCATCTAACTCATCAATTTGATAATTTTTAGATAAAATATAAATTTTTGCTTTAATTGACCATTGAACCTTTACTTTGTCAAAATTAATGGTCAGATGATCATCAGAGCTAATCAGAGGTTTTGGGTATGGTTCAGATGACTTTAATATTGTTTGTTGTTTTGCAAATTAATTGGAAGAAGCTAGGATGGCTCATATCAAAAGTTAATGGTGTAGATCACCCATCAAGAATCAACATGCAAAATTGAATGGCTTCTTAAAAGAGGAAGAGCTCTAATAAGGTGAGGAGATTATGGATAAGATTTAGAATGAAGAGGAAGTTTCCTAGTAGGAAACTAACTCTTAAAGGATAAGGAAAGAGGGAACCATAGAATTAGAAGTGGAAAGTTTTATAAAGATGGAACAGCGGGAGCCCAAGAGAAAGTTTTTAGTTTTTTTGGTTTGTCTTCCTTTACTTGCAACTTTTCTGTTCTTTGTTTTTTGTTCTTTATTTGTTCCTCGTGTTTCTTTTGTTTCCAATCTTCTACCAACTTTTACAGCACCTACTTCACTTCCTGGCTCCATTCTCTGTATCCTCCTCTCTTTTCTAGGTACGGCACAGACCTCAAGTACTCTCCATCTCTTTGCTTCGTTAGATCACCGGCCTTCCACAGCGTCATCTCTTCCATAGTGGCAGTTTGTCACAAACTAATCTTCAACCCCTATTTTTTAGCCCTCATCATTCTGCCCATGCCCATCACCATCTTCCTCTACTACCATCACCAACACTAACCATCAGCATTGTCTACCCCTCTTTTCTAGGACTGCAACTTTGTCCAAGCTGGAAGAATCAGCACCTGCCTGAATTCCCACCAGCATCATATAGGCCAGCATCGATTCCCTGCCTAGTTCTTCACAGCACAAGATAGATCACCAACAATCATCTTCTCTGGCAAAGTTCTCCTTTTTTTCTATCTAATTTCTATTTTGTGGGAAAAAGAGGGAACTTTTAAGAAAAATTCACTTTTTACCCTTAATAGAATAATTTTATTACATTTTTTGTCTTGTTACTATTCTTATCTACGTTCTATTCTATTCATGTTGTGTTATATGTGTTCTATGTTGTTCTCACTTATTCCAAGAAATTATTAATTTGAATCTATCTTATTCAAGCTCAATCAGATCAACGGTTCTTCTTTGACAAAAAAGATCTCTTTATTTCTTCACTGTTTCATATCAGATCTTTAATTAATTTTTAGATTATATTATGAGGACATACCTAACCTTGATTAATGCCTCTGATCTTAAATCTGAAATCCAAAAAGCGATCTAAACCATCCAAATTCCAAAACCATTATTTGGCCCACATCTCTTAGATTTTTTGGAATCTGCTTAATCCATCCTGTGGATCATCAATCAGAAGTACCAAAAAGACATTGATGAAGGAGGATTGCAATTTAAGATATCAAATTTGAGGAAATTGAAGATAATTGGTCCACGGAAGTAGATTTTTCATGTTTCTTTAGTTAAATTGTTGTCTTTTTAGATTGAACTTCTATAATTTTAGTGATTGAATACATTTGAAGTTTGATTGCACCTTCTTTTAAATTTTGTCATTTAATTTCAAATTTTGAATAATGAAATTTTATTAAAACTTCAATTTCTTAAAGCAAGTCCCTGTTTGGTCGACCTGTACTTGCATATGCTATGCTGCAATAGCCCATGCACTTGTGAAAAATACAACTTACAGCAACAAATAACACCAAAGAAAATCTTGATTTCAAGGTGTGTCACCCACCTCTACTTAGAAAATTCATGTGGAACATGGGGCTATATATAGATGAGAGGTTCCATAACTTAGGAAGGGGTGAAAAGATGAGAAAAATGACCCTAGGATTAGGCTATTGAATGAGTAAGGTTATATGGAAGATAAATTAGCAAGATGATATTATAAATATGATATAAGAGAGAGACAAAAAGCATGGGCTGGTAGGTTTCTAATTTTGAAAAGGATATAGGCATCTTTTTCCTAGATGGAAAGTGGAGCTCTTTTCCTTCTTATTTTGTGATGTTTAGTTGATGAAAAGTCAAAAAATTGCATAAGCAACAAGGTTTAGGAAAGATGTGAAAGATCTACGATTTTAAAGTCACTTGAATTGAAGTCCATCAAAGATTTCCTATTTAGTAAAACTTTGATCACCAAATAGGAAAGTGGGGTGAGGTGGGGAAAATTGATTGGCTAATTAGTTTCCTAAGAATTGAGAATTGGTTGCATGGTTTGGATGGAAGTTTAGGAGGGTGGAGAATCTTCGAAAGGTAGGACTCTTGAATGAAAAGTGATATTCGTGGTGATATTTGGTGGTGAGGTGGAAAGTGAGGAAAAAGAAGTAAGAACAACCAAAATAGAAGGGTTTCATCTTATTGGTTCACATACCAACTTATCCTAATAAGATTTCTCTTCAATTCCTTCAAAATATCCCTTAAAATCTTATGGATAATCCCCTTGATTTTCCTCCAATCCTAGCCTTCCATTTAACTTAACTTAATGACTTTGATGGCTAACTTTGAGGGCTCCATTGACTAGGCTTCATGTCTAGCTTAGATTCTTTATTTGTTTATAAACTCTCCCGGCGGATGGGTAATACCAGGAATAGCTATTTATGATATTATGCAATTTGTGCCACCCGATGTACATACAATATGCATGGGATTAGCCGCTTCAATGGGATCTTTGATCCTGGTCGGAGGAGAAATTACCAAACGTCTAGCATTCCCTCACGCTTGGCGCCAATGAGTTTTTTTATTCGAGACAAAAAAGAAGACTATGCCTTCGCTATATGAAATATGAATATTAAGTAATAATAGCATGGCACTTCGAATTCGATATGAGCAAACCATTATTGTTCTCTTAGCTTGGCTTTATGGCTCCATCCCTTGACTTGAGTGGCTTAAATGGTTTGGCTTGACTTCCTTAGCTTGTCACCATCTCTCATGGCTTATATGGTTAAGGTGGCTTGAATGGCTCCCATACAAAAGGTGGTGGAAATGTATGGCTTGCTTCATGGGTCCACTTTGACTACCTTTAGCTCTTTTGATTACATGCTTGTCCTAAATATGATCTTGACCTTTGGTTTCATGTTGAAGTGATGATTTTGAGACATTAACTCAATCTTTTGATCTTGATCTTCAATGTTCATCTCGATCGATCTTGGCTATTGGATCACCATCTTACTTCCTACAAAAAGTGAAAAATTCTAATTAAATCCTGAAAAATATGGTTAATTATATACTTACCTTAGAATAGCTTCTAGACTTACAAAATAACAAAAAATTTCCTCATTAGGTAAAAAAATGCATGTGTTACAAATTTTTGACTAAAAACCCTAATTTACCCTTATAAGTTCTAACACATGAGTAACTAATTGGGTGGTTTTTATTCAAAATTAAACATTTATTAGGATGTACTCCTCTCATGTCCTTGGATGGAAGTATCCAATCCTCAGGTCAACCTTGGAAAACATCTTAGCCACTTGCCACTGGTTGAAGAGATCATAAATGCGGGGCAACGGGTACTTATTTTTCACCACAAACCCATTTAGAGCCCTATAATCTATGCAAAGTTGTAGAGAGCGATCCTTGTCCTTGACAAATAAGACAGAAGCCCCCAATAGAGACACATAGGCTGAATAAACCCCTGGTCCAATAACACTTGTAACTATATCTTCAACTCCCTAAGCTCTGCAGGAGCCATATGGTAAGGAACCTTTGAGATAGGAGCTACTATGAGTAGTGAGCCAATGGTAAACTCCATTGTAAGCCTTGGTGGTAATCCTTGCAACTCCTCTAAAAATATATCGACAAAATCTTGTACTATTTTGATCTCCTTAAGGCAAGGAATCAGTCTCTAGGTAGGCATGACACCCACTTGACACCAACTATGCTGCCCAACAAGCTATGATGATATTGGGGCTAGAAGTATTTAGTCACTCATGAAAAATGAGTGTCTTCCACTCATGCACATGCAAATTCATCTACTTCTTTCTACTATCCACTATAGTCCCATGCTTGGCTAGCCACTCCATGCCTAATATAATGTCGAAATGTGTCATACTCATGCCTATCAAGTCAGTCCTCAAACTACTAACATGATATCATAATAGGTACCTCCTGCATGAACTCCTATACCATCACCGGCTCTTCAACTAGTGTGCTAACTTGTAATAAAAATCCCAATATACTCAAAGCAGTGTCCAAATTTGATGCAAATATGGCAGAAATAAAAAGAATGGGTAGCACTTGGAAAGATAAACGCGCGTGCCAATCTATCACCACACTGGCACCACTAAAAGCACCAGGGCAAATTCTCCTCTCCTGGACTGACCCTCAAACTATCTCATCAATGGTGGTGGATGTCTCCTAATAGCCATCTTCTTCTTCCCCTTCCAGCCTAAGCCCCAGCTACTCTACCCAAATGATCAATTTGCCTCTCCAGGCATGCCTCTCAACTCTTTCTCTAAGATGAATGCTAACTCCACAACCTTGGCCACTGTGGTAGGCTGTGATGTGAAAATTGTACTCGTCATATTGATGTTCAATCCCCTCACGCACTTCTAAGCAACTCTTAGCTTACTACTACAAACCTCAAGCATGAACTGCCTCAAACACACAAACATAGCCTCATATTGTGCAACCATCCTAACTAAGGTTTAGAAAGTCCAACTCCATCTACTCCTGAATATGTGGTGGGAAGAACTTATCAGTAATCACTACCCTGAAATCCTCATAGGCAATGATGTCTCCACCCTCAAAGTAGTCCCTCTCAATGGTTGGCAATCAATGTGCAGACTCACTTATCATAAAAAATGTATGAATTGCAACCTATCTATCCCTAGGTAAGGCCATAGGTACAAAAATCTACTCAATATCATGCAGCCACATCTCAGTGCTCTTTGCCCATCCTTGCCAAAGAATTTAGGCAATCCACCTAAATATCTCAAGCAAGTTGTCCCCAATGGGACCACCATCCTCTACCTCAATCCCCCAGTAGCTTCTAGTTACTGCCTCGTCCTTTGAAATATGAGCTTGACCACCTATTATTTAGCATCAAGTTGACCACTAGCAACACCCTGTGTCTTAGTGGTGGTCGATCTGTCATTAGGTGGAGGAAGAGAATCCTCCTCATGTCTCCTAGGAGGCATTTGAAATTAATAGAATTTCCCCTAGTCAATTTTAAGAATTTGTCCCCTAAAGATTGATACAGCCTGTCTTCATAGAAACTTAGTCATGAGTAGCATTTCCTAGTCTTTGATATCAAAACCTGTCACATCCCAATTTTATAAAATTAATATTTGGAAATTTTCCTTTCTTTTTGTTAAAATTTAGAAACATAATGAAAATATAGATATTTAGAAACACTTATCTTTGAACTAGGATGTCATAGTGAAATATTCACACGCAGAGGCAAATAAATGAAAGCACCCTATGTCAAATTGCCTTACCACAGGAGTTGCTAATCACTTTGCAAATTACTATACATAATAGTTTTCCATTAAAAATTCAAAATATTTACATGGTATTTAGTACTAACCTTAGACTTACAAAATGAGTTACCAAGTATGGTCTATTACAAGTCTATTACAAAATTTAGCTCCTCAAATGAGTAGATACTTTGTTGCTTATGTACATCAAAATGTCGTTGAGACCACTTAACCTCTATGGAACCTCCTCTCCATCCTTGTACCTCCTCGATGGTTCACCTAGAATGCTTGTAGGGGGTGAGTACATGATGCTCACCTTGGAATAAAGATAATACTACTGGTCCTCTTAATCACAAGGCCATTAACAATAAGGAATATTTAAGAAGATGAATAGTTGAATAGTACCAAAGCATGCTGCTAACATCATATGACCATTGTAGAGATAAATCAATTTATCAAGTTTGGATTTAACTAAAGCATATTTAACTAAAGATGTGTTTTAAATTAAGTGACAACTACAATTTTTTCATAATCATAATGATGTTGGAAAACATCCAAGACATATACAAGATGTAAATTCTCATGAAAAGCCCTAGTTGATAAACCCTTGAAAATGGAGAACATAATATTGATGCTTGAATAAGGAAAACTGATCATGGTTTTTATAATCATGCTCATAAAACCATGTAGAACCTATGCTCATGAAAGGGGTGACCCTTTTAGTCCTATCATGAGGACACTAGTGCACCTGTCCTACCATTACAGACCTCCCTTCGGTCACATCACTTACTACCCAATGCATCTGGATAGGTCAAACACTCCTGGACATCAACAACACATTACACAATGTCTAATGGTCCTGGACAGGGTCCAATATTCTTGGACTATGACCCAACACTCTTGAACCATCATAGCCCTTATATCTGCTCATGAGCACATGCCTCAAGGTCTACCCACTCAAGTCAATCAAGTGTTTTTTCCTAAATCAAATCAAAACATCTCAAGCCTTACAGCAACTTTGTGAATACTTTCCTTAAAAACATCCAAAGAAAATAGCAAATCTCCTTCCACATCAAGTATAACTTGATTCATAGAATGGTCTATGTTTTGATGCCACTCATAAAAAAAATGGTAAATCTCAATTAATTCCATAGTTCAAAGAACCACATAAAAGAGCCATCATTTATGTGCCATTCATTTAAGCATCATCATAGTTTACAACAAGCCTTACCCATTGAAATCATTATCGACATTCCACCATACATTCTTAATTTCCAATGTTATATGGCATGCAATGTTAACTTGCATGATTTCTAGACATCACATAATGTATGTATACACATATCCAATTGCACTCACAAAAACATGAATGAACAATTTTAGATTTATGTTAGCAACTACTACCATTCAAACAATCAAAAGATACACAATAAAGGACTCACTAATGAACTTGTATATATATCTTGATGCATCTTGTTCATGCCAATTTCTATAAATGCACCATAGTTTATTCATGTCAAAGTGATCAAGTGTGTACAAGTGTTATGACCCCAATTTTTGTAATATTAAAATCCCATAAAAAGTTTAGTTTTGAAGATAAGGGCATTTTGGTCATTTCACTATTCTCCTTGACTGAACCCAGAAATTTGGTCTTGAAAATGGTACCACTAGATGCGTCTCGGAAAAAGGAATCCAACAAGACCAAAATCACCCAAAACATAGTTAAAATGAGCAAGTTATGGCCCTTTGAAGATCAGGGCAAAATTGTAATTTTAACAAAAATGGATTTAGCTGCAAAACACAGGGGCCCGTTTTGATACAGCCACCCTTCATCTTCCACCTCCTAAAGGTTTCTAGAACGGTGGTGATTGGAGGTGAAATCACCGCCATTCTGGAGGTTTCTCCACAGCCATTCAAAGGTGGTGAGAGCCCCCTCCATAACCCTCTCATACCTCTATAAATAGAGCTCTTAGGCGCCTCTAATGGCAGCCCAAAAGGTTGGAGAAAACCCGTTGTGCAGGAGTAACCTAGAGGGAAAACAAGGAGAAAAACCCAGCAACGAGCCAGGTATGCCCAAGATTCCTCAAAACCCATCTCCACCGTAGTTCTAAGATCAATTTCCCTAGGTTTTTGCATGAAAAACCATGCAAAATGGAGCCTGGGAGAGCCACCAAGGACCCAAGGACGTTCCCTGGGCCGAACTGGTTTGACAAGGTCGAACCAGGGTGTCCTGAGGATGCTCTGGTCCCCCAGACGACGGAACGTTCCAGTCGGAACGTAACACGTCGACTTCTGTTTGAAAAACCAAACGAGCGCGTCCAGGGACGTGCCCGCAAAAGAGAGAAATGGCGGGAAAACCCGGCGCGTTTGCAGACATGCCTGCTGAGGCGCATGTCGCAGGTGTGCAGTGCTAGCAAGCCGAGATTTCCCTTTTCTTTAGAAAGGGCGGGCGCATGCCGCTGACGCACAGCGCCCTAGCATTCCATCTTTTCACCCTTAAAGCCCTTATGTACGCGTGACACGAAAACGCTTATAACTTGAGATCTAGAGCTCCGATTGAGGTGCCGCAAAAGGTGTTGTGTCCGTGTCGATGACATGGACACACTCAAACTATAAAATTCCTGATCAAGGCCCAATTAAAGGTGGGCATAACCCTTAGAATAGGATGGTGGCGTGTGGCTGCTAGACCTTTGAAAAAATTGAGGATACTAAGGCCCAATTAGGACCTTAGGACACCCATAGGCATAGGGATGGACCCCTAATGCCTAAGTAATAAGACCGACTACTCTAAAACCCATAAAAGATGGGCCAAACTAACCTTGAGTCCCCAAACCATGTTCAGGAGCGTATGAGGACAAAAGGGTTAATGCGACCTAGCCAGGTAGGTGCTCTATCGCTACTAGATTCTTTTAAAAGAACTATGATTGTTTTGCAAATGCATGATTTAAGTATATGACTTGTTTAGCATGCATGTGACAAATGCTTTATGCATAGATATGTTTTGTATATACATTATGCATAGATATGTTTTGCAAACTATTGCATACATTGCATGATCTATGAGCATTAAGTTCTTGCAAAGATTGCATGTCCTTGAGGGTTGCCAAAAGATGCTGGAGTGCTGAGGGCTAAGCAGTTGTGAGAGACCCAAAGAGGACAGGTTTTGAAAAGAGGTTTTGTCTTATTTGATCTTATGTGATTTGGGCTAGTAAGCCAGTGGGTGCTATGCCAAGGGGTCTGGGTTGGCCACCCGGCCTCTACCACTATTAGGTGGATGGGTACCACGCCCAAAAAGAGGCAAGTCCCTACGTCGACTGCATGTGGTACGGGGGGCTACCACTGGTATCACGGCACTGGGTCGACGTGTCATAGGCCCCGTGGAGGCTATGACCGAGTGTCCTCAAGTACACGGGGACCACACGGCAAGGAGGTCGTGGGCATAGTTGGACCCTATGGTTTATGGACTTATTTGCATTGCATGTGGTATGATATGAGGTTGGTCGACCATACCATACTAGAGATCCATGAGTTGGATTCAATGAAGCATCTTATGCATATCATAATGTTAAGATATATATGTATATGATATTTTCAATTTTGGATTATGTGATCCTTTAAGTCGTTAGTATTTCAGTTTGACAATGGATTTTTATATCGATATTGAACTTGAGTATTCAGACATGCACATGTTTTGGAAAGAGCATATGATTTTAAAACATTGCATGCATTATAAAACTAGTAGTAATAGACTCCTACTGAGTATAGTATATACTCACCCTATCCTTAACATTTTTCAGGATAATTCCATCTACGAGTAGAGGACATCTATGTTAGCGCTACGAGTGAGTGAATCAAAAGGGAAACAATTATACATGTAAGTAAATTCTCAACCCTTTGGACATGTATTTGTATTTAATTACAGTTGGGCTGTGTCTTTGGATTTGGATAGATCTGGGGAAAAACACTTATGATTTCTAAAGCTTTTCAAAATCTACCTTTGTTATTGTGAAAGCAAATGACACTCAGGGTTTTCAAAATGAGTTTAAAACTAAAAGGTTTTCCGCTGCATTGCATGGTTTTTATAAAATGGTTTTTAAAAGGGATGCATCCCGCCTTAGGAAATTAGATATTGCATTTAAAAATGCACGAGAAAACCTAGGTCGCCACAACAAGGACTACCTACTAATTTGTTTTGGAGAGTTTAGGTAGATTGGATGATGCTCCTAGTCTACTCTAGGCCAAGTGTAAACATGCCTTATACTTTGGGTTTATATTCCTTTAGTTGTAGTATTGCTTCACTTATTTTCTTTAGCTTGTAATGCTTTTAGCCTAAGGGTGTAAATCCATCAAATAGTTCTCCTCATTACATTACCATTATGTCACTTTTCCTTGGGATTTGTATTGATTAGTTAGCGAGTTGATTGTCACCATTGTTTGAATTTTTCTCATGGACAAATACCATCCAAAATGGGGAATGATCTTAGGCATCAAATTTCTATTTTACTTGCTGAAATTTGTGTGCCAAGATAGTCTCCCACATTTTGATATTAATAAGTGTTTTACCTCTTAAAAGATATCTTATAATGTCCTCATTTTACACCCAAAGAAACTACCATTTAAGTCCCCATACTCTAGTATACACATTTATCATTCTTTACTTATATTTAATTCTTGATAGTGCATAAGGTTTTTGCAGAAACAAGAATGCATTTGCTTCAGTTTTTGTTCTAGAAAACTAGCCATTCCATGCCCTCTTTTGGATGTCAATTTTTTGCATATTTTTTCAAAAAATTGCATTAGAAATTTTCAAGAAATGTGCTATATTACACCCTCTTTAAGTATAGTAATAACTTCCATGTTTGTGAAAACTTCAAAGACAATGCATTAGGGACATTTACCTTCAATTATCCATGCTTACCTTAAGCCAAAACCCAGGCAAACTCCAAGGTGGACAGGACATCTCATTCCTGTCCAAAACAAGGCAGGTGTGGGACATCCCAATCCTTAGCCCAGCTCAACACTAGACTCTTCTGAAACCATTCCCAATCCACCTCCTCATTTCCTCACCTTCATATATATTGAATACCAACTCCAACCATCATCTTTCCAATATAGTATCAAGGCGAAAAGAAACTTAGGATTCCTATCATAACCTGCGATTTGTGAAATTGAGTTTCATCAATAATTTAAAGATGAAATTATTTGAACATGCATAGCTTATAATTGAATGCATGACTTAGAAACTTTATGAATCAATACATTTCATGTAAATTGAAGGGCTCTCAAATCTAATTCCAACAAAATCAAGTTTTAACTAGTATAGCCTAAAAATAGAGATTCACTATCAAAAACTGAGTTTAACTGATAGAGCTAAAATCAATGTTCCTAAAGTTCAACCTCAAATCAATTATCAAAATCATCATCGTCATTCAACAATAATTCTATAATAGGTAATTAAGAAATACCCATGTGGGGATTTAACTAATACCTAAGCAAAAATCCCTAAAGAGTGAAAATCTGAGATTCATAACTAAAGGTTGGGATCATTCACCTAGAGCATGACTTCTTACATGCAAACATAGCAGCCATAATCATTCAACCAAAATAAATAACAAGTAACTATAGATACCATGTGAAGATTTCAAGAAAAATATATCTACAAACCTCAAATCAAGGCAATAAAAAATTCACAGATGTAGGTTAAAACATGTTTTCCTGCAGATTTCAACATGTATACAGATTTCAAGTTAGGCAAGCTAGAATTTGTCCATATTTTTCACTTAAAATCCCTACCTTTTCGATTATTAAAAATCTTCTTACTTCCCCCTTTCCTTTGGATTATTACCAGCCCAAAATGAGCTGGGTTTTTTATTCCAAAATCCTACTATCTTTTGGTTGTGAAGTCAACCAGGAGTGGCTGCAATCCTCCTCCAAGTTTGAGCTCTAATTCCTTAAGGTTTTGCCCCACTTTACACCCAAATCTCTGCCTACAATCACTCACTACTGCCATAACCCTAGGGCACCTGAATCACTTCATTTTTAAGGGGAAAACTATAAGATTTCCCAAGCCTACTACTTTCTATTTTTGTAGTTAGAGTATCACGTGACCAGCCCTCCTTTCATGCTAAAATCCTACTTCTCGTCCTTGTTTGTTGTTGACTTCACCCATCTCCAATCTCCTTCAAGCATAAGTCTTCAAGGTGAGGGATTTTGGGTTTTGATCTCCACACCATTTCTCCTTCCAATTCTATAAATTTTCCATTGTTTTCCCCTTTTATTCAAGCCCTTCACATTTTTCTCCTATTTCCCACTTTCAGCCCAAAGTGCCATACATATGGGAAAGAAAGGTGGATGGAACTTATGTTTGGTTTCCATTATTCCCCAATTAAGGCTATGAGAACACATGCAAGCTCAACCAACTTTTCCTACCTTAAATTCCACACAAGTTGGGGCTGGTTGCATGCATGTGACCCAACCCATGTGCTCCTCTTCTAACCTCTTTTGTTAACTTCTTAATCCATCACTTCATCACCCATTTAGCTAAGTTTTTTATTAAGTATTTAGAAACTTTTACTTCTTTCTTCTTATGCAACACTTTTAAGTAGTTCCTCCAATAATTTACAAGGTTAATGTCTTTGTAATAGGAGCAAAAATGAATCAACTTGTTGCTCCTTTACTAATGCTAAGTTGTAAAAAACTAAATAAAAATGGGGAAAATATCCCCCATTTTTTTGTAACTTTGTTATATATTACATGGAATTTATATAATCAATGGTATTATAAGAGGCAAGGAAGGCTAGAGAAAAAGAGCCAAGTAGAGAAGAGGAAACCCAATGATAGAAGGGTGAAGTGCCCCTGTCCTTCAACAATTCTAAGAGTAAGTCGATTTAGGAAAGGTTTAGAAAACCATGAGATCCACTTCTCTGGTAGGTGTTAGTAGGAAACTCTTTATTGTCAATCATGCTTCAGTTTTTAAAGCATCAAAATCTCTAAAAACTAGAAAGGATCTTCAAGCATCACAATCCCTACTGTCATGTACCTATTACATGGTTGAAATTGAGCATGATTTTAGCATATGATTTTGGTGCATATATGATGCATGTAATGTGCTTGAAATTCTAGTATTATGATGCTCAAACTATGCTAAAAACCTTGGGGAAATCATGAATGTATTCAAGGGGTTTCTAGACATGTTGCGTGAGGACTGCAGAAATGTGTCATTTCATGAATGATTCCTAAATGAAGTTCATGCTTTGTTATATTTGACTTCTGATGCAAATTTTGACATAAATTGTTAATGGATACATGATTTTCCTTTCCATCCTTCGAATGAACAAATTGGATTGAAAATTTTAGTGAGTTTTGATAATGTTTTTTAAAGCATGAAAGTGGCACTAATTTTTTGCAAGAAAATTGGCCAATGAATAGGTGTTTTTGCTTCAGTTTGTATTTGAATTCCTGATGCTAGTTTTCAACCAATATGAAGTGATTAGAATGTTAGATTATGCCCACAATTTTGGTTGATAAATGAGTTACGATGGATATGGTTCTAATGCCCCAAAAATGAGTACTTGGTGAAAGCTTACAAGCAATATGTAAGTGACTATCCATACTACTATATTAATGTATTTTGATTAGTATAGATACCATTATACTGCTGTATTTGCATGAAAAATGTGACTTCCAGGTTTTTATAATATTTTTCAAATACTTCTTCAAAATTCTGGATATCTCTTGTTTAAAAATTCCTTTTCAAAATATGATAGTGGAAAATTGTTTCACTGAAAACATTTCTAAAAGTCCTGAGTGTCATTTCATTCATGTATACAAGGGGTTGAAATGAGTATCTCATTCCTACCAAGAATTCAACAAAATCCCCTTTGTTTTTTGGCCATTTACACATTTAACACATGCTATATGGAGAACATGATAAACTTTACAATTTTTTTTTACATCAGAAACAAATACTAGGACTTTAGCTCTTCCTAGAACTTCCAGTCACAACTACATCAACTCCTTCACTTCTAAGAATATCAAGGAGTCTATACATCAATATACGTATACAATTGTATTTCAAAATATCACCATAATACATATCTTAATTTATAAAATTCTCACCCTTCAAATACAAGAACTCTCATTCTCCTCAAGTTATGAATAACACAGTCTCTGCTCATCCTCAGCTTATCTTGTTCTTTCCTTAATTTTAACTTTTCAAATCTAAGATATCATAAACAAATTACAATATCCCTACAAGCTTATGTTTGTGTAGGTGGAATAAGTTGTCATTTTGGCATGTACTTCATGATTTACATGATCAATGTTTTTTGACAAATATTCATATCTGAACAAAGTTATGATATTACAAAACATATGCTCATGTCAAAATCATAAGTCCCCAAATAATATTTTCCAAGGAATAGATTCACATGTCAAACTAGTTCAATTAAGAAATCATATGCTCAGTATAACTAAATTCAAAAAATATATGATCATAATACATATCTAAATGCCTTTCTAACAAAATATGTCTTTTGATTGTAAATCAATTCGAACATCTAGATTCTAGAAATAATCACAAATATGTATCTTTTCAATTCATTCACATGCTTAGAATTTAATTTCTAAGGTCAAAGTTAATGAGCAAGAGCATATCACATTGATGAATAATCGAGTCATATGACTTTCACAAATTTTTGAAGATATAAATGTTTAATCCTTTTATAAGTATTCTAATGTTCCATGCCTTTGTCATTTTATGGACATTTAGCCATACAAAAACTCCTTTCATGCATAAATAAATAATCATTCAAGTTCATTGATAACATTTAGTTATGCGAGATAATTCACAAAAAATCTTTTGAAATCTATCTTTAGAGATTAGTGTAGATGCAATTAATCGACAAAACCATCGACCGAATTCAACTAGTCAACTAAATAATTCCAATGAGCAGTGCGTCCAATCAATAAAACCTCTTTGGTCATTACAATTGATCTTGGGAAATTAATTTATGCTGTATTTAATTTTACATAAAAACCACCCAATTAGATACCCATGTGTTATAACTTATAAGAGCGAATTAGGGTTTTTAGACCAAAATTTATAACACATGCATTTTTAACCTAATGAAGCAAAATTTTGATATTTTGTAGATCCAGAGGCTAATTTGAAGTAAGTATGTGATTAGTCATATTTTTTTAGGATTTAATTAGATTTTTTTACTTTTTTAAGAAGAGAGATGGTGATCTGATGGTCAAGATTGATCAATATGAATATTAAATGTCAAGATCAAAAGATGAAGTCAAATCCTAAGAGTCATCAATCCAACATGAGATCAAGGTTAAGGATAAGCAACAGATGTGATCAAAGGAGCTAAAGGTGGCCAAAGTGAGACCATGAAGTAAGCCATGCTTTTCCACCACCTTTGTGTGTTAGCCATTCAAGTCACCTTAAACATTAAAGCCATGAAAATGGGTGAGAAATGATACAAGCTGCTCAAGCCTTGAAGTCAACCATTGAAGCCACTTAAGCCACCAAGGAATGAGCTATCAAGCCAAGGAGGAGTGCCACATGGAGTCACACAATTGGAACATCAATTTAAGCAGCTTTCCTATGTTAAGAGTGTGATTTTTAAGGGATTTTGTCAAATTAATGTAAAAAGGTAAGATGATCATGCATTAAAGAAACCATAAAGAGAAAAAAAACCCACTTTCCTAATAAAATTTTCTAATCCTAATCCACCCATCTTACTAGGGTTTCACATTTTTTAAGTGAAGTACGGAGCAATCATCCAAGAGGAGGATGCCCCTCATTTCCTAATTGGCGATCAAGTGGTTTCCTAAATAAAAAATCTTAGATCTACTTCAATGCAAACAACTTCAAAACCCTATATATTTATACATACTTCCCAAAAATTATTCCTGAACATCAACCAAATATCACAAAATTAGAAGGGAAAGAGCCCCACTTTCCTTCTAAGAAAAAGACACCTATATCCATTTCAAAATTAGAAACCAATCAGCCCATGCTTCTTATCTCTCTCTTTTGTCCTTTTTATAACATCATCTTGCTAATTCATCTTTCATATACCCTTCCTCATTCAATACGTTAAGTCTAAGGCCACTTTTATCATGTTTTCACCCCTTCCTAAGTTAGGAAACCACTCATCTATATTCAGCACCATGTTCCATACGAATTTTCCTAGTAGGGTTGGGTAACACACCTTAAAATCAAGCTGTCCCTTGGTGTTATATGCTGTTGGACTTTGGGATTTCTTAGATTTTTTTATCCCTTTGGATTTATAGTTATTGTCTTGGTTATTTCTCTACAATTGAGGTTAATAGGTTGCTTGACTAGGATTAGTTTTCATTGCTTAGTTTTCATTGTTCTGCTTTCTAGTTTTGTTTCTTTCCATCTAGCTTTCTTCCTTTTTTATTAACACCAATTCAACTTCTATTTTTTTTGTTATTCACTTAAGATTCAAGTTATTTATTCTCTGTTAGTAACACCCAAGAGAATAGCTAGCTTAAACCCTTGATTTTCCCGCTTGAATTCTATGTTTACTACCTTCTTTTTCCCTTCGTTTTGTGTAGTTTTTCCATGGTTAGTTCACCCACTTAGCTTTCTTTCCTCTTTAATTCCTTACTGGGTTTTCTTTACATGTAATTATACTTTAGAGTATATATATTATATTGGAACTTTGTTATTATTTATATAGGATTTTAGGCTTTAGAAAAGTGCCCAATTTTCATATTTTGTGGGCAATTTTATGCTCGTAATTTTGATGTAAATTGGATGTAACTCAATAAATTTCTAAGGAAATTATTGTTATGGAATATTTATTTCATTAAATTACTTGAAATCTTGGTTTTTTCCTTGCATGAAAGTTGTGGTTTCAATAGCTTTTTAATGCAAGATTTATTGACTATTTTTAAGTACTAAAATCTGAAAATTGGTTTTTTCTTAAATTTGTTCTTTAATTCCAGCCACAAAACATCTTATTTTTTTAAATCCTTAAGTATCCATTTATATTTTCATGTTGTTTATTAGATTCCATAGTTAGTATTCATAGAAACACACTATAGGTGCATTAAATTTTACCATCTTTAGGGCTCCAAAATCATACACACAGGTCTAAAAACCATGTGCTTAGTTCTAATTCCCTTTCCTTTTAGATTCTTGGTTAATTTAGTTACTTAATTTAGTTTAGCAGTATTTAATTCCTTATTTGCATCTTATTTCAGGTTTAAAAATTTTCCTTTTTGATCTTTAGAAAGTCTCTTTAATAGTAATTTCCATTCACATGCATGTTTCTAATTTGTTGTTAAAGTTAGTTAGATCTAATTAGTTACTTTTTTTTGCGTGTTAATTTAGTGTTATAAATTTTCCTACATTGGTTTTAAAAATTTATATTTTTAGAAAGTTTCTAATTCTAGTTTAACGAAGTATTAATCTAAGAAAGTGTCACTTTAGTAGTTTCCTTTAGTTTAAGTTTCTTAATTTGATTCATGCTAATCTAGCATTAGTTTCACTTACTTGCTTACATGTTAGTTAGTTTAGATTCTAATTTCATTGTTTAGATTTTTTTTTTAGTAAGTTTCTTTTAAGTTTAGTTTCTAATCTTGTGCATGTTTCATTTCATGTTGTTTAATTTCCTAGTTTAATCAAAACTCTTCTTCTTTGGCTGAGGTTAATCAATTTGAATGAAATCCAATCCATTGCAAACCTATGAGATTCCTCATGGGATCGACCTCGCTTGGGAAAAAATACTAAATTAATTCATGCACTTGAAATTTTTACTTAAAATGCACAACAGTATATCATAGTCAAATGGTAAAATCATTGACTAAATGCAAGTGTTAAAGCTTGATATCAATAAAAAAGAAAAGGAAATTAATCGATAAAAATTCTTGGTGTCATATCTGTCTCCAAACAAACCATTCACTACTCTTTCGAGGTATTGGATTTTAATCTTATCATGAATCCTAGGCTCAGCTTGTGAGTCAAGTTAGTGAATACTAGTCGTATGTTGAAAGTGGCATATAGTCCTACCACCAAGAAACATGTATGACTCCTAAGAATGACTGACATGCCAGCTCATTTCCACATCACATCCAGACAACTATGCTTGTAGAGCATTTGTCATGACCAATGGAAACAACCAACATCTATACCTTTGCCACATATCTCACACGGACTTCTCATTGGCCCTCATGAGGTTACTGGTATATCTTAGGAGCAGCCCCATGAAACTACTCCTAATTCATTATGCTCCAACCGAGATGGTATCTTTTAGTCAGAGGATAGAGGCAACCTGCTCCACCAAGTATAGTGTCACTCTTGGGACGTACATTTTTCCCTATCATCAGTTTTGAAGAAACATAACACACAATTGTGGACTCAACAATTTGTTCGCTCCAATGCTTTTGATACAATAGCGCCCATTGTCACCCTTTCCAAAACATGCCACTTAAAAAAACAACTCTTTGCCATTTTCAAAGTTTGTTATGCATTCAATTTTTAGGGCATGAGAGTCATGCATCTACCAATCATTAAATAATGCACTCAGTTAATGTAAAGCATGCATTCATTAACTAATTCAAAGACATCAAGTGTCCCACCATTTCATATACCATTGAAGCTCATGGCAAGTAGTTCTCAAATATGAAAACATGCTACTATCTCATGCTTTTAAAAATAGCTCATGCATCCTTCATATCTTTTGGAAATCATCTAGTCTATGAACTGTAACACCCCTAACTTTTGTAAGGAAATTGAATAAATAATTAAATTAAAAATTTCAAGTAAATTCAGGCTGAAATATCAGGGTTACTAAAATGCACTTCTGATAAATTTTGAATCAAGGTATAAAACATGTATAATTAAAAACATATTTGACAAACCCTTCAGACGACAAATTCTAAATTCGGATGAAAGATCTTTTTTTTTTTTTTTTACATTGTTATGAACAAAAGGGTAAAATGGTAATTTTACAAATAATCAAGAATTAAGACATCAAATTTGGAATGTACTCAGAAATACGAATCCAACACCACTAAGTACGCTCAATTTCGAGTCTAAGAGAATAAAACAAATTTTTTTCCATAAAAGGGCAAAATGGTCTTTTCACACCTTTGTGAGGCCCACAAAGGGATCCAACAGCCATAAAATAGGTCATCATGAGTCAAACAACTACCACCTACTAGTGGAGAAGGAGGTGGGTAGTGGGAATCCTAAGACAATTTAATAATAAAAAGAAATC
Organism: Warburgia ugandensis; assembly: GCA_035236585.1. Lineage (NCBI taxonomy): Eukaryota > Viridiplantae > Streptophyta > Magnoliopsida > Canellales > Canellaceae > Warburgia > Warburgia ugandensis. The sequence goes on along the minus strand of CP141127.1, from coordinate 30,905,693 downwards.
AAGATGATAATTACAAGTAATAATGGAAAATTCAAAACACCTTTATAAATAGCTCATAAAATTCCCAAAACTTCCCCTAATGTTCTTCATGAAGTCCCCTAGAATGCCCCAAAATCCCAGCTCCAGAATCCTCCCCGATCTCCCCCAATTCTCTCTTCTTCTCCTCTCTTTTTTATCTCTGTAAGAGCGTCCGCATACGCCTCCGACACTCCAGACTCATTGGAGATGTCAGGCGCATCGAGGGATGCATTGTCCCTCATGAGCTAGGGTTTTTGTCTAGAAACCCTATTTGAATTAGCCACCACATTCCAACCGTTGAAACCTGATCTTAACCGTTAGATGTATTTAGGCTAAGGTGATCTACAAAAGCCCTTTGGTTCCATGATGATCCATCTCATGAATCATTGGAAAATTCTAAACAAAAACCATTCCAGTGCTAGTTATCATCTTCGACGTGTTCTTCAAGTTATTCTGGTCAATCTGGCTGGTAAACTATAATCTTGCACCATTGGATGCCTTCAGCACGGGGTGATCTTTAAAAGCCCCATAGTCCCCCCTTTCCCTAGCAACAGTAGCAGTGACAAAAAATGTCACAACCGTATGTGTCTAGGGTTATTTTTGGGTTTTTCTCCATCTTCAGCATGATTTCTCCCTCCTCCAATGAAATTCCTTCACCAGACCGGCATAGGTAGGCCCCCCTCACTCCCCTATTTCCATTCCAGCATACATCTTGGGTTTTCTGGCCACCTAAAGGTCTCCTAGGCCTTTGATCTGTCGAAGACAATGGATCCGGTATGAATGGTTGAGATCTCATCCATCCATAGCTTAGATCTAACTTTTGAGTAGTTGGATGGATTCCTAGGGCCCAAAAGCCCCAGGAGATGAAATATGGGTCTTTGATCTTAACGGATGGAGGAGATCCATTGATGGGTGATCTGACAATCCAGATCTGGATCGTCTCACCTATCACCGATCACCCGTACCTGGTGATGGGTAATCCTAGGTAATAGGCACAGGCCGACCATCTGTTTTTGTCATTTTCTGTTAGCATAATTTGAGAGGTCCAATTTTGGACTGAAATCTTAGATCTTCAATTAAGAGCTCGATATAACTCTGATTTTAGACCCAAAAGCTTATGTAGAATCCTAATCACTTGCTTTAGGTACTAAACTCATGAAATGTACATTTTAAATTGTATTTATTGGTTATAATCACAATAATCCGTAGTAACAGTATTGGACCATGATCAAGATGATTCCAAAATAGAAATCTGAAACAGATGGATGTGTTCAAAGGGTCCTAAAACCCTAAGGATCATGATCATAGTAGAATTTATGGATTTCTAGACCAATTAAATAAAAAAAAAGTAGTAAGATCAAATTTCAGCCCTTAAAACAGGTTAAAATCTTAAAATCCTAATTTTGATCTCAATTTAACTCTAAATTGAGATTGGAAAGTTGAGATAGATTCCTTGTGATGAGTAGAACCTACTAAAATAGAAAATTTATATTTTGATGCACATAAAATTCTGTTAATAAAGAAATGTGTTACTAATTCTTATGATTAGTGAAATTTGGAATGATCAGATTATGTAATTTTGATCCATTGATAATCTTGTGACTGTGATACATGGAATCAATGGTTATAAGTGACTGATCTATAAAACTGAATAGAAATCTTCTTGATCAAGTTGATCAAGGATGATTGGACAGTATGGATATGTTTGGATGAAGATATGAAGTTAATATTATATGGATTTATGGGCTGGATGATGATGATGATTTGGGATAGATTAAGATCTATGCCCTTAAATTGGATAAAATAACTTAAGATCTCCTTTATTGGTTAGATCAAGGAAGATTAGATCATTTGATGAGATGCATCAATGATCTAATAATGAAATCACATTAAGAAGATATGTTAGATCTAAAAGAAAATGAAAGATTAAGATCTAAACCCTAGAAGAAATGAAAAATGAATAAGGATCAACTAAGACTTTTGGATCATGATGGATAGTTATGGCATATTAGATTTTTATTGAAATTGTTGAATGTTATTATAATTGTCTTTTATTGCTTAGTAGATTTAATTGTACATTTATGTATGCTTTAATGCTTATGTAGTGAAAATTACATTGAAAATATAATTAAATGAAATTAGAATGGAAGGACATTTACATGGAATAAATGACATGGACTTAATGATAGTAAGGACCATAGTTAGGAGGATAATATAAGGAATATAAATTCCTTGGTCCAAATTAGGAAAATAATGAAACTCCATGAATGACATTTTAATGTTCATGGATTTAATTAAAATCAATTAGAAAGAATACTTACGATTAACATGCTCATAGGAACCTTATGAAAGGTTGAGTTAAGGTCATCCTAGTGGATGATGAACATGGTGGTTAGGGGGTTCTCTAATAGAGTCACGCTCTTCCCCCACCTTCCGTTGATGTTTGTGAGGTCTAAATGCCTCCTTACATGAGGATTCAAGTAACCACTTTGTGTTCAACCATTCAACTAGTAAGCCTTAGCTAATTTGACATAAGAGGAGCTACCGTCAACCAGTAAAACATTAACTGGTTGAGTAATAATAATAAGAGAATAAAAGGTTAGTAAATCATTTTATCCAAATAAAAATTGTAATCAAGATAAGGATGATCAAATAAGATCTAGATGATCTTGAACGATAAAAAATAATAAGAATACTAATGTCGTATTGTATTATGTATATGTGGAAATTATGTATGTATATGTTGAAAAATGTAGATAGAGAACCCAAACCCATGATCAAACATGATTCAAGAAAAAAGTAGGGCATCCCTTATAGGAATACATACATGTATAGAAAAATAACTTCATACATATGGTTTGATAGATGTATGAATCCAGACCATCATGGGAAATGTGGAAGAATACCACTTGAGAGGTATGAATCAAGATACTACTTTGAGGTAGGTAGATGTACAAGAATGTATTAAGAATTCATGTGTATACATACATGATCTTTTGTCTAGAATTATAGACCTTCATGATATAAGTATACTTGGTACCTTAGCATGATAATGATCCAATCACATGATCCAACTAAGTGATCCAACCATATGATCTAACTATGTGATCCAACCATATGATCTAACTAAGTGATCCAACCATATGATCAAACTATGTGGTCCAACCATATGATTTAACTAAATGGTCCAACCATATGATCTTACTAAGTGATCCAACCTCATAATCTAATTAAATTGATCCAATCAAATGAGGTGAAGGCTAAGGAAACCCTAAAAATAGGCCATAGAAAACAATCCAACCTTAGTTAAACAGACACATCGTCTGATATGTACAATGTGTTTTACATACAAGCATGATAGCTTATGATTTTGTTTTACATAGTACTAGGACTAGAAATGCTATGCTAGGGAAGTTATGAGGGTTTGGCCACCCGCTTCCTGAAATATATATGATGGATACCATGTTCAAAGAGAGGCTAAATGTTAGGTGGGGCAATCATGGGAAGGCTGTCACTGTTACAGCCAGGGTTCCCCCCATGCGAACCTGGATTTGTTATTTCTACAGTTGGTATTAGTGGATTATTATATAATTATTTGGGCACGCTCTACGGATTGAGACTATGGCATAGTTGTCCTAATGTATTTTGCATTATGATGCACATATGATAAGCATAGTGTAATGCCATGGCATGATGAGATGCCCCTACATGAATTCCTGGAAAGAAAATCTCCGTATGAAGATTAGCTTAATACTGATTTCCTAAGTGGAAGTATAGCCAGGGGAAGGAACAAGTTTTGAGAAATCTTCACTATTTTAACTAATTTATCCTATACTACATGAATAACATATATACTTTATGTTGAGATAACTCATGAGTGGGTAACCATGTGTGACGACCCAAATTTTTAGGATGTAGTTTTTTTATAAGAAACAGCGAGATCGATCTCTATTTTTAAAACAATTCATGCAAAAGAATGCAGGGAAAATTATTCTTTTTCCAAAAATCATTGTATAAAGTGCCCGAGTGTCATAATGAACTCTCAATGCATAGTGCCATAGCAATTTATAGACCAAATAGAAATAAGTATTACTCCCAGGATTGTTAGTCACAGCCACAACTATAAACCAATACTTACAACTAAGATTACAGTAGGTACCAAAAGAATCACTAATTATGCCTTACCTTTGCCTACCTCACTGTTGTTCAATGCTTCTTGATACTCCTTCTATTTGTACTTTGTTTGATCTGAAAAATAATGGATTAGGTTGAGTATTTATCATACTCAGTAGGCAACCGATATTACCATTTTGGAAACACGGCATGCAAGCGTAGTTTTGATAAACACAATCATAAAGACATTTAATTCTACTTTTTGTTAATCATAGGCACATGTGCATAGACTATGTAACTCATAACTTAGTAAGATGAAGTATATGATATGCATGCATAGCATAAATCTCAGCAAATATATCAGGCGGATATAGTAGTTATGAAAATCTTAAAGTACAATTAACTCAAACCAGATGAGGATATTGCCATGAATATTGTGCATACGGACATTTAAGTGAACTACGCAAAACTGGCTGGTCATGAGTACTCGTATATGACCATCTCAATTCGACATGTATAGCGGTAAAACTAAAATCATAGGGTCACTATGCTCACGATTAGCACTACTGAAATTGTGTGGCTCCGGTATCTAGAGACTTACCCACCATATCCTCCAAGGTGACTATGGCTGTCCCCAAAAGGGTTCCATGACACCTCCAGTGGTTGTCCTTATTTACCACAATAGTCAGGGAAGGGACAATGCCTTTTTGGTAGTGATACCATCTACCCTTTTGGTGGTAGAGGCTGGGAGGCCAATCCCGTATATAACAACCTCTCAGGATAGTGCCCACTAGGCTCAATAGACCAAAAACACAGATAGATAAATCCAAATCTCAATCATCGAAACCATGCATTTATTCTCAAAACATGCAAGCAATGCACCAAAATCTACTCATGCTAGTATTGTAATTAATGCCATAAATCCGCAAGATTGTATCCAACAACGTATTCAAACGCATATGCAATATAGTGATAGATGCAAGTGCATCAAAGACATGAATCATAAAACCAAGTTCTCATGCGTGTATAAGAATAACATATCTCAAATCACATACTGTAATAGAAACAGGGGGATGCATTTGAAAAACTGAGTAGTATCAGACTACATACCTTGAGCGTTGTTACTCAGCTCGTGCCTTTCCTCAGTTTGAACCCTAGAGGATCTTGGCAAAGTCTTGAAGCCCCGAGTGTCGTTCAAACATAAGATCCTAACATTAGTTCTCGATTCATAGGGCAGCGGTTGGATTTATACGATTTATGGGTTTCTAGGGGTTGATCTACGACATCCTTGAACATTCTTAGTCTTGAGGTCTGGCCATAGTTGACCTTTTGGATTCATAAGATCTCAATGGTTTTTAGGCTATATTCTCCCTAAATAGTCTCTTTCTCTTAAATATTATTGTATAATTAGGTTCATGTCGAAATTTTGGATGCAATGGTTCTTTCAGATCATCAATTAGAGTTATATCGTCTCCTTAATTAGGTTTCTAGCATCACGCCTCAAGGGACAACCCAGATGTGTCAATTAGGGTCTTGCGTGTCATGGGTCCTAGGTGCACATGCTAGTACTGGTTGAATAGAAACCACAGTTGCATTTGCAGGTGTGCGCATGGCCGAGCGATGTGCTTGGGCACGCGTTCTGCACAGTGCCGCGCAGATGCATCTTCGGCTCAGGTGCACGCGTCATGACTCCAGGGGTGCTCCTACGCCTTGGTCGAACAAGGACTCGTGCACCCACATCGCACATGCCCGAAGACCTGGGTGAGTTCCAATCAAACCTAGGATCATGCCCACATGGTTGCAAGCCTGGAACCCATCCCAGGGACCCTGTCCCAGGCGCGCGGCATCCCTGGGATGCTTCTGGGTTGAGGGTTCTGAAACAAACCCTCTTCCAGTGATTTTCCAATCGGAACCCACCAAATTCGGCATGGATCTGGTTTGGGAAGAGGAAGCTGATGGGGGGTGTCGTTATCAAAATGGCCCCCTATGTTTTTCATCCCTTTTTTTCTTTTAGGTTCAATTTACAAAAATGCCCTCAATCTTTAAATGCTTATAACTTCTTCATACAAACTTTGTTTTCAGCGTTCTTTGAGGCGTTGGATTCCATTTTGAGGTAGAATCTAATGGTACTAATTTTTCTCACAAATTCCTATGTTTCCTATTTAATTTAAGATAAAACGTCCAACTACCTCTTAAGACTAGTAAACATATATTAATTCCCAAAAAGAGATAAGTTACAACATCAGTGGTAAGTGGTAAACATTATAGTTGTTCTTCATACAAAATGTCTTCAAATTTTGGGTCATTACATCATTACCCCCTTAAAAGAATTTCATCCTCAAAATTCTACAATCTACTACAAGAAAAGATTTTGAGGTAATTCTTTATCATTTTCGATTCGACCTCCCAAGTTTCTTCTTCGATGGTTGCATTTCTCCACAAAACTCTGACTACTGGGATATCCTTATGCCGTAGCGTCTTGATCTTTAAGTCTAGAATCTGTGCTGGTTTTGTTTCCAAGGTTAGATCTGGTTGTAGCTCAGGTGGTACCTATTCAAGAACATGTTTGGGGTCAGGAATATACATCCTCAACATGGATATGTGAAACACATTGTGCACTTTTGATAACCGTGGTGGTAGTGCTATCCTGTAGGCAGTTTTTCCTACTTTTTCCAAGATTTCAAATGGCCCAAGGAATCGAGGACTAAGTTTCCCCTTTATCCCAAATCTCATGATGCCCTTAATCGGAGATATCTTCACAAAGACATGATCTCCAACGTCAAATTCCAAGTGCCTACGTCACCTATTTGCGTAATTCTTTTGTCGACTGTGAGCTGCGAGAGGCTGCTTTCTAATAAGCTTTACCTTGTTTGCGTATTGTTCCACTAACTCTAACTGTATGATTCTATTTTCACCGACTTCATTCCAGCACATAGGTGATCAGCAAGGCCTTCCATAGAGCACTTCATAGGGAGCCATTCTGATGCTTGAATGGAAGCTGTTATTATACACAAATTCAATTAAGGGTAGACTTTCATCCCAACTTTCCTTCCAGTCAATTGCACATGTTTTTAACATATCTTCCAATGCCTGAATCGTATGCTCAGATTGGCCATCAATCTGAGGGTGAAAAGTCGTGCTGAAATTTACTGAGGATCCTAAGGACTTTTGTATTGACTTCCATAATTGCGAGCTAAAACGACTGTCTCTTTCGACAATAATGCTGAGTGGTATCCCATGCAGACTAACTATTTCCTTAATATATAATTGAGATAGGCTGTCAGTGGATTGACTTTGTCGTATGGGGAGAAAATGTGTTCTCTTGGTTAGTCAATCGATGATCACCCATATCATATCATGTCCCTTAGATGTCTTAGGTAGCCCTAGGATGAAGTCCATAGTATTATGATCCCACTTCCATTCTGGTAGCTCAAGTGGTTGTGGTAATCCTGCTGGTCACTGATGTTCAGCCTTAACTTATTGACATGTCAAACACCTTGCTACAACTGCTCCTATATCTCTTTTTGTACCATTCCACCAGAAATGTCGCTTCAAATCTTGATACATATTTTTGCATCTGTTTAACTTTCTCATTAATAGTAGACTTCATAGTTAGGTTTGCTATAATTGATTTCCCATGACTTATTTTGGGTTTGCATTCTATCACCTCTTGCAATAACTTCCATCTCCTGAAAGGTAAACTTGCACATATCCCTTGTGTCATTCTACTTAAGGCATCTACTACAACATTTGCTTTCCCTAGATGGTAATGGATGGTCAAGTCGTAATCTTTCAAATACTCCATCCATCTCCTCTGCTGCATATTCAAGTCTTGTTGTGAAAAGATGTACTTGAGACTTTTATGATCTATAAAAACCTCAAACTTTTTGCCATATAGATAGTGTCTCCAAATTTTTAAGGCAAAGACTATAGCAGCAAGCTCTAGGTCATGGGTAGGGTAATTGACCTCATGCTTCTTCAACTATCTAGAAGCATAGGCAATTACTTTCCCATTTTTGCATAAGTAGGCAACCCAAGCCTTGTTGAGAGGCATCACTATATATCTCATATCCTTCACTGCCAGATGGTAAAGTAAGTACTAGTGCAGTGGTTAACCGCCTCTTTAGTTCTTGAAAACTCTCCTCGCATGCCTTATCCCACTCGAACTTCTTGTCTTTTCTCATCAATTTAGTCAGGGGTAAAACAATACGTGAAAATCTTTCAATAAATCTCTGATAATATCCTACAAGCCCTAGAAAATTCCTTACTTCTGTAACTATTTTAGGCGTATTCCATTTCTCCATAGCCTCAACCTTTGCTAGGTCAATGACAATGCCATCTTTGGAAATAACATGTCTTAGAAAGTTTACTTTTTCTAGCCAAAATTCACACTTACTAAACTTTGTGTATAATTTGTGTGCCTTAAGTGTATCTAGCACCACTCGTAAATGTTCTTTATAGTTTTCAAGGATTTCTGAGTAGACTAAAATATTATCCACAAATACTATGACAAACTGATCTAGATAGGCTTTGAACACTCGGTTCATAAGATCCATGAACGCGGTTGGTGCATGTGTCAGTCAAAAAGACATCACTCTAAACTCATAATGTCTGTATCTAGTTCTGAAGGCCGTCCTTGGAACGTCTTCTTCCCTGACCCTAAGCTAGTGATATCCAGATTGTAAGTCTATCTTAGAAAAGACACGGGCTAACTGAAGCTGATTGAACAGGTCATCAATACGGGGTAAAGGATATTTGTTTTTCATTGTAACCCTATTTAACATTCGGTAGTCGACGCAGAGTCTCATTGACCTATCCTTTTTCTTGACAAAAAGGACTGGAGCTCCCCAAGGAGATACACTAAGTTTGACGAACCCTTTGTCTAGCAATTCTTGCAACTAGGTCTTCAGCTCTTTTAACTCTACTGGGGCCATCCAATAAGGTGCCTTCGATATGGGGGTTGTGCTAGGGATCAGGTCAATAGTAAAATCTCTCTCTCTCTTTGGTGGTGACCCTGGTAGGTCTTCAGGGAAAACATCTGGGAATTCACTAACCACATCTACCTCCTTTAACTTAGGCTTCGTGACTTCAGTGACTTCTATCTTAGCCAAAAAGAATGGACACCCCTGAGCAATGTTCTTTGCTGCTTTTATAGCAAAAATAACACATGCTCCTACATGCTCTCTCCTCCCTTGTAAGGAGATCACTCTCCCTCTGGGAAGGTGAAAAATAATCTTCTTCTTCTAATAATCAACTGTTGCATTATGCGAAGTTAACCAGTTCATCCCAAGGATGACGTCAAAATCTATCATATCTAGGTGGATGAGGTCTACGCTCATCTAATTGCCCTCGACTACAATAGAACATCCTCGAAGTAGGTTTGTGTGGAAATTGACTTGCCTACGGGTGTCATGACTTCTAAGGAGAAGTCTAAGTCTTGAACTATAATATCCATGGAAGAGGCAAACCCACAAGATATGAAGTAATGAGTTGAACTAGTGTCAAATAATACTTTGGCAGGTCTATTGCATATATAAAGCGTACCTTCTACTATAGCGTTCGTTGTTTGAGTCTGACTTGAAGTGCTAGTGAATAATCGTCCTTGGCTTCGAGGAATGTGATTTTCTTTATGTTCCTCCTCCTTCTTCCTCTTAAGGCAGTTCCGAGCTAAATGTCCTATTTCTCCATAGTCAAAACACGCAAAACGAAAGGTACACGGCTTGCCTAAGTGATATCTATTGCATATGAGGCAAGTCTTGGATTTTGGGTTCCTTCCTTTATAGTTGAATTGTTGCTTGTGTGTTTGTTGAGGTCCATTAGGTTGAATGGGTCTTTTACCTTTATTATTTCTCCCACTATTGTTATTCTTCGCATCCTTAGCAGCCTGTGTTCTTTGATAATTCTTTTCAAAGAGAGACAACATTTCTATTGCCTTTGCTACAATGCTTGGTTGGACCCCCATCACTCGGTTTTTGAGGCTTAGGTGTAGTCCATCAACAAATTTCTCTGCAGCGTCTTCCTCTGTGGAGCAAGCATTGGGTGCAAATCTGCAAAGACTTATGAACTTATTTTCATACTGTTGCATGGAGAGGTTACTTTGTTCTAAGTTCATAAATTCTTTCTCCTTCAATTTTCTTATATGGTGGGGATAGTATTTTTCATTAAATACTAGTTTAAATTCTTCCCAAGGTATAACAACATTATCTCCAAATAAATTCTTCCCAAGGTATAACAACATTATCTTGGCCGTTTCCCACCAAAAGCCTGCCTCGCCTTTTAGTACGAAACTAGCCATGGCAACCTTCCTATCCTCTAGAATTTTCATAGCCTTGAACAACTTTTCAACGTCAAAGATCCATTTTTCTACTATTACAGACTCATGTTCTCCCGAGAATGATGGGGCCATTTTCTGAAATCGTTCCAATTGGGCCTCTGTCCTATCAACAATTCTTTTTGGAGAAGAGGCTCTTGCCGCGGGTGCTTGTGTTTGGTTCTACATGAACTGCCCCATATGTTGCATCAATAGCTGAAAGGCTTCAGCCATTCCATTACCAGATCTAGCGGAGTTAGTTGGAGGGTTATCAGGTCTTGGGGCTGCACCTCCTCTTCTCCTTGGCGGCATTTGTTTTTACACGACCCTTACCTACCTTCTAAGGGACTTTATCATGTTATCTTAACGATTTTTCTCTTTGAAGTAACTTGATTATAAGTCTCCATTTCATAACTGGGCTGGGCTCTGATACCAACTGTGATGACCCGAGTTTTTAGGATGTAGTTTTTTTATAAGAAACAGCAAGATAGATCTATATTTTTAAAACAATTCATGCAAAATAATGTAGGGAAAATTGTTCTTTTTTCAAAAATCATTGTATAAAGAGCACAAGTGTCATAATGAACTCTCAATGCATAGTGCCATAGCAATTTATAGACCAAATAGAAATAAGTATTACTCCTAGGATTGTTAGTCAAAGCCATAGCTATAAACCAATACTTACAACCAAGATTACAGCAGTACCAAAAGAATCACTAATTAAGCCTTACCTTTGCCTACCTGACTGTTGTTCTAACGCTTCCTGATACTCCTATTTGTACTTTGTTTGATCTAAAAAATAATGGATTAGGTTGAGCATTTATCATACTTAGTAGGCAACCTGATACTACCATTTTGAAAACATAGCATGCAAGCATAGTTTTGATAAACACAATCATAAAGACATTTATTCTACTTTTAGTTAATCATAGGCACATGTGCATAGACTATGTAACTCATAACTTAGCAAGATGAAGCATATGATATGCATGCATAACATAAATCTCAGCAAATATATCGGGTGGATATAGTAGTTATGAAAATCTTAAAGTACAATTAACTCAAACCAGGTGAGGATATTGCCATGAATATTGTCCATATGGACATTTCAGTGAACTATGCAAAAATGGCTGGTCATGAGTACTCTTATATGACCATCTCAATTCTACATGTATAGCGGTAAAACTAAAATCATAGGGTCACTATACTCACGATTAGCATACTGCTGAAATCGTGTGGCTCTAGTATTTAAAGACCTACTCACCATAGCCTCCAAGGTGACTATGGCTGTCCCCGAAAGGGTTCCGTGACCCCTCCTGTGGTCGTCCCTATTTACCACAGTAGTCAGGGAAGGGACAATGCCTTTTTGACAGTGATACCATCTACCCTTTTGGTGGTCGAGGCTAGGAGGCCAACCCCGCACATTACAACCTCTCAGCATAGTGCCCACTAGGCTCAATAGCCCAAAAACACATACATGTGGGTTGTCCCTCAATAGCCCATAAATCTGCAAGATCGTATCAAACAACATATCCAAGCGCATATGCATTACGGTGACAGATGCAAGTGCATCAAAGACATGAATCATAAAACCAAGTTCTCATGCATGTATAAGAATAACATATCTCAAATCACATACTGTAATAGAAATAGGTGGATGCTTTTGAAAAACTGAGTAGATCAGACTACCTACCTTGAGCGTTGTTACTCAACTCGTGCCTTTCCTCACTTCGAACCCTAGAGGATCTTGGCGAAGTCCTAAAGCCCTAAGTGTCGTTCAGACATAAGATCCTAACATTAGTTCTTGATTCATAGTGTAACGATTCGATCTATATGATTTATGGGTTTCTAGGGGTCAATCTACGACATCCTTGCACATTCTTAGTCTTGAGGTTTGGCCATAGTTGACCTTATGGATTCATAAGATTTCAATAATTTTTAGGAAATATTCTCCCAAAATAGTTTCTTTCTCCTAAATATTATTGTATAATTGGGTTCGTGTAGAAATTTAGGATGCAATGGTTGTTTTGGATCGTCAATTAGAGTTATATCGTCTCCTTAATTAGGTTTCTAGTGTTGCGCCTCAAGGGACAACCCACATGTGTCAATTAGGGTCTTGCGCATCATGGGTCCCAAGCGCGCGTACGCATACCGATCAAACAGAAATCGCATCTGCATTCGCACGCCCGAGCGATGCGCTTGGGCGCGTGTTCTGGACAGTGTCGCACAGACGCATCTTCAGTGCAGGTGTGTGCATCATGGCTCCTGAGGCGCTTGCGCGCCCTGGTCAAACCAGGGCTCATGCACCCACATCGCACATGCCCGAAGGCCTGGGTGAGTTCCAGTCGAACCTGGGATCGTGCCCACATGGTTGCATGCCCGGAACCCGTCCCAAGCGTGGCGTCCCCAGAACACTTTTGGGTTGAGGGTTCTAAAACAAACCCTCATCCAGCGTTTCTCCAGCCAGAACCCACCAGATCTGGCATGGATCTGGTTTAGGAAGAGGAAGACGATGGGGGGTGCCATTATCAAAATGGCCCCCTGCGTTTTTCGTCCTTGTTTTTTCTTTTAGGATCAATTTATAAAAATGCCCTCAATCTTTAAATGCTTATAACTTCTTCATACGAACTCCATTTCCAATGTTCTTTGAGGCGTTTGATTCCATTTTGAGGTAGAATCTAATGGTACTGATTTTTCTCACAAATTCCTATATTTTTTATTTAATTTAAGGTAAAACATCCAACTACCTCTTAAGACTAGTAAACATATATTAATTCCCAAAAAGAGATAAGTTACAGCATCAATGGTAAGTGGTAAACATTATAGTTGTTCTTCATACAAAATGTCTTCAAATTTCATGGTTGTATTTCTATTTTGTAGTCTATTTAATGGTCAGATTTCATCTGACTTTTTGAAACAACCTGATTAGTTTATAATTTATGTGTTTGACCAAGATCAAAAGGTCAAATGTTACTTAATTGCATGTGGATGGTTTTATACATTCTAATTAATGCATGTGACAACAATCCAGTCAAATCTATTTCAATTTACATAAAGAGTATCATACTTTGTGAATTAACAAAATCTAACTATGATCTAACAATCTTTAATAGTTTGATTCCATTAGAGAGCATATAATAACATCCAAAACTCTTTGATGTATGCTTTTGACAATTATCTAATGGTTCACCATTGTCGGATCATCATTACAAGTCATGGATCATCAAACTTCACAAGAGCATGAATAAAAGTAGTAATGGCACTCGATAGAGGTCACCCTTTCCAAAACATGCCATATAAAAAAACAACTCTCGCCCTTTTCAAACCTTGTTTTTCATTCAATTTTCAGGGCATGAGAATCATGTATCTATCAATCATTAGATAATGCACTTAGTTAATGTAAAGCATGCATTCATTAACCAATTCAAAGACATCAAGTGTCTCACCATCTCAAATATGAAAACATGCTACTGTTTAAAAATAGCTCATGGATCCTTCATATCTTTTGGAAATCATCTAGTGTATGAATGATATTTCTAGCATGCGTCATTTGTCCAAAGTTTAGTCCATTCCATTGAAAAAGTATAGCAACTTTCCAAACTTCATGTTAATAACTAATTATAAAGCATGATATATAAGAGCTTCTTAAACATGCATCTTTTGTTCATCCAATAATGATCTAGCTAGCTATCATGAGCCGTACCTTTCTATAACTTTTAATTTAAAAAATGAGAAACCTTCTACTATAATCTGCATTGAAAATTCAAGACAAAGCAAGTCATTGCTATTTAATGGAAAATCAAATCATAAACAAAACACTACTTCGGTAAACATTTAGACTTTATGTGCGGTGCCTATCTTCATAACATTTAATAATTAAAGGAATTTCACATGCAATTCATCATTTGCATAAAATTAATTTTATCAATACATAGCAAATCTTAAATTCGCACTATAACAATGTTAAATCCACCTACCTTGTATCATGCTGTATTGAGTAGTCGAATCACAAAATATCAATTCACATATCAACAAGTACTTATTAAATATCTAAAACATAATACAATGTATTACTTAATCTTTATCATCTAATCATATTCTAGATATTCCAAATCCATTTATGGATCAATATTTATAGTTTATGTTCTCTTATCACAATGCCACATAAACAATTTTAGCCCATGATATTGATTAGACATTCAATGAATGTTTGATTTATTGATCTATACCATTGATTGTTGATTAACTATTTAAATTACCAATTTATGGTTGTCTTTCTATTTTCTAGTCTATTTAGTGGTTGAATTTCATCTGACTATTTTAAACAACATGATTAGTTTATAATTTATGTATTACACCAAGATCTAAACATCCAATGTTACTTAATTTCATGTGGATAGATTATACATTCCAATTCATGCATGTGACAACAATCCAGTCAAATTTAGTTCAATTTACATAAAGAGTATCATACTTTGTTAATTAACAAAATCTAATTGTGATCTAACAATCTTTAATAGTTTGATTCCATTAGATAGCATATAATAACATCCAAAACTCTTTGATGTATGCTTTTGACAATTATCTAATGGTTAACCAAACTTCATGTTAATAACTAATTATAAAGCATGGCATTTAAGAGATTGTCAGACATGCATCTGTAATAACCCAAAATATTAATAGTTTTAAAATAATAAGAGGAGGGGTAAAATTGTAAATATGCATGGGTCTACAGGGCGTGGGACCCACAATGAGGCTATAAAAGCCAGCCCTGTCTCGTGTGCGGCCAAACCATTCACTTCTGAGTTCGGTTTGGGGACACGAGGCAGCGACGAGGAACTCTCCGAGCAGGCGCACACACTAGCAATCTAACCACGGTAGGCCACCCTCCACCATTTCCCTGTGTTTACCTATAGTTTATACTATTTTTAACGCCAAAAAACGATGTGGATTGTCGTTTTCCGGTGAACAAGTAGGCAGTACTATTTTTGTTAAAGTAAACTAATGAAACGGCATTAGATTGTGATCTAGACCGTCCATCATAGGCATTCTAACATGAAGAACAATCCCATGAATTTTCATGGTCATCGGACGGCTGGATGTGGCGGAAAACTCATAAAATAGTAGATGGAAAAATTTTAGGGACGTGACAAAAATCGTATAAAAATACTAGAGAATGGCATAGATGGTTGAAAAGGAGCTCATATATGGAATCTACGTGAAAAACTGAATGGAACGGTGCAAAAATCGCACCATTTGGACACCTGTGCGTGGCTAGCAGCGACTGGAGTCCGGTCGTCTTCTCTGGCGACGGCGACCCACCGCGACATGTGTCACCCCCTGTCGCGCGCCACATAGGTTCCACACACACAGACGGCATGCGCACGACATGCGACACCACGCGCGCAGCACCCACACGGCACGCGCCCACACAGGCAACACATAGCGCCATGCACCACGCGCCACGCTGAATGCAGCGCACCGACAACACGACAATATGTGCGCATGAAAACCAACACACAAAAATGCTGCACGCACGTGCAAGAAGGTGGTACACATGCGTGCACACCTCACAAAATGACGCCTAGCGCGTCTGTGCACGCGCCCGCTCGAAAAAAACGACGCCTAGCGCGTCTATGCAAGCACCCGAACGAAGACAGGCGTCTTCCTGTCTAGCGCTTCTGTGGATGCTCTGGCACGCGCGAGAGCATGTGCGACGCATGAGTTTTGTGATATTTCGGGTCCTTTGACTCGTTCATTCATAAAAACTTGATTTTTAGGAGCTACAAAGGTCCAAATTGCAATCCAAAAGAGGAGTTGCGACCGTATCGACGGCGCAGACCTAGATGTGACTTGAAAAGTTAGATATAAATTCTATTTTTAGAGTTAAACCACAAAATGTTGTTAGATAGTCTCAATCAGGCTGATCAATGGATGATCAAGCCTTAGAGGTTGATGGTATACATAAAATGTGAGATAATTTAGGAGATTAGAGGGTTAAACAGTATTGAATTACCAAATGATGGACGATTTATGATTTAACAGGTACGTTAGAGCATGCCACGTGATATTTCCACGCGCTTGATTTGAGCACTACATTTTCTGAGGTAGGTGATTCTATTCAATTATTTCATGATTTCAATAACCATGAATGGATTTTAAAGCTTTGAGACATGTGTTTTACATCTTCTCATGTACACAATTAGATCCCTATTTTTGTGTTATAGCATGACTTTTCTATTTGGAAATGATAATGTTTGTCGGGCTTTAATTGTGTTATTGAGATTATTTATAATGTATTTACAAGGTTTGTAAGATTTATACCTTGCCGATGATTTATGACGGGTGCTTTCACTCGGTGGGTACTATGCTAGGAGGGTTGTAGGGTTGGCCACCCGCCCTCTGATTTTGTGATGAGGATGATGATAGACACCGCCCTAGAGTGATACAGGGCCAGGTACGTAGGGGTGGTATCATGGGTAGTCCCCCCTATGGGTCCGTTCCTTCCCATGGGGATGGAGAAAGTCTCTCGGTTGGTGTCGACGAGGAGCGACGGTGGTTTAGACCCTAATGGGGTTGCCACTCCAGCATAGTAACCCATATAGTTGTGCATGTTTATATGATGTTGTATGTATGGTGAACCGGGGCAAGTCGGGCCTAGGCCATGAGAGACTCCGGGGGCTGATGTTGACTGCACGGGAGGTACAAAAGTTAGTATGGATATACATCACCGGTGATTGAGTATATTGGAGAAATTTTGATATAGTTTTGATACATTGTTTTGGTATCAATGATTCCATGCATATCTTTCCATGGGTATATATACTAGTATGGTTTTGTTGTACTTGCCTTGTATTTTGATCATGCCTTGCATGCTATACTGATTTACCTCGGCATCTGATTTGTGAAAGTTTAAAATTCAAGCATTTCAGTTATTTGACATGTTTTGAGTATGATTGCCTTATAAGAATTCTATTGTGAATTTTGTTAAACTTTATTTGAGTGTAATCACCTACACAAGCATAGCTTGCTGAGGCATTGCCTTGTTTTGCAATGCCTCAGATTTGGAACGCGATAACAACAAGGGAAAGCAGGCAGAGTAGCGGGGATCTGGGAGGAGACTTGAAGATATTCCATTTTATTTTCTCCTTCGGACATATATTAGAGTATGTCACTTGGATAAGACTGTTGAGACTTTCTTAAATGTGGATACATATTATAGATTGGACTCATATTATGTTATGGAGAATTGTTAAAGTTTAGATGAAAATATTGTGGTGATTATGGATGGAACCTGGTGACATTTGAATTGATTTATTATCATCTTTAATTAGCCAGTGTATTTATCGTGGTTTTTAATCGAGCATGCTCAAAGTATCAATGTTTTAATGTTGTTTATGATTACAGTTTTGAATGAAGTTGACCCCTGAAGTTTACGCTTAGAAATTCTTTTAAAGCTGCGTTAAAAGCTCTATAATATAAAATTTTAATTTTTAGGGATCCCGATTATTTTCTGAAAACGTATTGTTATTTTTTATTTTAATGAGGAAAAAGTTTTGTTAAAACCCAGGGTGTCATAGTTTGGTATCAGAGCCCAGGGTCATCCCATCATCACCACTTTATGAGTCCAAATTGAGTTATAGTAAAGGAGTGTTTGGATTGAGATAGAGATAGGAGAATTACTTACAAGATATTATATTGAAACATTGGCAGATGGCTCCTCGACGAAAGACAAGATCCACCCCTATTCCACCAGTCGCTAATCCTATTGCGACACCTGAGCAAGGGGATTCAGAGGCTAATATAGTAGCCCGTGTAGTTCAGGAGCTTATGCCACAGTTGGCTCAACAGATGACACAGCAGGTGGAGGCGGCAGTACGGGCTATTCACTCTGCCCGCCCATTGATGACTGAAGCAGCACAGGGAGACACTTCAACTCAGTCATCCCACCAGGCACAGACAGCTCCTATGCCAGAAGATACAAAGGGAGGATCCTCGAAACAACCTGATCCATCAGCAAAACAACTTGAGAGGTTCCAGAAGATGGTACCCTCATTCCGTGGGCAAGGAGACCCAGCAATAGCAGAAAGATGGTTATTTCAGGTCAAGAAGGCCTTTGAGGGAATGAAGATCTAGCCAGAGGATCAAGTGAGATTGGTGACTTTCTTGTTGATCGATGAGGCTGGGTTTTGGTGGAAGACCCAGCAACAGACTCGTTTCTTATCCTCACCACCACCACTATGGGAGGATTTCCGAGAGATCTTTGACAAGCAGTAC
The DNA here is from genome assembly GCA_035236585.1 of Warburgia ugandensis. Taxonomy (NCBI): domain Eukaryota; kingdom Viridiplantae; phylum Streptophyta; class Magnoliopsida; order Canellales; family Canellaceae; genus Warburgia; species Warburgia ugandensis. Next base: position 30,886,975 of record CP141127.1, on the reverse strand, counting down.
TTTCCTCCTCATGCCGTACATGCCATGAGAAGGGAATTCGCCACATTAACTCAAGGGAGTATGACGGTTCCACAATATCTGAACCATTTCACTACACTGAGGAGAATTGCGTATACATCTTTTGCCTCAGACAAGGAGGATACAGGGAGATTCGTTAATGGGCTACTACCACAGTTGAGGCATGAGGTACTCATTGCATGTCTGACTGCGGTGACGCATGCTGCAGACATAGCTTCCATGCTAGAAAAAGACTTAGCACGGAACAGGGGAGAGGTGGGTTAGCCCTTTAAGGGCAAGAGACCCTTCATGTCCACACAGCCCCAAGGGGTTCTAGATCATCAGTACCCTTCTAGACATAGGAGAGCCAACAATAGGAGAGTGTGCTCTCTTTGTAAGGGTCGACATATGGGGCGACCATGTCCAAGAATGGGCCGTCAGCATCAGGGCCCACAACAGTTCTACCATCATCAGCAGCGACAGCCGTACCAGCCAGGACAGCCATTCAGATGCTTCGGATGTGGCGAGGCAGGTCATTCGATCAGAGATTGTCCAAGAGGTCAAAGAGACAAGACAGTGAGGACAGATGCTGCTACAGAGGCAGTGCCACGTAGTCAGGGACGTGTTTTCGCTATTACGTCGAGGCAGGCACAGGGCTCGAACCAGGTGGTGAAAGGTACTTTCTTAGTAGTTGATAGACATGCTAGAGTTCTTTTTGACTCAGGGTCTACACATTCATTTATTTCATACGCGTTTGCATCATGCCTTGATTTATGCACACACGAATTAGCATTTAGGTTAGATGTATTGATGCTGACAGGGGAGGCAGTAGAGGCTACGAAATATATCGAAAAGGTACCAGTGGAGATATCTGACATTAAGATGGATGCTGATCTTATCCTTTTAGATATGATGGATTATGATATCATCTTGGGGATGGATTGGTTAGCTACTTTTTGGGTTATAATAGACTACCATAAGAAGCAAATCAGATGTTGTGTACCTGATCGACCAGTGGTTGTAGTCCAGGGAAGGAGGAGTGATAGTGGCCCTTGCGTTATCTCGGCCATGAGAGCAGCTCGATGTTACGCTTGAGGTTTTCGAGTGTTTTTGGCCTGCGTCACGACGATTGACAGTGAGCAGCCACGGATTGAGGAGATTGATGTGGTGCGAGATTTCGCCGATGTGTTTCCAGACGAGCACATAGGGAGATTGATTTCACTATAGATTTAGTGCCAGGTACAGCACCTACTTCGAAGATGCCCTACAGGATGGCCCCTGCAGAATTGAGAGAGCTCCAGGTAGAGTCACAGGAGCTTCTAGATAAGGGTTATATCAGACTGAGTGGGTCTCCTTGGGGAGCACCAGTCCTCTTTGTTAAGAAGAAGGATGGATCTTGGAGGCTATGCATCGACTACCGATTGCTAAACAGTGTTACTATAAAGAATAAGTACCCCTTGCCTCGTATTGATGACTTATTTGATCAGTTGCAGTCGGCAAAGGTATTCTCTAAAATTGACCTGAGATCAGGCTACCACCAGTGGAGGATTAGAGAAGAGGATATTCCTAAGACTGCTTTTAGGAGTCGGTATGGCCATTATGAATTTGTGGTAATGCCTTTTGGTTTAACAAATGCACCTGCAGTGTTCATGGACCTGATGAACAGAATATTTCGAGCTTATTTAGATCGGTTCATAATTGTCTTCGTGGGTGACATCTTGATCTACTCTCATAGCCATGAGGCCCATCAGGAGATGAACTCCGTTTTCGGTGTTCTTTGAGGCGTTGGATTCCATTTTTCGAGTAGAACATAATTCTACCAAGTATATTAACAAATTCCTTCTTTTATTATTTTAAATAAAGTCATACATCCAACACAGTATATTTCCCATAAAATGCCCAATTTTCGTTAAAAAATAGCGTAAATTGCTCAGGCATTACATAACAGCACCTCGTCTTCTCCTTCCTCTAGATTACTCAAGAAAACTTAGTTTCTAGACATTTCTACCACCGCCATAGCAAGGCTATAAAAAGCCCTATCTCCCCCCTCTTCAAATCACGATTTTTCTGGCCATTTGGGGCTGGGGTTTCTGACAAAAATCGGAAACTCGTCTTCAGTTTCCCTGCCTCTTTTGGCAATGGCTAGGTCCTTCAGGCCAGCCATTCCCCTTCTTTCTCTTCCCCATTTCTTCCTTGAAATCACCCAAAAACTAGGTTTTTCCCTTCGTCGAGTTTTCCAATGGCATGGAGTTTCAGAACCGGAATGGGGATCTACCAGCGGCGATAGGCGCTCCTTAGGCTACCCAAGTAAGCCCATCTTTCCCTCTCTCTTTGGTTCTTCCTCCTTCCAGGCTAGATCCATACTGGATCTAGCGTTTCTAGCCGGAAAACATGTCAGGGAAGCCAGTTCCAGTGGGCTTTGTGCGAATAAGGCATCCCAGGGACAGGGTCCCTGGGACGGGTTCCAAGCATGCGACAGTGCGCACATGGTCCCTAGTGCCGCCTTCAAGTGCCACGCGACGTGGTGCACGGGTCTTGGCTCGACCGAGATGCACGGGGTGCCCTGGGAGCTGAGATGCACCGTGCTGCGCCAAAGACGCATATGCGCGATGCCATCTAGTATGCGCATCATAGCGTCGCTTGGGCATACATGTGCGTGTGCGAACACGGTCCTTGCCACCGCCTTTGGGCACGCACGCATGTGAGGCGATCATGGTTTGACCGGGACGCACAGGCGTCCTAGGAACTGGGACACGCGGACCTAATGGGACTATAAAGTTAGGATCAGAGGACAATTTACAGAGTTTAACCATTGAATAGTAGATCCATATCATAGGATCTAGCCTGACAATGAATTAGGCAAGGACCCATGGACCCTAAAAGGCAGATCTAGCGATCTAATTTCTAAATAGATCGAAATTGATAAGGACACCTTGTATCCATTCATATCCAGGAGTTTATAAATGAGACCCAGGATCGGATTGAGTGATGAAGGATGTGACTCCAGGAGACTTCGAGATAGGTGCTCTATCGCTACTAGAGTTTTTTAAAAGAACCCATGATGTTTTGACGTAGGTGCTCTATCGCTACTAGACTTTTAAAAAGAGCCCATGATTGTTTTTAGAAGGCATGTTTTAAGTATAAGTTATACGACTTGTTTAGCATGACTTAATTTTATAAATGAATTCAGCATGCATATGACAAATACATTATGCATAGATATGTTTTGCAAACGATTGCATATATTGCCAAGACATGTGCCACATGCATAGATTGCATGATAAGTGTAGCCTTGGCCGATGAGGGCAGGCCAGAGCGAGCTGACAGGCTGTCAGGCTTCTAGGTAGGGTTATGACTTTGAATGCGATACTAGCATGAGCAGATTTTTTTGCATTGCATGCATGTTTTGCAACCGATTTCATAAATTGCATGATTTACAATGAATAAGTGTCATATGCCCCATGGAGGCTATGACCCTGTGTCCCTAGGTACCCGGGGACCACATGGCGGTGAGGTCGTGGGCATAGTGGGCCCTATGTTTTGAGGATTTACTTGCATTGCATATGGCATGACATGAGGTTGGTCGACCATACGATATATCCATGAGTTGGATTCAATTGAGCATCTTATGCATATCATTATGTTTATGATATATATGATGCTTTCGACTTGGATTATGCGATTCTTTAAGTCGTCAGTATTCCAATTCGACAATGGTTTTTAATATCAATATTGAACATGAGTGTTCGAACATGCACATGTTTTAAAGAGCATATGATTTTAAACATAGCATGCATTGTAAAACTAGTAGTGATAGACTCCTACTGAGTATAGTATAAACTCACCCAATCCTTAACATTTTTCAAGATAGCTCCATTCATGACTAGAAGACGCCTCAGGAAATGTTAGTGCTACGAGTAAGAAAAATCAAAAGGAGACAGTTATATATGTAAGTAAACACTCTACCCTTTGGACATGTATTTGTATGTATTTATAGTTGGGTTGTGAGCTGTGACTGGATAGACCTGGGAAAACATTTATGATTTCTGAAGTTTTTCAAAAATCACTTTGGTTGTTGTGAAAGCAAATGACACTCGGGGTTTTCAAAATGAGTTTAAATGAAAATATTTTTCGTTGCATTGCATGGTTTTTATAAAATGATTTTCAACTAGGGATGCATCCCTCCTTAGGAATTAGATCTTGCATTTAAAAATGCATGGGAAAACTCGGGCAGTCACAGTTGGTATCAAAGCCCAGGTTTTATCCTTTCACAGCCAGTCCAGCATGTCCAAGGGTCATAGACAATAAAGAAAATCTAGAAGAAGTAGTATAAATAGAAGTAGTAGAGATGACTACTTCTATTTGAAGATTACAATATTAATGCTCAAAGCATTTCACCATAAACAAATAGGTGAAAAAGGAAATGGGTCTAGCAAATACTTAGATATTGGGTGGCTTAAATATTATCAATAAGGATTGTTGTGCAATAGTGCAAACATGAAAACTCATATAAGGATCATATAATGATGAGAATGATGAATGAAGTTGTTGGTGAACTTGTTAGTAGATAGTTCTGACCTGTAATAGATCAATCTCACCAAAGATGAGAACATCGAAGAACCTAGATAGCTATCTTACCATCATAAAGAATATTAGATTATAAATATGATAAGGGATGTAAAAGGTGGACTTTGAGAAGATTTTGATGATAATCTAATAGGGATGAGCATACAAGATGATACTAGGAGATAACTATGACTCGTACTAGATCACAAAGGTATGAATCTTGAAGAACTTAGCTCAATTTTGGATACCTTAATTGGAGTCTTATGAAGAGTGAAGTGCTATCGAATAATAACTACCTGAGTATTATGGAGCAAACCAGAAGATGTATACAAGTGACATATTATGTGATTAAGAGAAACATAACAAGAATATGATAGGGAAATGAATTCGACTGAGTTATCAAAAGATTTTGATGATAATACTAGGGATGATAATAGATTGATCCTAACATGAACTTGTATGAGAAGTATAGCATGACCAAAACGTCAATGCCATTATTAAGACATTGTATGAATTTTATTGAGGCTATAGGCAATTAAGGATTTCAATGATATTAGAAAACTTCAACATTTCCTGGAAGTATTAAGTTTCTCTTGACTACCGCGCAGATCAAATATATGCAACCACTCAAATGAAAGCATTGATCTAGGTAGACAAAAATGAGGATTTTGAAGAAAAGAGAGAAAGAGATAGAGATGTAACTATAAGTATTCGATGAATATTGAATATTCAAAAGAAGAAGATCATGACTTTACGAAGATACATACAATTCTTTCATCTTGAATCCTATAGGGAGGTAAACCAAACAAATGTGAAGGAATAATACTAGTTGAGCTGGTAATCTTATTGTACAAGAGTATAAAAGAGAGAAAGCATATGGGGTTTAAGACTTTGAGTAGAGTATCGAATTTCAGGAGATTATGCGACAAGAAATTTCTGAAGAGGAATGGTGACCAACTAGAAATTAAATTCTACAAATGGTTTGATATCAATTATTATAATTAGATTCTTATCCGATCCATTAGCTTATGGGGAACAGCAATGGATATAGTCCATAAAAAAGGAAAATTTGGTGATATCCTACCTTGCCACTACATGAGTAAATAAAGTATATTGAAAAGGGAATTAAGCTGGGACAGTAACTTGTCCATTTGTCTTTCTTCAGCAAGTAGGGTACCATCAAGGATCGAATTGAGGTCTTGTTATCATAGATTCAAAAGAGCAAATATCTTAAGACCATTATTTAGTCATTACCTTTAGAGTACTGTTGACTAAATAAAGGTATCCCACCCTATTTAATCAAATATGTTAGTAGTCGAAGTTATATACTCAGAGGGATATTATAAGTATTTGGACATGAGTTTTACCTGAAAGAAGTACTTGTTAGACTAAGTCATTTGAGGGTATGAGGTTAGTTGATTAGGCCACATCATGGAGGAGCTACAAGTACAATGAATACAGTAATAACTCAGACAGAAGCAAAAATAAGGAGCAATCTCCACCAATGAGACAGAATTTTCCAAACCTGAATAGATACCATGACAAACCATAGAAATCACAGTGGGTGTGAAAGATGCTGCTGACTTGGATTGAAAAGAAAGGCAGATAAGCACTGATCGCTTTAGAGAGACCGTTGAGTTTATAACCTATACATCTGGATAGAGATCAACAGGTAATCGAATAAATTCTCTTTCTATATGTGTACGAAAATGTTCCATGCTTACCTGAGTGTTTTTCAAATTTGATGAATTAACAGCTTCAGCATAACTTGATGTTATAGCTATTGAACAAGAACTGCTATTATAAGCTAAGTATGAGGAGGCACTTGAAAGATAAATTTTGAGGAATTGAGAAAACCACTACTTATGATGATGATACCCCCTAACAATTAAGACTGAATGGTTGATGGTAAAGCATTAATAAAATATTGAACAACATATTGATATAGGGAATAGAAGGAGAAAAGTTGAGGAGGCCAGCACAATATAAGGTGAGATTTGATGTTACATTGCCTTTAGACAAAAAATTAGTTGTTATGTGCATATACCAAGTACAAAAAATCAATTGAAGGAATTTCCTAAGGACTAACCCTACTGGATTGAGTCTAGAACTTTTGGACTGAAAGATTACAAAGAAAACCATCAAGCAAAGAACGGATAAAGAAGATAATGACAAAGGATTCAACCATGACCTAGTAAGGGGACTCGGTTATGAATGAGAGACTTTTTGCATAAATGGGAACATTATTGGAAATCCTAATGACAAATTAATGTGAATAGTGAGATAGGCCTCTGGATGAGAACATTTGACCCATGATGATGAATTAACCATAAAACATTTGACATGAGTTTGCATAAACTCTTCAGGGCGAAAAGCATTGGATGGCTTAAACATCTATGAAACTTGATGTACAGTTCGAATATCCTAATCGTAATATGAGATAATATTAGTGATGGAGGATGCTACTTGAATTAATTTATTTTGAATATAATATGGGTTGAGGACCCAAGTTATAGTAGAAAAGTGACAAACAGTTGAAATTCAAAGTTAATTGAGGGTTTGGTTGTAGGGCACATGATACCATATTAGTTATTGAAGTATCTTGGGGATAAATATAAAAGATAAGAATCAAAGTTAGACACAATAGAAAGAATGTAACCTTTTTTGTTGGACACTTACTAATGACATACAACCAACCATTAAAAAGAGATATGGATGATGAAGAGATCACTAGATGGAAGACAAGAGGAAAAAGGGATTATCCTATGCTATTCAAAATGAAATAGGAGGAATAAGATCATATGATCTCGAAGAAGTATGAAATAATTTATATACGAGTAGGAGAGTATGGTCATCTAAGGAGACTATCCTATACATGATCAAAAGGGATATGAGCATCTAAGGATGGGTAATACAGATAAACACCTGTAATGGTAAACTGGCACGCATGGGACTATGTATCAGAGTACGCAGCGGAAGCAGCCCATATATAAGAAAACCGATAAGATATAATGACGCAATATATATGTGTAAGGCCTTGTAGAAGGAACAATAAAAATGATAAATTGAGGTTGAGTTTAGATTTGATTCCTAGGGGGAGAATGCATTCACCAAAAAGTTATCTAAGAGACAAAATACCTTGAAGATGATAATTTATGGAATTTCGAGGATGAAATTCTTTTAAGGGGGTAATAGTGTAATGCCCCAAGCAATTTACGCTATTGAATTGGACATTCTATAGGAAATGAACTATGTTAAATGTTTTACTTTATTTAAAATAGTAAATGAAGAAATTTGTAAGGAAACTTGGTACCATTAGATTCTACTCGAAAAATGGAATCCAATTCCTCAAAGAACGCCAAAAACGGAGTTCATATGAAGAAGTTATGGCCGTTTAAAGATTAGGGGCATTTCTGTAATTTAAACTAAAAAACGAAAAAGACAGAAAATGTAGGGGGCCGTTTTGATAACCGCACCCTGTCTTCTCCTTCCCCTAGATTTCTCCAGAAACACTAGTTTCTAGAGATTTCTGCCACCGCCAATGGCGGCACCGCCATTGGCAGCACTGCTATAGCAAGGCCATAAAAAGCCCTATCTCGCCCCTCTTCAAATCACGAGTTTTCTGGCCATTTGGGGCTGGGGTTTCTGGTAAAAACCAAAAACCCGTCCCCAGTTTCCCTGTAATTTTTGGCAACGGCCAAGTCCTTCAAGCCGGCCATTCCCTTTCTTTCTGTTCCCCATTTCTTCCCTGAAATCACCCAAAAACTGGGTTTTTCCCTTTGTCGAGTTTTCTGATGGCATGGAGTTTCAGAACCGGAATGGAGGTCTACCACTGGCGATAGGCGCTCCCTAGCCTACCTAGGTAAGGCCATATTTTCCTCTCTCTGTGGTTCTTCCTCCTTCCAGGCTAGATCCGTGTTGGATCTAGCATTTCCAGTCGGAAAACATGCCAGGGAAGCCGGTTCCAACTGACTTTGTGTGAACAAGGCGTCCCAGGGACGCCATGCTTCACGTGTGCCTGGGACAGGTTCTAGGCGTACGGCAGTGCGCACACGGTCCCTGGTGCGGCCTTCGGGTGCGCACGCAACGTGGGATACGGGTCCTGGCTAGACTGGGATGCACAGGGTGCCTTGGGAGTTGAGATGTGCCATGCTGCGCCAAAGACGCATCTGCGCGATGCCATCTAGTATGCGCATCATAGCGTCGCTTGGGCATACATGTGCGCGTGCGAAAGCGGTCCCCAGCACGGCCTTTGGGAGCGTACGCACGTGAGGTGGTCGCGGTTCGACTGGGATGCACGGGCGTCCTGGGAACTAGGACATGCGGACCTAATGGGACTATAAAGTTAGGATCATAGGACAATTTACAGAGTTTAACCATTGAATAGTAGATCCATATCATAGGATCTAGCCTGATAATGAATTAGGCAAGAACCCATGGACCCTGAAAGGTAGATCTAGCGATCTAATTTCTAAATAGATCAAAATTGATAAGGACTCCTTGTATCCATTCATATCCAAGAGTTTATAAATGAGACCCAGGGTCGGGTTGAGCAATCAAGGACGCGACTCCAGGAGACTTCGAGGTAGGTGCTCTATCGCTACTAGACTTTTTTAAAAGAACCCATGATGTTTTAATGTAGGTGTTCTATCGCTACTAGAATTTTTAAAAGAACCCATGATGTTTTCAAGTAGGTGCTCTATCGCTACTAGACTTTTAAAAAGAGCCCATGATTGTTTTCAGAAGGCATGTTTTAAGTATAAGTTATATGACTTATTTAGCATAACTTAATTTTATAAATGAATTCAACATGCATATGACAAATACATTATGCATAGATATGTCTTACAAATGATTGCATACATTGCCAAGACATGTGCTACATGCATAGATTGCATGATAAGTGTAGCCTTGGCCGATGAGGGCGGGCTGATGAGGGCGGGCCAGAGAGAGCTAACAGGCTTCTAGGCTGGCAGGCTTCTAGGCAGGGCCATAACTTTGAATGCGATACTAGCATGAGCAGATTTTTTTGCATTGCATGCATGTTTTGCAACCAATTTCATAAATTGCATGATTTACGATGAATAAGTGTCATATGCCCCGTGGAGGCTATGACCCTGTGTCCCTAGGTACCCGGGGACCACACGGTGGCGAGGTTGTGGGCATAGTGGGCCCTATGTTTCAAGGATTTACTTGCATTGCATATGGCATGACATGAGGTTGGTCGACCATACCATATATCCATGAGTTGGATTTAGTTGAGCATCTTATGCATATCATTATGTTTATGATATATATGATACTTTCGACTTGGATTATGCAATTCTTTAAGTCGTCAGTATTCTAATTCGACAATGGTTTTTAATATCGATATTGAACATGAGTGTTCGAACATGCACATGTTTTAAAGAGCATATGATTTTAAACATAGCATGCATTGTAAAACTAGTAGTGATAGACTCCTACTGAGTATAGTATATGCTCACCCAATCCTTAACATTTTTCAGGATAGCTCCATTCATGAGTAGAAGACGCCTCAGGAAATGTTGGTGCTACGAGCAAGAAAAATCAAAAGGAGACAATTATACATGTAAGTAAACACTCTACCCTTTGGACATGTATTTTTATGTATTTACAGTTGGGCTATGAGCTGTGATTGGATAGACCTGGGAAAACATTTATGATTTCTGAAGTTTTTCAAAAATTACTTTGGTTGTTGTGAAAGCAAATGACACTCGGGGTTTTCAAAATGAGTTTAAATGAAAAGATTTTTCGCTGCATTGCATGGTTTTTATAAAATGATTTTCAAATAGGGATGCATCCCGCCTTAGGAATTAGATCTTGCATTTAAAAATGCATGGGAAAACCTGGGTCGTCACATGACATCCTGCATAAAGCAACAGTATTGTTCCTTCCAAATTCTTTTGTAAAACAATACCTACATAAGAAGATCCAGAGGCCTACAATGACTTGTGTGAGAGGATACAAATGAATATGCTTAACCAGCCACATGATGAGGGTTTGGTGATAGTTTCTGCATCCCTTCTATCTAATCTTTGTGCCACCCCTATACCTCCATCACATGCTAGCTGTAATTCTCTTGCCGACGAACGTTCTAAAGAAGGACAACCTATGGCTTTCGAGATAGGAAATCCAGCCAAGGAGGTATTTGTTACACTAAAAAAAATTTTTATTTTCCTTCTATAATTCTCCTACCTCAACCTCTTGACTATATGATGTATTTATTATTTACAGGTGAGTCAATGCCTATTGGCCTTAAATTCCCTTCAAAATGTTGTCGCAGTTGGATCATGCTATAAGTATGACTTAAACAATTTGCACGGGATTAGTATGCTTCCACATACTAAGTGCGTGTTCATTAACTTGGTTTTGATTGTGACTCCCTACCTTCCATTTCTTATATAATTGGAAAATAGTGTAATTGTTATGCAAGCATTTACCTATCATGTCACTTGGCAAGAGGAATTCATCATTCCCATAGAGTACGTGGTATATATCTTTTCACACTATACCTTCCTCAAGAACAATTTTTAATTAGAGACCTTAGTTTAATTATTTATTAACTATATCTAAGATTAATCAATAGCAAAAAGTACCCTCAAGGCTACCCACCATTGCACCAATTGAACTAGTCCTAGCTATTTATTTTTATTTTTATCATAAATTTGAATGTCTTCATTGATCAATATTAATTGACTTTGCACCTTTTACAGTAGCTATCTAAGGCTCACATTGAAGTCCCACCTAACATGCCTCAATCCCTAAGGTTACTCTTTGAACTCATCAACGAAGATAAGCCAATCAACCCCATAAAAATCAAGAAAGAAGTGCTTACTAATGTTGCTATTGAGGTGCCACTTATGACAGAGGACCTATTACAAGTTTACCAATAAGATCAACTCAAGCACCCTCACATTATCTCCTACATGGGATATATACTAATATCTACTTCTGTAATGCTTGACTTTTTTGTATTAGGTAATAATTATTTATTTTATGCAACTTCTTGAATAATGCAATGAGCCTTTTTGAGGTCAGGGATGTGCTATACCAATTCCTTGACCTCAGCATCATCTGTGGAGTAGTGGAGCAATGGTCGATTGAGAGGCATGTAGACGATATGCTATTAGGGTTCCTTAACTATTCCAAGGGGTAAGGTTTAATGATTCCCTATAATAAAGGGCATGTTTTCTTTTATTTATTTTCTTGGAAATTTGTTCTACAATAGGGATTGCAAACTTTCATTGCAATTCATATGATTATGTATATATGGTTCATTGGATGTTGCTTGTTTTGGATGTGCATGGTGGGCAAGCATTCTCTTTTTATTCTTATGGATCGCATGCCCATCCAACCCTCTTATAAATCATAAATAAGTAAGATTTTAATCTTTCAAGTATTTTGTATAATTAGTAATTTTTTATCAGTATCTAAAACATTTGAAACTTAAATTTGTAGAAAATGGTTAACATAACTAATCTAACCAAGATTGTCCAACCACCAAAACTCACTTAGAAGACTGTGAAAGCATGAAAAATATCTAACTAATTTATATTATAAACTAAACTTACAATATTACACATGGTATTTATTTATCCTTTGTGTTTTCCTTCTTGCATAGTGCCCTAGATAGTAGTCTGATTAGAGTGTGAGTACTATATGTTGAGATACATAAGGACCCTAGTACTTGATGGTGTTAGCATCTCCCAATTAAGAAAGGTCAAACACTTTTTATTTATCACAATCTTATATTTTTTAATACTGGTTGATGGATTCTTGCTCAAAAGAATGTGTCAATTGAATTAAAGATGTTGTATTGTAGGTTGTTGTTCTTTCTAAATGGGCAAAGAAGAAGAGTTACTCCAAAGTAAACCTCAACGAAATACGAAGCAGATGGGCTGAGTATGTAATGACTTTTAGTTAGAAAATTTGGATTAATCTCATGAATGTACATTACCTTATCCCAATAAAGTATTATTTTCATTGATATGCATGTTTTCTTCTACTTTTAATTATTTTCATTGAAGTATATGCATTTTATAGGATGAACTAGGGGAGCTTTGACTATGAATAAAGTGAATGTGGATATGCATGTGTTATTCTTATTTTTAATAATTTCATTGAAGCATATATATTTCATGGGAAGATGAATGAGGGGAACTTGGAGTGTAAATGATGTGAATGTATATGAAATGAATGTGAATGTGGAGATTGCAATGCATGCGGTGTGGTTTCTTTAATTACCAAGTCATTTCAAGATGTGAATGTAGTATGGAAGTGAATGTATGTGTGAATGTGGTGAGGTGTGGATGCATGAAGAATTTGTGTTTTATAGCCAATGTGGAAGTGAATGTATGTTTCTTTTTCATGTGCTTAGAGATTTCTAGAACAATGTAATAGGCAACACATTGAATGTATGCAAAAATCCATGTAGAGTATAATGTAAGCATAAGAAATAAGAAAAAAATGTACATTTTAGAGTCATTCTAAAAAATGACTTAAAAATAGCATCTTTTGAAGTCATTCTAAAGAAAATGTCTTCAAAAGATTCTATATTTGAGGTCATTTGGAAAGAACAACTTTAAAAGAATCCAATTTTGAAGTAATTTTTTTAGAACGACTTCAAAAGTTAACGTTTTGAAGTTTTTTTAGAATGACTTTAAAAGCTAGTAACTTTGAAGTCATTTATCATAGAATGACTTCAAAAGAGGGCTCTTTTAAAAAAAAAAAAATCATAATGACTTCAAAAAGTTATTGTTGATGAAGTCACTTTTTTAGGCCCACTTTAAAAATTGAGATTTTTAAAGTCTTTTTCTTATCAACTTCTTTTCTTATCTATTTTCCAAGTTGTCTTGATAGAAGTCACTTTTATTACCAACTTATATTAATATTTTTTACTAACTTAAAAATCCTCCCATGTAGTAGTGTCCTAAGCCTAAAACTTGATCTAAATCAATGCTAAGACACTCTCCAAAAACCTTAAACTAAACATACATCACATAGAAGTGAAACTTAAAAGGGAATTAAGAGAAAAGTGGGCTTGGATGATGGAACTAGTTGAGGAAAAAGATGCCTAGAACTAGCTACAAAATCAAGTAAGACAATGTTGAAATCAAGGAACGGAAGCAAGAGACTTAAGCTACTTTTTCTTTTGGCTGTCACTACTAGAGAAGATGTAACTTTGATTTTCAAAGATTAAGCAAGAAAAACTATGATGATGGAAGCAAAGATTCAAGAGAAAACAAGGAAGATTGATGTGTCTAGAATTAAAAAACATAACAAGAACAACCAACAATGAAAGCAAAGCACTAACCTAGAATTGAAGTACAAAATCAAAGGAAAAGACTTTAGGAATCCAAAAGAAATAGTTGAAAAGAAAACAAAAGACAAGGCTCCAAAGATCACCAAGATAGAGTTCTTCTTTCAAGGTGTTTATACAAAAACCCCTACTTCAATTTCACGTGGAATCCATGGGGATTATATAAAGTTTTTTATTTCCACTCTGGTGAGATATTATTCTAGGAAATAAAGATGCAATTAGATATAGGACTTAGGTGGAAAGTGAGGTGGAAAGAGTATTGGCAAGTGATGAGTATATTTAGAAGTGGGGAGGCATCACCTTTTTAGGTCCTCCCCTTCTAATTGTGTGTTGTCTGGTGGTTAAGAAAGAAAGAAAAATAATGAGAGAAAAAAATAGGAAAATGGGGAAAAAGATAGGAATTTGAGATGTTTTGAGTGTGAAATAGAATTAAAAGTTTCCCACAAAAGAAGTCAACTTAGGTGGCAACCAAGGAAGGGGGAGGAACCACTTTTTGGGGGGTGCCTCCCTACTAAGGAAAATTATCGTGGAACCACAATTGGGGTGGGGGAAAAAGATGGAAAATGGAAATAGAAAGTGGAGTTCTCTCTTAATTGGTCCACCTTTGCATGCTATCATACCTTATTGATAAAATTTTCAAATTCCTTCTAACTATCCCTTGAAAATCACCATTTTAGCATAGGATAATTGCTTGAATTCATCCTCCAATAGTATGACTACAACAGGCATTAGATTAAGTGGTTTGCTAGCTCACTTTTGTTGGCTCATTTGGATTGGCTTGCTTAGCTTGTCACTTTCTCTCATGGCTCAAATAGCTTAGGTAGCTTTCATGGCTCCCATGCAAATGTGGTGAAAATGCATGGCTTGTGTAGGAATGCATTTTAGTTACTTTAACTTCTTCCAATTGCTTCTTTGCTTTCCCTAGGATAATTTTTAGGATTGCTGTAATACAATAAGGCATGGTTTTATGTGGACCTTTTGGGTTCTCTGGCCCTAATCCCTAGGTAGTGATGCATTGCCTTGTGGACCCTTGACAAGCTAACTACATAACATGACCCATGAAAAACTCTGCGAAGCACAATATAGGTCATTGGATCATCTTCTCACTTCCTACAAAAGAGTACAAATCTTAATTAAAATCCTAAAAAATTATGATGATTCACATACTTACTATGAATTTGCTTCTGAACCTAAAAAATATCAACTTTTGAATCATTAGGTAAGAAATGCATGTGTTATGAAATTTTGAGAAAAAACCCTATAATAATGCCTATAATTTATAACACATAAAATACAAATTGGGTACTTTTTATTCAAAATTGAACACTTATCACACCCCCAAACTAGCATTATGCAAGTCCTGAGCATATGAAAAATCATTAAAACAAAATGCTCATCATTTTTATAAGTACTCACTATTGCATTTAGCATATGCGACGTGCCCTTAAACCCTTAAGTTACCCCTAGTGGATGATTAAGCCTCATGAGGGTTTGCAATGAATATACCCACAAAATTCCATAAGAAAAAGTCCTTTATTTATCTCAGAGAATTATCATCCATTAGCACTTTACCATCTTTAACAACTTAATAAAGACGAATGAGAAATTCTACAATTTACCCACATACCAAAGCCATTTTACTATAGTTATATCTCGGAGTGCAGTGTGAGTAAAGGTTGCATAAGTCAGGACTTCAAAATAGGTATGCTTATACTCATTTGGAATATTATTTTGACCTCAAATTCTCATTGGTATACACTCATAATTAAAGCTCTAATAGAAAAGGAATCAAACAAAATTCACTCACTATTTGACCAAATCCAACAATCTAATGGTTCACATAAGTTCTTTTAAGCATAGATGATATAAAAAAATGTGATCCTTATGAATAAATGGCATTACCAAGACTAGTAGGGGTAGTTTGTCATAATTCTTTCCTATTTATATCCTCATTAAGGATATTTTCTACCTTAACATGAATAGGTCTTTAGATAGGACAAAATGTAGGCTTAAGATAGGTTCAGAAAGTAAGGTTATAAGAATTCAAATTTACCAGTCTAAGTAGAGGTCTTCTATGAATATTTGTTTGCACAACTTTTCTTGTCATTTGTATGTAATGAAGTGAATATGTTTTCTATTTTCCCTTTCCCTTTCACTTTTGTTTTTCTTCTGATACATCTCTTTTTCTTTATTTTATTTGTATTTCTTTTTCTTTCAGGGAAAGGCTTTCTTCTATGTTGACACTTTTGATATTTTTCACTTCTTTGACTTTTATCCTTTTTCTTCCATCTCTACTCATTTTGAATGATAGGTAATGGGCAATTAACTTACTGGGTTTTTGGGTTAAGGTAAATAAGGATTGAAAAGAAAAGGCTTACTAAGAGGCTCAAAGGGTAAAACTAGCGCTGTAATATACTAGATAGGCTTAATGTCCTAGGTTTCTTAAAGCTTATCTGATTCAATAATTGTTCACAAAAGAAAATTATTACTCCTTTTAGTTCTCTTGGAATTTTTACCAAATCAAAGGTACTAAGATCTTTCAAAATTGATGATCACTGAAAAAATTATGGAATTGCATATAGCCCTCAGAAAGATAAGTCTCTAATAGTCATTGGGGAGACTTAATGCTCCTCTAGATCTTTAAGTTATAACCATCTATTAGTCTCAACTATATTGTGTGTAAGAGTCTTCTAAGATTTAACTTTCCCTTAATACTTCAGGATGTAAATAAAATGCAAATTAACCATGTGCATTTCTATTAAGAAATTAAAGTAGTGAAAAAATACTAAACTTTAGACAATCCAAGTCTCATCACAATGAAGGAACTTTGACTTTAAAAACTTTAAAATGTAGATAATTTTGAATTTTTTAATAGAAAAAACACAAAAATCTCATGCATGTCTACAACCCCCCAACCTGAACTAAACATTGTCCCCATTGTTTTGAAACATAAGACCCTATACAATAAATAGGTAATGTAGAACACCTAGACTCTAAAATAACGTTGTGTTGCCTCTTAGTGAGTGCTAAGTTTAACTTCTTCAATAGGATGTACTATACAATGATAATGATGAATGCAAATCATGTGATGTATGCAGGTGTTATGGAACAAGCTAAGGTGGGTCATGATATATTGGTTCCTCAAGTAATGTTCCTCAAGCTAAGAAGGCACAACTTTTTTAGGAGGTGCCTCCCTCCTTAAGAAAAAATTGTGGAACCCTAATTGGGATGAGGAAAAAGATGGAAAATAAAAATAGAAAGTGGAGTTTTCTCTCTTGATTGGTCCACCTATGCATGATATCATACCTTATTGACAAAACTTCCAAATTCTTCCTAATTATCACTTGAAAAATTCCATCTAAGCATAATAATTGGTTGAATTGATCCTCCTCCAATAGTAGCTCTACCAGTGAAAAACTTTACAAAGTTCAATATAGGCCCTTGAATTACCGTCGCACTTCCTAAGAAGAGTAAAAACCCTAATTAAATCCTAGAGAATTATGATGGTTTACATACTTTATATTTGGTTTTGAATCTATAAAATATTAACTTTTAAATTATTAGGTCAAAAATACATCTGTTATAAAATTCTGAAAAACCTTAATAATGCCTATAATTTATAACACATGGACTACTAATTGTGTACTTTTTATGCAAAATTGAACACTTATCATCTACTATCCATGGCTTATATGTTTAAGTGATGATTGGATCTAAACTTTTTCATTGGTCCAGCTAGTCATCATCTCATTAAATGTTTAGATTCAAACTATAGATTCCTAAATTTAATCTATATATTAGTAATTGAGATGAAATTCAATGACAAACATTGCATCAACCTAGATTTGATTGTTCACGGAAATCCTAGATTAAGTACCTAAAAATCAAAGATTTTATCATTGAATCCTACCTCAAATACATTCTTCAACATTGATTTGTATGAACGTGGGTTGGTCATTGCTGTTTGATGGTGTACAATCATCATCTGTCATTGCTTCGCAAGATCTTTGACTAGAAGCCTCTGATCAAAGAATCAACTTTAGGGTTTTGTTCTTTACACCCCTAAGAAGTTGATGAATGGTTCAGATCTCTAATCTCATTTGATGTTTTGTCCAATCAAACCAAACCCTAAAATGCCATTGCATTCTTCATAATGGGATGTGGCCAGATTAAGGGGGAAGCTTAAGGTTTTTGTTCATCTTGTCGTGATGAAGAAATGGATCAGATTGGATTTCAATTTAGCCCATTGTTTTTTCTAGCAAAATAAAATCCCGTATCCTACCTTGCTTTAAACATTAATGGTGGCATCCTATTATCTTTTGGTGGGTTGAATCATCTTCTACCTCTCTCCCTTTCCTTCCTCTTCTCCTCTTCCTTCTCCCTTCTTCTTCTTCCCTTCATCTTTCGTTTGCTCTCCAATTTTCTTCTTTTAGTTTTCTCCGTAGCGAGGTGAGCTCCATGTGGTGACCCAACTCACATATGTCAAGCTCCTCCCTTAAGCTATTTAGTAAATAAGACAACTAGAGGGGGTGTCATTATCAATTTGATCCCCTCTTCAATTTGTAAAATTTTGAGATTTTCTGCCCTCGACTTCATTTCTTGCATTCTTAGTATCGTAGGTTTCCAAGTTTGATTTTTAGTTTTCAAAGAATTCATTTTTGAAGGAATGAATTTCAATGGAATACAATTAATTGTTCCATTCAGTTAAAATTAATAAAAAGTAACATGAAATGGAATTTAGGAAGTAGAAGTGTTACATCCGTCCCCCCTTTAGGAAATTTTGTCCTCAAATTATTTTTATATAAAAGCTCATCAAACAAATTTTAGATTTGTCCTCATTACATCATAGGTTTTAGTGCTATGTAATAAAGATTATTTTAATCAAAGGAATTTCCTTATTTCTCAACTTCTCTTTTTGTTCTAAATTTTTTGAAATCTAGAATTAATGAAATCCTAATAACACATGATTTCAACTCAAACTCTAAATCATTACATTGGTTATTATGATATCTTTTTCTGTTAGCATTGTTGTAAAATGTTGCTTCCCTTGCATAGTGTGATGTTCATCCAAAACTTCTCAATAGGTCCTCATTATTTTGTAAATTTGTCACATATAAAGGTAAGGTCTTTAGATATTTTAAAACAATCACCACATCTATTAGTACACTATTATGAGTAGGATCATTATCCTCAAACTTTTTCGATAATGATGTAGCATATATAATCATTCTTTTTGTCCAGCATTAATACACATTCCACATCTTTATCTAGTGCATTGCCTAAAATTCACCAAAAGTTCCATCATTTGAGGGTAAAATAAGTAATGGGACAATGGTTACTTTTCACTACTTCTAACTTTATTGGTCCACTATGGCACTACCTTTAGAAATAAAGTTGCCTAGAAGGTTTACTTCTTCAATCTATATTCACCATTGTAAAATTTACATGTTCTTAGTTATTCTTAGTGCTCCTTTAACTCACTATTCACACCAAGATGTACACAACAAACACAATTATAGCTTAATAAGGAATGGTCTGAACATCCTATTTATAAGAACCACAGGTGGAATAGCAATTGTAATCAATTCAAATGACATACTCAAAATTACATAGTGTTTATATTATGTTAGAGAAATAATTTCTTTTTGAATCCTCCACTAATGGTACTTAGACTTCAAGTCAATCCTTGATATGGCTACATTTTCTTGAAGATGATCAAATAGGTTGTCAATTTCGAGATAGAGGGTACTTATTGTTCATCATGACTCCTTTATGCATTCACTAGTCAATACAAAATCTTGTTAACTCATTCTTTTTTTAAATGAATAAGTCTGATACTTTCCATAGAAGAACAAAATATCTCATAAGTCCTAAATATAATAGTTTCTCCAATTGACTTCCCAACTAGTTTAGCTCTATTATGGTAATTTCATATAGTGTTTTGGAGATAGAAACCATTCATGTATAAAAGCAAAAATTACATTTATCTCACTTTTAATGCAATAGTCCAAATAGATATTTGGGAATTGTATATGAAAATTCTTAGATTACTGACATCTCATATAGGTTGGGTTTACTATTCTCTTAAACCTTACTTTATCTTTAGCCAAAAATATTTAACTTTTCTTTACGATGTGTCCAACCACTTTCATAATAGAATGACATATGCTTATGTGAAACTTCTCTTTTTAAAAAGAATCATTACTTCTTTTAGAATATTAAAGTTGATCTTATGGTAATCATATGTTTGTTAATGTAAATTTACAAATCCATCCTTAATATAATGTTGAAGACAATAATGTTTAAGGAAGATTTAGTCAACATCTTTTCACCCTTTCTTGGTAGCAACTAGAACATATTGAAGGTGTTTCTATGCACATACTGTCTCACAGTGAAACATTAGGTCTTATGAATCCTAGTTTTCAATAGTTCATCATATTGATAAAAACTCACTCTAAACTTTCATCTTTGACATATAGATTTCACTTCTTTGGCTATTTGTCACTACAATGTTAGATTCATGTTTACTCTTAATTTGCATCAACCTTTTTCTTACATGTTTGTCTCTTTGATCCTTTAAAAGTATCACTCCTAACTTCTTAATGGAAAAAAATACTTCTAACTTAAAAAAAATTTGTATGATTTCATCACTATCGTTTAGTTTCTCATAATCATCAAAACTACTAAAAATTCATTCAAATAACAATCTCGATTATTTTTAAGGTCATATTTCATAAAATGGGAACATTATCTTTCCCAGCAATTCTAGAAAAGGTTGTTGACTCTAAATAAATATTTCAAATTTCATGTCACATAATTCTAGTTGAAAATTCATAATTTGAGTCATGTTTAATAACCAATTTACTAGTAACAAAAATTCTAAAATTTCTTTTTGATTATCTTAGCACAAATGTCTTAATCATCCAACTAAGTCCCTATCCAAAATCATACAATTTGAAATTGATTCTTTCAAACTCCTTATATCCATCTTGTTTTTCCTCAATACTCAAGTAAGTTCTGAAATTATCAAATTCAATCTAGTCCTCTGTGGAGGGATTGGTAGTTCTATAGATTGGCCTCTTGGAAAGTATTAGATTCAAAGTCAATAGCAATCCTTATATCAATCATTTTTTAAATTCATATTTGAACAATCATTCTCACTTACTATATAACCTCCTTTTATGAAGGTCATTCACTGCTCTTTTCATTTTTCTGAAACTATCATTGTAGAAAGGCAATTATACTCAATGAAGTTGTATATACTTTACCCAAGTTGGTACTAAATTCTCAAGATCATCATACATGGAGCTATCATATATCAAACTTATCATTTTGAAATACCAATCTATTTAATCTCACATTCTAGTTCTTTTCTTTAAGAACATGTATGCAATCATGTCTAAATCCATGAACTAAAACTAGACTAACATCGTGGATGGAACACTTCAATGTCCAAATTTTAATACTAATTTGTCATTATACTATAAAATTATCAATAATAAGTCTCCACAACATTTTCGTACTAATTTTGTGGTCCGCCAAGTTCTTAGGAGATTTCTCAATTATGACTAGCTCTTGATCCTTCATTACGATTCTCAGACTATCATCATACAATAATTGTCATGCTCTCCATAGCTCTTTACACACTATCCAAGTTAAAACTTGAACTCTCAAGAGGTCACCTATTTAAATGGATCTTCTATCACTTGTCTTCACTTAGAGATGCTAATCTTGTACTATATACTTTGGTTCTTTACTCTAAGAACCCTACTAATCCATGAGAATACTCTCTCTTTTACTCATACAAGGACCAAACTCTCCTTGTTTTGATACTCACAATAGCTTTCCTTATTGTGATTAGTTGTGAGTGGATTGAATTTGGCTTTTATACAATTATGATGCCCTGGGTTTTTATAATATTTTTTAAATAATTTTACAAAAGTTAGGATATGCCTTGTTTGAAAATTCCTTTTGATAACAAATAGCAAAAAACCTTTTCATTAGAAAATTTTTCTAGGAACCCCAAGTATCATTTCATTCATGTACATAGGAATTTAATAGTGAAATAGTGTCTCATTCCTATAAAAAATCCAATAGTCTCCTCTATTTTTCAAATATATATGCATTTAATGCATGTGATTAGAAACACCTGATACACTTTACAAATAATTTTCATGTTCTAAGAACAAATACCAAGACTTCATCATATACCAAAACTTTCAATTACAGCCACATCATATCATTCACTTCTATGGAATATCCACAACTGACACATCAATATACACATACAATTGTATTTCATAATCTTCCCATGATACATATCTTAATTTATAAAATGATCACTCTTCAAATACAAGAATTCTTATTCTCTTGAAGTTATGAACTCCATAGTCTGTGTATCATCCTCAATTTAACATGTTCTTCCTTCAATTCTAACTCTTCAAATCTAAGATTTTAAACAAATTATAATATCTCAACAAGCTTGGGCTTGTGTTGGTGGAATATGTTGTTATTATGACATGCAATTCATGAATTATATGATCAACATATTTTTGACAAATATTCATATCTACACATAGTCGTGATATTTCAAAATGTATGCTCATGTCAAAATCATAAGTTGCCAATCATATTTTCCAAGGAATCAATTCACATGTACGGCAATTTAGTTAACAAATCATATGTTCAGTATAAACTGGATTCAAATCAGATATGATCATAATATGAATCTAAATGCATTTTTTACTGTAAATAAACTCAAATGTTTGAATTCTACAAACAATCACAAATCTCTATCTTTTCAATTCTATTACATGCTTAGAATTTAATTTTAGATGTCAAGGTTAGAGAACATATCACATAAAGGAACAAATAAATCATATGACTTTTACAATTTATGCAAATAAAATATTTTATTCTCTCATAAGTATCCTGGTGTTCTATTACTTTGTCATTTTATAGACATCTAGCCATACAAAAACCCTTTTCATGTATAAGCACATAATCATTCAAGTTCATTTATAACATTTAGTCATGCAAGACCATTCATGAACAATCTTTTGAAATCTTTCTTTGAAAATCAGTGGAGATGAAATCGAGCGCTAAAACCATCATCCAAATTCAACCATTCAATAAAATAGTTTCGATAAGAAGATCAATCAATCAATATAATCGCTTTAGTCAATATAATCAATCTTGGAAATTTAATATATATCTTAATCAAATGGTAAAACCAATGACTAAATGCAAGATTAAAGCTCAACATCAATAAGATGAGGAAATCAATTAATAAAAATCTTCAGTGTCATATCTATCTATATATATGGACTAGTCTCAACTCTTATAAACCATTGGATTTTAACCGTATCATGAAATCAAGTTCATGATCACTAGACCTATGCTTAATGTGGCATACATCCTACTACCCTGAAACTAGTCTACTAAAAAATGACCAACATGCCAACTTATGTTCATATCACATCTAGAGAATTATGCTTGTAGAGCATCTACAATTAACAATGGTAACTATTGTCATCTCTACCTTTGTCGCAAATACCACACAAACTTCTAATTGGCCCTCATGGGGTTATTAGCTTATCTTAGAAGTAGCACCATGAAGCATACTCCTGCATCATCAAGGTCTAATCGAGCTAGTATTATCTAATTAGAGGGTAGAGGACACCTACTCCTCCTAGCATAATGTGACTCTCAGGACTTACATCTACCCAATAATTAGTTTTTGAAGACACATTACATAATTATGTACCCGACAATTTATGCACTCCAAGCCATTTGATACAACAACACCCACTAATGCCCTATCCAAAACATGCCATTTAGAAAAACAACTATAACCTTTTCAAAGCTTGCTCTGCATTCAATTTTCAAGGCAAAAGAACTTTGCAGAACCCATAGCTATGACAAGTTATAAACATAATTTCCATGAGCTTTCGATCATGCATCTACCAATCATAAGATAATGCACTTAGTTAATGTAAAGCATGCATTCATTAACCAATTCAAAGACATCAAGTGTCCCTCCTTTTCATATACCATTAAAGCTCATGGCAAGTAGTTCTCAAATATGAAAACATCCTACTATCCCATGCTTTTAAAAACAGCCCATGCATCTTTCATTTCTTTTGGAAATCATATTGTCCATGGCTAAAATTTCCAACATTCATCATTTGTCAAAATTTCTGTCCATTTCATTAGAAAAGTTTAGAAACTTTACAAAATTCATGTTATTGACTAATCATAAAGCATGACATTTAAGAGCTTGTCAAACATGCATCTTTTAAACATTCAACAAGGATCCAACAGGCTATCATGAGACATGATTCATGAATCATTTTAAGGTACAATAGCTTAGTCATACCATGCATAACTTTTAATTCACAAAAATAGAATCCTTGTACTATAATTTACATTGAAAATTCATGACAAAGTTAGCCACTATTCAATGGAAAATCAAATCATAAACAAAAATTTTTTTACTAAAAATTTAGATATTTCTCATATAAACCATCATATTTATAAAATTAGTTTTTATCAAAACATAGCAATCTTAAATCTACCTACCTTGTATCATGCCATACCGAATAGTCGAATCACAAAATATCAATTCGCACATCAACAAGTACTTATTAAATATTTGAAACATAATACAACATATTACTAAATCTTTATCAACTAATCATAGTCTAGATCTTCTAGGTTCATCCACTAATCAAGATCAATCATTTATTATTATCTTATTACAATCCCACATAAAAAAATTTTGATAACAATGATTCAGGTTGCTGATCTAGATTCCCTTCAACTCTAGATCTTTGATTAGACACTCAATGGGCATTAGAATTATGGATTTGTATCATTGATTGTCAGTCTACTATTTAGATTATCAATTTATGGTCAAATTTCTATTTTCCTGTCCATTTAACAATCATATTTCATGTGGCTGCATAAAAACAACACATAGTTTCTAATTTATACAATTCTCATATGCACAATATTATACACTACTATACATTCTAATTCATGTATGCGGCCGCAATCCAATAGCGAATCTAGTTCAATTTACTTAAAGAGTATCATACTTAGCTAATTACCATAATCATTAATAGTTCAATTCTATTAGATAACATATAATAACATGCAAAATCCCTAATATGTATATTTGACAAATTATCTGAAAATTCATCATTGTTGAATCATCATTACAAGTCATGAATCATCAAATTCGGCACAATCCTCCATCCGATCTATGTTTGGACAAATAGATTGGTTCTAATCCTAGTAATTGGTAGTACATCAATACTCTAATCCACTATCCAACTGATGAGATCCACAGTTCATGGTTTGCATGTTTAGATGATGATTGGATTAGAGCTTTCTCATCGATCCAACTATCATCATCTTATTAAATGTTTAGACTTGAGTAGTAGATGCTTGGATCTAATCTTGCTATTAGTAATCAATGATGAAATTCAATGATGAATGTCAAATCGACCTAGATCCAATCCTTCACTCTAATCTTTGCTCAATTAGCTAAAAATCAAAGATTTTTGGGTCCCAGATGCATTCTCCAACATCAATTTGGTGTCATATTGGGTTGGTCATCATTATCCAATGGTGTACAAAAGCTACCAATATATGCTTCACCAAATATCTGACTAGACACATTCTATCCAGGAATTGGATTTGGGTTTTGTTCCTTACACCCCTATGAAGACAATGAATGATTCAAATCTCGAATCCCATTTTTGTTTTCTTTGGTCAAACCAAACCCTCAATGTGCCACTGCCTTCTTCATTTCTCCATGAAGATGTGGCTGGACTAATGGGGAAACTTAGGGGTTTTGTTCATCTTATTATGGTGAAGAAGATGATTGGTTTGAATTGTCGATCTAAGGTGTCGTTTTCTCCATTGAACTCATTCTTTGCCAAAATGAAATGTCCTATTTCTCCTTGCTTCATTAGCATTAATGGTGGCTTCCTCACATCTCTAGGTGGGTTGAATCCCCATCTCCCTATCATTCCTTTCCTTCCTCTTCTCCTCTTCCTTCTCCTTTCTTCTACTTCCCTTCTTATTTCCTTCTCTCTCTCAGTTTCATTTTCAGGTTTTTGCCCAAGGAGTTGAGCTCCATATGGTGACCAGAATACCAAGTGCCAAGCTTGTTCCTTAAGATGTTAGTAAATAAGACAAATGGTGGGGGGTGTCACCATCAATTTTGACCCATCTTCAATTTGTGGAATTTTGAGGTTTTTGGCTCTTGATCTCCATACCACACATTCTTAATGTTGTTGAAAATCTCTCATCATGTACATTTGCAAGTAAGATAATAGTGACCGCTCACACTCCTATGCTACTAATTTGAAGATTGACTGAAACTTATCTATGCTATGGAGAAATGTATGTCTTTCCTAGAAAGTAATGTGAATGTTTTGAAAGGTAAATGTTAAAGTTTTCAAAAAAATTTGACTTAACATTGTTAAGTTACATGTTATCAACATTCCATGTTGAAAAGCTATTTACTTTGAATTGTGTTTTGGCTATGCTTATGAATGTTCTTTTGCTACTGTTCTACAACATTGTATCTATTAATCTCTAGAATTCTTGAAAATTGAATTGCTATTGACCTATAATTAATCTTTGTCACAACCTCAATTGCTAATGATAGTTACAAGTGAAGAAAGGCAAGGCTGAAAGTGCCATTGTTTTGGAACATGTAATTTTGAAGAAATTCTCAAATATAAAGCTTCTTAAGTCATGTTTTATGGCTGCTTAATGCATGCAATTGATATGTTTTCCAACATGTTTTAAATGAAATGATTTGAAGTTTTTAGTTCACTTTCATGTTGAAAGATTGCCTTGAACTTTTGAAAAGAATTATTATTGGAATGCATATGTTTAATAGGTGATGGAATGAGAAAATTGACAAGGTTTTAATGACTAAAATCAACACATGGGTTTAAGATGTTGTCCTAACCTAATGTGAAATGCTTTTGAATGATAGAAGTTGCATAAATGTTATTTGAATTAATATAAATGAATGGAAGTTTCATGATTATTTCTTTGGAGGAAGAGATAAAAAAGCTTTATGAATGTTTCTTTGAATTAAAAGAAAAGAAAGGAAGCTTTGTGAATGTTTCTTTGATCAAAAAGAAAGAAAGAAAGTTTTATGAATGTGTATTTGAAAGACATGAAAGTGAACAAATGCTTTTACATGCACAAATGAATAATTTTAAATAGGTTTGGTGTATTGAATGAACTCTAAAGGGGTGAATGGCTTTACTCCTATGCTCCCTTGCTACTGACGTATTTGTGCATGGTCTTGAAAGTGCATTTGATGTGCAATCATATCATTTGAACTATGTTTCTTTGAAGATAGTTTACAAGTCAAATGTAAGTCCCTATTTGGTGCTATACTAGGAGGTGTAGATTGGCCCTTGCCCATTGATATGGATACTAGCTCTGTGATAGAGCATGAAGCTAGGGGCATATGTCATGGGGAGATTACTTCTAGGAATATCTGGTACCCTCCATGAGGAGTGGCATGAACTGACTGTAAGGTGTCCATGGTCAATGTATTGCTAGATGTTGTCGCCATACATGCATAGTTGTTTATGAACAAAGTTTAACATGGGCTAACATGTAGGTCATTCTTGAGAGTTAGACTAGAACCTATGGTGATATGGTTATACCATTCAGTAATAAATTACGAATTTCATGGACTCGATTGATGAGTTGATCCCTTGATTGATAATTTTGATACAAAATCAAAGATATCTTATCGATCAATTCTATTTCATGGACTCGATGGTTTTATCAATCAATTATATCTTCACTGATTCCCCAAAATTGTTTTATTGAATAACTAAAGGCTTATAGAGTGATAAAGATTTTGAACGTGTAAATGCTATTCAAATTATGAAGATATCGAATGAATGAATGATTTTGAATGATGAAGATATTGAGTGACTAAATTCTTATAGAATGGTAAAGACTTGCAAGATCTTAAATGATTAAATGCTTATAAAATGATGAAGAAATTGAATGATTATTTATTTATGGAATGATGATGATATTTAATGATTAAATGTTTATAAAATGATGAAAATGTTTCATTGAATAATTATATGCCTATAGGTTGTCTTGAATTAAATAGACTTGCATGATCATAGTTTGAATAAATAGGTCTTATTGAATTTGTCATTGATAGAATTTATTGTTGAATTGTTTAGTCATGCATGACACATACTATGTTTTGGCATCGATTGTATTACATTTTTCCTATTCAAGTGGTCATGCTCCCCTCAACAACATTTTCAAGTGATTAATGAGTTGATCCTATGATACACGTAAACATTCATTTATAATGAATAAGCAAATCATAATTACCAAAAATAGGGTAATTTTTTTCCTTTTATTGCTATACTGATCTTGCATTTCTTAACACTCCCCACTAATAGTCATCAATTAAAAAATCCAGCTAGATGTTGTAGCAATCTGAATTTTTAAATTCCATTTCATATAATCTTTCAATTTTATTTTGAATGAAACACAAATTTGGAATCCTACATTTTGAGTTTCGTGTAATTGACCTTTTGAAAGATACTTAGTTGACCCTCAAAACCTCAATATTTGGAATGTATATGTTTAGACGATTCCAAGAACACAAAATAGAGATTGGGGTAGAAAAATCCCAAATTTTTACTAATTTGAGGGGGCTCAAAATTGATAAGAACACCCTTGTGGCTTGAACTTTGATGTCATGCTGCAAATTGACCAGTGATCTATGAAGCTGAGCTTGACATGCAGTTGGCCGAACCCTCACTCGTTGGCCTAGTTGTTCCTTATTAGGCAGTTACCATAAGAAGAAAATAAGGGGGACTAAAGGGAGGGAGAAAAACTGGTTCCCCCATGCCTCCCCTTGTCCATACTCCCTCGATGTGCTAGTGAAACTTCCACTAGTAAGGAGGGATGCCCTCACATCAGCTCCCCTCTAGTCAGATCCTTCTACCAAAAAATTTCTCTCGCTCTCTCTTATTTTCTCTTATTCTCTTCCTCTTGTCTCCCTCATTCACCCTCTTTTGGCCTTCACCTAACTAGCACACCAGCCTACTTCCTTCTCCCTTCTTCCTTCTTCCTTCTCCCTTCCCTCTTCCTCACCCCATTAGTAATGCCAAGGTGGCTTGTCTTGAAGCCCATTTTCCGTGTCATCCTCCTCTAGCCAACATAGCCTGATCGACTAGTAACTCCATTCCCCTCTCACTTCTCTTCCCCTTCTCCCTCTAATAGCCCGACTGGACACTTAGGTCGGTCACCTGCACGATAGTGTCAACCCTCTTTCCTCTTTTCCTTTCCTACTCCCTTACCAACGTTGTACAGATGACCAACTCCTGAGTGCCCAAACAGAATCACATCCCTCTCCACTGACACAACCCATCCCAACTGCCTGTTCAAGCCAGCCATCCCATTCCATTTCCCCCCATTTCTTCTATGTCACAAGTGTCAAAATCTTGATAGATAGTAAATGGTAGTTTGGGTACAGGGATACATGGAGGTCAAAATGAATTGAATCAATGTTCTGAGCCATTCATCTTGCCTCTCTTAATGTCGTGAAGAAAACAAATTTGGCGATCAGGTTTGATTTGATGAAGATTTAGCTGCAATAATAATGTGTAGCTATGATCATGCTGATCCATGATGATCCAATTACGATTTGACATTTCTGGAGACCTAGTGAGCACGGATTGGTAAGCTTCAGTCCTTATCCTTTGTTGATAATCATTTTTATGATTGAAATGAGTAGATCTAGGTCCTAGTGATGATCCAACCATTAGTTGTTTAATCAATGCTTAAAAACACATGATTATAGACTTTGTTTAGCTCAAATCTAACTAAGACCATCGATCTAAACTTGAGGCTGATTGGTCAATCTTAATCATCCAATTGGGCACTAGCAAAATTCCCTAAAATTAGTATATATAATGGGTTAGATCCTAACACATTAGATTAGAATCTGTGATCATTGGATCAATACTTTAAACACTAGATTAGATCATCATCCAACTATAATGTAATGAGAACATTTCTAACTTTTATTTAGTGATTAGGATTGCTGGTTCGCAAAACCAGCTATCTGACAAGAGATAGATGACTAAATGTAGGTATAATTAAGTTGATCTAAATCATTGATCAATAATTAATGGCATGTAACAAATGATTCAAGGTTTGATGGATGTTTGATCGACAATCCATGGTTGAGAGTATAGACTAGTAGCATAAATGGCTAACCATCATGAGATCCAAGGAAGTGTTAAAGGTGGAATTATAGGAATCTAATGGTTTGGTGATTAGGACCATTAGATCATAATTACATTTAAAAATATATTATGCATGTGCATTATAAATAGAATTTTTATATGCTACATAGATTAAGGCACAGTTGGATGGACTTGGAAATGTGTCTACAGTAAAAGTCAAAGGACATACACATGTGAATTGATGATGAGTACCAGTTATCTCGTGAAACATTCTACTTTATCAAATCAAAAAAGGAAAGACTAAATTTAAACTGAAAATGATAATGTTGCCCTAGCTATAACATCCAAACAAAATAGTAGATATTACACTCTTTGACTGGAACTTACTATGTACCTTTAATTGATGTTGAAATACTTAGAAACATGATTTACTTTTGGACTAGCCACAGATGTGAAATGAAATTGAAATACTTGGTTTATCCTAATTATAACATTAGGACAAATGATTAATAGGACTAACTATCTTGGTTGAAATATATACTTACATCTAGTGGATATTGAAATACCTAAATCAGAGCTTGGCATAAGAACTTCATAAGTTTCCAAAAAAATGGAAGATGTAGATTCAAAAATTGAATTTCAACTATTTGTGGACACATATCAATTGACAAAACATGGTTTGACCTTACACAAGCAACTAAAACATAAGAACCTATAAACTTGATACCACAACATCTATAATGTCCAAATAGTACAGAATGTTAATGAGTACATTAGTAATAAAATAAAGATTGTAGTGTAACTTGCACATTTATATTATAGGGAGACCTAAGCAACTTACTAGAAGAAGTCATACTTGTAAACTAATATCTTAATAATGATTTAGTGGTTGGTCTTGGGGTGGAAGAAAGTTTAATAGGTTAATCTCATACTTGTACGCATAATTGGAAGTTGAAGTAAAGAATCCTATAGTCTTCAAAACCAAGAGATAGAAAAACAATTGCATTAATAGTAGTCATTAATGAGGTTTATTTTAACTTAATTTTACCACTATTTGTTGAAATGGTTGGGCTATTTGATATATATGACTTCAAATGATTATATTCACATGGAATACTTCTTATTCATGCATAAAAAGGATCTCTAAATGCCATGTAGAAATGCAATAGATATCTACACACTATGACCTAGAGCCATAACATGTTTTTCAATATTGATGAGGCTTTATCACTAGTTTTACTATGGTCCACTTAGACATGCATTTTTATAATTGTTTAAAGATCCACCTATATAATCATTTCTTGGATGAATTCTTA
This sequence comes from Warburgia ugandensis, assembly GCA_035236585.1. Lineage (NCBI taxonomy): Eukaryota > Viridiplantae > Streptophyta > Magnoliopsida > Canellales > Canellaceae > Warburgia > Warburgia ugandensis. Next base: position 30,855,485 of record CP141127.1, on the reverse strand, counting down.
AATGATTGAAAGCATGGAAGAATTGTTTTATCTTTTATAAGATAACTACTTGTCATGAGCCATGAACTAAGCATGCATTGTTGGACACTATTAGCTTTGATATTGATGTTGAATGCATGCTTTTGGCTACATGAAGTGAATTATCTAATGAATGATGAATGCATGCTTTGAAATTTCATGAAAACATGTTTTTATAACTTGATAACAATATGGGTTGGAAATGTTTTCATAACTTGGAAATGAATATATTTGAATGATTTCTCACAAGACATTGAAATAACAGCTTTATCCTCATATAATGATTTTAGAGATATTATTTGTTTTATGTTTTGGGCAAACATTCTATAAGTGACCATAGGTCCTAGAGATGCTATTTGATAGACATTTAAGCAAGTGCTCTATGAGCAACTTTTAGTCCTAGTGATTGATTCTCGATATGTTATTTCATTTATGTTTTAGGAAGGCACTCTATTAGTGCGTAGGTCCTAAAGAATTTATTTGACTGATGCTTTAGGCAAGTGCTCTATGAGCAACTGTGAGTCTTGAAGATTCTATTGATTGATTCTTTTAGGCAAGTACTCTATAAGTTTCTGCAAATCTAGAGGATATGTATTTTCACTGGCACTTTAGGTGAGCACTCTACAAGTAGTTGTAAACCTTGATGAATGCTAATTTGTCAATGCTTTAGGAAAGCTCTTTATGAGAATATGTAAGTCCTTGTGGATATGGATGTCATTGATGCTTTAGGTAGGAGCTCTATGAGCAGTTGTAAGTCCTTGTGGATATGGATTTCATTGATGTTTTAGGAAAGCATTCCCTGAGTAACTATAAGTCCTAGAGATGAGATTTTGATCATTATTTTTGGCCAGTGCTTCACGAGTATCATAAGATCTAAAAGCATGCATGCTTAAGGGAGGCAATAGGACCTGTAGGCGTCCACGTCTGGGTTAGCAGTAAGATCTATAGTCATGCACGTCTGGGATGAAAGTAAGATTGAGGCATGTGTGCTATGGTCCACAGTAAGACCTACAGACTCAATACTAGGAGGTGTTGTTGGCCACTAACCTCTGAGATGATATTGATTCCAACCCTACAATGGAGACGGTGGATAGTAGGAGTTGCTTCTCATGAGGAAGTGCTCCGAAAGGGTAGCCCCCATGAGGTTCTATGATGATAGACCATGCAATATCCATGAGTTTACATAGAAGCTGCAGAAGTCGCCTGGGGTGATGGTAGGGCCCTATAAGCATACCAGTCTGAATTTTTTGGGTTTGGGCATATTGGATATGTTGGTCACTCTCAAGAGTCCATACTAGTCCCCTGTGGTAGGTTTATATGTTGCCATGCAAATGGTAGGACTATATGCCATTGTCCTAGTGGTAGAACTGTTTTCCACTCAATTTTCAGAATTGTGATCTTTAGTTTGATTTGATGTAGAGAATTTATGTCCATCTATTATTGATAATTCACTTTTGGAACAATGAACATATTTTGGTGTTTCCAAATGGAAGATTTATCAAATGTTGGTTTGCTATGACCGGACTTTGAGCATATTTTATGCTATATAACTTTATAGACCATCTCCATCTTTAACTACTATGTTTTAACACTTACATTTAGCTGGTGGTTTTACCATTATAATTATAGTACATATTTATCTCTCTAAACAAGTGGTGTCACCATGGTTAGCTTACCACTATATTGGATTAATTGAGTATTTTGAGCAATTTTGCATGATCATGTATTGAATCATCCATGCATTTGAAATGTTGTGTGTTTATGAAGAAAATTATGTTAAATGACTACCTTTACACATGACTACATGAAGGTTAAATATCTCATTCTTTATAAATTGATTCAACTATTGAATTGTAATTGGAATAAAAATTGAAATTTTAATTCCTTGAAAATTGAATTTCAAGTAAGTGAGTCCTTTCCACTATTGCATAGCAGTAGAGCTGCACCTGAGGCACGGCCATTGTCACCTCCCACTTCCACCATCACTCACTCTCTTCCCCCCTTCTGTTTCTTCCATTGGCTAGAATAGCCCAATAGGCATGCGAGCCATTCCACTCTACTAATTTCCTCCCTGTTTCCCTCTTCCTCTAGGGACTTAGGATAGGGTGACATGCTTGAGTCACCCGCTCCCAACTTGTCTCAGTGAACCAAGTTGACAAGATGAGGCCCACATACACCCTTAGACTTAGACAACTTCTATTACCAATCTTGGAAGGATTTCGCAATAGTGACCAAAGAAGATGCAATCATCAATAGTGACAAGACTGTTGATCGGGACCAAATCACCAGATTTGTGACTAATCTGACCATCCGTCATGATCTAGTCATTAATCTATCTTTAAATGATGGATTTGTGATTGATTTTTTTTATCCTTCCATGATCCAATTGTTGATCTCCCTCGAAATGGTAGATGTGACCGTTGATCGATAATAAAAAAAACTAGATCTATGGTTGATCTGATATGTTTATAGTGACTTAACATAGATCCGTAATTCAAAAGTCAGATCTTTGAGTAATCAACCCTTGAGAGATGATCAAGCCATTAATTAACCACTTGTACCCAAATCTGCTATCAATATGAGCTCCCATTTAGGTTTGGATTAGATTTCACAACTAATCATCTAATAGTTGATCAGATCTAGCCCCTCATCTTGTTCTAGCCATATATTAAAGAACATGCTTTTAGATCCATACCCAATTTAAGTATTCATTCTAATCTAACCATAGATCTATCACCAAATCCCTAAAACAATGACATATCTAGCCCATTCCTAAGATTTGACTATTGACTGACCATCTAATGCTTAATCTATGAGATCAAGTACTATAGCTCTCTCTAATTTGTAGTGGTTCCATGGTTGGATCTATAGATCAACATATCTTTGCTTTCCTGCTACACTAAATAGCTACAAAGTCATGATCAAAGCCCCATCCATTTGTGGATCTATGATAAAACCTATGAATTGATCAATCAATAGATAGAGCTAAAGGAGGTGCATACAAGAGCCAAGGATAAATGTAATATGAGGTAAGCGGATTAAGATTTTGTATTTTGGAATGCTTAATAATTTCCATGAGATTATAAGAATGATTTAATGCAAATGATGATTTATGGAATATTGTCTTTAATTACTAAAAAAATTATGGAACCATATAATAACTTTAGTGGTTATTTTGTGATACATTTCACTATAGAAAATGAGAAATTAATGACTAAATTTATATAGAAAATGTTAAAGTTACCTGAGTTGTATCACACAAACAAAATAATTGATGTTACTCTTTGGCTAGAACTTATTATGTATATGTTTAGTAGATGAAAACATGATTTACTTTGAACTAGCTACAAAGAAAATTGAACTTAAAATATTTGGTTTATGCAAATTATAACATTAGCATAAAACAGTAATCAAACTAATCACCGAGGTTGGAATCTACACTTATGTGGACATTGCAATACCTTGAACATAGTTGCACTTTACACACGCTACTAACACATAAAAAACTTATACATTTGATACTAAAACATTTGGAATGCATGTTTTGAATGATCAAGATGATATGTTTTTATAGTTTGTTGAGAATATGGGGTGAAAATGAATATATTTGAATGGTTTCTCATAAAACTTTGAAATAATGATTTATTTTCATGAAATGATGTTGGAGATGTATATGATTTATGATTTGGGCATGCACTATAAGAGTAGTTGTAACTCTTGACAGATGTAGATTTGTTCGTGTTTAGGCAAGCTCTCCATGAGCTACTGTAAGCCTTGATAGTTTTGGTTTCATTGATACTTTAGGCAGGCACTCTACAAGGTAGATATGGATTTCATCAATGCTTTGGGCAATCACTCTTGGAGTATCTTAAGTCCCAGATTGCTCGATAGGTACTATATGAGAACCGTAAAACTCGATGGCTTGCACACTTAGGGTAGTGGTCAGACCTAGAGGTAGGCATGCTATGCACTGCTGTAAATACTAGAGACCTTATGCTAGGTGGTGCAATAGGCCACTGACCTTTGAGATGAAATTGATACCACCCTTGTGATAGAGACTATTAGCAATAGGAGTACCTTCTCATGGGACGTGCTCTGACTGGTAGTTGGGAAGTCGACATGAGGTTCGGTGAGTCATGGTTCATACAAGTATTCATGAGCAGACATAAAGGCCATAGTAGTCACTAGTGGGTGATAGTAGGGCCCTACAAGTGTAGGTGTCTGTGTATTGTTAACATGCTGGGCATGTTGGTCATTCTCAAGAGTTGAGACCATTGGTTCTAGTGGTAGGACTGTATGCCAGTGTGATATGGAGCAATTAGTTTTTCATGAAGATGTGGGTTTGTATTTTGCATTATGGATTGAGGGCTACGTGCCCCAAACTTTGGTCGTTTACATATTTGAGTTTACCAAGTCAATTGGCTTTCTATTTCTTTTGGATATTGCACATGACTTGGATTATTAGATCTTCCTCATGGATTTTCACTTCACAAGTGTGAGACCTATTTTCACTGTTATAGATTCCATTTTTTATTTGATGTAGAAAGAGCTATTTTGCATATAAATTGTATTATGCATTTGAAAACCAAGAACAACTTTTGGTTTTGCAATTGAAGATTTATCATATGTTAATTTGCTAATGATCAAACTAGGAGCATATAGTATACTATTTGATCATACCAGCTGACCTTAGTTTCATTGATGTTGTACTTTGATGTTTACACCTAACTAGTGGATTTTCCATTAACATTATAATACCTATTGATTTTCCTAAACCAATGGTATTGCTATCATTAGCTTATTAAGGTGATAGGTTACTTGAGCATTATGTGCGATTCTGTATGATCATGTACTAATTTATTCTTACGTATAAAAATGCATTGTATTCATGAAGACTAAGATGTTAGATAGCTCACTCTTCATTCATAAGTTAATTTAACCATTGAATGATAAACCACTTAGACAATTATGGTGATAGCTTGAATGGTAATGTATAGTGAACAAATCTAAAGAACTATATGTCATGAATAAATTTAGAATGTTTATGTGTCTTTTCATGGAAAATGACATCAATAAAATTAAATGCTCATGAAACAGTAAAAGCTTAGAATGCTTCAATCATCAGGAAAAAGATGAGGCAAAGACAACTTTAAAAATCTTAGAGGTCATATGATTCATCAACTATATTGAATTGCACATGTAAACCTATATCATTAATGTATGATTTGAGAACATAATTTCAGCATGAGTAGTCATTTTGAAAACACCATTAGTTCTATTTATCTATGATAAACAATCAAGATTCCTTGATATTGTAAATCATGAACTACATGAAAAAATAGTGACTTAGTCCACCTACACAAGAGCAAGTTTGCTGATACATTGTAATTGTTTACAATGTCTCAAATTTGAAGATTTATAATAGATGGATGAATAGATCAAATGTGAAAGCATCTATGGAGTTCGAAATTTCAAGAGATTGTGATTTTAAGCATCTGAAGGGTGACCTTTACAACTTTAGGTAAGCTTTATGATTTAGTGGACAATGCGAATGTATATTTACATTTGTGATTGTAGATTCATCCTTATTTAGTGGAATATATTGTGATATGGTTGTGGCTGGATGTAATAAGTTTTGTATGTTTGTTTTCAAAACGATAAAATTTATTTGTATTACATATCAGGTGTTCCATATGCATGCATCAAATTCGCATATGTTTGAGAAATAGAGGAAACATTGTTGGTTTTTGAATAGAAATAAAACATTCATTTCACCATAAAATCCTTGTATTTTTTGTAAGAAACTACACTTGGGATTTTTAGAAACACTTTTAAAAGTGAAAAGTTTTCAAAAAGTATTTCGAAAATCGGGTTGTCCCATGAATGACAAATAATTTAGACATGGATAGTGATATCTTGAATGATCATGTATGAGAAACAATCTTTAATGACTCTATGTTATGAACAAATTTAGAACAATTTTGTGTTTACACATGAAAAATGATCTTAGTATGACTAAATATTTCTAAAAGGATGAAGGCATAGAATGCTTGAATTCTCATGGAAATATAAGGCAATGATATCTTCAAAAATCGTGGAATTTTAATAATTTATCAAATGTGATGATTTTTACATGTAAACTAATTTCATGGATGTGTGATTTGAGAACTTATATTTTTGACATGAGCACTTATTTTGAAATATCATGTGTTTGTATAGATATGATAAATTATCAAAATGCATTTATTAAGTAAATCATGAACTGGATATTAAAATATTGACTTATTCCATCTACACAAATGCAAGCTTAACGAGAACAATGTAATTTGTTTACAATGTCTCACACTTGAAGAGTTAGAATGGAAGGATGAATAGAATGAGTTGAGAACATGAAAGCAATCCATGAGTTAGAATCATAGAAGATTGGGACTTTTACTACTTGAGAATGTGAGTGTTTGTTAATATTAGAAGTAGTGGACTCATTTCTATTTAGTAGATTGTACTTTGATGTAGTTGTGACAGGATGTTCTCAGATGTGCTGAGTATTAGTATTTGTTTTTCAAAACAATGGAAATGATTTGTCTCTATTAGATGTTCTACATCACATTCATTAAATGCATGTATATTTGAAAAATAGAGCAAATTCAACCAATTTTGGGTTGGAATAAGACATTCATACTATCGTAAAATCATTGTGTTTTCCTAAGAAATGACACTTTGGATTTTCAGAAACACTTTCAAATGAACAAAAAATTTCACAATCTTGTTTTGGAAAAGAATTTAATAAGAAATATCTTGAATTTTGAAATAATATTTAAAATGTATTTTGAAAACCCAAGGTGTCACAAATCCATTGATTGATAGTTTTGATATGAAATCAAAGATGTTTTATCAATTGACTATACTTCCATAGATTTTTACTGGTGGTTTTATCAATCAATTATATCTTCATTGAATTTAAAAGATTTCTTTATTGAATGACTAAATGCTTATAGAACAATAAAGATCTTGAATGATTTGATGCTTATGGAATGATGAAGATATTGAATGACTAAATGCTCATAGAATGATGAAGATATTGAATGACCAAATGCTTATAGAATGACATATATCTTAAGTGATTAAATGTTTATAAGATGATAAGGAGCTTTAATGATTAAATTCTTATGAAATGATCAAGATATTGAATGATCAAGATATCGAATGACTAAAAGCTTATAGGATGATCAATTTCTTAATGAATGATGAAGAAAATGATGAAAATGTTACAGTGAATGATTATATGCCTACAAGTTGTCTTCAATTTGAAAAAATTGCAAGATAATATTTTGAACAAGTAAATCATATCTAATTTATCATTGATAGGTTTATTGAACTACTTATGCATACATGAGCATGCAGTGTCTTAGCATTGACTGTATTATTGTTTTTCCTATTTGAATGGTCCTGCTCACCCCCACAACATTTCTAGGTGAAAGTTCTAAAAAATAGAGAAGTGATAGGGAGAATGGAAAGGAAATAGCTAGTTGATCAAGATATAAATAGGAGACATTTTGGATACTTTAGTAAGAGTTTCTTTTTTTTTAAAAGAATAATGTTGGATGTAATAGATTGTAGACATTATGTATGGATGTTTAACTCTTGAATCATTAAAACTATAGTTTAAATTTAACAATTATAGTTTTAAGTTAAGAATTTTTGGTTTTGACTAGTAGGTCATATGGTGTAACTATTCATTCTATTTTATTTTACTTGTATGAGAAGGTTAAAGAAGTGACTTCGGCTTGAATAGTGGTATTTGAAAGATATCTATCAATGAATGATATTCAAAATATTTTTAAAAAAAACTATAGGAATTCTATTTTTTTATTTAAGACTTTTCAAAAGATCACTTCGGAAAACCTTGATGTTGAATAGTCAAGGTTGACTAGTCAAAGATTGTAACTCCCTTGATTTTGAAAAGTCTTTGTTAGGGAAGTCTATGAGCTTAGAAACTTTCTAATGTGTTTTGTGAGTAATTAGAAGTTGCATGAATGTAATTAATAACTATCCAATGAAGGTTTAGCAAGAGATCAAGATTTCAAAGCCTTGGAGGTTAAAAGTTACATAATTATCTAGTTTAGGTAGACTAAGAAGTTTATGTATTAGAAGGTTCTATTTATAGCTTGTAATTGCCTAGAATGAGAGGGTTGTTCTCATAAACAAATACCTTAGTTATGAATCAATTAGATGTCATTTGACTTATTATTCAAGCATAATTTGGAGATTTTGATGTTGCTTGTTTAGGCTTTTTTTCACTTTTGGAAATTGGATTGTTTAACATTACAAGCTTGGATAGGCCAGAGTGCATCCTACCTTGGGTGTTTTTGTATCACTTGTGGACTCGAGTGTGGTGATGTGTCTATATACTTGTGGAGAGAGCTTGATTCCTTCCTTAGAAGATCTATATCTCTTTGTAATGATCTTTCTTGGTTCTTAAATACTAGAGTGATGTTTCTATATTTGTATAATACTAATCTCAACCTAACTTGTGGTGGTGATTTCTTTATGTATAGAAAATAATTGTATGTTTTGTCCCTTTGTTTAATTCATTAATTCCCCACCAAAGGTTAGTATCAGGTTATCCAGTATCACTTTGAGAGAGATTGAATTGTATTAGAAAAGTAGTTCCTAGTAGATGAGAATGGATAAGGCATCATTTCAAAAGATTCCTACAATGTCACACCATACTAGCTAGTTGGAGTTGTAAATAGAATAGAAGTCATCTCAACTTGGGATTGCTTTGAAAGGAAGTTTCCATGTGTGTGTGTGTGTGTGTGGGATACATTAGAGAGAGAGAGACTAGAAAGATGGACAATTAAAACTATTTCCCATTCAAGAGTTTCGCAAGTATTGAGTTTCTAATCTTCACTCCTCCCTCTTCTAGTTTTAAGTGTTAGGACTTGGAGCAACTTCCTCACGAAGAAAAGGATCAACAATAAGTGTTGATTAGTGCTTAATTTTTGCATAAAACCCACCCAATTAGTTACCCATGTGTTATAACTTATTGGAGTAAATTAGGGTTCTTAGGCCAAAACTCGTAACACATGCATGTTTGACCTAATGAAGAAAAATTTGTTATTTTGTAGGTTCAAAAGCCAATCCAACCAGGTATGTGATTAATCTTTTTTTCTAGGATTTAATTAGGGTTTTTCACTTTTTGTGGAAAGTAAGATGGTGATTCGATGGCCGAGATCAATTGCGATGAAATTGAAGATCAAGATCGAAAGATCGAGTCAAAGTCCCAAAATCAACAAAACAACATGAAAACAAAGGTCAAGATCATCTTGTGAACTAATAAAGGATGTGATAAAAGGAGATAAAGATGGACAAAATGGGCCCATGAAGTATGTAACATTCACTATCTTAAACTCTAGAATAATTAATTTTATGAATTTTGGAAATTTGAGAATTTGAGAAATTTAGAGACGAAATCTCGAGTTAAAACCTCAATATTTGAGATGTGCTCAAAAAATGAAGTCCGACAACACTAAAAATGCTAAAATCAAAGATGAGAGTAAAAATAGCTAATTATTTTAATTTTTATATTTAATTAAAATTATTTGGATGGGCAGAACCATCTTTTCACAAGCGGCACCCACAAAATCATCATAGCCGTCTATGTTAGCAGGGTGATGATTCCAACATTAAATGCTAGTAATCATATAATAATAATAATAAAATAATATATATGCATTTAAGTGGGGGGTGCCTTGAATGTACATTCCCCCTCTCATTCCTCGTGACTGACCACTATTGCAAGGCACCAAAAATTTCATCCTCGTCGACAAATTTGCGGCAAGGATGCCATTGATCCCCTCTTTCCACGTGTGCACTGGTGACAGAAGGCTGACTTGACTGAGGTAGTCCATCCTCCATGCTCTGCCCGTGACGTTTCATTTCGTGTTTTATTTGTTCTTTAGTGTTAGAAAACAGCGTGAATTGCTGTTTTCCAGTGAGTGATACAAGTTAATGTTGTTCTCAAAATAAGTCAATGAAACGGTTACAGATGATGATCTCAACCATTCATCTTATAAATGATGATGCAAAGAACAAACCCATGAATTTTCATGGTGATCGGACAGCTGACAATGCCAAAAACTAGGAAGATGAGGGTTTTTAGGAGCATGGTAAAAATCATGTAAAAATGGCAGATAATAAAGGAATTTGTTGAAATGGAGTTTGGAAATGGAATGTACGTGAAAAGCTGAACAAAATGATGTAAATATTGCAAGAAATGGGGCTCTTGGGGTCGCCGGCGACTGAATTTCGACGGTTGTCTCTAGCAATGGCGGACCAGTTTGGTCACCATCATCGGCAACGGTGAGCAGCGATAGTTGGACGGGCGATGTCGGGTGGTGAGCACATTAGGCGGTAGGCACATGCACGATACCTGCACGACACCAACGAGGCAGGTGGCGCGATTGCAGTGTGATGTGAAGCACAACGGCTACGTGCCACTCATCGACGCAAAGCACGACTAGGCGCGACGTGGGTGTGACATGGACGTGCCACGCGATGCATCACAAGGGCACCACCCTAGGCACACGCACGATACCTGCGTGACACCAGTGAGGCAGGTGGCGCGATTGCAGTGTGATGTGATGCACAATGGCTGCGTGCCACTCATCGACGCAAAGCACGACTAGGCGCGACGCGTGGTGTGACATGGGCATGCCACGCGGTGCATCACAAGGGCACCACACGATGCATCACAAGGGCACCGCACGGTGCACCATGCATGTAGAGCGCACGTGTGCGCAAGCGAACTATATGCGTGCATAGGCATGCCCATGTGCACGCAGATGGTACACGCATCGCACGTGTGCCAGTCCCTTTTTCTTGATTTTGAGTTTTTTCTGACTGTCCATTCACAAAAAATGTGATTCTAAGATTTATAGAGGTCCAAATCACGATCTGAAAGAGGCATTGTGATTGTCTAGATGAGGCAGACCTAAATTTAAGGTAAAAGTCTAGTTTGGAGCACCTTTTAAATAATTAAACCACTAAATACTATTAGATGACTTAGATCAAGATGATCAATATATGATCAAGCCTTAGACCTTGGTTGTATACATCAAACATGAGATGATCTAGGAGATTAGAAGGGTAGATCTCATTGAATTGGTAAGAAAAAAATGATCCTAATGATCGATCTGAGCAACTACCTTAGGACGTGTTGATCAAAGAGTGATTCGACCGTCAGATTGACACGTGATCATAAAGATACATGTGACTCACTAAATGAAATAGAAATCTTAGGGGTCATGATGAAAATGAGAGTTTTAACAATCAATGGCAACTTATGGTGTTACAAGTACGTCAGGGCATGCGACTTGATATCGCTTACGCGTCGGATTGGAGTATCGCGTTATTGAGGTAGGTGATTACATTCTTGATTTACATGGTTTCTTAAATGATAAGATATTATTTGAAACTTTGAGGCATAGGTTTTCTACCCTACCATGTTGCATGAGATCATTTTCAACATGTATTGCCGATATGCTTGCTACTTCCCTTGTGCATGTTTTATGCACTGTTTTTGGTATATTTTGGTTACATTGACTTGAATATTGAGATTTTTGACACATGAGAGTCTCTACGCCTTGATTATTGAGACTATTGAGTTTGTGATGGGATGCATCCCCCCCCCCCGTGAGTGCTTCAGTGACTTGTGTGGGTGACAAGGTGAAAGCGGACGTGAAACGCATCTTTTTGTGAGTGCTTGAGTGCCCATGTGGGTGAAAGGGTGAAAATGAAATTGGAATGCATCTTTCCGTGAGTGCCTGAGTGCCCCATTGTGGGTGAAAGGGTGAAAGTGGATGGTATTGAGAGTTGATCCCACGTTGCCATGAGTGTGCTTGAGACACTTATAGGGCTTGACCATGTATGATGTTTTGATGCTTTGACATGCATTCATGTTGTTGTCTGGATATAGATTCGCATGGTTATGGCTTACTTGTATCTACGTATTTTCTCGAATTTTACATGTCCTGACATCATGATTGATGATGCCTTATTTATATCATGGATTTTGTATATCTTTCATCTTGTAAATCTGAGGTTTTGTGTATATATAATTATCTTATGAGATTTACCATGATCTTCATACCTTGCGCCATGTGATTTCCTATCATTTTTATATTGAGTGTAAATCACCTACACAAGCATAGCTTGTTGAGGTATTACTTTGTTTTACAATGCCTCAGAGTTGGAGCGCGACAGTCAGAGAGGGAAGCGGGTGGACTAGCATAGATTTGGACAAGGACCTGAGGACCATATACTTTCCATGTTCAGAGACATAGCAGTGTACGTCCTTTAGACTTGTATTGGACTTCTCGAACTCTACCTCGATGTTTGTATAATTTGATAGATTAGAGTCATACCACTATATAGTGTGCATATACTTACACATGGATGATGTGGTGATTATGGATGGACCCTAGGGCTTTGGGACTTTTTTTTCATTTTCTCTTTACAGCTTGCATAATTTATCGTGGTTTTAAATTTGACAATGCTCAGAGTGTTTGAAATTGATTTTGTTCTTCATTGTGGTTTTAGGGTATGAATGACCCCTAGGGTTTTCTTTATTGGGTATTTTTCCTTGACGATACAAAAAATTAATAAATTTTGAGTTTTAATTCAAGGATCCTGCCTATTTTATAAAAATAAAATTTTTACTACTACTATATATATTGGAAAAAGATATAGAAAATCTGGGGTGTCACAAAGTAAGCCATGCATTCCCACCACCTTTGCATGGAAGGCACTTAAGCCACCTTAGTCACATAAGCCATGAGAGAAGGTGCTAAGCTAAGGAATTCAAGACAAACCATTCAAGCCACTCAAGCTAATAGATTGAACCATGAAGTCAAGCCATGGAGGCTTCCAAATCCAACCATGAAGCTTAGCCAAAGGAGCTTTCAAAGTTAGCCATCTAAGCTATCAAGTTAAGCTAAATGGAAGGCTAGGATTGAAAATTGAAAAAATTCCACTAGGATAAGGTAGCAGGTGGATCAATAGGAGGAGAACCCTCATTTTTTATGTTTTCACACATTTTTTTCTCACTTTCCACCTCACCACACAAATCTACTACGAATTTCCACCTTTCCAACTCTTTGACCAACTCACTAGTCTAACCCTACCCAATCCCCTCACTCCACATCTTTCCCCTTATCTATCCATTTTTACTCACTTCTACATCTGTTTCCTAACCACCTATCTACCTTAAATTAATCCTAACCATTACATCTCATCTTAATCATCTCCACCATAGGATCATATCCTAGAATAGAAGACAAGGAAGCCACCTCTGTAACTCCTTTAGGAATTCCGCATTTTGACATCTTTGGGAAGGATGGCGGCTCCTAAAAGTGACACCTCCCTCCTACTTTTCAACACTTTTCCACACCTCCCATTCTAGATAGAAAATCAAGGTGGAATGCTAAAGGATGGGATGTGTCCAACACCTCCAAGCCTCTCCAAATTCTTTGATTCCTCACTCATCTACAAGTTAATTCTTCTAAGATTGTGTTCTTGTTCATGGTTTTATTAGTTTTCCTTTGCTTAGATTGTTTATGCATGGTGATTCTCCTTGTTTTCCTTTCAACTTGTCTTATCCTTTGTTACCCATCTCTATTTATTCTTCATAAATCCTAGGTTTCTTTCTTCTTGAAGTAACAACCAAGGGAAAGCTACCTTGAATCTCATTACTCTTCTTTCTTAACTATTTTATCTTCACTTTGTTATAAATCTACATCTAAGTGTTTTCTTTTCAATTTTATTGCTTTTGATCACTTATTTTCTCCTTTGATTTCCATGCATGATATTGGCTATGAATTGTGGGTAGTTTAAGTTGGTTTTGGTTAAGATTTCTTATTAGAAGAGTGTGCACCATTTCATTATTCAAGACATGTACATGCGTACTACTTTATATGTAGTTTTGGATTCAATAAAATCATTTGAATGTTTAGCATTCTCTAGTTTGATTTGAATTATTTAAGCTTCCTTAGTAGTGAATAGAGTTCACCCATAAACCACGAGTGTTGTTCGTGAATGATCATTTGTTTTAAATCTGAATGTTTCATGGTGATATTAAGAAGGTTTTGATGATAAGATTCACACACAAGGTTACACACTTTAGTCAAATCTTCCATGCATTCTTTCCTTAAGTAATCATACAAGTTGTGCCTTCAATATTCACATGCAATCCATGGTTTTCTATTTGCTTCAAGGAACATTTAGATTTAAGTAAAGAAGTCACATGCCACCATCCTTCAACCATGTGTACTCCTTTTGAGTCTTTCACATGGTTATGAGGGAGTGTTATATGAAGTTATTTGATGCATTTGCTATTAGTCTAGTTCTTCATTAGATTTCTATGCATCCCAATTTTTGCATATTCCATTTAGATAGTTACCTTAGATGCACAAAGATTACATCTTTTAGTTTTCATTTAAAACATCTTTTAGCCATTTGATCATAAGATCATATGCCCCATCTAGTGGTATCATGTGCATGATTGTTAGATAAGTTTCTTACTCTATTTGTTTGATTCATTAGTTGAACATTAGTTTAGAGAGTTTCTAATTTTAATCTTAAAATGTTTAATTACAATTTAGGAAAGTGTAATTTGTAAGAAATATGTTTCTAGGAAAGTTTCCATCTTAGTTTGTTTACTTTTGTCTCCATATGCCATATGCTCAATTTATGTTAAGTTTCTAATCTTAGGTTAAGTTTAAAATCTCACTATCTTTGGCTAGGTTATTTAGTCTAAGTAAGGACCCACATAATACACAACCATTCAATTCCTCATGGGACCGACCATATTTCTTTTATTTTTATGCGAGGAAAATTGGCAAAGGAGCAATGGTAATCAATTGAGCCATGGCTTCATGATCTTAGAGTAGGTTGTATTGTTTTCCTAGATTATGATTTGAGTGAAACTTGTAGTGAGGCCCATTGTAATTTACAATTTTTATTTATTTAATTTTAAATCAGTTGTAATAATATAGGGCAAGTGTGGGGTATGATGGCTCACACTTGATCATCATCGAACCCCTCACTATGAGCATCTCTCACTCAAATTTTAACTTTTAGGATAATTTCCATTTAGTATAATTTTGCATTTGAATAGTAGAATTAATTATACAAATTAGGATCATTCATTAATAATTGTTGCATCTTTAATTAGGACTATTCCATTAGTTGTGCACCTATTTAACAAAGGTTAGCCTGATCTCGACTATAACCAAAATATAGGCTGCATGGTTATAGTGTCCTATCTGTTAAGGTGCAGGCTGCATGGTTATAGTGTCCTATCTATTAAGGTGCCTGACCATTTGTTAAGTTGCATATAGGTAGGAATTAGTTTGATTTTTTTTTTTTACATTGCATATTTAATTGCTTTATGGTGGAATAGAATTTAATGCTAGTAAGGGCCCCAAAGGGAGCCTTATAAGATAAGGATTGGATTTGATCACTAGCTCCTTAGCCCACCTAGGAATCAATCAATATTCTTGTATGTTGTGATCCCAATTCGTGAATTTAAATTTAAAATCAAGTAGAAAGAGACTTAGGGTATTGAGCTCATAGGACCCTTTTAGAAGGACTCAATCTATTATCACTCCAATGGCTTTCTGAGCAATGTAATTATAGTGGAAGTCTTAAAATCCAATTGATTTTCCCATGCCTTTCGTTGATGTTAGTTGAGGTCTAAATGTCTCCTAACATGAGTATTATATGAGCCACTTGAGAAAAACCTAACTGGTAAGTAGTAGTTAAATTTGGATAATAGGAGATGTCTAGATCTTGGTCTAAGAAGTTACCTCCTATGCACTAAGTAAAGATAATCAAGACACTACTCAAATTTGATTGTGTATCACATAGAGTTAGCGTCAACATTTATATTAGGTAGTTATGCAAGGGCATTGATGTCAAAACCTATAGTTAACACCCTTAAACCCAAAGATTCAATATAACCTTAGACAAGGGAAAACAAACCAAGTTCCTATACCCATGACAGCGCCACTAGCAAAAGTCAAGCACAAGGCCATTAGAGAATTTTATGATCCTCTACAACTCAACACCTTATCTTGCATAGCTTTACCTATTATAAATGAAGACCATTTTGAGTTAAAGCCAGGAGTCATTCAATTGCTTTCCACTTTTTATGGTCAAGACCGAGAAGACCCCTACTTACATATCAAAGAATTCCTTGATATTTGTACCACATTTAGGTTTTGAAACATTTTAGATGATTTTATTAGGCTTTGGATATTCCCATTCTCTCTAAAGGATAAAACTAATTCATTGGCTTAATTCCTTCCAAGTAGGTTCCATCAACACATGTAACAAATTATCTAAAAAGTTTTCAAACAAGTTATTCCCCATTCACAAAACAAATGCAGTTCATCATGAAATTATCAATTTCCAAAAAAGGGACTATGATTAATATTCTAAATGGTGGAAATGGTGGAATGAACTACTATAGAAATTCCCACCTAATGGATTAAAAAAATGGCAAGAAGTTCAATACTCCTAAGAGGAACTAATGCCTCAAGATAGACAAAAGGAAGATGCAGCGAGTGGAGGGCCCTCATGTTAAAAGATGAGAGTGAGGCATGGGAGTTCTCTAAACACTAGCAAATAATTCATAGCAATGGAATTATTCAAATAGAAGAGAGATTAAAACATGATTTAAAACTTACAAATTATGAATGTACTCGAAAAACCGATTGAAATGACACTAAGTACGTTCAATTTTGAGTTAGAATGAAAAATCCCTAATTTTCTCCATTTTTATAAATAAAAGGGTAAAATGGTAATTTTACCCATAACCGAGATCTAAGACTTCAATGATTAGAATATACTTAGAAATACAATTTCAATGCCACTAAGTATGCTCAATTCCATGTTCGGGAGAATAAAAGGGATTTTTCCATTAAAGGGAAAAATGGTCTTTTCGCACCCCCGTGGGGCCCACAAGGGGCCCACAAATAAATCCAATAGGCAGAAAACATGTAATGAGTAGTCAAACCACTATCATTTGCTAGTGTATAAGGAGGTGGTAGTGGAGGATCCAATGTTAATTTAATATTCAAAAGAATTGAAACATAATTATTACAAGTAATTATGAAAAGTTCAAAAACATCTATACATACACCTCAAAAATGTTCATTAAATTTCCCACAAAATTATCTTACTTTTCTTAAAAAACCAGATCTAGATTCATTCCCAAATTCACAAAACTCCCAAAAATCTTTCTTCATTCACTTTCTCTCTCCTCTCTCTAGATTGGAACAAGAGACCTAAATTCAATTAGGCAATCTGTTCCAAATCAAATATCCCAAATCTCACCATTCATATTGTCCTATACTACCTTATCTACAAAACCCCTAAATCAATTTCAAGATCCAACAGTGCAACAATTGGAAAATCACAAAACAAGAGGTTATCAAGCTATCTTATCATGAAGAGCATAATTCTTTAAATTGGACCATAAAACCTATGTTTTCACCAATTAGGTAGCTAGAAACTCTTTTTACACTTATTTTATGTCAGTTTATGTAATTTTTATTTTTCTAAAATTAGTTTTAGGTTAAAAATTATAAAAATGAAGTAAGGATAAAAAGCCTTCATTTCTAGATGATGGAGGGCTCAGATGGAAAATTTGAGTCATCCAATCGATCCAGAAGGATCTAAAACCTTGGGGTAAGAAATATTAACCCTTGGATGTTTCAGTTTTGGGAGATCTGGAGAAGGGTTGATCTGATGATCCAAATCGAACTATCTCAACCAATCTCCAAAGATCAAGCGTTAATCTGAGCATGGCTGTGACGACCTGGGTTTTCCCATGCATTTTTAAATGCAATATCTAATTCCTAAGGAGTGATACACATCTCTATTTGAAAACCATTTTATGAAAACCATGCAATGCAGCGAAAAATCTTTAGTTTTAAACTCAATTTGAAAACCCCGAGTGTCATTTGCTTTCACAACAACCAAAGTAGTTTTTGAAAAACTTTAAAAATTATAAATGTTTTCCTAAGTCTATCCAGTCACAGCTCACAACCCAACTGTAATTAAATTCAAATACATGTCCAAAGGGTAGAGTGTTTACTTACATGTCTCTTCTTTTGATTTACTTGCTCGTAGCATTAACATCTCCTGAGGCATCTTCTACTTGTGAAGGGAGCTGTCCTGGAAATGATATATTTGGGTGTCTTCTGTCACGGGCGTATCCTGTCCTTAAGTGCTTACTTGTGTCTGAAAAATGTTAAGGATTGGGTGAGTATATACTATACTCAGTAGGAGTCTATCACTACTAGTTTTACAATGCATGCTACGTTTAAAATCATATGCCCTTTAAAACATGTGCATGTTTGAACACTCATGTTCAATATCGATATTAAAAACCATTGTCGAATTGGAATACTAACGACTTAAAGAATCACATAATCCAAGTCGAAAGTATCATATATATATCATAAACATAATGATATGCATAAGATGCTCCACTGAATCCAACTCATGGATATATGGTATGGTAGACCAACCTCATGTCATGCCATATGCAATGCAAGTAAATCCTCAAACCATAGGGCCCACTATGCCCACAACCTCGCCGCCGTGTGGTCCACGGGGCATATGACACATTGACCCAGTGCCGTGACACCAGTGGTAACCCCTTGTACCACATGCAGTCGACGTAGGGACATGTCCTTTTGGGGCATGGTACCATTCCACCTAATAGTGGTAGAGGCTAGGAGGCCACCCCAGACCTCTTGGCATAGCGCCCACGAGCTTACTAGGCCAAATCATATATGATCAAACAAGCAAAAACCTCTTTTTCAAAACCTGTCCTCTTTGGGTCCCTCACAACTGCCTACCCAGCGTCTTTTGGGCACTCCAGCGTCTTTTGGTAAACCTTAAGGACATGCAATTTTTCAAGAACTCAATGCTCTCAAATCATGCAATATATGCAATTGTTTGCAAAACATGTCTATGCATAATGCATTTATCATATGCATACTGAATTCGTTTATAAGATTAAGTCATGCTAAACAAGTCATATAACTTAAACTTAAAACATGCATTCTCAAAACAATCATGGGTTCTTTTAAAAAGTCTAGTAGCGATAGAGCACCTACCTCGAAGTCTCCTAGAGTCGCGTCCTTCATCACTAAACCCGTCCCTAGGTCTCATTTTATAAACTCCTGGATATGAATGGATACAAGGAATCCTTATCAATTTTGATCTATTTAGAAATTAGATCGCTAGATTTGCCTTTTAGGGTCCATGGGTCCTTGCCTAATTCATTGTCGGGCTAGATCCTATGATGTTGATCTACTATTCAATAGTTAACTCTGTAAATTGTCTTCTGATCCTAACTTTATCGTCTCATTAGGTCCGCGTGTCTCAGTTCGTAGGACACCCGTGCATCCTGGTTGAACTATGACCGCCTCACGTGCATGCGCGCCCAAAGGCTGTGCCAGGGACCTCGTTTTGCATGCGCACATGCATGCTTAAGCGACGCGCTATGACACACATCCTGGATAGCATCGCACGGACGCACCTTTGGTGTAGCATGGTGCGTCTTAGCTCTCAGTGCACCCCGTGCATCCTGGTTGAGCCAGGACCCGTGCCCCATGTCGTGCGCGCACCCGAAAGCGACACCTGGGACAATGTACACACTATCATACACCTGGAACCCATCTCAGGGACCCTGTCCCAGACACAAGTGAAGCATGGCATCCCTGGGATGCCTTGTTCGTACACAGCCGGCTAGAACCGGCTTTGTTGTTTTCTGGCTGGAAAAACTGGCTGGGAAAAGACTAGATCCGGCATGGATCTAGCTTGGGGGAAGTGAAGCGGAGAGAAAGGGAAAGAGGGGATTACCTGGGTAGCCAGGGACGCCCTCCTTCGGGTGGTGCGGCTCCCTCTTTTCGTCTGACAACCCTATGTCGCTAGAAATCGTGAAGAGGAAAAACCCCAATGCCGAGCAAGACTGGAAAAGAGAAGAGAGAGGAATAGGGAGACAGGTAAAAGAATGGCTGGCCTAACTTGGGCCTAGTCATTGCCAAAAATCATAGGGAAATTAGGTTTCCGATTTATGCTAGAAACCCCAGTCCCAAATGATCGAAAAAATCATGTTTTGGAGAGGGGGAAGATAGGGCTTTTTATAGCCTAGCTATGGCGGTGCCACCATTGGCGGTGGCAGAAACCGCTGGAAACAGGGTTTCTGGAGAAGTCTAGAGGAAGAAGAAGATGGGGTGTCGTTATCAAAACGGCCCCCTACGTTTTTTGTCTTTTTCGTTTTTGTTTAATTTACAAAAAATGCCCCTAATCTTTAAACGGCCATAACTTCTTCATACGAACTCCATTTTTGGTGTTCTTTGAGGCGTTGGATTCCATTTTTCAAGTAGAATCTAATGGTACTATTTTAAATAAATTAAAATATTCAACAAAGTTCATTTCCTATAGAATGCCCAATTCAATAGCATAAATTGCTCGGGGCATTACAATGGCCCCCCTCAAATCATTTAGCCACATTCTAGGATTGTTTAGTTACATTCTAGATCATCTTGACATGTTCCAAATAATCTAAAACATGTTCTAATGGCCAGATCAAAACTGGGCCGTTGATTTTTTTGACTGAAATCTTGTTTCTTCAATTGAGAGCTCATCTTAGCACTGATTTTAGATCAGAAACTTGCTACAAATTTCTATTGGTGTGAAGAATCTAATGGATTTTTTTAATTGTATTTACCTATGATAGTCACTAAAATTCGTTCCAACAATAATGGATCATGATCAAAATGATGTCAAATTGAAAATCTAATCCAATGGATGGATCCAAAACGTGTCAAAACCTTCATGTTGATGATCACAGTAGAATTTCTAATCCTATATATAGGTTTATTCAGTCAAAAATAGTACAAACTAAAATCAGGGGTTCAAAACAGTTAAAAAAATAAATAATGCATTTACTCACTCAATTTAAGTCCGATTTTCAATCTATACGGTGATATGAATAGATCTTGATGAGGGGAACATAATGAACCCATAAAAATAAGATTTTAAGCATCAAACATTTCTATTAATTAAAAATTCCCTTACTTACACCCCTGATCAAGTAGATCTAGGGTGATCAAAATTGAAAATCTAGATCCACTAAGGATTTAATGATGATAAAAAAACATGGACATGGTTGGATAGGATTGATATGAAATAAATCAAGGTGTAGGCCCTTAAATGAGAAAATGATCATGGAAAATCTCAATGGATCTCCTTGATTGGATGGATCAAGAATGATAAGGACAATTGGACCTATAAATTGAATGATCTAAGGTTAGGATCATGTTATTATGATGTTGGATCAAACAAACCATAAAGCATCAAGGGTTGCATTCTTAATGGAATATCAACCCTAGATCTAAAAGATGGACAAATCGGATGGTTAGATCATAAGGACAGCTTGATCACATGCTTAATTAATTGTCTTTTATAGTAAATTGGATTTAATTATGATCCATATCTATTTTCCAATTTTAGTGTAATGATCTTTAATTTCTTAGAATAAGATGTTGTAATATTATTGGTTAATTTCATTTAAATAGCAAATTTAAATTCAGGTCAATACTTTCAATTTTAGCATTATTGTCTTTAAATTCCATAAAATTATTGATGTAATTTATTTTAAATGTAGAATTATGAAAAATACCTTAAAAAAGGTAATTGATAACATATATATGGATTTCACTAAATATATATAGTAAGGGCGATAGTTAGTAGAACAATATAAGGATTATCAAATCCTTGGCCCAAACTAGGGGAATAATAAATCCCATGAATGACATTTTAAATGTTCATGAATTTAATTAAAATTAATTAGAAGTACTTAGGCTTAAAATGCTCATAGGAACCTTATGAAAGGTTGAGCTAAGGTCACTCTAGTGAATGCTGAACATGGTGGTTAAGGGGGTTCTCTAATAGAGCCTCACTCTTCCCCTACTTTCCGTTGACGTTTGTGAGGTCTAAATGCCTCCTTACATGAGGATTGAAGTAACCACTTTGTGTTCAACCTTTCAACTAGTAAGCCTTAACCAATTGGAAATAAGAGGAGCAGTCTAAACTTAGGATGAAATAAGTTATCTCAAACCAATAAAGCATTAATTGGTTGAATAATAATAATAATAAGACCATAAAAAGTTACTAAATTATCTAATCCTAATAAAATTTTAAGTAAGATAAGGATGATCTAACAAGGTCCATAAGATCTTGAATGATCAAGAACAATAAAAATGCTAATGTCATATTTTATTATGTATCTATGTATGTATGTTGTAGAAAAATCTAAATAGAGAATCCAAACCCTTGATCAAATATGATTCAAGGAAGAGAACCAAGATCTCAAACAACTGAACTTAGATCAAAGAAGAACTAGAGGATAGAAGATATAAGCTCTTAATCTTTATCAAAAAGTATAAATAGTTTATCAAAGGATTTATGAAAGATCAAGATCAAAGAAAGGAATACACAAAAACTTAGAATAGAAAATACTTAGATCTGAAAGATTAGAAGATCATTCTAACCGTCAGATATATTGATCAATAGGATAAACACTATCTGAGGAAGGTAGATCATGATAGGACACAAGATCTAAATCCTTTATATAAAAGGACAAGATTAGAAAAAGAATATAGATAGGGTAAAAAATATAAGATTATTCAGATTGTATAAATATTGACATTATGTATGGATTTATAGATTTCATTCGTCAATCAGGATCATGGATGATTTGAAGAGATGAATCACTACTTGAAGATAGGAGGATTTTATGAATGCATCTACATGAGAAATACGTGTTGAATACATGATCTTATGTCTAGATATGATGACAATTATAATGTAAATACTTGTATTAAATCCATTGAAAACCCTTATGATCCAACCAAAACACATATGAAATAGTTAAGTTAGAATTGAGGAAAACCCTAAGTGAATAGGGAACTAGAAGGTATTCTAGCCCTAAATAAACAGACAAATTGTCTGATAGGTATAAAATCAATACATGGGAATCATTTGTATAGAATGGTGATCCCTAAACTTATATGAACATGGGTATCATTCATCATAAATGATGATCCCTAAGTTTGAATTGAAATCCTATCCTTGGTATAAGAATACCAAAATACGAGGATGATGATATAAATAGACAAGACATCTGATAAGTAAAAGGATACTTTATATACAAGCAAGGAGGCTTGTGGTTCTCTTTTAAATAGGCATATGCCTGGGGATGCTATGCTCGGAGGGTTAAGAGGGTTTGGCCACCCGCTCTCCAAAATGTGATATATATGAAGATACCATGCCCAAAGAGAGGCAAAATGTCATGTGGGGCAATTATGGGAAGGCCACCATTGTGGCGGTTTGTCTCTCCATATAGACATGACATAGATGATTTTCCACACTTGGTATCTGTGGAGTATGAAAGCAGTTATCTCAGTGCGTTGGTATGGATCAGACTGCAGCATAGTAGTCCTTTGAGTTTTTTTTGCATTATGATGCATGGCATAGTGAAATGCCTTATGATATGGCATGATGAGATGTTGAGTAATCATGGATTACCAATACTGCCCAAATGAAGGAGTATGTCTAGCAAAGTCTAGATGATTTATCAACTCAATATAAACTTGGTATCCGTGGAGTATTTTTTGCATTATAAACACCCTTAGGAGTGATGATTAGATTGATAATAAAGTAGGACAGGCTAAGGAAATTGTAGAGGAGAAAGAGGCAACCAAAACACAAGAGACAGTGAAAAGATAGAAAACCCTTATAGAACCTATAGTGGAGGCAACCTATGTGCCTAAAGCCCACTTTCCTTAGCTACTAAACAAGGCTAGAAAGGGAAAAAACTTCAATGTGCTTACGGATGTATTTAAACATGTCCAAATCAATTTTCCATTGCTCAATGCAATTAAAGACATTCCTGCCTACCCCAAATTCTTAAAAGAGCTATGCACAAGAAAAAGAAAACTAAATGTATAAAAGAAAGCTTTCCTCACCGTGCAAGTAAGTTCTTTGATCCAACACAAGACCCCACCTAAGTTTAGAGACCCAGGGTGTCCTACCATTTCCTGCATTATTGTAGATCATGTCATAGATAGGGCATTACTTGACCTAGGGATGAGTGTTGACTTGTTTCCATACTCCATCTATGAGCAGCTAAGACTTGGTGAGTTAAAACCAATAATTAACATGGTGCAATTAGCTAATAGATCTTTCAATATACCCGATGGCTTGGTTAAAAATGTATTGATACAAATGGACCAGTTTTATTACCTAGTTTATTTCATTATACTAAACACCAATCCTATATCTAATCCTTGTAGTCAGATTTTGGTCATCATTGGACATCCATTCTTGGTGATGTCCAATGCCATTATTAACTGTAGGAATGATATAATGATATTTTAATTTGGCAACATGAAAGTTAAGCTAAATGTCTTTAACTTCGATCAGCGACATTTAGACCTCAATGATTCTTACGATGTCAATTTGAATCAAAGTCTCATTAACGATATTCATCCACCATCGTCTATCTCTGACCTATGAGAGGCTTGTCTCCTACACATTAATGAAGAATTTATCTAGACAAATCTGTTGAGGAGGTAAACAACCTTCTAGTGGATGCTCCAATCATGAATATCTCCAAGTGGCGTCCTTATGTGGAACCACTCCCACCTTTTAAATTTGTCCTCATACCCTTGATAGAGCCACCACCATCTTTAGAGCTAAAACCCTTGCCTAAAAACTTAAAATATTCATACGTAGGAAGAGATAAAACCTTACTTATAATAATAACATCATTTTTAGATAATGAATAAGAGGGTAAGCTTTTAGATGTCCTTAAGGAGCATAAAACTGCTATAAGGTTGATGATAATAGACATAAAAGGGATTATTCTAGCTATATGCATGCATATGATACACCTAGAAGAAAATGCAAATGTGCTAGGTAAACTTAAAGACAACTTAATCCCTACATGACGGATGTGGTTAGCGATGAAGTCCTAAAGCTTCTATTTGATGGTGTAATATAACCTACCTTTGACAGCACTTGGGTCAGTCCCATTCAAGTTATACCCAAGAAATTAGGGGTCATGCTAGTTAAAAATGAGGAGAATGAATTAGTACCCACCTGCATGACCACTTGGCAGAGATTTTGTATTGATTATCATAAATGAATGTGGTCACTAGGAAAGATCACTTTCCTCTTCCTTTTTATCAACCAAATGTTAGAAAGGTTGGTTGGACATAATTATTACTATTTTCTAGATGGATACTCCATTTACAACCAGATTCCTATGGCACTAGAGGATCAAGGTAAGACCACCTTCACGTGCCCTTTTGGAACCTTCACTTATTGATGTATGCCTTTTGGGCTTTGTAACACTCTTACTACATTTCAAAGTTGTATGTTAAGCATTTTCTTTAATTCTTGAGGTGTTTATGGATGACTTCTTAGTATTTGGGTCATCATTTGATGAGTGTCTAGACCAGTTAAAGTTAGTTCTTGCCAGGTGTCAGGAGAAAAGTCTTGTTTTAAACTGGAAAAAGTTCTTTTTTATGGTACAAAGTGGGATAGTTTTAGCCACATAATATCGTGCAATCGGATAAAACTTAATAAAGAAAAAGTGGATTTAAAAGCCAACCTTCCTCCACCAAACATGATGAAAGAAATCCACTCCTTGTTAGGTCATGCTAGCTTTTACAGACGATTGATTAATTATTTTAGAAAAATTACCAAGCCCCTCTATAATTCATTTACTAAGGAGGCCATTTTTTACTTTGATGAGATTATAAGAAAGAATTCAAGAAACTCAAGGCCTTCTGCACCCATTATCCAACTGCCAAATTAGAACACACCTTTCGAGATAATGTGTGATGCGTCAGATTATGCCATTGGAGCTGTTTTGGGGCAACTCATCAATAAACTTCCCCATGTAATATAATGTGCCAATAAAACACTAAATGATGAGCAACTCAATTATTCGACCATAGAGAAAAAGTTTTTAGTTGTAGTGTTTTCTTTTTTACAAGTTTAGACCTTATTTATTAGGGACTAAAGTTATAATGTACTTGGATCATGCGGCTTTAAAGTACCTTCTTTCTAAAAAAGGATGCAAAACCTCAATTGATCCTATGGATACTAATACTACAAGAGTTTGACTTAGAAATTCTAGATAAGAAAGGTTTCAAAAATGTTGTAGTAGATCACTTATCTAGATTAGTGGTGGAGCATATTAACAATCACATGCCTATAATTGAATCCTTTCATAATGAATAGTTAGTACATATTTCCTAGTTGCCTTCACACAATAATATTGTTAATTGTCTTGTTATACGACAAATGCTTAATCATTAGACCAAATAAGATAAAAATATATTTTTGACCGAGGTTAGATATTTTACTTTGGACAACCCTTGCTTATTCATGTACTATCTTGATTAGGTGATTAAGAGATGCATACTAGATAGTGAACAGAATCAAATCATCTCCTTTTTTCATGATCCTGCATGTGGGGGCCATTTTAGCTCAAGAAAGATAGCTGGAAAAATTTTATAGTGTGGTTTTTATTGGCCTACCATATTTAAGGATACCCATGCTTACTGCATAGCATGTGTGATGTGTCAAAGATAAGGTACTCTAGGAAGGAGACATATGATACCCTTTACCCTTAAACCCAATCGTTATTGTAGAGTCATTTGATATTTGGGGCATAGATTTCATATGACCCTTTCCTAATTCTTTTGGAAATATTTACATCCTAGTGGGAGTGGACTACGTGTCTAAGTGGGTGGAGACTATACCCTGCAAAACCAATGACCACAAAATTGTGGTAAATTTGTTAAAAGAAAATATCTATGCAAGATTGGGTACTCCAAGAGCCATAATAAGTGATGGGGTGAACACTTTTGTGATAAAGTGTTTGAGAATTTAGTGAAAAAGTATGGTGTCAACCATAGGATAGCCACCCCATACCACACTCAGACTAATGGCCAAGTAGAGGTATGCAGTAGGGAGAGCAAGCATATTCTAGAGAAGATAGCAAATCCAAGTAGGAAAGACTGGTCTTTGAGACTTAATGACACTTTATAGGCTTATTGTACAACATATAAAACCCCTATAGGAATGTCACCGTATTGGCTGGTCTATGGTAAGGCTTGCCACTTACCAGTAGAGTTAGGGCACATGATAGATTGGGCTATTAAAAAGTTCAATTTCTACTTAGATTATGTTGGGACTCACCAAAAAACTCCAACTCAATGAGTTGGAAGAATTGAAGAAAGATGCATATGACTTTGCACGATTATGCCAAGACTAGAAGAAGGTTACACATGATCACCATATCTTAAGAAAATCCTTCTCACCTAGACAAATGGTCTTATTTATGACTCTAGATTGCATCTCATCCTAGGTAAACTTAGATCTAGATAGACCAAACCTTATATAGTGTGCATAATCTATCCTCATGGGACCATTGACATTGAGAAGGATGGAGAATTCAAAAAGTCAATGGTCAGAGGTTGAAGCTTTTCCTAGAGATGTCTAATCCTGAGATTGATGAGATACTCCTAGAGGCACCTCATTATCATGACCCACCTTAGATTACCACTCCAAGAACCCTTGCAGATTACCATCACTGCACTCATCATTATGTTTGGTTGAAGACATAAAACTTAGCACTCCCTGGGAGGCAACTCGGATGTTTTTTCTTAAAATCTCCAACTTCTCCATCTTTCCATCATGATATAGGATCTTATGTTTTCAAACATTGGAGATAATATTTCATTCAGTTTGGGGGTGTAGATGTAAATAGAGATTTTGAATTTTCTTCTTAAAAAAAAAAAAAACATTTTTGGAAGAGTTCCCATACTGTGATGAGAACTAGATGTTCAGAATTTAGTAATTATATTATTTTTCCCTCTTAATGAGAATACATTTGGCTTGTTTGCATATTATTCATGTGCTGAATTATTTTATGAAAGTTAACTCTCAAAAACACTTTAAACATAGCACATAGTCAAGACTAATAGAGAGGTATGACTTAGAGACATTGAGGAAAATTGGTGTAGACCTATAACCCAATGTGTTTAAAGACTATCTTCTTTCAAGAGAGCTATAATTAATTCCACCATTTCTTTAGTGTACATAACTTATTGTAATCCTATTATCATTGTTTTGGTCAACTGTTAAGAATAAATAGGACTAATAGCTTTATTTTTAAATTTTTTTTATAGAATCTAATAGGCTTTAGGAAACCTACAAAATGTGTTAGGCCACCCTTTTTCAACCTAGAGTCATAAAGCCTGCCTACTATATTCCATATCACTAGTTAACCCTTTTAGCCTATTATTAAACCTTTCTTTCTTAACCTCACTCACTTTAACCTAGAAAAACAAGTAAAATAAATAACCATTACCCATGTTCAAAATGAGTATAGTTAAAAGAAAAGTTCAGAAAAGGACAAAAGTTCAAAGAAATGAGAAAATTAATAGTCTTTATTTCAAAGAAACCAAAAGAAAATAAAAGTGAAAAGAAAGAAGTATAAAAAAAAAAGAAGAGAAAAATTTAAAGACAAGAACACAAAGGAAATTCACTTCAACAAAACCAAAAAGTGTCCTAATAGATATTCATTAAGGACCTTTACTTAATTTTGAACCTTTGAAATCCTTATACCCTTCTTTTTAGAACCTTACCCAAGCCTACATTTCATCCCATCTAAAGACCTATATATCTTAGGTGGAGCATAGCCTTAAAGAGGAAATAAAATGGACCTAAGGTAAAATACCTCTACTATTCTTGATAATGACATCCACTCTTAGGGATTATTTTCCTTTGTCTCATCAGCATTTAAAAATTTATGCGAACCATTAGCCATGTTGGCTTTGATCATATAGTGAGAGAAATATGTTTAAACCCTCACCTAAGAGCTTCATTTCTAAGAGTATACCTATGAGGATTTAAGGTTAAGACATATTTCCAATGGAATATAAGTATATTCAATTAGAAGTCATGACTTATGTGGCTATACACACACATGCACTTTGAGAAATAATTAGAATAAAATGTCTTTAATATGTGCATGATTTGTAAAATTGTCAACCCTCTCTATTAAGTTGTGAAAAACTAGTAGAGTGATAATGAATGAGGATTCTCCAAGTTAAAATAGGGTACTCAATCTTAGGGAATTTTGTGGGTATATTCATTGCAAGCCCTCACAAGGCCTAACTTGTCCATTAGGGGTTTAAGGGCTTGTTGCATGTTCTAAATGCAATCATGAGTACCTATGAAAGTGGCACCTTATATTAGTTTTTTTTTTAAAATGATTTTTCATATATTTTGCTCGAGAATGGAAATTTTTTGGATAGAGGTTATGATAAGTTTTAATTTTGCATAAAAAACTATCCAAATAGTTGCCCAAGTGTTACAACTTGTAGGTCCATAAGCCAATACAAGGTAAGTATGTGATTAATCATGTTTTTTTAGGATTTAATTAGGGTTTTTCACTTTTTATAGGAAGAAAGATGGTGGTCCAATGGGTGAGATTGATAAGGATAAAATTGAAGATCAAGATCAAAAGATTGAATCAAAACCCCAAAATCATAATCTATCAAGAAAATAAAGGTCAAGACTATCTTTTGGACCAGCAATGGATGTGATTAAAGGCCAAAGTGGGTCTATGAAGTAAGCCATGCATTCCTAACACCTTTACATGGAAGCCACTTAAGCCACCTTAGCCATATAAGCCATAAGAGAAGGTGGCAAGCTAAGGAAATCAAGCCAAACAATTCAAGACACTCAAGCCAATGGATTGAGCCATGAAGACAACCCAAGAAAGCTTCCAAAGACAACCCAAGAAAGCTTAATCGAAGGAGCCTTCATAGTTAGCCATCTAGGCCATTAAGCTAAGCTAAATAGAAGGCTGGGATTGGGTGAAATTCAAAAGAATTATTCTTGGGATTTATGGGGATATTTTAAAGAAAATTGAGGAAAATTCCACCACGATAAGGTAGCATGTGGACCAATAGGAAGAGACCCCTTCATTCCACTTTTTTTCCACTTTTTTCTCACTTACCATCTTACCACACAAATCTACTATGAATTCCACCTTTCCATTTAATGAGTTTCAAATTTCTAAAACTCTTTGACCAACTCACAATTCAAACTCTACCCAATCCCCTCACTCCACTTCTTCCCCCTTATCTCTCCATCTTTTATCACTTCTACATCTCTTTCCAAACCACCTATAGACATAAAATTAATCCTAATCATTACATCTCATCTTAATCATCTCCACCATAGGATCATATCCTATAAAGAGGAGAAGTAGGAACCTATATAAATCCTCTAAGGCTTCCACATTTTGACATCTTTGGGAAGGAAGGAGACTTCTAAAATGTGACGCCTCCATCCTACTTTTCAACTCTTTTTCACACCTCCCATTCTAGATAAAAAATCTAGGTGGGATGCGTCCAACACCTCCAAGCCATCTCTACCCTTTCTTCTTTGATTCCACACTCATCTACAAGGTAATTCTTCTAAGCTTGTGTTCTTGTTCATGGTTTTATCGGTTTTCCTTTGGCTGGATTGTTTATGCATAGTGTTTGTTCTTCATAGATCCTAGGTTTCTTTCCTCTTGAAGTGACAGCCAAGGGAAAGCTATCTTGAATCTCATTACTCTTCTTTCTTAACCGTTTCATCTTCACTTTGTTATAAATCTACATCTTGGTGCTTTCTTTTCCAATTTTATGGCCTTTGATCACTTATTTTCTCCTATGGTTTCCACGCATGATGCTTGATGATATTGGTTGTGAATTGTGGACAGTTTAAGGTGGTTTTGGTTAAGATTTAGTTATTAGAAGAGTGTGCACCATTTCATTATTCAACACACGTCATGCATGCTACTCTATATGTATTTATGGATTCAATAAAATCATTTGAATGTTCAGCCTTCTCTAGTTTGATTTGAAGGATTTAGGCTCTCTTAGTTGTGAATGGAATTCAACCATGAACCATGAGTATTGTTCATGGATGATCATTTGTTTTAAATCTGAATGTTTCATGATGATATTAAGAGATTTTGATGATAGGATTCATAGACAAGGTTACATAATTTAGTTAAATGTTCCATGTGTTCTTTCCTTAAGGAATCACACAAGTTGTGCCTTTGATATTCTCATGCAATCCATGGTTTTCTATTTTCATCAAGGATCATTTAAATTTAAGTAAAGAAGTCACATGTCATCATCCTTGAACCATGTGTACTCTTTTGGGTCTTTTGCATGGTTATGAGGTAGTGTTATGTGAAGTTATTTGACGCAATTGCTATTAGTCTAGGTCTCCATTAGATTTATATGCATTCTAATGTTTGCATCTTCCATTTAGATAGTTACCATAGATGCACTAAGATTACATGCTTTTAGTTTTCATTTAAAACATCTTGTAGCCATTTGATCATAGGATCATACACACCATCCATTGTTGTCTTATGTGTGATTTTTAGATGAGTTTCTTACTCTATTTGTTTGATTCATTAGTTGAACATTAGTTTAGAGAGTTTCTAATTTTAATGCTAGAAAGTTTAATTTAAATTTAGGAAAGTGTTATTTGTAGAAAATATGTTTTTAGGAAAGCTTGAATCTTTGTTTGTTTACTTTTATTTCCATATGTCATGTGTTCAATTTATGTTAAGTTTCCAATCTTAGCTACATTTTTTAGACTAAGTGAGGACCCACATAATACACAACCATTTGATTCCTCGAGGGATGTACCTCACTTGCATGAGAATACTACAATAGATTCATGCACTAGCAAGTTTATTTAAAAAACAACAAGTGTTGAATCTCAATTAATAGTGGAACAAATATAAAGTTCAAGCATTTATTAGGTATATTGTTATATCTCATTTCTAGGTTTAAATACTATTTTAGAGGATACAAGTATGATGAAAATCAAGTTTTGAGTTCTTAATTGAAATCAATAAAAGTTCTTAACCTTTCACATGTTTCCCTATAGTGGTATCAGAAACCAACTTGTTTTCATGTGTTTTGTGTTTCATTAGAATGGATTAAATCGAGAGTTCAAAGAGATTACGTAGTTATTTTACTACAACATGTGAATTTTTTATGCATAAAAATTGTTTCCTTTTGATTTTTTGATTTGAAAATGTAGAGGGAAATATAAAATGATAAGTATTAAAATTTTCATAAAAACCACCTAACTAGTATCCATATGTTATAACTTATAGCATAAAATTAGGGTTTTCAGACCAAAATTCATAACACATGCATTTTTTACCTAATGAAACAAAAGTTTGTTATTTTGTAGGTCTAGAAGCTAGTCCAAGGTAAGTATGTGATTAATCAAATTTTTCTAGGATTTTTCACTTTTTGTAAGAATTAAGATTTTGATCCAACGATTGAGATGAAATTGAAGATCAAGATCAAAAGATTGAGTCAAAATTTATCACTTTAGAATGAGATCAAGGGCAATATCATCTGATGTACTAGTAATTGATGTCAATAAAGGAGCTAAAGATGACCAAAGTGGGTCCATAAAGTAAGCCATGCATTCCCACCACCTTTGCGTGGAAGCCACTTAAGCTACCTTAGTCATATAAGCCATGATAGAAGGTGGCAAGCTAAGGAATTCAAGCCAAACCATATGAGCCACTCAAGTCAAGGATTGTATCCAAGAAAATAAGACCAGGAAGCTTCCTAATCGAACCATGAGCTTAGCTAATGAAGCCTTCAAAGTTAGCCATCAAACTAAGCTATATGGAAGGCTAGGATTGGAGAAGATTCAAGATAGTTATCCATGTGTTATTTTAAAGATAATTAAGGGAAAATATATTAAAATGAGAGGGAATGTGGACCAATTGGATAATAGCCACCAATTTTTAGAGGTTTTCTTACTTTTCCCCACTTTTTCCTTAATTTCCAACCCACCCTTAAGATTCACTATGAACTTCCAAAACTCTCACTCCTTCCACCTCTTAGGAAACCTCCTAACCAACCAAATATCCCCACCTAACATCCTCAACTTCTTTTCCATCTCATTCCCAACCACCTTCGTAGTTTATAGGGTTTTAACATTTTTGGAAGAGGGGAGACACCCCTTCCTAGAAAGGTGGCGTCTCCCACCTAACTTCCTTTCCTTAAAGTGAGCCCTTATTCTACCCACTTTCCTAATGGATGTATACCTCTTTTCCTGCATTCTAGCCATTCAAATTAACCTTATTTAATCCCCACCACACCTTATTACTAGGTTACCCTAGGAAAAATAGGAAAAACCTTAACAAACCAGCCCAAATTCCAAGCAAAAGAAGACTTTTTCTCCATTGTACAAGGATGCCTCCTCCATTAGGAAAGAGACATCCACTTCATTCCATCTCTTTGTACTTCTTTTTCTTGATGTTTTGTGATGATTTTGGGTGCTGCTACAAACTTCCAAGGTTCAAGCTTCTTCTTCATGTGTTCAACCTAGGATTTGTGGGATTTTTGTTCATCTTTGAAGGTTGGTTAGCCTTTGCTGGAATTTCTTCTTTTCCCGTCATCTTTTGCTTCATTTTCACTTAGTTTTCCTTGATTTTAAACTAATATTCAAGTCTGGTTTTCCCTTGGAGTGACATCCAAGGGATGTTATCTTGAATCTAGTTTTGTTCTTTTGCTTTCATTGCATCTTATTTCTCTTTTAGCCATCTTGATTTTTCAGCTTTGGTTGCTTAAGTTCCATTGATTGTTGCCTTAGTTTTGCATAGGATTCTCCCTTGATTTCAACCATTCTTGTTCATGAGTGAATGTTGGAACAATTGAAGAAGAGGATGGCTTGTAATAGAGGAGTGATTTAGATTAAGTGAACATCATTGTAATAGCATTTAATTTTCAGATTTAGATTACATGGATGGAAAGGTATGTTGATGACTTTTTGGATGTGATTCAATGAAATCAGTGGAATTTTCAATTCATATTTGTGTCCAGTAGCAAGTTAATTTTTTTCTTGAATGTTTGAAGGCATTAGTAGTGACTAATTCCATGTTTTAAATGTTATAGTCTCCGAATGTTTCAATCACATTACTTCTGGAATTTCTTGCATGAATGGTGTATGTCAATTTCCAACACTATACAATCTTGCTCACATGACTTTTCAAGAGCCCAATTAGATTGTTAGGTGCCTTAGTTAATGTTAGAAGTAGAATTGCATGCTTAGGTTATCAATAGAGTTGCATTGATCCACTTATATCCAATGAATCATGCATACCATTCCTTGGTTACATGCATGATACTTGGGTTGTTTTCCTTTCATTGTTTGTTAGTAGTAATCTTTCCTTTAATTCACTTGTTGGTTGCATTTAGATTCCATTATTTTACATCTTAATTAGTTGGAAAGTAATCAAATTTGTCATACTTGTTAAAATAGTTGATTTGGTTGCCTACTTTTCTTAGTTTTGAATAACTAGGAAAGTAGTTATGTTAGGAAAGTAATTTAGGAAAGTTTCTAAATTGTATTTTAGGAAAGTTTGATTTTAAGAAAGTTGTTAATTAGGAAAGTCATAAAATTAGAAGTTTTTAATTTAGGAAAGTTGTAATCTTAGAAAGTGCATGTTTTAGGAAAGTTTTCCATTTAGCATGTTTCTTGTTTTTGCTTAGTTTTCATTTCTTGTTTTTAATTAGTTTCTAAGTTCATGTTCTAATTTCCATTCTTAGTTAAAAAATAATAATCACTTGAATTTTGGCTAGGTTAGATAATTTAAAGTAGGAACCACTAGTATCACAATAGTTCACTCCAAGAGGGATCGACCTCACTAGCGTGCTATGTTGCGAATGATTTGTGTACTTGGGAGTCTATTTAAAACAACAAGATAAAATTTCATAAGCTTTCCAAGGAAACTTATTTAACTCAATTCAAAGTTGGTTTGATAGGGTTTTGTATTTTTAGAAAATAGCTATATCTATCTATGGAGTGTACTTCATTTTTGCATGAGTTATGCATGGTGTTTGTTTTTTAAAATCTTGTGTGTGACACAATATTTTTAAAAAGATCACCATTAGTTTAATATCATTTAATATTTTTCTTATTTTTGAAATGAAAAGAAAAAAATTATTATTTTGGATAAAAACTATGTTATTGATTTTCTTCAAAGAAAATAAAAAATTTAATTTATGGGTTTTATTTCTGGCCATGTTTAAGATGTTCCAAAAAGTTTCATATTTTTCTTTCAACTTTGAGAGAAAACTAAAACACTAGTTTAGAGGATAGAAAAGTGGGATTGGATTTCTAGGTGCTAGACTTAGAATTTTTCCATGAAACTTCAATGTTATAGTTTATTTTGATTATAAGAAAAAATCATGCCTAATTGTTGAATTAAATTAAATTTACTTGAGTTTCATTGTTTTGTTAAAGTCTAAAATACATTCAAAGAATGGGTTTCATTTATATGTGCTAGAACTTAATAGAAAAATTATGATTACATTTAATAAAAAACTAAGATTATGATCAATACTTAAAATAATGAGATCATTCATGATGGATCACTAATTTATAATTATCATGTGATGATATAGTTAGTTAATTTACTTGTGAAATTATATACGTAAATTGTTTATTCAATTTGATGGATATGTACATGAGATTAGATGTAATATATATATAAGAATAACATAATTAATACTCTTATCAGAAGAAAAAAAAAAAAGGAATTTTTTATTTTTCTTCTTGCATTGGATGATTGTTTACTATGGGTAAAACAAGCTAACAAGCTAGGTGGTTAATGAATTAGAGATGCTTTGAATGATTAATGAGAACTACGGTGCAAGCTAGTTGGAGAATGCATAAGTAGCTATTACCTAGCCTAAGAATTTCATTGAAAAGAAAGACCCTTAGGTAAGTTGGGTGTATAACCATTGGAACTAAGGCTAAGTGAATAGTAAAAAATAGTGTATATAGTCCTTAGCACATAGGTGTAGCTAGGGAGAGATGGATTGACAGCATCAATTAAGAATTTAAAAAAAGTTAAAATAAGGGTGTTGCATGCATGACATTGTGCACACACCCACTTGCTATGCATGGAGGAAAGAAATGATGAAAGGGAAACATGGAGTGGATAGCTACCTTTGCATGCATACAAGGACCAGCCCTACATGTGATCTCAAGTGAGGTGGCAGCTAGTTTAAATGCATTCAAGGCTAGCTGCCTTCATGCACGTGAAATTGATTGTATGAAGAATGATAAGAGGAGAGACCCAAGGAGGGAAATCATCTCGTCTTACCTTGGAATGACCAACAGCCTAAAATTGGTTTGGAAGGTAAAACCACTAAAAAATTGGGACACTCAAGCAGGAAGAAGAGTAATTGGGGAGGTAGAAGAGAAGAATAAGGAGAGGCCAGCAAGGGTTGAGTGGGAGTGAATGCCCAGCACAAAGTGAGGGGTGTGCCTTGCAAGGGGATTGAGAAATTCTAGCACAAAGACATCCAATCTAGAGGGATTCTACCAGGTAGGAATCATATTAAAGCTAATAATGCTATCCACAATCATGGCTTTCAAAGTGATAGAGATTTCATAAGGATTTATGCCAAGTGTTCAATTTAGATCAAAATACCTTTAATTTAGCATCCAATTAGATCATCTAACCGATCAAATTTGTAATTTTTAGCTTCATTTTGAATTTAGCTGTAATTGATAATCAAATCATTAATTTGTCAAAATTAATGATTAGATGATCATTAGAGCTTATTAGATGCTTAATATATGGTTTAGATGACTCTAATTTGGTATTTTATTTTGCGGATTAACCAGAAGAGGAATGGATGGCTCAAAATGAATTTCAATGGTGCAGATTATCCTAAAGAGAATTGGATGGACCAAATCACTCACAAAGATGGATAGGACAGTTTCCTAAAGGAAAATTGATCTCAATTGGGAATCATGGAGAAGATTATATCAAAAGGGAAATAACATGGGAATGGGAAGGTGAAAAATAGAAGGAATCCCATGTTGGAAAGTCTTAACCGTAGTGGAGACATGTATTTGGAAAGAAGGGAAATTTATATAAGAGGAACATTCCTCTCTTTCTCCCCCTCTCTTCTTCTTAATCCCCTCTTTTAGGTTGACCCGTAAGAGGAGTCAGACCATCTCCTTCTCTCTCTCATCTTTCTTTTCTCTTCTCTTTCCTCCCCTTCTCTCCCATGCTCCCCTTCTCCCATTCCCTCACTGCCCAGCCCCCCTCTCCTGGATCGTTTCTCTATTCACGCTCATCATCGCAACTCTCGCTACTTCTTTTTGTCTTTCCCTCAGTTCTTCCAACATCTAGTTCTCTCCCTAATGCAGTAATCCATCTTCATCCATGTTGTTGCTCCACTCCAAACCCGATATGCACCCCTTCTTCTTCTCTAGATCTCTATCTGATCTCCCTTCTTTCTCTCTCTTCTCCCTCCTTCTCTCTATTTCCCTCTCTTTCTAACACTGCCTCCTCTGCTTTCCTCAACCGGCAACTCCTCATCCCATCCCATCTCTTCTTCTTTTTCTCCTTCCCGCACCTCTCTTTCTATTATCTCTTTCACGCACCCTCTCTTCACTCCTACACTTTCCTCTTACCTAGTCTCTCCTCTCTTCCTTACCTCTATCAACACAACCCAACAGCACCCCTCACCTTCACCACACTCTCCCTCTCTCTGTCACACTATCCGTCTCCATTCTCACCCTTGGTTTCTAATAGGAAACTGGATCTCCTCGTTAGACTCTATTTCATTTCTAGCACTGCTTCGGACAGCACCCAAATGACGACACTCCACAACCCTGCACTCCATTGCACTCCCTCTTTCTTTGTTATCTTTTCCTACCTCCTTCAGACCAATTCCTAGACAACCCATCACCGATTGCTTCCCACCAGACCCTACAGCACTGCTCACGGCCCAGCCATCTCTGCTCCCACCATCCACATCAATCATCATCTCTGGCCTCATCTCTCC
This sequence comes from Warburgia ugandensis, assembly GCA_035236585.1. NCBI lineage: Eukaryota > Viridiplantae > Streptophyta > Magnoliopsida > Canellales > Canellaceae > Warburgia > Warburgia ugandensis. Next base: position 30,817,389 of record CP141127.1, on the reverse strand, counting down.
ACTATTCAGCACCAGACTCCTTTTCCCTTCTCCTCCTCCACCAGTTTCTCCTCCTCTATCAGGTTTTTCTTCTTCCCTATTTCCTCTTTTGTTTTAATCTGATTTTTTCTTTAATTTCAATTTTATCCATTGCAATTAATTAAAATTCCATCTGCATCCTTGATTTTAATTTCCTCTGTGTCCCTATCTATTCCAATTTTATTTTATCTTCATTTTTCTTATCTAGGAAATGCCCAATTCAAACTAGATTGGTTAAGGCTTAACCTAATCAACGGGTTAGCCTTAACAGATAAGATTTCTCAATTTCTCCTCTATTTCTTATTTGATTTTAAATTAACATTTAGATTTTCATTCTTATGACATCCCTGAGCTTAATTAACATTGTTGATCTTTAATGTAAAATCAAGAAAGTGAAATAGATTGTCCAAATCCCAAAATCACCATTTACTCCAAATCTTTAAGATTTTGAGAAATCTGATTAATCTAACCGATAGATCTTTAATCAAGGATATGTTGAAGATATTGATCAAGGGTAATCAACTCTAAGAAAACCATATTTGAAGAAATTGATAGTGATTAAGGTAGGTAAGTAGATTTTCATGTTATTTGCTTTATTTTCTTTCTTTTTGAACTTAAAATTCTGTAACTTTTGGCAGTTGAATAGATCTAAATCTTTATTCCATTTTTAGTAATTTTTTATTATTTATTTCTAATTTTTGAAAATTAAATTTTATTTAAACTCCCACTTTTTAAGTCGAGTCCCTGTGAGATCAACCCATACTTGCACACGCTACACTACAGTGGCTCGTACACTTGTGGTTAAACGGACTCAACAATTTCAATAGATTTTTCCATGGTTTTCCATTTGAAATTAGGAGTGGAATTGAGCATGTTTAGGGTGTACTTTTTAAACATTGATTATCTTGCACAATTAAGAACTTATTATGAAAGTAAGTGGAAGTTTATTCATGCTGAATATGGTTGTTATACCTACTGGAATGCGAATGTAGGTTGAATAGATTTGCTATCTTCTTCCTTCACCATGGGTTTTAATCAAGTAGTGAAATGATTTATGTTTTAGTTCTCTTTCAATCTTTAAATTTATGTATGGTTTTGCTCAATTCATGATAGTGGACTTGATTCAAATTTTGTTGACAAATAAGTCATGTAACTATTGATGAGGTTGAGCAATAAGGAAGGAAGTTATGCTCTTCTTAATGATGTCTTTGTGTTTTGAATGTGATGTTGGAGTTTTTTTGTTGATCCATTTGATCTCTAATTTTTTTAGCATGCTTTGGCTTGGATATACTAGTGATCTAGAATTAAAAACACTAAAAAGTAAGTTATAAAAACTATGGAATCTATTATGCAATTTGAAGGAAGAACCATAGCCAACTTGAAACACAATGTTGTGAAGAAACACATGGTGTTCTCCATCTAAGAAAACACCCTATTCTACACTAATTTAGGGAAAACTATTTAGCTAAATTCAAGACCATTCCCTAGACTACTATTGGGTTAGAAATGGCCTTTATTTGGTCAGAAATTCAAAAACTCTTGAAGGGCCAAGAGGGGTAGAGTTTAAGGTCTAGCTCTCTACTTACTATAGCATAAAAATGGATGTGTAATTCAACAATCATTCAAAGTATTTCAGCTATAATTGGGCAATGTGAAGGCTTGGGTAAATTTACTAATATCTACCCCTAAGTATAAGCTAATAATTCACACATTTTTCAAATTAAATGGATGAGGGATTTAGAAGAAAGCTAAATGACAACTAAAACACTCATTGCAAGAACCAGTAGGGTTTCTCCTTCGAGATTTTTCTTATGATTGGGTGCTCCTTTAATCATTAACAAATATATATATATATTGGATCTTAAAATGGTATTGTGATGAGGTCCTAATGAGTGAGTCTCTTTACCTAAAAACTAGAACCCTGTTCTAGCTTAAAGTGATGAGATCAAGAAATTGTAAACACATGTAATCCTTAGGGCTAAGTTGGGAAAACTGATCCATGAATTGAATTATAATATGATAAATGGATATAACTTGAATCTTACCAAGGGTTGGATGAGCTGGAAGTAACATGGAATAGTCCCTTAAGTCAACTTATCTTTCAGTAGCTTTTTATATGAAGCAAGCTTACAACTTGAAATGGCTATGTGTGACCCTACACATCAATATGGTTGCTAAGTTCTAATGGAAATCATCACTTTGCTATAAATATATGTGTCATGAAATATGAATTGTGGTAACGGCTTGGAACAAGGTAAGCTATGTGGACTTATGGTTACACATGAAACAATGGAATGCATTACCTTATGCTTACAAAATGAACTACTTAAATGCATGATTTGCAGCTATTTTTCAATGGTTATTTCTCTAATGATAGAACTGTTTGAATCCCATTCACATCTATAAATGATGTATGGATAGTGAATGGAATATGGATAAGTAATTGTACTTGTATTGAGCCTAAGGAGGGACTGAATGAAATGTTGGGTCAAGGGTATACACTTAAAGCTTACTAGAATTAGCATGCCATAAATACTTGTTTAGCATTTTTATAGTTTTCCTATGATTTATGCATCTTTGGTGATGATGTTAATTCCATGGAGTGTGGGAACATTTTCCATGCATGATCATTCTTATGAATTCTTAAAATATAACTTCATACGATGTGGATGGTTGAATTGCTTGTTTTGGAGCAAAGATTTGACATTGTTTTGGCTTGTTATGGAGCACTGACATGTGTTGCTTTTGACTCATTTTGGAGCAAGGACGTGTATTGTTTTAGTTCATCATGGAGCATGGACTTGTATTGTTTTTATGTTAGCACTAATTTACAAATCTATACTGGCTTGATATTTTGGTTGGGATCTTGAGTGAGACCCTGTGTTAGGGGAAGCAGGCGACCTCTGCCCTCTAACTTAGTACTAGCTCGATAAAAGATGCTCTATAGGAGCATATTGTAGGATGTTGTCATGGGGCACACTCTAGGGCCACTTAATAACCCTATGACGGCTAGAGTAGTCCACAAGATACCTGTGGCAAGCATAGCATAGTAGTAAATGCCCAAGAGGATAACTGGAGGTGCACTATGTGCATAGTGACCAGGATTGATGATGACATGGGTTGACATGTTGTTCAGTCTGTAGAGTTGAGAATTTGTCCTTGGTGGTGGTAGGATGTAATCACATCATCTTGAAATGGTGGCAATGAGCTCAATTGATAAGTTAAGCCATTGGGTCAGAGATTGATGGTGAAGACACTATGGAGGATTTTACTGACTTATCTTTATCAATATTGAGTTTATCATCATATTGACAAATGTATTTACCATCGAATTTCTAAGTTTAGTGCATTTGCATGATTTGAGATGAAATGATTTCATCAACTCACAAGCATCATGAATGATTCACTTATGAATATTATTAGCTATTTATGGTCGAATGATCAAACTAGCAATATTATGATGTTGCTTTGGTGTAAGGACATGATTGTGAATATATGCCTCTATGGATACTAATGCATGAAATACTTTTGAGCCATAAATGAAATCAAACTCTTATATGCAAAACCTAGAAATCATATATGTAGTGTATGAACAACTGAGTGAGAAACAAATTGATAGGTTGCATGATGGAGACTTGAACAAAGCATAATACATATAAGTAAAGATGAATGAACTAATAAAACAATTGATATACTTATAAATATTACATGTAATAGCTCTATATTTAGTAGTTTCTAGCTATTGAATTCACTTAATTATAATTAATTAGGATTTATTTCACATTTTGCATGATTAGGGTACAACTAAAAAAGAAATGATATTTTTAGTATTGAAAATACCAAAAAGGAGAGCAAGACAACTATCCAAGTAATGTCATGAACCCACATGTCATAAACCATGAAATCAGAGGATCAGAATGTTAAGCGGGTGCAATTATCAATGTTAGAATAGTTAGAAACCCTAAAGCATTACCAGACATTTTTCACTTAAAAAAGGATGTTCTTATCAAAAGTTAAGGTGACAAAACATCCCATGCATGCATTCGAGTATTACACTATCTTGGGAAGTTTATAAGAGAACCTCAAATCACATACAATGGATATAAATATATAAGAGCTTTTTCTAAAACACAACAATTAAGAAATTAGGGCCTACATGATGACATTATATTCACACTCTCTTTTGCTCGACCATAAAATTGGGACCACATTAAGGAGTGCACAATTTTATCATGCAATGTGGTGCACTCTTGCTAATTCCAAATGTTCAAATGATAAAAATAAGGAAGAAAGAAGGAGAAAGTAAAGGAGATGAGGAGAGAAACAATTTATGGGAAATCTATGGCTGTCAATCATCCATACGTTTGAAGTGTTCAAAGGCCAAAATCAATCCTTGTTTATGGATTTTCTAAGCAACTAATGAGAACTCTGTCAACCAAGGATGAATCATTAGAAATAAGACTACAAGGAAGACCAAAACCAACTCCTATTGGTGGAGATAATTTTCGTGGACTGCCCACCTTAATTTAAGGAGCCAAAACTTGTTCTCCTAAGCATGGGATGTCCTTCACTTCTTGATTATAATGGACAAAGAAAATAAAGGTGGGCTATGAGAGAATATAGGAGAAAACCTACAATGGATAAGGAAATCTCAGTGGAATCTAAGCCATCCACTCTATGGAATGTTCATCTAACAATTGAAAATAAAGGAGATATAAAACATGATATTTTGGACAAGGAAACTTCAATGTAATCACATCAACTCAATCCTAAGTGAAGTGTGTCTAGTGGTGAAGAAATGAAGAGGAAACAATGCTTAACCCTAGCCACAATCTCACATTCCATACAAGGGAATTCAACACAATTAGAAAGCATCAAAAGGAGGAGATGTCCTATTTTAAGAAGGGATACCAGTTAATTTTGAGATAGAATTTGGATGAAATGTTCTTAACCTTTCCATGATCTTCATCCTCCCATGTCCACCATAGAAGGAAGAAGTGCATTTATCTAACCATCCATCTATGTAATGACTAAAATTTTGAAGATATTTTGTAAAAGTGGTTTATTTTAAAAATTAATATATGTTTTATATGTTTAATATTAATAAAAATATGAAACAAATGAATTTATGAGAAACAATATCATTATATTCTACACTCAAAATGGAATCTAATGCCTCAAAGAACACTGAAAACGGAGCTCGTATGACCAAGTTATGGACGTTTAAAGATCAAGGGCATTTTTGGAATTTACTTTTAAAATGAAATAGGTCTGAAAACACAAGCGGTCGTTCTCATAATGACACCCCCTGTGTCATCTCCTTTCCCCTCCTATAAATTCCCTCCATCCCCTCTTCCCAAATCAAGCTTCCTCCACTCCAATCACTCCAAAAAATGGATCCGGCAACAAGGGTTTGCAGCTCCATTTAAGGCCTTTGATCGATCGACAAAGAGAACTTCCCAAGTACAATTCTCTCCCCACTCCACTTCTCTCTTCTTCCTCATTCTTTTCCCCCAGATCCCGACTGGATTTGGTTGGTTTCCAGTCAAAAATTACCAGATTTCTGGGAACAAAAGCAGATGAGCTGAAACTCATCGAAGATGATGACCAAGGGGTGCACGAGAGTGACGCATGCCTGTGACAAGCTCCCTGAGGCAACAGTTGCATGCACGCCATGTGCAACAGGTTCCTAGCTCTACCGGAATGCTTAGAGTGTCCTGGATCTGAGACATAGCCCACCTGCATCGAGGATGTGTCTGCGTGACGCCATCTGGGACACCCTATATCGTCGCTCAGGCATGTGTACGCGTTCGAACGCGTCTTGGGAACGATGACACGCGGGCCCTATGTGGACAATCCTGGTTCGTCTATTGATATGAGATGCTAAAAATTACAATTAAGGAGGCCATATAACTCCAATCAACAATCTAAAGGAACCATTGCATTAGTAATTTTGATGCGAACCTAATTGTATAATAAAATTTAGGATCAAGAGACTATTTAGGGCTACTATAACCTACCATAGAGATCTTATGAATCCATGAGATCAACTATAATCAGATCTCATGAATGATCTAATAGAGGCCTTAGGACATTCTTAGTCCAAAATTGAACCATGAATTATGTAAATCAACTCTTAGAAAACCCAAATCATATAGATCTTGATGTTAACCAGTGAATCTAGAAATCATGCTTGGATTTTCTGTTTGAATGACATATAGGACCCCATAAAGGTTCCTTAGGACTCGGATTGAAGGGGGATATAAGCTAAGTAATGGCACTCGAGGTAGGTAGTCTGATACTACTCAGTTTTCAAAATGCATCCCAAACTCTAAGTGATTTACCTACTTCTATTACCATATTTAATATGTATTTTGAGAGATGTTGTTCTTACACGAGTATGCAAACTGGTCTTCATGATTTATGTCCTAGAGGCACTTGCATCTGTCACTGTATTGAGTATGCTTTTGGGATATGATGTTTCTATACGAGCTTGCGAATTTATGATGTTGAGTGTGATACTAGCATGAGCAGATTTTATGCATTGCTCGCATGTTTTGAAAACAAATACATAAATGGCATGATTTATGATGATTGAGATTTGGATTATTTATGTATGCTTTTGGGTTATTGAGCCTGGTGGGCACTATGCTAAGGGGTTGTACGGGGTTGGCCTCCCAGCCTCTACCACCAATAAGGTGGATGGTATCGCTACCAAAAAACAACATTTTCCCTTCCTTGACTGCTGTGGTAAATAGTTGGCCCTATGATTTCAGTTGTATCGATATGCATATAGCATTGAGATGGTCATAAACGAGTACTCGCGACCAGTCGGCTTGAGACTGTGTGCATGTTATTTTGCCTCGGATGAGGACTATTTTAAGTATTTCATGATCATTATATTTGACTCATTGATTTGACGTGTTCTTGAGATCTCATGACTTGGATCTATTGATTTCTATTTGATTTCAACTTTCTGAATTTAGTCATATCTTTATTGTTGCATACTGAAGTCTAGTAAAGGATTCCGTGGTTGGCATTGCTTAAATTTTATGCAATAATATTCATATTTATTCAAAATAGGCATTACTGATGTTTTACATGCAAGCTCCTTGGATTTTGTATGTTACATGACGTATTTTCAAAATTGTAAGTATCAGGTTACCTACTGAGTATGATGAATACTCAACCCAATCCATCATTTTTTCAGATCAAACAAAGTACAGTTAGAAGGAACATCAAAGAGCATTAGGTGCCACAGTCAAGAGAGCACAGGTAAGGTCCATAGTAACCCATTTTGTATTTGATGTAAACTTGGTTATAGGTGCTTATTTGTGACTTGGGCTATGACTAACAATCTTGGGATTAATAATTATTCATTTATATGTTTTGCCTAAAAAGTTCCATGGCCTTATGCATTATTTGATCACCGCGATTTGTTAATGATGCTCGGGGATTTTATACAAAAGTTTTAATTAAAAGAAAACTTTCACTGCATTCTTTTAGCAAAAATTGTTTTAAAACAGAGATCGATCTCGCTGTACTTATAAAATTGCATCATAAAAACCCAGGTCGTCATAGTTGGTGTCAGAGCCCAGGTTCATGTTATTCACAGCCTAGTTATGGAATGAAGCCTTATAATCAAGGTACATCAATAGGAAAAACTGTTAGGATAGCACAATAGAGTCCCCTAAAGGTAGGTATTGGTAGTGTAAAACAAATGCCACTAAGGAGAAGGGGCGGTGCAGTCCCAAGACCTATTAACTCTCCAGCTGATTCTACTGGGTCTGGGAATGGAATGGCTAAAGCCTTTCAGCTATTCATGTTGCATATGGGGCAGTTCATGCAAAATCAACCACAAGCACCCATGGCAAGAGCCTCTTCTCTAGAAAGAATTGTTGATAGGATAGAGGCACAACTTGAGCGATTTTAGAAAATGGCCCCATCATTCTCAGGAGAAGATGAGTCAACAACAGCTGAGAAATGGATCTTTGACATTGAGAAGTTATTTAAGGCCATGAGAATTCCAGAGGATAGAAAGGTTGCCATGGCCAGTTTTGTACTAAAAGGTGAACCAAGCTTTTGGTGGGAAATGGCCGAAAGGACGTACTTTGGAGATAATGATGTTATACCCTGGGAAGAATTCAAACTAGTATTTAATGAGAAGTACTATCCCCGTCATGTGCGAAAATAGAAGGAGAAAGAATTTATGAACTTAGTACAAGGCAACCTCTCCGTACAACAATATGAAAATAGGTTCATAAGTCTTCGAAGATTCGCACCCAATGCTTGCTCCACCGAGGAAGATGCTACAGAAAGGTTTGTTGATGGATTACACTCAGGTCTCAGGAATAGAGTAATAGGGTTTCAACCAACCACTATAGCAAAGGCAGTGGAAATGGCGTCTCTCTTTGAAAAGGATTTTCAAAGGACACAAGCTGCTAGGGATGCAAAGAACAACAATGAAGGAAAAAATAATAAAGGCAAAAGACCCATCCAATCTTCTGGATCCCGACACCCACACAAAAGACCATTCGATCATAAAGGAAGGAGACCAAAATCCAAAAGATGCCTTAGATGTAGTAAATATCACCCAGGTAGGCCATGTACCTTACCCCATTTTTCATGTTTCAACTGTGGAGAGACAGGACATATAGCTAGGAATTGCCCTAAGAAGAAGAGGGAGGAGGAACATAAGGAGGATCACATTCCTCCAAGTTTGGGACGAGTATTCACTGTCACTTCAGGGCAGGCTCGGGAATCTAATGTCGTAGTAGAAGGTACGCTTTATATCTATGATAGACCTGCCAAAGTATTATTTGACATTGGTTCTACTCATTCCTTTATATCATGAAAGTTTGCTTCTTCCATAGATATTATAGTTCAAGATTTAGACTTCTCCTTAGAAGTCATGACACCCTAGGCAAGTCAATTTCCACACATACATATTTTCAGGATGTTCCGATTGTAGTTACGAGCAATCAGATGAGCGTAGACCTAATCCACCTAGATATGACAAACTTTGGCGTCATCCTTGGGATGGATTAGTTAGCCTTGCATAATGCCACAATTGATTGTCAAAAGAAGAGGATTATTTTTCACCTTCCAGGAGGGAGGGTGGTCTCCTTACAAGGGAGAAGAGATTATTTAGGAGCATGTGTTATTTCTACTATAAAAGTGGCAAAGCACATTGTTGAGGGGTGTCCATTCTTTTTGGGTAAGATAGAACCTACGAAAGTCACAAAGCTTAAGTTAGAGGTGGTAGATATGGTTCGTGAGTTCCCAAATGTGTTTCCTAAAGACTTGCCAGGGTTACCACCAAAAAGGGAGATAGATTTTACTATTGATCTAATACTTGGCACAACTCCTATATCAAAGGCACCTTATCGGATAGCTCTAGCAAAGTTAAAAGAGCTGAAGACATAGCTGCAAGAGTTGCTAGACAAAGGGTTCATCAGACCTAGTGTATCTCCTTGGGGAGCACCAATCCTTTTTGGCAAGAAAAAGGATGGACCAATGAGACTTTGTGTTGATTATCGAATGTTGAATAAGGTCACAGAGAAAAACAAGTATCCTTTACTCCATACTGATGACCTATTTGATCAGCTCTAGTCAGCCCGTGTCTTTTCCAAGATCGATTTACGATCTGGATATCACTAACTTAGGGTCAAGGAAGAAGATATTCCAAAGATAGCATTCAGAACTAGATACGAACACTATGAGTTTAGGGTAATGTCTTTTGGGTTGACAAATGCACCAGCCGAATTTATGGATCTTATGAACTGAGTCTTCAAAACCAATCTAGACAAATTCGTTATAGTTTTTGTGGATGATATCTTGATCTACTCAGAAACTCTTGAGGGCCATAGGGAACATTTACAAGTGGTACTAAGTACACTTAGAGCACACAAATTATAGGAAAAGTTTAGTAAGTGTGAATTTTGGCTAGAGAAACTGAATTTTCTAGGTCATGTTATATCCAAAGATGGCATTGCCGTCGACCCAGCAAAGCTTGAGGCAGTAGATAAATGGAATATGCCTAAAACAATGATAGAGGTGAGGAGTTTTCTAGGGCTTTCAGGATACTGCTATAGATTCATCGAAGGATTTTCAGGCATTGCCTTACCCTTGACTAAATTAACTAGAAAGGACAAAAAGTTTGAGTGGGATCAGGTATGTGAGGAAAGTTTTCAAGAGCTAAAGAGGTGGCTAACCATTGCACCAATACTTACTCTACCATTTGGCAGTAGAGGATTTGAGATATATAGTGATGCCTCTCAACAAGGGCTGGGCTGCCTGCTTATGCAAAATGGGAAAGTAATTGCCTATGCTTCTAGACAATTGAAGAAAGCACAAGGTCAATTACCCCACCTATGACGTAGAGCTTGCTGCTATAGTCTTTGCCTTAAAAAACTGGAGACACTATCTATATGGGGAAAATTTTGAGGTTTTTACAGATCACAAAAGTCTCAAGTACATCTTTTCACAACAAGACTTGAACATGCGATAGAGGAGATGGATGGAGTATTTAAAGGACTACGACTTTTCCATCCAATACCATCCAGGGAAAGCTAATGTCATAGCAGATGCTTTAAGTAGGAAGACACAAGGGAGATGTGCAAGTTTACATTTCAGGAGATGGAAGTTACTGCAAGAGGTAATAGAATGTAGACCCAAAATAAGTCATGGGAGGACCATTATAGCAAACCTAACTATGAAATCCACTATTAATGAGAAAGTTAAACAGACACAAAAAGATGATGCTCACATACAAGCATTAGTTGGAAAACTAGGATTTGTCAAGGATGCAGATGATAGTATTCGTATGCAAGGGAGATTAGTAGTACCAACCAATGATGAATTAAGGCAAGAGATTCTAAAAGAGGCACATCAATCTAGGTATACTATTCATCGTGGTGGAACAAAGATGTATCGAGATTTGAAGCGACAATTCTGGTGGAATAGTATGAAAAGGGACATGGGAGAATTTGTAGCAAGGTGCTTAACTTGTCAGCAAGTTAAGACGAAACATCAAGGACCAATAGCTTATTACAACCGCTTGAACTACTAGAATGGAAGTGGGATCATGTTACGATGGACTTCATCCTAGGACTACCTAAGACATCTACGGGACATGATATGATATGGGTAATCATTGATTGGCTAACCAAAATAGCCCAATTGTATATTAAGGAAATAGTAAGTTTGCATGGGATACCACTCAGTATTATTTCTGACAGAGACAATCATTTTACCTTGTAGTTATGGAAGTCAGTGCAAAAATCATTAGGATCCTCATTAAGTTTTAGCACGACCTTTCACCCTTAGACTGATGGTCAATCTGAGCGTACGATTTAGGTATTGGAAGATATGTTAAGAGCATGTGCAATTGACTAGAAAGAGAGTCGGGATGAAAGTTTACCCTTGGTTGAATTTGCATATAACAATAGTTTCTAGTCAAGCATTGGCATGGCTCCCTATGAAGCACTCTATCGAAGGCCTTGTCGATCACCTGTGTGCTAGAATGAAGTGGGTGAAAATAGAATCGTGCAGTCAGAGTTAGTAGAACAATGCACAAACAAGGTGAAGCTTATTCGAAGATGGCTTCTTGTAGCTCAGAGTCGACAAAAGTGTTACGTTGATAAGCGGAGAAAACAGTTGGAATTTGATGTTGGAGACCATGTTTTCTTGAAAATATCTTTGACCAAAGGTGTTATGAGATTTGGCATGAAAGGTAAACTTAGTCCTCGATTTACTGGACCATTCGAAATCCTAGACAAAGTGGGAAAGACTGCCTACAAGATAGCACTACCACTGTAGTTATCAGAAGTCCACAATGTGTTTCACATATCCATGCTGAGGAGGTATATTCCTAACCCCACACATGTACTTGAACAGGTACCAGCCGAGCTACAACCAGACTTGACTTTGGAAACAAAACTAGTACAGATTCTGGACAAAAAGATCAAGAAGGTACGACGTAAAGACATTCTATTAGTTAGAGTTTTGCGGAGGAATGCGTCCATCGAAGAAGAAACCTGGGAGGTCAAATTTGAAATGAGAAAGAATTACCCTAAAATGTTTTCTAGTAAGGAATTGTAGAATTTCGAGGATGAAATTCCTTGAAGGGGGTAACGATGTAATGACTCAAATTTTGAAGATATTTTGTAAAAGTGGTTTATTTTGAAAATTAATATATGTTTTAGATGTTTAATGTTAATAAAAATATGAAAGAAAGGAATTTGTAAGAAAACTCAGTATCATTAGATTCTAGACTCAAAATGGAATCCAATGCCTCAAAGAACACTAAAAATGGAGCTCGTATGACCAAGTTATGGACATTTAAAGATGAAGGGCATTTTGGAATTTACTTTTAAAACGAAAAAGGTCCGAAAACACAGGGGGTCATTTTCATAATGACACTCCCTGTGTCATCTCCTTCCTCAGGCTAGGAGGTGCTACCTATATGGAGCCACAAAAAATGGCGACACAGCCATGGGGCGGCACCGCCTTCCCCTCCTATAGATTTCCTCCATCCTCTCTTCCCAGATCAAGCTCCCTCCACTCCAATCACTCCCAAAAACAGATCTGGTGACAAGGGTTTGTAGCTCCATTTGAGGCCTTGATTGGGCGACAAAGAGAGCTTCCCGAGTACTATTCTCTCCCCACTCCACTCCACTTCTCTCTTCATCCTCTTTCTTTTCCCCCAGATCCTGACCAGATTTGGTTGGTTTCTAGCTGAAAATCATTGAATTTCTGGGAACGAAACCCGTCAAAGACGATGACCCATGGGTGCATGGGCATGACTCGAGCCCTTGATAAGCTCCCTGGGGCGACCGTTGCATGCTAGCCGCGTGCAGCCGGTTCCTAGCTCTACCAAGACGCACAAGGGGTCCTGGGATCTGAGACACAAGCCACCTACGTTGAGGACGCATCAGTGTGACGCCGTCTAGGACACGCACTATAGCACGTTACTTGGGCGTGCTCATGTGGTCGCAGTTCGACCGGGACCCACACGTATCCTGGGAACTATGATGCACAGGCCCTACGCGAACAATCCTTGTTCGTCCGTTGATATACAGCGCTAAAAATTGTAATTAAGGAGGCTATATAACTCCTATCGAAGATCCGAAGGAATCATTGCATTTGTAATTTCAATGCGGACCTAATTATACTATAACATTTAGGATCAAGAGACTATTTAGGGCAACCATAGCTTAGAAACCATAGAGATCTTATGAATCCATGAGATCAACTATGATCAGACCTCATGAATGATCTAATAGAGGCCTTAGGACATTCTTAGTCCAAAATTGAACCAAGAATTACATAAATCAACTCCTAGAAAACCCAAATCATATAGATCTAGTCGTTAACCGATGAATCTAGAAATCATGCTTGGATTTTATGTTTGAATGACATACAGGACCCCATAAAGGTGCCTTAGGACTTGGATTGAAGGGGGATACAAGCTAAGTAACGACACTCAAGGTAAGTAGTCTGATACTACTCAGTTTTCAAAATGCATCCCAAACTCTAAGTGATTTACCTGCTTTTATTACCATATTTAGTATGTGTTTTGAGAGATGCTATTCTTACACAAGTATGCAGACTGGTCCTCATGATATATGTCCTTGAGGCACTTGCTTCTGTCACTGTATTAAGTATGCTTTTGGGATACGTTGTTTTTATATGAGCTTGCGAATTTATGATGTTGAATGCGATATTAACATGAGAAGATTTTATGCATTGCTTGCATGTTTTGAAAACAAATGCATAAATGGCATGATTTATGATGATTGAGATTTGGATTATCTATGTATGCTTTTGGGCTATTGAGCCTGGTACAAGGTTGGCCTCCCGGCCTCTACCACCAAAAAGGTGGATGGTATTGCTACCAAAAACGGCATTGTCCCTACCCTGACTGCTATGGTAAATAAGGATGATCACTGGAGGTGTCATGGCACCCTTACGGGGACATATCCATAGTCACCGTAGAGGCTATGGTGGACTGGTCTCTAGATACCAGAGACACATGATTCAGAGGTGTTATGGTCGTGAGCATAGTTGGCCCTATGATTTTAGTTGTATCGATATGCATATAACATTGAATTGGTCATAAACGAGTACTCGTTACCAGTCGGCTTGAGACTGTGTGCATCTTATTTTGCCTCGGATGAGGACTATTTTAAGTATTTCATGATCATTATATTTGACTCATTGATTTGACGTGTTGTTGAGATCTCATGACTTGGATCTATTGATTTCTAATTGATTTGAACTTTCTAAATTTAGTCATATCTCTATTGTTGCATACTAAAGTCTAGTAAAGGATTTAGTGGTTGGCATTGCTTACATTTTATGCACAAATATGCATATTTATTCAAAACAGGCATTACTGATGTTTCACATGCAAGCTCTTTGGATTTTGTATGTTACATGCTATGTTTTCAAAATGGTAGTATCGGGTTACGTACTGAGTATGATGAATACTCAACCGAATCCATCATTTTTCCAGATCAAACAATATACACTTAGAAGGAACATCAAAGAGCATTAGGGCCATAGTCAAGAGAGCACAGGTAAGGTCCATAGTAACCCATTTTGTATTTGATGTAAACTTGGTTATAAGTGCTTATTTGTGACTTGGGCTATGACTAACAATCTTGGGATTAATAATTATTCATTTATATGTTTTCCCTAAAAAGTGCCATGGCCTTTTGCATTATTTGATCACCACGATTTGTTAATGACGCTCAGGGTTTTTATACAAAAGTTTCAATTAAAACAAAAATTTCACTGCATTCTTTTGGCAAAAATTGTTTTAAAACAGAGATCGATCTAGCTGTACTTATAAAATATCATCATAAAAACTTGGGTCGTCACAATCCATAGTAGCCCATTCAACCTTTCCTAGTCCAAGGAGATCCTATCCTATGTCCTTCCATTACTCATCCTTCCTATCCTTCCCCATCTATTTCCTTGTTTCTTATCATATCTTCCATCCTATCCTCATGAAGATCCCATACCTCATCATCTTTCCAATCCCATCTTAGAATCCAATGCAATTACCTTGTTATAATGAATTCCACACCACCCCCTCTTTCCTTTCCATTCTACCTATAAAATCGACACTACTAGAGGGAAAGAAAAACCACTCCTAAAAGCAAACATGATTCATCATCATCAAGTCCTTGTCCCAATTAGGGGTTGGCCACATGAATTTTGTTCCTCCATTTCCCTCTATTAAGTACCACGGCTTCATTTAGTCCCAAAGTTTTTAAATCTTTTCTCACCACTTCTATGCACATTCTTTTGGGCATTCTACTTGCACTTTTAGAACCTTCTACTTGCATTGCCTCACTCCTGCTAACTCATGCCATTTTGGGTCTTCTTTGGACATGTCCAAACCATCTAAGTCTAATCTCCCTCATCTTGTTACCTATTTGTGCTACCCTAAGTTTCCTCTAATGTTTTCATTCCTAATTATATGCTTTCTTGTCTTACCATTCATCCATTGCAACATCCTCATTTCTGATGCTCATCCAATGAACATGGTGTTCCTTAACTACCCAACACTATGATCCATAGAGCATGGCTAATCTTGTAGTCATACTATAGAATTTTTCTTTTAGTTTGAGTGGCACCCACCATCACACAAAACTCCAAATGGACATCTATATTTGTTCCAACCCGCTTGAATTCTCTAGGTAACCTTCCTCTCAATCTCTCCACTGGTTATCAATCTTAATTGGTGTTCCACTCCTACTCTCCTTGCTAAAATTGTATTCCACATATTCTATCTTAGTTTGGCTGATTTTAGATCCTTTATATTCCATTGCTTCTCTCCATAACTCTAGCTTTGTGTTTACACCCTCCCTTATCTCATCATTTAAGGCTATATCATCTATAAATAGCATGCACCATGGAATCTCCTCATGCAAATGTTTTGTTAACTCATCCATAACCAACATGAAAAGGTATTGGTTCAATGCTGATCCTTTGTACAATCTTACAATAACAAGAAAATCACCGATCTCACCACTCGTGGTCTTAAAATTTATTACCGCTCCCTCTTACATATCTTTAATTATGTCAATATAACCCTACAAAACCCCTTTCTCACCTAATACCCTCCATATTAACTCTCTAAAAACTCTATCATAAGCTTTCCCTAAGTTAATAAAGACCATGTGCTGGTCTTTCCTCCTCTCCCTATATTTCTCTATCAATTGTCTTAGTAAGAAAATAGCTTCCATTGTAAACCTCACAGGCATGAAAGCAAACTAGTTCTCCAATACACTTGTATCATGTTGTATCCTCTTCTCAATCACTCTTTCAAAATGTTTCATAGTGTCGCTCATAAGTTTGATCCCCCGATAATTAGTGTAGCTCTATATGTCTCCTTAATTCTTATAAATTTGGTATAATAGCCTTTTCCTTCATTCATCCAACATTTTCTTTGATTTTATAATCTTGTTAAACAACTTGGTCAACCATACTATTCCAGTATCTCCCATATGCTTCCAAACCTCTAATGGTATACCATTGGGACCCATGGCCTTTCCTTATTTCATCATTTTTAAGACCTCTTTTACATCAGGTATTCTAATCCTATGTTCATATCTATAATGTCCAATGTTCTTTAGGTTTATAGTATGTTCAGTCCCTATATTCTTAAAGCCATTGTCATTTAACAATTTTTGAAAGTAAGTTTTCCACCTGTGTTTGATCTTGTCATCTTTGATTAGTACCATTTGGTCATCACTTCTAGTGCGCCTAACATGGTCTAAGTCCTTACCCTTCTGTTCTCTTACTTTTGCAAGTTTAAACATATCTTTCTCACTTTCTCTTAATCCTAGTCTGCTATATAGGTCATCATATGCCTTAAGTTTAGCCTCACTTACTATTCACTTAGCAACCTTTTTAGCATTCATATAGTGTTCATAGTTTTTTTTATTTCTAGTCTTCTACCATGCTTTAAAACACACCTACTTTTCTTTAATAACTTTTTTGCATTGTTTCACTCTAGCAAAATGTTTCCTTTACTAATTGTCTTTTACCTTTAGGTACTCCTAAGACATCTTTTTGCCACTTTTTTAATGGACCAAGCCATACTAGTCCACTTGGCTTTTACTTCTATTTCATAATTCCAATTTTCTTCTACCACCAATTTATTTGTGAATGAGGTTGTTTTCTCTCCATTTATGTTCCACCACTTAGTTTTTGGATACCTATTAAGTTCATTTCCTTTCTTCCATCTTTTAATATAGATATCCATAACCATTAACCTATGTTGTGAGGTTCAACTCTCATTGGGTGTCACCTTACAATCCTTACACATTAATCTTCTATATTCCCAAGTAGAAAAATGTCTATTTGGATTTTATGAAGTCCACTTTTAAAGGTTATTAAGTGTCCATCCCACTCCTTAAAGAATGTATTTGCAATGGCCAAGTTATATTCCAAAGAAAAATCGAGGATAGGTTCCCCATCTCATTTTGTTCTCATATACCATACCCTCCATGTATCCTATCATATCCTTCCTTTTCTTTTCCTACATGGCCATTCAAGCCTACTCCTATAACTATCCTCTCAGTGTTGGGAATTTCTTGTATGACTACCTCCATATCTGCTAAAAACTGTCTCTTAATTATATCTTCTAACCCTACTTGTGGTGCTTATGCACTTATAATATTTATGATCTACTCTCCTAGAACAAGTTTAATTATTATAACTCTATCACTAATTCTTTTAATGTCCACAACTTTATCCTTTAATTGTTCATCCATTATTATTCTTACGCCATTTTAGGTATTATCCTTTCCTACATACCAAAGTTTATACCCATCGATTACTCTAGTTTTAGCCCTTTTCTACTTGGTTTCTTGGATACAATCTATATTCACTCTCCTATGTTTCATCATATCTATTAACTGTACACTCTTACTTATTAATGTCCCTATATTCTTTGTGGTGATACGAATCTTACACTCTTGGGATAGCCTATTTACTTGAGCACTTCTTGGCCACCATGGTATGAACCCATGCCTACTTTTCATTGCACTTGGGTTTTGATGCATCATGTTGCTTCCAAGGGGACACTCTAGTAGCCCTTGCCTATTTTTCAATGCATTCAGGATATGATATAGTGCATCACTTATGGGGGGAGGCCCTCACTTGAGGGAATGTTGGTTTTTGATTCATGTCATGTCAGGGTTTCCATTCTTTAAAAAAGTTGGAGGTGATTTTCATTATGTTCTCTTCTTACTCACATACTAATATACAAATGCATATTCATTTGCAAGTAAGAAAAATAATAAAAAAATCAAAATCATCTTCAACTTCTTCCTTGTTGGCTGGCACCTGAAGTAAGACCCTCCTCCCTTTTCATCCGGGCTTGGGACCAGCATTTGCAGAGTTAAAAGCAACAATGATTATCTATGAAAAAGGCTATAGGTTAAGTGTATGCAATCTTTGGTGATGGTTGTTTAACCTACACATGTCCACCATCTCACCTACATGCCCTATCCCTTTCTCTTGATTACGCACACTTATTTCTTTCTAGTCTTAAGAAAACCTTATACCACTTTCTAAAGAATTATCTCCTTCCTAAAGTATGGTTTGAGGTTTATTTGCATTTGTGGCATATTGGAGACTTCTCTCTTTGCTTATCAACTAAGAGTAATGTGTCTAAAGAAGTAAACATAGGCGTATTGATGATGTTTGTTTGGTGGTAAAGTATTGTACTCTAGGTTGAAAAGAAGTGCACAAGCCCTTATTTAGTGACACAACAAAGGAGCTGTAAAGTGGAAGTTCAAGCACGAAAATAGGGAGCAAACATGTAAAGTTTCTCATTGAGTGACACAACAAAGGAATCCTACAGTAGACAGTCTAACCAATTAAGGTAGTTTTCATTATTTGCTATACTTCGTTATATTCCTTTATTTATGCATTCAAGTTCACTATAATTTAATTTGATTAATGAAAGTAATTTTTATTTAATTCCTTAGTTACTTTGCTTTAATGTTAGTTACTAATCTTATTTCCTTGCTTTATTTTAGTTACATTATTTTGGTACTTAAATTTGTTTACTTACCTGAGTCATTGGTTAGGTTAAAGTAGGTTAATCTAAGTTTAATTGAATTCCTATTTATTAAAGAGTCTCATGGGTTGACCCGTATTCTTAAATCTATTCTACAAAAGACCCATGCATTTGCTATTAATTTAAAATCACATAAAGTTTTTTGTGCCATTATAAGGAATTACAATATAGTTTTGAATTAAAACTAAGTTCTAATACTTTACTATCAGTCATAGTTTTTAGGGCTGCATATTGAATAGTTGCATTTTTGCATTCAGAAGGATTTAGAGAAAGATATAAGATAGTTACATTTTTTTTTTTTTTATTTGAGTGAATTGTAATGAGAGAGATCTTATAATTTTTATGTCTTGATTCATTTAAATTTAAAAAAGGTCTGAAGTAATACACTTCAAGGGTGGGCCATCTTATCTTGGAAGAGTAGGTGGAATGTACATGGACCCCCCTTGTACGAGAAGAGTATTTCCAGGAACCCATTGTGAGCTATTCTAATCTCTTCCTAATTCCAAGATTAGGTTACATTAATTTATTTGCATTATGGATGATAGTGTAAAGCATATAGAGAGAATTTATTAATTATTGCATTATACAATTTAATAAAAAATAACTTAGATGAGACCTATAGTACTATATGGGCTAACAGGACCCTTTTGGAAGGAGACAAACTATTGCAGTGGTCCCTCCTTGATCAACTAGGTTAGTATTTAAACAACTAGCTTTGCCAGGACATCCAATGATTAGATCATCTATAGATGACTGAGGAGGGTGTGAAATGGTTAATTATGATTAGGATCTAACTGGTCAGCAATAAGATAAGTATAAAAGAAAGGAGGAGCTACTTAGGTTAGAAATAATGTAAAAGGCTCTCCCAGAAAGAAATTTAAGAAAAATAAGCCTTTCATTTCATATAGGTTGCACTATCTAGTTTAGGATCCTCTAGACTACCCAAAAAAGAAAAAATAAGAACTCCTTTGTTGTATACAATGACTTTTTTTTAATTGTATATAACTTAGAGTCAATTGCACCATAAACTGGTATATGCACGGTCATAGATCCGCCAATCCTAATATTGATTAATTAAGAATATATATAGAAACTTGCTAGAGCTATGGCCAATGAGGTAGTAGATGTCAAGACGGTGAAGGATTATTCTACTCTTGTTCAATATAACTCATTGTCTTGTATAGCTTTACCTATGACTAACACTAACCATTTTGAGTCGAAACCAAGGGTTATTCAGCTCCTACTAACTTTTTATGGCCTAGACAAGGAGGACCTATATAACCATGTTAAAACATTCTTTAACATTTGTTCCACATTAAAATACTAAAATTTTTCTAATGGCTCTATTAGATTGAGACTATTCCCATTCTCTTTGAAGGACAAAGCAAAAGCATGGCCCAACTCTTTAGAAGTAGGATCCATCACCATATGGGTTCAACTATCTAATAAATTTCTGAATAAGCTTTTCCCAATCCATAAAAATAATTCCCTTAGGAGGGAAATGATAAATTTTCAACAAAAAGAGGGAGAGAATTTTTATGAATGTTGGGAACATTGGAAGGACTTGCTATTGAAATGTTCACACCATGGCTTTGAGAAGTGGCAACAAATCCAATATTTCTATGCAGGTCTGACCCCATAGAACTGAGGTATGATTAAAGCCACTAGTGTTGGGGCACTCATGCTTAAGAGTGACATGGGGGCATGGAACTTCTTTGAAACTCTAACTAAGAACTCTCATTGGTGTCTATTCCACTAGAAAAAAAAAATATCCATAGCCTTAGAAGAAATGTAATCTATATGAGATAGGGGTCACTCTAGATCTATACAACAAAATTGATATGGTGACCCACTAAGTCGATAAGATAGATGATCTTACTCAGTGGTTAAATGCTTTCATGATAACTAATATATCTTCACTGCAACTTTAGTATTAAGTATGTTCCATCTGCTCTAGTTCCACACATCATATAGCTTCATGCCCATCAAGCTTTGCTTACCTTGAAATTTTTTTTCGAGCAAGTGAATGCTTCAGAAACCCTAGCCACAATACTTATTCTAAGACATACAATCTTGGATGGGCTTGGCAACTTAATTTTTCATGGTTTCAGAATATCATTAAGGGAGGATCATCTAGAATCCTTCCTACTCAACCTTTCCCTAGAGCTACAATTCCATGGTAGCTTGTACCACAACAACCATTTCCTCCACCACAAAGGAAAGAATTATTAGAAGCGACCCTGAGTTTGTCTGTGCAAGGCACCTTAGAGCTTCAAAATTCTACTAAACAAACTTTACAGGCCAACTCGAAATCCAATGCAAAGGTGGAATATCAAATGGTTCAAATATCTACTGCACTTACTGAGAGGGAAAAATGAAAATTTCATAGTTAGCCTAAGCTTAACCATAAGGGCCAGTATGATATTGGCACAACTTCTGGTAAACTGAAGTTTCATGAGCAAACTCAATCCATAAGTACACTTAGGAGTGGTTGCACAATAGATAATTAGGTGGGTTTGACTAAGGAAATAAAACATAATGAGGATACTAAGAAGCCCATGAAGACCTAGTAGGGTAAAGAGAAGTGTCAACCTAGACCTGAGGCATATTATATTCCTAAGGCTCCATATCCTTAGCATCTAAATATGGTTAAGAAGGTTACAAATTTTAACGACATAATGGACATGCTTAAAAATGTGAGTATAAATATTTCATTACTTAACATCATGGATATGCCTTCTTATGCCAAATTTTCTTAAAATCCTACACCCACAGAAGAAAGCTTCATGTGGAAAAGAAAGCATTTCTGTTTGAACAAGCAAGCTTAATCCTACAACACAAAACTCCACCAAAGTATAGAGATCTAGGGTAGCCCACTATATCATGTGTAATTGGAGAACACACAATTGATAGGAAATTACTTAATTTGGGTTCGAGTGTTAACCTATTACCTTATTCTATATATAAAGTATTAGGTTTGGACGAGATACAGAAGACTACCACCACATTACAATTGTTAGGTAGGTCAATTAAATTTTGTCTTGGTGTGGTAGTGGATGTACTAGTTCATGTTGATAAGTTTTTATTAACGATACACATTCTAGTCTCAGATACACATCATGTAAGAAATTTTAGTCATTTTTGGAAGGCCATTCTTGGCCACATAAAGTGCAATAACTAAATGTTGAAACATGACGTTGTCACTTGCAAACATTGACATTAAGCTTAGTATCTTTAATGTAGTACAACTAGACTCAGCATATTCATTTTAAGTAAATAGGATTGAGAGTCTACCATTCCCACCATCCTATGACGCTGATCCTATTAAGGGATGTCTAGCTTATTTTGGGTTCAATTTTGACATAGATGGATCCATTGATGAAGTTATTGATTTACCTAATAGTACGCTGTTAATGGACACTTCTAAATGAAATGCTCAAGATGGATCGCTTACATTTCCTAAGATATAGAACAAGAAGGAGATCCATGCCCTAGATTTTGATATAGAACAAGAAGGAGGTCCAATTGATATTATGGACAAACATCAACAAGCTCTGGGGTGTACAAAAGATGATACAGAGGGTATAAACCCCATTATTTCTTTGCATATAGATGAAAATGGGTGCCCTTTTAGGGAGATGTAGAGTGAGCTTCACCCCAACTTTCAGAAACATATAAAAGAGGAGAAAACTTTTAAGCTTTTTGATGTTGTCATCATATGTACCAAATTTGACAAAACATGGGACAATTCACCTCAAGTTAGTCCTAAGTCATTAAGATTCACAATCATCTACCATGTTCTTATAATACCACCACTCAACATCACTGAGTGGAGGATGTACATTGACTACCATGGGATTTTGAAATGAAGTGAGAAACTCCTTTATTGTGAATGTCGGTTTAGGGTTCAATAGATTAGTTTGTTAATCTCATTTTAATATCATAGATTTTGCATTTGCATTAGCATTTAATTGTAGATTTTGCATAATTTTCCACATGAACAAATTCATGCACCATCTCTAGTGTGTAGGTACTATCTTTCTAACCCATCTCTCTCCACTTAGTTATTTCATTTGTCCATGCTTTTATTTCAAAATATTGGAGACAAAGTTTAATTTAATTATGAAGGTTAGTATTTAAAATTTGAAGTTTCCAAAGTCTTTTCTTTCTGAAACGTAAAAAATTTTGACAAATTTTATATTAAGGTTTTTTATGAGGATGAGAATTCATATTTTTCAAAATATTCAATATAGCTTTGAACATTAGCTTATTAAAAAAATTCTACATAGTTAATTCATTATTTTACCTACTTTCAAAATTTTTCATGATATAATTAAAGTCTAAATGATTATTACACAAATAGCCACACACACACACACACACACATATAGTTTTAGTTGAAGATAAAACGTGACTTAGAGATCCTAAAGAAGATAAGTAGAGACTTATAATACAAGTTAGATTAGAGCCATTCATTCTTTAAGATGGTTATACATAATTTTCAAAATTTTCTTCAGCGGATATAAATTCCTAGTTGGTCTCATTATTCTTTGTTGTGGTCAACTATTGAGAAATCATATAAAATATTATACCATATATCTCTTAAGTTTATGGTCATTTTTAAGTAATAAGAAACAAAAAAAATGATCAAGGCCAGTTTTTGTTAAACCTAGAGCCTGTAGCCTTCCCTAAGTTATTTCTATAAGTAGACCTTTAAGCCTTTATATTAAGCCTTTTCTTTGATAGCAAATTAACCATTACCCATACTTAACCCTATAGTATATCCACTACCTAGTTGTTATGGAAATATGGAGAGGTAGTTGAAGTATTATATTTAGAAAAAGTATGAACAATACAATTCAAAATATGAACATAAGAAGGTTGAAAAGAAGAAGAATTCAAAAAGGCTACAAATAGAGATAAGAAAAAAATTGAAAAAGTGAAATAAAATATAGCTAATGGAAGCAAGAATGTTCACTCTTGTGTGTAAAACTAAAATTGTGAATACAACATAGAATACCTTTACATATCTTTCAAATCAATCTTTGTTTATCCTTATACCACTTTCTATGATAACCCTGTCCTAAGACTATGTTTCGTCCTAGTGCAAAGTCCTAACTTGATCTAAGGAATAGTATGACTTGGATGTGGTTATGAATGATTAGGGATTTAGAGTGTAACATTCATTAATAGTTGAAATCCTTTCCATGAGACCAGTATTAGATTCTTTCTTAATTATTGTTCTTTTGTATGAAATATGTGAGAATTTGGCTTGGATGGATATTATTCTAATCACATATTAATGAGAGAATTACCAATTTTTAAGTGACTTCTTTTTGTGTGGCAAGAATATCTTGTGTGAATTGAAGTCAAAACATACTCTAGGACGGTAATTTGGGTTATAATTTACTTGCAGACTAATAATTATGTATATATTGGCTATATACACACACTAACACTCTAAGGTTTGATGAAATAATGAAATATCTTCAGCATTTGGGTATGATTTTGAACTATTGTTTGTTTTTTTAGTGTGACAAAGTTAGGAGTTTAATGAATGCTTAGTAAATGAAAACTCTAAGATAAATATAGGAAACATTTCAAAATTTTATGGGTGTCATTTTTGAAATCCCTTGTGAGACCACAACTCATTCACTTGAGGTAACCTAAGGATATAAAGGATTTATACATATGAAAAATGTAGACGACAACACCTGTAAAAGTGGATTGGATTTTTCCTTTAGATTTTTTATTTTGCATTTTGCTTGAAGACTAGCAAAATATATGCAACATTTCTTATATTTTAAGAAAAAAGAAAATAAATAAATAACTAAATAATATAATATAATATAATAACAAGATATAAGGTAAGGAAGAGAGAGAGAGAGAGTGCTCAAAACGCACTCTCCTCCCTCTCAAATTCTCTCTGCTTCACGTGGACAGTTCATACTGTGGTGAAGGATTTCTCCACCCTGGAACAACTGGGAACGAGGTAGGATTACTCCACCCTTCCCTTTTGTGTTAAATTTTAAGGTTTCTTAACTTGTAAACGCCGAAAAACGACGTGAACATGTAGGTTTTGCAAAAATCCATGCTTACTGTTTTCACAAAAAAAATAAAAATTTTTGATGAGATGGTGTTAGATTAAGATCTGGACCATTCATATTGAGTATGATGAGGAGAGGAAAGGACCCATGAAATATCGTGACGATCGGACTTTTCGTGAGTGCCTGAGTGCCTGTGAGGGTGAAACGGTGAAACTATGAAAGCGGGTGTGCAACGCAACTTTTCGTGAGTGCCTGAGTGCTTGTGAGGGTGAAAGAGAAAGTGGTACGCATCGTTCTCGTGAGTGCTGTGAGGGTGCAAGGGTGAAAGCAGATGGTACAGAGAGCTGACCCCACATTGCCGTGAGTGTATGTAAGACACTCATAGGGCTTGACTGTGTATGATGTTGATACTTTTGACATGCATTCATGTGTTTTTAGATTTTCTCGGATTGTGCATGTCCTGATATCATGGTTGATGATATCTTATTTATTGCAAGGACTTGGTATGTCCTTCATCGTGTGATTTAAGGCTTTATATATATTGTTGATCATCTTTCGATCTTTATGCCTTGTGCCATGTGATTTGTTTTTATTAAGATTGTTTTAAATGTATATCACCTGCACAAGCATAGCTTGTTGACGCATTGCTTTATTTTGCAATGCCTCAGAATCAGAGTGCGATAGTCAGAAAGGGAAGAAGTTGGACTAGAGTGGAGCTGGATGAGGGCTTGAGCACAAATACTATCAGATACTGAGACAGAGTGGTGTACTTTTGTTGGACTGGTATTGGCTTTTGGGCATTCTCCTTAGTCGTTGTATATATTGATAGATTAGACCCATATCACTATATAGTGGTTATATGTTTATACATGGATGACGTGGTGATCTTGGATAGACCCTGGAGCTTTGGAACTTTCACTATTACGTATCTTTGCAGTTGTAAAAATGTCACCATGGTTTTAATTAGTGAGCATGCTCAAAATGTTTACTTTTGGTTCTATTCTTCAGTGTGGTTTTGAGGTGCAATGACCCTCAGGGTTTTCTTAATGGTATTTTTCTTGACATTGTGAAAAGTCTTAAATCATGAGTTTTAAGTTCTGGAATCCCATCTATTTTCTAGTAATAAATTATTATTATTTTCATATAAATATGGGAAATAGTATGGTTAAAAACCTAGGGTGTCACAATATAAGTCTGTGGTATTTTATATAGTTAGAAATATTACATAAAATACATCTATAATTAGTATTTTCTAACCTTGGAATTCACTAAAATATCATAAATTAAAGTTTATTTCACATTTTGTAGGATTAAGGTTAAACTAAAAAATGCTATTTTTAGCATCCAAAAACCTAAGAAAAGGCCAAGAATGCTATCTAAGCGATGTCATGGGCCCACATGCCATAAAACCATGAAGTTTGAAGAATTAAAATATTGTGGGGGTACTAGTTTCAAAGTTAGGCAATTAGAAACCCTAAATCAGTGCTAGACCTTATCCACTTAACAAAGATTGTTATTGGTGTAGCTTTAGTATTACTAGCAAGCTCACATATCAAAGTAGTATTGCATGCGAGAGTGGTCAATCCCATGAGGAATCTCACAAATTTGTATGTTTAATGGATCTTATTTTGTGACGACCCGGGTTTTTGAAAACATGATTTGTAAAGTATTTTGAAAGGCAGGGCCCTTAAGAGTGTAAAAATTTTTCGCAAAACAAAACAAATGGAAATTCTTTTCTTTAGAACTTGTTTTGAAAACCCAAGTCACCACTTCATACATAACATAAGTACAATTTGTGTACAAAATAAAATTCCATTGAAGGAATATACTTTTATTAAACTCCAGGATCCATCCAGTGGTTCACAGTACAGCCAAATTTAGTACAATACTTGTCCAAATTACATAATCCAAAACTCAAGCTCACCATACAATAAAACTCTCAACAAAGAAAAATACATGTCTTCAAGGGTATACCTTGAAGATTATTCTCTTCAAGTCTTCTATAGTCTTCAGCTCCTAACTCTCCTTCCCTGGATCTGAGATATTGCAACAAGTACAATATCTCAGCAAGCAATGCTTGGTAGGGGATTCAAGAACATAATAATTGACAATGTAATTCCAATACTTCATAATCTCATTATCCTCAAACATACTCTTTACTTTGTAAGTTATGTATATCTATATACATACATACCCTTCATGGGTAAACCAGTTAAATTCGTGAAAATAGTCAAATATCATTCCCAACTAAGCTGATCAATTCTCTTCATTTTGAGAATTTCGTATTACATGACTAATCTCATACTGGGAATTTCCCTTCTTGGGAAACATTGGTAATATACAATTACCTAGCATTTCATTATGCTATAACATAAGGCATTTCACTATGCCTATTCCATATGCATCATAGTGCAAAATAATCAGAAAGGTTGCTATGCTGCAGTCTGATCCGTACTAGCGCGCTCGGATAACTGACCAGTTCACCACCGATACCACGGTGGAAAATATTATGTCACCGCCCGTATGGGGGCAAGACTTTCACAGTGGTGGCCTTCCCATAATTGCCACCACCCAACTTTTAGCCTCTCATTGGGCAAGGTATCATCATATCATCAAATTTCAAGGAGCGGGTGGCCAAACCCTCATAACTCCTCTAGCAATAGCATCCCCTAGGCTCATGCCTATTAAAACAAACTCACAAACCTCCAAGCTTGTATGTAAAATAGATTGCATATATATCAGACCATATGTCTGTTTACTTAGGGCTGAAATATTTTCTAGTTCCCTATTCACTTATAGTTTAGTCCTTAACCATCTTATAGGTTTTTGGTTGGATCATAAGGTTTTCAAGAGATTTACTCCAAGTATTATCATTACTCTTGTCAACATAAGATCATGAGTACAATAATGAATATCTCATGTAAATGCACTCATCAAATCCTCCTACCTTTAAGGATTGATCTCTTTTCCCCAATCTTCCATGATCTTGACCGATGTATGAAATCAGACATCCATACATATTGTCAATATATAAATTATGAACAATCCTATTGATCACTAGATCTGATGTTTAGAATGATCTTTAGATCATTCATATCTAAGTATTTTTCTATCTCTAAGTCTTTGTATGTTCATCTCCTTGATCTTGATCTTTCATAGATCCTTTGATTGACAATCTACTCATGTTGATAAAGATCAAGGTCCTAGATCTTCTATCATCTAGTTCTTCTTTGATCTAAGTTCAGTTCTTGGATCATCCCTATGGAGGATGATCTTGGTTTTCTTCCTTGAATCACCTTTGATCAAGGGTTTGGATTATCTAATCTAAATAACTATAACAAGTACACTAAACATACATACTAAGTACAATATAGTGTTCTTATCTTTATTGTTCTTGATCATCCAAGATTTAATAGATCTTGTTTGATCATCCTTATCTTACTTACTGTTTTTATTAGGGTTAGGTAATTTACTAACCTTTTATGCTCTTATGATTATTATTCAACCAGTTAATGTGCATGGTTGAAGGTAGCTTATTCAAGCCTAAATCTCGATTGCTCCTCTTATTTCCAATTGGCTAAGGCTTACTAGTTGAATGGGTGAACACAAAGTGGTTACTTCAATCCTCATGTAAGGAGGCGTTTAGACCTCACAAACGTCACCAGAAGGTAGGGGAAGAGCGAGGCTCTATTAGATAACCCCCTTAACCACTATGTTCATCATTCACTAGAATGACCATAGCTCAACCTTTCATAAGGTTCCTATAAGCATGTTTACCCTAAGTACTCTTTCTAATGGATTTTAATTAAGTCCATGAATATTTATAATGTCATTCATGGGGTTTATTATTCTTTTCCTAATTTGGGCCAAGGATTTGATAATCCTTATATTGTCCTACTAACTATAGCCCTTACTGATTAAGTCCAAAGTACTCCATTCTTATTTGTGTCATGAAACTCTACTTTCTCATTAGAATGCATTTTTGATGTTTTATGCTCTTTATCTCATAACAAGTAAATCTACTACTAACATTCAACTATAAATGAATTATAAATTTAAAGCATAAAACTACTTAATTTAACATTTAATGAAAATGAGGCAAGGTACTTAAATTAACTTTAGCACCCTATGATAAGAATGAACACATAAACTCTAAATGTTATACTAGCATGCTTTATAACATAATAACATAAAATGAAACTAATTAGATTTATATTTTTAGAAACCTTTACTTATGATCCAACCATTTGATCTTAGATCTTTGCCTTTGATTAAGGACTTTAGTTATATTTAGAGAATTTTCTCTATTAAGGTCAAAAGATCACATTGATCTATTTTTATCATAATCCATCCATGATTTCCTTGGATTTCATCATATAAACAGTTATTCTTTCCATCCCAAGGATTCGATCACACTTGATCTCATTGATCAAGTGGGTCCCTTTGTATTTTTTGGGTTTTTCTATCATAAAGGGTAGATCCCTTAATATATCTCATATATATCCAATTTAAACATAGATATAACTTTATTTAAGTATTAGATCATTATTAAAACATGTTTCTAAGATCTGATCATCTCAGATCTTGAAAATCTATGTAATTGGAAACTTAATTCTTAAATACAGAAAGTTTTTATTGAATAACATGTCATTTTTATTATTCTATAAGAAAATAGAGGTTTCAAGCTTTCCATAGCTTCTTTCCGATCTCAATTTGGAGTTCAGATGACTCCAGAATTGATCCTGAAAGTTCACAATCCTTCCTAGGGCCTAGATTTGATCTGGGCCCAAGGAACGAACGGCCCAGATTAGTCGGGCGGAACGGCAGGCGGAACGAACCGAGAGGAACGAACCGGGGTCGTCGGGCGCATCCGCTGGGAAGAAACTCCCAAGCGCGACTGCGGGACGTCCACAGACGCGGACGGGACGAGCGGAACGCCCGTCGTCCGTGCGCCCGCAAACCGGGCTGTCGCTGGGCGCCTTCATTGCGCTTGAACCGACTCCCCACGCGTATCGCACGCGCCGTTCCGACGGTGCGTCACGCGGGCGTCTTGGGCGTCGTCTGATCTGGAGATCGGACAGTCCCTTCTGGACCGTCCAATCAATCCTCTTCCAATTGAGGGCCCAAAAGGTCTCTGATTTTGATGAAACTTCTACCCTAGGGGTTTTGGACCCTTCTGGATCGATTGGTACAGTCAGATTTCTCATCTGAGCACTCCATCATCCCTAATTAAGGGTTCTGTTGTTTACTTTATTTTTATCTTTTTATTACCAAAATTAATTACAGTAAAATAAAATTTACATAAAACAATACTAAAAATATATGAAAAGGATTTCCACTTACTTGATTGGGGAGAAAACCTGATTTACATGCCCAATTAAAAAAATACCTTGTTGATGACGATATAGCCTAAAATCCACCTTTCGCGTAAATACCGTTGTTTGAACCGTTGGATCTTGAAATTCCTTTGGGGGTTTTGTAGAATAGATGTGTTGGGATGTTTTGGATGGTGGAATTGATCAAATTAGATCTAGAACAGAGTGCCTAATTGAATTTAGGTCTCTTGTTCTAATCTAGAAAGAAAAACAAATTGGAAAGAGATTTAGCTCTTGGAAATTTTGGGGTTTTGAGAGGAATTCTAGATCTAATTTTTCAAGGAGATTGAAGATAATTTCGTGGGGATTGTATGAGGATTTTTGGAAAATTTTTGGGGTTGTATTTATAGGCATTTTGGGTCTTTTTCATGATTATAATATGTTATTTTTTTAATATAAAATGGCATGAAAGTCTTTAATGCTCCCACACCTAACCCCATGACTAGCTGATCTTTGTTGACCCATGTTTCACATGGGCTGCTAATCAATTTGGTTGTTGGGGACGTGGTGGTCCCCATGTGGGCCCCATGTGGGTCCCACATGGTGTAAAAAGTCCATTTTGCCCTTTATGCATAAAACTTTGGGTTTTATTCCCATGATCTCGGATTTGAGTGTACTTAGTGGCGTTGGATTCGTATTTCTCAGTACATTCTAAATTTTGACGTTTCATATTTTGATTTTTGGAATATTTTGATTTTTGGGTAAAATTACTATTTTACCCCTTTTGTCCAAAAAATGAAAAACTTAAGGATTTCTCATCCGAATTCGAAATTTGTCGTGCTTACAGTCATTTTGAAGGGTTTCCTAAGTTTAATTTCAATTTTACATGTCTTATGATTTGATTATACTTTTATAAAAAGTATATTTTAAATAACCCTAATATTTCAAATTAAATATCTAAAACTCAAACTTTATTGATTTTTCTCAATCAATTTACAAAAATTGGGGTTATTACATATTTAATGTGCTTAACTTCAGCCAAAGAGAAAGATTGAATTGGATTTGAATTTAAACTAGGAAAATAAATGAGAAAAGAAAGGCAATATGCATGAAACTAGAAATTACAATCAAATGAAAATTTTTAAAAATAAAACTAGGAAATGGAATAAGAAACTTACCTAGCTAACATGCATTCAATTAAAGAAACTAATGTAAAACTAAAATGAATTAAACTAAGTAAGTTAACTTAAGGAAACTTACTAAATATGAAACTTTCCTAAATCAACACTTTCCTAAACCTAAAATTTCTAAAAATGGAACTTTTCAAAACTCAACTAAGATGAAAACAATGAATTAACTACTATTAAACTAAGATTAAACAACTAAACAAAGATCTAAAGAGAGCTCACCCTAGTACCATAAGCATGATCCATGGGATGATGTACATGGTTCATGGGATGAAATTCACTCAAAATTCAACAAGGAGAAGCTAACTACCATGAAATCTAATAAAATCACTTATTAAAAAACTTAAAAATCTAAATGGGTTCCTGAGTAATCAAGCAAATATAAGGAATAAAATTCTGGAAATTAAGCATGAAGATTGAATGGAAAATTTTCAGATTTCAAGCACGTAAGAAACTCAAATCAAACCAAGCATGGAAAGAAACATAATTAAAATTTTTTATGCAAGATAACAATCAAGATATAACATACTTAGCTACTAGAAACAAACATCAAAAACAATATTTAAGCAACTTTATTGATTGAATGTCAAAATACATCAAATTAGAGTACACATGAGCATAAGTGTAAATTTGAAAATAAAGCACTTTTCCTAAGCCAAAAACATTATTCAAATCAAAGTAAAACACACTTTGATTCTCTCAATATAAACTAAGATGAGATGAATGTGAAATATATATGAGAATCAAGAGAATGGGATGGAAAAATGGAACTAGTTAAGGCAAAAGATGCCTAGAACTAGTTCTCAACTTAAAGGGAAAAAAACATGGAATTCAAGCATTCAAGCTTTTCCTTGTCTTGGTTGTCACTACCAGAGGAGAACTAACTTGGATCTTTGATGAATAAGCAAGAAAAACTAAGAAGATGAAAGCAAAGAACTAAGGGAAAACAAGGAGGACTTGTTGGTGTGAAACTTAAGCAACAAAACAAGAACAAAGCAAACTATGAAAATAAGAACATAAAGCAAACTACTAACCTGGAACTGAAGTGCAAAAGAAAAGAAAAATACTTATGAATAAAAACGAAGAATTTTCCAAAATAAATCCAAAATCCAAGCTCCAAATATCTTTAAGCTAGAGTGCTACTTTTAAGGATTTGTCACCAAAGTTCTACTTAGTAAACAATGTGGAATGCTTAGGGATTTATAGATGCTGGGTTCCAATTGCAATAGGCTTAATCTAAGCAGGAAAAGTGGATCTAGATCTAGGGTTTCAATAAGGGAAAGTTAGGTGAGGATTTAGGCAAGCAAGTGACATCATGGGTGGCTTCCTTGAAATTAGAAAGGGGGAGCCATCACCTTCTTAGGAAGGTGGCATGGAGCTCCTACCCTCCTAAATAGGTGGTTTGGCTATTGGAAAGAGAGAAAAGAGGAAGGAAAAAGGATTAGGAAAGATCCAAGGTTTTGAAGAGTTTTGTCTTGAAATAGATCTAGGAGTTTCCTAATTAGGAAACCACTTAAATTGCCAACTAAGCAAGGGGAAGTTGTCTCCTTCTTAGAAGATGGCTCCCTCATTAAGCCAAAAAATATTGAAACCCCAATTGGGTAGAGGAAAATATAGAGAGTGGAAAGTGGATTTTCCCTTTTGATTGGTAACCTATGCATGATCATCTTACCTTTTAGAAATATTACTCAAAACCTTCTAATTATCTCTGGAAACCACATTTTTAACATAGGATAATTGCTTGAAAAGTCTCCTCCAATAGTATGACCCCATGTGGCTTGATGACTCATTCCTTTATGGCTTGAATGGATAAGTTCTTTAGCTTCAAAGCTTGAATGACTTGCTTTCCTTAGGTTTACTAGTTAGACTAGGAAATCTCATACATGGCTCCAATTCTCATGCAAAGTGATATGGATTTTTGCATGGACCATTTTAATCGCATTTGATGCTTCCCATTACCTTCTTGCTTGCCTTAGGATGGTCTTGAACCTTGATCACACTTTTGAATGATGCGATTTAGGCTTTGGTTTGATCTTGATCTTCAATTCTTATCTCAATCAATCTTGACCTTTAGATCACCTACTCAACCCTACAAATGATGAAAAACTCAAATTAAATCCTTAAACATTATGACCATTCTGGACTAGCTTTTGAACTTGGAAAATAGTAAACTATTGAATTATTGGGTCAAAGATGCATGTGTTACAAATTTTCAAAAAAACCCTCGAATTATACCTATAATTTATAACACATGGACTCCTAATTGGGTAAGTTTTATACAAAGCTAAACACTTATCACACCCCTCAATTAGCATTTCTCTAGTCCTGAGAAAAAAATGCTAAAAATCATGAAAACAAAATGGTTTCCATTTTCATAGGTACTCATGATTGCATTTAGTATATGCAACAAGCCCTTAAACCCCTAGGTTATCGCTTTTGGACAAGTTAAGGCTCGTGAGGGTTAGTAGTCTATACACACACAAAATTCCATGAGGATAATTCCTTTATCTTATCATCCATTAACACTCTACTAGTTTAAACAACTTAATAAAGATGAATGGAAAACTATATAGGTAATCCACATACCAAAGCTATTTTATTACAATTATATTTGGGAGTGTATGTTTGTGTATAGGCTACATAAGTTAGGACTTCTAAACAAATATACTTATACTCCATTGGAATGATGTTTTGACATTAATTTCTCATTGGTATGCATTCAAAAATAAAGCTCTTAGAGAAAAAGGTCAAAAAAAATTCTCTCTTAATATGACTAGATCCAAAGATACTAATGGTTCAGATAATTTCTTTTAAGTATAAATGAGACATATCCCTAAGAATAAATGCCATTAGTAAGACCAGTAAGGGTTGTTCACCTTAATACCTTCATATTTATATCCTCTTTAAGGCTATCTTTTGCCTTAAGATCAATATGTCTTTAAATATGATGAAACATAGGCTTGGGTTAAGTTTTGAAAAGAAAGGATAAAGGGATTCAAAGGTTCAAATATGATAGAGTCATTCAAGGATTGTTGGACTCTGTTGAATGCACTAAAGTGAATATCTTATTTATTTTCCATTCTCTTCTCTTCCTAACTTTTTCCTTTTTTTTTTGTAATACTCTTTTTCTTTGTATTTTTGAGAAGGAATACTTCTTTTTTTTTGTACTTTTGATATGTTTCACTTCTTTGAATTTTATACTTTTGTTTGAACGCTTGCAATCCTCCCTACTCATTTTTGAAGCAATGGATATTCTTACTAGGGTTTCTTTAGGATAAGGTAAATGTGGTTTTGAACAGAAAAGGCTTAGTAAGAGGCTCAAAGGGTCTAACTAGTGGTATACATTACTGGGTTGGCTTTATGTATTTGGGATATAACAAGGATGGCCTATATCATTTTTGTAATGACTCCATTTTTGTAACCTTGAAATCCCAAGTGGGTAATGAAAAGTTCACTTTTTGAGATAAGGGTATTTTGGTCATTTCACTGTTGACCCTAACTAGACCCAGAAATTTGGTACTGAGAATGGTACCCTTAGGTACGTCTCAGAAAAAGGAATCCAACAAAACCAGAACCACCCAAAACAGAGTTAAAATGAGCAAGTTATGGCCCTTTGAAGTCCAAGGGCAAAATTATAATTTAATTTCAAAACGGATTTGGCCTGAGAAAACAGGGACCCATTTTGATACGAGCACCCCTCTTCTTCCCAAACCTATTGGAGGGTTCTAGAATGGCAGTGTGTAGGGGAGAAACCATCGCAATTCTAGAGGTTTCTCCTTCGCCATTCCATGGTGTAGAAACCCCCCTCCAGAACCCTCTGTAAGCTCTATAAATAGAGCTCTTGGGCGCCTCCAATGGTAGCCCAAAACCCTGGGAAAAACTCATCCGGGAGAAGCAGGCATGAGGAGAAAACATGGAAAATACCCAGCCATGAACCAGGTACGCCTTAAACCACTCCAAACCCATCTCCCCCTCAGTCTTAGGATAAATTTCCCTAAGTTTTTGCATGAGAAACAATGGAAAACGGGGCTCTAGGTAGCCACAACGGACCCAGGGAAGGTGCTTGGGGCATACTGGTTCAACAGGGTAGAACCAGGGCGTCCTGAGGACGCCTAGGTCACTACGGGACGAAAACGGCCCATGTACGTTAAGGAAAACGCGCCCGTAAACGAGAAAGAAGGGCGGAAGCCCAGTGCGTCGGCAGACACGCCCAGTGGGGCACATGCCACTGACGCAGGACGTATTAGTGTCCTGGGCTCTTGTCTCGTATGAGCCTTCTATGTAGTATGAATACTAAAATGCCCATAACTTGAGCTCTAGGACTCCGATTGAGGCGCTGTGAGAGGCGTTGTGTCAGTATCGACGGCGCGGACACACCTAAACCATAAAATACTTACTCAAGCCCCTATCTAAGGCTGGCATAACCCTTAAACCATGATAGTGGCATGGGGCCATTAACCCTTTGCAAACTTGACTATACCAAGGCCCAGTTAGGGACCTTAGGAGGCCCTTAAGCATGGGAATGAACCCTTAATGCCTAAGTAGTAAGCTAAAATAGGCCAAGCTAACCTTTTTCCCCTAAACCATGTCCAGGAACATACAAGGGCAAGGGGACTAGCGTGATCAAACCAGGTAGGTGCTCTATTGCTACTAAACTTTTAAAAAGAACCCATGATGTTTTGAAGTAGGTATTCTGTCACTACTAGACTTTTAAAAAGAACCCATGATGCTTTGAGAATGCATGTTTTGAGTCATGGTTGCTTTTCTAATGCATGTTTTAAGTTACATGTCCTGTCTTTATGACATATAAGCTTATGTTACGTCCTTATGCACATGACCTGTTTAGCATGAATTGATCTCATAAATGAACTTAGCATGCATATGAAAAATACATGGCCCATATATTGCCAAGACATGTGTTACATGCATAGACATGTTTTGAAAAAGGATTCTTGTCTGCATGATAAGTGTAGCCTTGGCCAATGAGGGCGGGCTGATGAGGGTGGGCCGATGAGGGCGGGCCAGAGAGAGCTGACAGGCTTCTAGGCAGGGTTATGACTTTGAATGCGATACTAGCATGAGCAGATTTTATGCATTGCATGCATGTTTTGGAAACGATTGCATAAATTGCATTATTTACAATAAATAAGTGCATAAATTGCATGATTTGTGATTATTGAGTTTTGAATAAATGCATATCCTTGAGGGCTACCAAAAGACGCTGGAGTGCCCAAAAGACGCTAGGTAGGCAGTTGTGAGGGACCCAAAGAGGACATATTTTGAAAAAGAGGTTTTTGCCTGCTTGATCGTATATGATTTGGGCTAGTAAGCTTGTGGGTGCTATGTCGAGAGGCTTAGGGTGGCCTCCCAGCCTCTACCACTATTAGGTGGAAAGGGTACTACGCCAAAAAGGCATGTCCTTGCTTCGTTTGTTGAGTGGTATTGAGGACTACCACTGGTGTCACAGCACCCGATCGAAGTGTCATATGCCCCGTGGAGGCTATGACTGCGTGTCCCCAGGTACCCAGGGACCACGTGGCGATGAGGTCATGGGCATAGTGTGCCCTATGTTTTTGAGGATTTACTTGCATTGCATATGGCATGACATGAGGATGGTCGACCATACCATGGATCCATGAGTTGGATTCAGATGAGCATCTTATGCATATCATATTATATTTTTCATGATATCTATATTACTTTCAACTTGGATTATGGGATTCTTTAAGTCGTCAGTATTCTATTTTGACAATGGCTTTTAATATCGATATTGAACATGAGTGTCCAAACATGCACATGGTTTAAAGAACATAGGTTTAAAACATAGCATGCATTGTAAAACTAGTAGTGATAGACTCCTACTGAGTATAGTGTATACTCACCCAATCCTTAACATTTTCCAGATATAAGTAAACACTTAAGGACAGTATATACCGCGACAGACCGTGATAGAGAACGTCCAAATTAAGTACAAGTAAGTAAACCCCTAACTTATCTTTCAGTGAATGTTACTTGATTGTAGTTACTCTGTGTAGCTGGGGCTGTGACTAACACTTTCTTGGGAATAGAGATGATTTAAAACTATGCCATGGCTATATGATTTGAAAGTGTGTTTTGACAATCGGGGTTTTATACGAAAGATTACTTTCCAAAACAAAAAGATTTTCATGCATTTCATATTTCTAAAGCAAGAGCTGGCCTTTTTATGAAATTGCATCATATAAAACCTGGGTCATCACAATTTTCTAGGTTTCTTAAAAGCTCATCAGATTCAATAAATTTTCAATAAATAAAGTTAGTACTCCTTTTAGTTCTAAGTATCTCGACCAAAACGAAGATATTGGGATATTTCAAATTTATGTATGCTAACAGAAGAATGGAATTATTTATAACCTTTAGAGTGATGAAAGTCTCTAATACTCACTTGGGTATATAGTTCACCACTGATTTTCCTCAGGGTCTCTAACTCATAACCATCTATTAGTCTCTACTATGTAATATGTGTAAGTGTATTCCTAGATTTAACATTCATTAAACTCTTCAAGATAGGAATAAAATGCAAAATTAGTCATATGCATTTCTATTAAGAAGTTAAAGTAGGAGAAATGCTAAGCTTTGAAAAATCTTATTCTCATAACAGTAGTGGAACTTTGGCTAAAAACATTTGAAAAACTTAAAAAAATGACCTTTGTTTGAACAATAAAACTCCAAGATCTCATATATGTCTACACACCTCGACTTGAACTAAATATTGTCCTCAGTGTTTTGAAATATAAGACACCTATATGATGAATGAGTAGTGTAGAGCAATGAGATTTCCTAAAAATCCTGGGTTTCCTCCTAGTAAGCACTAAGTTTAATGTCTTCAGCCAGAGATATAGTGCTGTGATAAATGAAATTCATGTAACATTCTCAGGTGTCATGGGCTAGGCTAAGGTGGGTCATGATATATTGGTTCCTCAAGTAATGTTTCTTCCACTTCAGGTCTTTTCAACTCTAAGTGGGGTTTCAACATGTGACAACCCAGGTTTTGTTAACACATTTTGTAATACATTTTTCAAAGGCAGGGCACCCTTAGTGGTAAATTTTTACTTTTATTTTTCACAAACAATGCATCGAAAATTCTTTTCTTCTAAATTCGTTTGTAATAAAACCCAAGTCTCACCTCAATGTACATAATACATATAGAAATTTTGTATAAAATAAAATTTTATTGAATATCAGGAATCATCTAGTAGTTCACTTTTATACAACCCCTGTATTACAATTACAATCCATTGTCCAAATGCAATTCAAATTACAAAGTACATAGCCTAATTACACAATCTTCAAGGAAAATACCTTGATCAATCTTGTAGCTTCTGAGTCTTCAAGCTTTACGTCCTTAAGTCTCCTTCCCTACATCTGAGATATTGTAAACATTCAAACATTTACAATATCATAGCAAGCTATGCTTGGTAGGGGACACAAAAAATATACTACTTCACTAATATAAGAATACATACCTCAATCATTATTCTATCATGTTTAACCACTCATGATCATCTCATCATGAAGTATATACATCATTTATGTAGTATAGGGTAAACCCATTGAAATAGTGAAAATACTCAAAATTTGTTCCTTCCCTTGGCTATACTCCCACTTAAGATATCAATATTCAGCCAAATCTCATATGGGGATTTTCTCTTCAAGAACTCATGTATTTGATCATACTTGGCATCTCATCATGCCATGGCATTACACTATGCCTATCATATGTGCATCATAATGCAAAATACTCAAGGACATACTATGCCATAGTTTAAATTCGTACAGTGCGCCCGGATTATTGCATAATAATCCACTGATACCAACTATGAAAATAACAAAATCCATGTTCGCATGGGTGACGATCTTGGTTGTCATAGTGGCAACCTTCCCATGATTGCCCCACCTAACCTTTAGCCTCTATTTGGGCATGGTATCCATCACATCATACATTTCAGGAAGCG
This sequence comes from Warburgia ugandensis, assembly GCA_035236585.1. NCBI lineage: Eukaryota > Viridiplantae > Streptophyta > Magnoliopsida > Canellales > Canellaceae > Warburgia > Warburgia ugandensis. The sequence continues at coordinate 30,777,723 of CP141127.1, read as the reverse complement.
GGTGGCCAAACCCTCATAACTTCCCTAGCTTAGCATCTCGAGGCTTATGCTTGTATAGAACATAATCATAAGCCACCATGCTTGTATGTAAAATACATTGTACATATTAGACAATGTGTTTGTTTAACTAAGGCTGGAATATTTTCTATGCCCTATTCTTAGAGTTTCCTTAGTCCACACATCTCATCAATTTCTCATCATTTGATTAGATCATTAGATTGGATCTGTTGGATGGATGATTCATATATCTTTCAAACCATACGTATAAAGTTTTTCCCTTATACAAGTATTCTTTCTACATGTACTTGGGTTATCCTATGAGAGATGCCCTAATTTTCCTTGAATCGTATATGATCAAGGTTTCAAACCTTTTAAGTTCACAATCTACACTATAAGTAATAATCATAGAACAATACTATAATCTACATTATATTTCATTTCTTTTTGTTTGTGATCCTTCAAGATCTTTCTTGGATCTTGTTTGATCTCCCTCATCTTATTTACAATTTTTATTACTATTAGGGTTAGATAATTTGCTAACCTTTTATGCTCTTATTATTATTTCTCAACCAGTTACTGTTTTACTAGATTGAGGATAATTTATTCATCTCTAAATCTAGATAGCTCCTCTTATTTCCAGTTGGCCAAGGTTTATCAAATACATGCCATTCCCAATGTGGTTAGTTCAATCCTCATGTAAGGAGGTGTTTAGACCTTACAAACGTCAACAAAAGGTGGAGGGACAACTAGGCTCATTAGAAACCTCCTTAACCATAATGAATAACATGAAATGGGATAGCCTTAGCTCATCCTTCAATAAAGTCCTATGAGCTTATAACCCTAAGTTAATTTCTACTTGATTTTAATTAATTCCATGAACATTACTATGTCATTCATGGAGGTTTAGTATGCTCCTAAGTTGGGCCAAGGAAATGGAAAATCTACCCCTTATATTGTCCTACTAACTATAGCCCTTACTATGATTATACTTCATGATGTATACGTATTTAGTGAAAGTCCATCTATATGTCATCAATTACCTCTTTTAGGGTATTTTCCATAATTCTATGATTAAAAGAAATTACTCCAATAATTTTAAGAAATTTAAAGGCAATCATGTTAAAATTAAAAGTATTGATCTGAATTTAAATTTGCTATTAAAAGAAATTAACTAATAATATTAAAACATCTTATTCTAGGAAATTAAAGATAATTACACTAAAATTGGAAAATAGATATGGATCATAATTAAATCAAATTTCCTATAAAATACAATTAATTAAGCATGTGAATAAGTTGTCCTTACGATCCAACCATCCGATTTGTCCATCTTTTAGATTTAGGGTTGATATTCCATTAAGAATACAACCCTTGATCCTTTATGTTTCTATTTGATCCAACATCATAATAACATGATCCTAACTTTAGATCAATCAATTTACAGGTCCAATTAGCCTAATCATTCTTGATCCATCCGATTAAGGAGATCCACTGAGATTTTCCTTGATCATTTTCTCATTTATGGGCCTACACCTTGATTTATTTAATATCAATCCAATCCAACCATCCCTATGCTATTTTATCATCATTAGATCCTTATTGGATCTAGATTTTTAATTCTGATCACCTTAGATCTACTTGATCAAGGGTGCAAGTAAGAGTATTATTAATTAACAAAAAGTTCGGATGTTTAAAATCTTGCTGTTATAGGTTCAGTATGTTCCCTTCATCAAGATCTATTCATAGCATCTTATAGATTGAAAATCTGACTTAAATTGAGTGAGTAATTGCATTTTCAAGTTTTAGCCATTTTTAACAACTGATTTTTAGTCTGTACTATTTTTTATCAATTAAACCTATATAAAGGATTAGAAATCCTACTCTAATCATCAATCCTAGGGTTTTGACACCTTCTAGACCCATCCATCCATCCATCCATCAGATTAGATTTTCATTTTAAGATCATCTTAGGCATGATCTAAGATTGTTATAATAGATTTTAGCAATTATCTCACATAAATACAATTAGAAACATAGATCCAATGATTCCAATATATTCTACATAACATAAGGAATGCATCACTATTTTCATATCTTAAATTAGAGCTAAAATGAGCTCTTAATTGAAGAAACAAGCTCTTAGTTCAAAAATTGGACGGCTCAGATCTAATATGGGCATACCAGGTGTAGGGACAACCAGCAGCCCATGTCTCTTACCACCTTTGCCCATGCCTCTTACCACCTTTTACCGATGATCTGAGAGGGGCGACTGGCTATGGGCGAGACATTCCAATCTGGACCATCGGATCACCCTGCCATGGATCATCATCCTTCTCTTAACATCAATGGCTGAGATCTCATCTCTTGGGGTTTCTGGGCCCCAAGAAACCATACAATGGCTCACAAGTTTCATTTAAGCCATTCAATATGGGGATCTCAGCCATGTTACTAGATCAGTCGTTCCCGACGGATCAACGGCTGAGGAGATCACCTGGAGGCCTAAAAACCTAAGGGAGGTGCTGCAAATGAAAATAAAGGGTGGGTGAGGGTGACTTACCTAATCAGGTTCGATGAAGAAAGCTTCATCAAAGAGGGAGATATTTCACTGGAAAAAAAAATATAAGAAACCCTAGACCCAAGAATTTCAAACAGGCGAAGTTTTCCTCGTCATCATTGCTGGAGAATGTTAGGGATCATGGGGTATTATAGATCTCATGTCTCTAAAGAGATCCATCAGTTTAAGATCACTTTTCACCACCCAGATTGGCTGGAATAACTTGAATTAATCATCAAAGATGGTGACCTTGTCAGAGGTTGTTCTTCATTTGGAATTTCCCAACTATCCTCGAGGTGGATCATCATAGGACCTTAAGGCTTTTGTAGATTTCCTTAGCCAGAACAGATCCAAGGGTGAAGATCTGAATCTGTTGGCCATAATGAAATGGCTAATTGAATTATGGTTTCTTGGGTGAAAACCCTGGTTCATTGGGGAAGATGTGCCCCTGGATGCTCCTGATGTAAACACGGGGTCATCTGCCTAGGTGCGTTTGGGGACACACCCACAGAGAAAGAGAGAAAGAGGAGAGAAATGGGGAAGATGGAGGGGGGGTTTGGAGCTGGGATTCCAGGGGATTCTAGGGCACCTCGTGGGGGATTTTTAGAAAAAGTTTTGGGAAATTTAATAGTCTATTTATAGAGATTTTTTAATTTTCCATTATTACAAGTAATTATTATGTTTCATTTCCTTTTATTATTAAATTGTCATTGAATTCCCACTACCACATCCTTCTTCACTAGTAGGTGGTAGTGGTTTGACTCATGATTACATGTGTTTCTGGCCATTGGATCTATTTGTGGGCTCCACGGAGGTGTGAAAGGACCATTTTGCCCTTTTATGGAGAAAAATCCGTTTTACTCTCCCTAACTAGGAATTGAGCATATTTAGTGGCTTGGAATCATATTTCTAAGTGCATTCTAAATATTGTTGTTTTAGGTCTCCATTATAAGTAAAATTACCATTTCCTTTCATTCATAAAAATAGAGAAAAATACCAATTTTTCATTTGGACTTAGAATTTGACATACATAAAGTCATTCTGATCGGTTTTTCAAGTACATTACAAATATCCAAGTTTTAAGTCTTGATTTTATTTTTATAAAAATGATTTTTTTTGGAACTCAAAGTTCCTATTCCACTTTTAACATTTCAACTTGTAATTTTTAATAATTCAATTATATTCATAAAAATTTGGGTTACTACACAACCTTTGCCCATTCACATCTATCCACCCTTTTCTATCTCAATGGTCCCATGAGGGAAAACAACACATACAATGTAGGGTTTGGTCCATTGAGATCTATGTTTTCTTAGAAATAGATGCAATCTAGAATTATACAAAAGGACCTTCTATTCTTGGGGGAAGGACTTTCTGAGGATGTGTCTATCATGAATGCTATTAATGTGGTCTTTATATATTTTGGTGAACTCATATGCATCTTTCCTTAACTCATTAAAATCATTAAGTTGGAAATTTGTTTGGGTTCTAGTAGTATCTAAGTTAAAATTAAGCTTTTTAATAGCCCAATATGCTCGTTCAAGTTCTATTGGTAAGTGGTTAGCCTTTCCATAGACCAGATGGTAGGGTGACATGCTTATAGGCATCTCGTATGTAGTACGATAGTCCCATAAAGCATCACTAGGCCTAAGAGACTAGTATTTCCTATTTGGATTGACTGTCTTTTCCAAAATTCTCTTTATCTCCCTATTAGACACTTCTACCTGTCCACTTGTCTGAGGATGATAAGGGGTAGATATTCTATGAGTAACACCAATATCTTCATTAAATTCTCAAATACCCTATTGCAAAAATATTTACTCCCATCACTAACTATGGCCCTTAGTGTACCAAAGCACGCAAATATAATTTTCTTTTAAGATCTTGACCACCACTTTGTGGTCATTGGTCTTACACAATATTTCTTTCATCCATTTGGACACATAATCCACTCCTACAAGGATTTACAAATAACCAAAAGAGTTGGGAAAAGGTCCCATAAAATCAATGCCCCAAACATCAAAAGGTTCTATGATAAGAATGAGGTTTAAGGGCATCATATTTCGTTTCCTATGCTCCGTAGCTGTTGACACCTAACACATGCTATATAGTAAGCATGTGAATTACTAAAAATGGTAGGTTAATAAAAACCACACTGTAAAATCTTTGTAGTTGTCTCTATAGAACTAAAATGGCCCCGTATGCGTGGTCATAGCTAAAGGAAATGATCTTATGATGTTACTAATCTAGTATGCATCTCCTATTGACTTGATCAAAGTAGTACTTAAACAATTATGGATTGTCCCAAGTAAAATGTTTAACCTCATAAATGAATATTTTCCTATCTTTTTTAGACCAATGACTAGCCATTTGACCAATGATTAGGCATTTGACCAGTGACAAGATAATTAACAATATCTATATACCAAGGCAACTAGCAAATGTGCAGTAATTATTCATCTAGAAAAGACTCTATTATAGCCACATTTTTGCTAATAGACTCCACAACTAGTTTGGATAAGTAGTTTGCTACAACATTTTTAGTCACCTCTGTGTTTCCTTAGATGCAATCTAATCAAATCATTTAATAAACAACCTAAAAATCTAAATGGGCTCCTAAGGTATCAAGCAAATATGAGGAATAAAATGCTAGAAATTAAGCATGAATATTGATGGAAAAATTCTTAATTTCAAGCACATAAGAAACTCAAATCAAACCAAGCATGGAAAGTAACATAACTAGAAACTTTTATGCAAGATAACAATCATAATCTAAAGTACTTAGCTACTATAATCAAACATCAAAAAACATATTCAAGAAACTTTATTGATTGAATGTCAAAATACATCAAATTAGAGGACACTTGAACATAAGTGTAAATCTAAAAATAATGCACTTTTACTAAGCCCAAAACATGATTCAAATCAAATTAAAACACACTTTGATGCTTGTAATCCAAACTAAGATGACATGAAAGTGAAATCTAAATGAGAATCAAGAGAATGGATGGATGGAAAAATGGAATTAGTTAAGGCAAAAGATGCTCGAACTAGTTCTCAACTTCAAGGGAAAAAAAATATGGAATTCAAGGATTCAAGCTTTTCCTTCTCTTTGCTGCCACTACCAGAGGAGAACTAACTTGGATCTTTAATGAATAAGCAAGAAAAACTAAGAAGATGAAAGAAAAGAACTAAGGGAAAACAAGGAGGAATTGTTGGTGAGAAACTTAAGCAACAAAACAAAAACAAAGCAAACTTTGAAAGCAAGAACATAATACAAAGGAAAATACTTAAGAATCCAAAAGAAGAATATTCTGAAATAAATCCAAAGTCCAAGCTCCAAATAACTTTAAGCTAGAGTGCTACTTTTAAGGATTTGTCACCAAACCACTACTTAGTAAAAAAATGTGGAATGCTTGGGGATATATAGATGATAGGTTCCAATTGCATGGAGGGTCAATCTAATAACTGAAGGTACTAAAAGTGTATAAAGATGTACGGTTTCAATAATAGGTGGAGAGTTAGGTAAGCATGTGATGTCATGGTTGGCTCCCATGAAATTAGAAAGGGATGTGGAATCACCTTCTTAGGAAGGTGTCATGGAGCTCCTCCCCTCCAAAATAGGTGGTTTGGCTATTGGAAAGAGAGAAAAAGGACAGATAAAAGGATTAGGAAAGATGGGGAAAGATTTAGGGTTTTGAAGTGTTCTAAGTTGAAATAGAGCTAAGGGTTTCCTAATTAGGAAACCACTTAAATTTCCAACCAAGCAAGGAAGTGTCATCTTCTTAAGGAGGTGGCTCCCTCAAGAAAAAAAAAGTGGAAACCCTAATTCGGTGGGGAAAAGATGAAAAATGGAAAGTGTAAAGTGTAAAGTGGGTTTTCTCTCTAAATTGGTCCACCTATGCATGATCATCTTACCTTTTACAAATATTACACAAAACTATCTAATTATCCCTTGTAAATCACATTTCTAGCATAGGATAATTTCTTGAAAAGTCTCCTCCAATAGTATTACTCCATGTGGCTTGATCGCTCACTTTGATGGCTCAATCCTTGATGGCTTGAATCATTAAGTCCTTTGGCTTAAATGCTTAACTGGCTTGGCTTCCTAGTTAGATTAGGAAACCTCATGCATGGCTCCAATTCCTATGCAAAGTGGTGGAAATGCATAGCTTTTTGAATGGACCATTTTAATCATCTTTGATGCTTCCCCTTGCCTTCTCGCTTGCCTCAGATGGTCTTGAATCTTTATCACACTTCGAAATGATGCCATTTGGGCTTTGGTTTGATGTTTTGATCTTGATCTTTGACTCTTGTCTCGATCAATTCCAACCTTTGGATTGTTGTGTATTTTAAGTTAACTCACAAGTACACCAATCATTTGTAATATAGCACACTAGTGAGTCAATCCCATGAGGAGTTGAATGAATGTGATGCTAGTGGTCCCTACTTTAAAATATATAACATCGCAAATATTCAAGAGATATTTAACCTAATCTAAAATTGGAAATTAACATTAGGAATGGGAAATTATGCTAAAATTAGAAAAATACTACATTTCAAAATTTTCTTATTTCTATGACTTTCCTAAACTAAAACTTTCATGGAGTGAAACTTTCTAAAATCATGACTTTCTAAGTTAAAATTAGAAACAACTAAACTATACTAATGTGCAACTAATCGCAACATATGGAGAACTAAACTTAACATGAGTTAATCAACTAATTGAGACATGCAAAACATGGACAACATGTTGTGTAGGGAACTTGATCTTTACGAATGAATATAACTATGAAAATTGCATGTATGAAGCATGGACAATGAAAGTTAAAGGTAAAAACTAGATTCAAGATGACTTCCCTTAGCTGTAGCTTTAAGACTACTTCAAGGGAAAAGCAGCCTTGAATCTAAGTCTTTAAGGCAAGGAAAGAACAAAGGAAATCAAGTAAAAGCTAGAGTGAAGACTAAGATCAAACAAGAGAGAATAAATGCAGAGAACCAACTTTGAAAGGGGATCAAAGAACCTAAAAGCAAATGTGCAATAGCTTGAAGAGATGCCCTGCATCTTAGGAAGAGAGTAGTAGCACCCAAAAAGTTGAAATCTAAAGAAAAAGAGTGGAAAAGTATAGCTTAGGGAGAGGGCATCTCCTTCCAATGGAGGAGATGTCTTTTCCTAAGTGGAGAGACATCCCCAATCTTAGGTTTGTGATGGGTTTTTAATGTTTGTTCTCCTATTTTTTCTAGGGTACCCTAATACTAAGGTGTGGTGGGTGTGAAAATACCTCAATTTGGATGGCTAGGATAGTGGGAAGTCTTGTATTTTCAAATAGGAAAACAAGGGTGAAGGGGTGGCTACCTTTAGGGAGAGGAGTAGGTGAGAGACGCCACCTGTTTAGGAAGAGGCGTCTCACCCTTCCATAAGGTTGAAGGTCCTACTAATTAGGAAGGTGGGTGAGGTGATAGGGAAGGAAAGAGATGGGAAGAAGAAATGGAGGTCGGAGCAAAGACTTAGAAAAGCAAGGTGAGATGGAGGGTATTGATTGACTAATTGATTTCTTAAGGACTTGGGATTGGTTGGGTGGTTATGATCAAAGTTTAGGAAGATGGAAGAGTTATGGAATGGTGGGACTCTTGAATTGAAAGTCAAATTGGTGGTGATATTTTGTGGTGAGGTGGAAAGTGATAAAAAAAAGTGGGAAAAAACATAAAAAATTGAAAGCTCTCATCCTATTGTCCATATGCCAACTTATCCTAATAAGATTTTCTAAATTACGTTCAAGATATCCCTCAAAATCTCACTGATAATCCTCACGATTGTTATCCAATCCTAGCCTTCCATTTAGCTTAGATGGCTAACTTTGAAGGCTCTATTGGCTAGGCTTCATGAATGGCTTTATAAGCATTTCTTTCTTAACTTTATAACTTCATCCATTGTATTGAGTGGCTTGAATTCCTTATCTTGCCACCTTTTCTCATGGCGTATATGGCTATGGAGGATTAAGTGGCTTCCATACAAAGGCAGTGGGAATGAATGACTTGGTTGATGGACCCACTTTGGCCATCTTTAACTCCTTTAATCCCATCCATTGCTGGTCCATGAGATGATCTTGCCTTTTGGTTTCATGTTAGATTGATGATTCTTAGGTTTTGACTTGATCTTTTGATCTTGATCTTCAATTTTTATCTCGATCGATCTCGACGTCAGATCATCATCTTACTTCCTACAAAAAAGTGAAAAACACTAATTAAATCCTACAAAAATATTAATCATATATATACCTCGTATTAGCTTCTATACCTACAAAATAATAAACTTTTAATTCATTAGGTCAAAAATGCATGTGTTACAAATTTTCATCTAAAAACCCTAATTTACTCCTAAAAGTTGTAACATATGGGTAACTAATTGGTGGTTTTTATTCAAAATTAAGCACTTATCATGGATCACCTTCTTAAAACCTATAAAAGATGAAGAAACCCTAATTAAATCCCAAAAAAATTATGATCAATAACATATTTACTCTAGTCAGCTTCTAAACCAATAAAATAGCAAAATTTTAAATTATTAAGTCAAAGAAGCATGTGTTACAAATTTTCAGGAAAACCCTAGTTTATGCTTATAATTTATAACACATGGACTACTAATTTGTTAAAAGACAATAATTTCTCTGCATTAAATAATTCTTATGAACACATGACAATTATTAAACTTTTCAAAATAACAATTTTTAATCCACTTACCTTGCATGGCATTTATCCACAGTTCTCGTGTGTATCTCCTTTAGCTCAATCTATTGATTGACCATGATGGAGGTTTCATCCCCAATCTATAGATGGGAATCTTTGATCATGTCTCTGTTGCCGATTAGGGCACTAGGAAAGGAAAGGTATGTTGATCTATAGCTCCAATCAAGGAACAACTATAGACCAAAAAGAGATGTAGTGCTTGATCTTGATCATGACTCTGTTGCTGATTAGTGCACTAGGAAAGGAAAGGTGTGTTGATCTATAGCTCCAATCATGGAACAACTATAGACCAGAAAGAGGTGTAGTGCCTGATCTCACAATTTGGCGTTGGATGATCAATCCAAAGTTAGATCTTAGGAATGGGCTAGATCTACTTCAATCCAAACAACTTTGAATCCCTAGATCTTTATACATCTTTCCTAAACACCATTCCTTAAAACTTCCATAACTTTTCGTCCACCAAACATCATCAAATTTGGAAGGAAAGAGCTCCAATATCCTTCCATGAAAAAGATGCCCCTGTTAAAAATTAGAAACTAGCCATCATCTCTCTCTTATGTCATATGTTCACTCCTCTTTATTACATCATCTTGCTAATTCATCTCTCATCTAAACTTCCTCATTCATTATCCTAACTCTAGAGCCACTTTTCTCACGTTTCCACCCCTTTGTAAGTTAGCAAATAATTCATTTATATATAGCCCCATGTTCCATACAAATTTTGTAAGTAGAGGTGGGTGAGACACCTTGAAATCAAGCTTTCTTTTGGGGTTATTTATTGCTAGAATTTATGATTTATTAGATGCTTTGCTTCCTTTGGATTTCTACTTATTGTCTTGGTTATTTTTCAGGTTAGTAGTTTTCCTTTTTTGGTTTATTTTTTATTGCTTTAGTTTCCATTGTTTTGCTTTTTAGTTTTGCACCCTTCTTTCCATATAGATTTCCCTTTCTTCTTTACCTCAATTTCACATGTTTTTCTTTATTATTCCCTCAAGATTCGATTTAACTATTCTCTGGTCATGACAGCCAAGAGAAGGGCTGGCTTAGGACATGATTTTCCCTCTTGAATTTACATTTTTCTACTTTTGTTTACCCTTAGTTTTAGGCTAATTTCCTTGTCTTAGTTCACCAACTTAGCTTTCTTTTCTCTTGAATTCCTTTCTAGGTTTCTTTACATATCATTATACTTTTGTTTGTGGGATTAGATTAGACTATTGGTGTTGTTTAAATAGGATTTCATGCTTAAGAATTACAAGCAATTTTCAGCAATGGAACATGTATTCTGCGTCTAGTTTTTGTGTAATTTGGAGGCAATTTAATAAATTTTTGTATGAATTCTTTTTATGGAATGATTCTTTAATCAAATTACTTGAGATCTAGGCTGTTTCTTTGCATGAAAGTTGTGGTTTCAATACCTTTCTAATGCTAGATTTGTTGAATGTTCTTAAGTAGTTAAAATCTATAATGTTTCTCCCCTTAACTTTGGGCTTTAATTGTAGCCATCTAAATACTTTACTTTATTAAATACTTAGCAACACATTTAGAATTTTATGTTGTTTATTAGATCCATTAATTATTTTGCATGATATTTTACTTTGAATTCATCAATTCTAGTCACTTTTGTACCTTAGACCATGTGTACAATCCATGGATCATGTACATGGTACTAGGTAACTTTCCTTTTTGGTTTTTTCCTTGTTTAGTTGCATAGTCATGTTTTGGCAGTAGTTAATTCATTTTTTTCAACTTATTTTAGGCTTATATAGTTTCCTTTTTGAAATTTAAGAAGTTCCATCTTTAGGAAGTTTTAGGATTTAAAAAGTGTTAAAATTTACAGTCTTTTTAATGGTAGTTTCCATTCACATGCAAGTTTCTAATTTATTGCTAAAGTTAGTTAGATCTCATTGGTTACTTATTTATGCATGTTAGTTTAGTGTTAGAAAGTTTCCTAAATTGGTTCCTTAAAGTTTTATTTTTAGAAAGATTTTAATTCTAGTTTAGGTAAGTATTAATTTAGGGGAGTTTCCATTTTAGTAGTTTTCTTAGTTTATATTTTCTAGATTGATTCATGCTTGTTTTGAATTATTTTCCTTTAGTTAAATGCATGTTATTTATGTTAGTTTCTAATTTCATTGTTTAGTTTTAAACTTTAGAAAGTTTGTTTTAATTCTAGTTTTTAATTCTATGCATGTTTCCTTCTTAGTTATTTTAATTCCCTTGTTTAATCATATCTCTATCTCTTTGACTAAAGTTAATTGATTTACATAGAATCCAATCTATTGAAAATCTATGAGATTTCTGATGGGATCGACCTCACTTGCAAGAAAATGCTACATTAATTCATGCACTTGCAAGTAATTTTAAAGCTACACTATGCTTTTGGTGTCGTTGCTGAGGAATCGCAATAGATTTGTAGTTGAATTCTTATTTGGATTACTTACCTTTAGTTGTAGTCTTATATTGCATTAGATTATGATTTTTTTAGCATGCATTTGCATATCTTTCTTATTCCTCACAAATTTTCACATCTTTCTTATTTTTGTGATAGGAGAAATTGGCAAGTGGAGCTTCATTCACTAGATATAATTTCCTTACCTTCCTAGAATATGACGTTTTCTTTCCTTTTTTAAGAGAAACCTATAGTCGAGCCCATTGTAAATTGCAATTTCAATTCCAATTTTAAATGGGTTGTATTTAAACAGGGAAAGTGTATGTTATGGAGTCCCACACTTAATCTTCATAAAAAACCCCATTATAAGCATTCCTAACTTTGATTTACTTTTCCTAGTTTAGGTTTCATTTAATGTAATTTGCATTTGGTTGGTAGAATAATTCATATAGTTTTAAGATCATTCATTTTAAATGTTGCATCTTTAATTAAGGTTGTTGCATTAGAGAGCACTTACCTAACCTTTGATTGGACAGTATATAGGTTGCATTACTTTCCCTTTCCTTGTACTTACATTGCATGTTTATTGTTTTATGTTGGATGAAACTCAATGTTAGTAAGGGCCCCATAGGGATTTCATCACCAAATCATTGTCCTACCTAGTAAATCAATCCAATTCCTTATATGCTTGCACCCTAATCGTTAATCTTTATTCTAAAATCAAGTAGCACGAGACTTAGGGTTTTGAGTTCATAGGAATCTTTTTGAAAGAGGAGATTTGTTGTCACTTCAATGGCTCTTGAACATTGTGGTTATAGTGGGTACCCCAAATCCAAGTAATTTTTCTATGTCTTTTGTTTATGAATGTTGAGGTCTAAATGCCTCCTTCCATGATAGATGTAGTAACCACTTTGGATAAGACCTAACTAGTAAGCAATAGCAAATCGGAATCTAAAGAAGAGTTGTCTAGCTTTAGGTTAAAAGCTATAACTTCACAGATTAACAAAGATCTTCAAGAAAAGTTATCTAGCATTAGGAATTATTTGATTGCATAGCACATAGATTTAGGAGTCACATTTAGGTCTAGGTTGCATCATTTAGTTAGGTTTCATTGTAGTGCATGCAAGGAAGTCGATCTTAAAACATTAAATTGGTACAATTAGATCTTGTGATTGAATATACACATAAGCAAGGGGTAAGAAACCAAGTTCCTAACCTCATAACTAAACTACCATCATAAGTCAAATGCGAAGCTATTAGAGATTTTTATGCACCACTGCAACTCAACACCCCATCCTACATAGCTTTACCTCCTACAAACATAGACTACTTTGAGTTAAAGTCAAGAGTCATCCAATTACTCTCCAACTTTTATGGTCAAGACCAAGAAGATCTTTACGTAAATATCAAGGAGTTAATTGATATTTGTGCCACATTAGGCTTAGGTTATTCCTATTCTCAATCAAGGATAAAGCCGAGTCATGGCTCAATTCCTTGGAGGTAGGTTCCATTAATACAAGGGACCAACTGTCTAGGAAGTTTTTTAACAAGTTCTTCCCCATTCACAAAACAAATTCCTTTCATCATGAAATTATCAATTTCCAACAAAGGGATGATGAAAAATATTACCAATGTTAGGAACGGTGGAATGAACTACTACAGAAATGCAGTCATCATGGATTTGAGAGATGGTAGTAAGTCTACTACTTATATGAGGCATTAACACCTTAGAATAGACAAATGGTTAATGCAGTGAGTGGAGGGGCCCTGATGTTAAATAATGAGAGTGAGCCCTAGGAGTTCATCCAAACATTGGTAGATAATTTGTAGTAATGGGATTACTCCAATAGAAGAGAGAGAATCAACTAGCCTCCAAAGAAAGGGGCTTTATATAAGATAGGAGTATATAAAAATTTACATACAAATCTATCCCATAACTTGACTCTATACTAGAGAGAATGGACAAGTAGCATGGGAGCAAACAAGCTTGAAACTAGGTTTCAATCCTTTATGGCTACCACATCGCTTAAACCTTCTCAAAAGGTTTCGACTTTTTGTTCTAGCACAGCCCATATGATCACATCCTATCCATCAAATGGAGCACTTAACGACTATCTTGTTAAAAAAGGAAATGCACTGAATGCATATTCCAATACTAGAAACAAAGCTTATTTTGAGACCTACAACACTAAATGGGCTAAGCATCCAAACTTTTCTTGGTCAAAGAATAACTACCAGGAGGGACCATTTGTGAACCGTCCTCCTACCCAAAACTTTCCTCCTATAGCTATAATTCCTCAGTAGCCACTTGGCTTAAAACAACCTTCGCGACCAAAGAAACTATCTTTAGAGGAAAATACTAAGAGCATGTATGAAAAACAAAGTGAAGACACAAAAAGGTCTCTAAATCAATTGTAGAATATCAATTATATAGGCATAGCTAAGCTTGATATGTAGGTTAGCCAATTTTTAGCTGAACTACATAATAGAGGAAAGGTTAGTTTCCTAGTCAACCCATCCCTAACCCTAAGGGCCAATTTGAGACAAGGTCAAGTTCTTAAAACCTTCACCCTCATGTGCATGCCAAATCCATAACCATCTTTGGGAGTAGTCATCAGATTGACAACAAGGTAGGGTAGGCTAAGGAAAATGGAGAGGAAAAGGAGGCAACCAAAACAAAAGAGTAAGAGGAAAGATAGAAAACCCATGTAGAACCAATAGTGGAGGTACTGTATATGCGTAAAGCCCCATTTCCTTAATTACTAAACAAGGTTAGAAAGGAAACAAATTTCAACCAGGTAATGGATGTATTTAAACATGTCCACATCAATATTTCATTACTCAATGCAATAAAAGATGTCCTTGCCTGTGCCAAGTTCTTAAAAGAGCTTTGCACTAGATAAATAAAGCTAAATGTCTAGTAAAAGGCTTTCCTCACCAAGCAAGTGAGATCTTTGATACAATACAAGACCTTGCTAAAGTTTAGAGACCCAATGTGTCCTATCGTTTCCTACATTAATGGACCCCATGTCATAGATAGGCACTACTTGACCTAGATCCTAGTGTTAATTTGTTACCACTCTGTCTATGAGTAACTAAGACCTGATGAGTTAAAACCAACCACTACCATGCTGCATTTAGTTGATAGATCTATCAGGATACCCCATGGTTTGGTTGAAAAGGTGTTGATATAGGTGCACCAGTTTTATTACCCAATTGATTTCTTTGTACTAGACACCCAACCTATATTCGGTCCCTGTAGTCAGATTCCAGTCATACTTGGAAGTCCATTCCTAGCAAAGTGCAACTCTATTATTAGCTGTTGAAATGGCATAATAAAATTATCATTTGGAAACATGAAAGTTAAGCTAAATGTCTTTAACTCCAACAACATTTAGACCTCGATGATTTATGTGATGTCAATTTGATCAAGAGTCTAATTCATTATATTCATCCACCATCTTCCATCTCTAACCCACTAGAGGCTTGTCTCATGTATTTCAATGGAGATTTTGATTTAGACAAGTTTATTAAGGAGGTAAACAACCTTCTAGAGGCTGTTCTAATCATGGATACCACCAAATGTGGCCCTTATGTGGAACCACTTCCTCCTTCAGAGTTTATCTCCATACCCTCTATAGAGTAACCACCTTATTTGGCCATAAAACCCTTGCTTGACAATCTCAAATATTCTTACCTAATCCTAGATGAAACCTTACATGTTATAATAGCATCATATTTAGATAATGAATAAGAGGGTAAGCTTTTATATGTTCTTAAGGAACATAAGACTACTCTAGGGTGGACAATAGCAGACATAAAAGGGATTAGTCCAACCATGTGCAGGCATATATACACCTGGAAAAAAATGATAAACCCTCCAAGGAAACCCAAAGACTACTAAATCCTCATATGAAGGACGTGGTTAGAGATGAAGTCCTTAAGCATCTAGATTTTAGCGTCATAAACCCCATCTCTAATGGCACTTAGGTTAGCCCCATCTAGGGTATACCCAAGAAATTTGGGGTCACGGTAGTAAAAATTGAGAAAAATGAGTTAGTACCCATCCACATGACTACCTAATGGAGAATCTGCATTGATTACCTAAAATTGTATGTGGTCACTAGGAAAGACCACTTTCCTCTACATTTTATTGACCAAATGCTAGAGGTTGGCCAAACATAATTATTATTGCTTCTGAGATGGATACTCTAGTTACATCTAGATTCCTATAGCTCCCAAGGATTGGGAGAAGACCACCTTTACCTATCCTTTTGGAACCTTAGCTTACCAACATATGCCTTTTGGGCTTTGTGATACTCCTATTACATTTGAAAGGTGTATGCTAAGCATCTTTTCTGATATGGTAGAAAGGTTTCTTCAGGTGTTCATGGATGACTTCTTAGTATTTGGGTCATCTTTTGATGAGTGCCTACACCACTTAAAGTCAACTATTGCAAGTTGTTAGGAAAAAAATCTAATATTAAATTGGGAAAAATGTCATTTTATGGTACAAAGTGGGATAGTTTTATACCATATAATATCGCACAATGGGATAGAAGTCGAAAAGGCTAAAGTGGATTTAATATCCAACATTCCTCCACTAAGAACGATTAAAGAAATTTCCTCCTTTTTAAGACATGCTAGATTTCACAGAAGATTCAAAAAAGATTTCAACAAAATTTCCAAGCTCATGTGTAATTTATTACTAAAGGAGGATATCTTTGAATTTAATCAAAAATGTAAGAAAACATTTGAGAGACGTAAGGCTGAGTTGACCTCTGCACCCATTATTTGACCACTTGATTGGAGCTATTTTGGGGAAGCATATTGATAAACTCCACCATGTGATATAATATGCTTGTAAAACACTAAATGACATACAACTCAACTATTCAACCACTAAAAAAGAGTTATTAGCTATAGTGTTTGCTCTGGACAAGTTCAGATCTTACTTGCTAGGGTCTAAAGTTATAGTGTACTTAGATCAAGTGGCTTTAAACTACCTCCTTTCCAAAAAGGATGCAAAACCAAAATTGATCTATTGGATACTCCTGCTATAAGAGTTTGACTTTGAAATTAAGGATAAGAATGGTTTCGAAAATGTTGTAGCAGACTACTTATCCATATTGATGGTAGAGCACACTAGCAATAATGTACCTATAATTAAATCCTTCTAGATGAATAGTTACTGAACATTTCTTAGTTACCATGGTATGGTGATATTGTGAATTATCTTGTTATAGGAAAAATTCCAAATCATTGGACCAAACAAGATAAGAAGGGATTCTTGACTGAGGTGAAATACTTTACTTGAGATGACTCATACTTATTCAAGTACTGTCCTGATCAGGTAATAAGGGAATGCATACCAGATAGTGAGCACAATAAGATCATCTCCTTCTATCATGATCATGCATGTCGAAGCCTATTAGCTCTAGAAAGACACCTGCAAAAATTTTGCAATGTAGTTTTTATCAGCCCACCATATTTAAGGATGCACATGCTTACTACATAACAAGTGTAAGGTGTTAATGGTTAGGAAGTCTAAGAAGGAGACACATGATGCCCTTAAATCCAATCTTTATTATAGAGCCATTTGATGTTTGGGGCATAGATTTCATGGGACCCTTTCCTAATTCTTTTGTGAACCTTTGCATCCTAGTGGGGGTGAACTATGTGTCCATATGGGTGGAGGCTATAATATGCAAAACCAATGACCACAAGGTAGTGGTACAATTCTTGAAGGAAAATATCTTTGCACAGTTTGGTACTCTAAGAACTATAATAAGTGGTGAGGGTAAAAACACATTTGTAATGAAGTGTTCAAGAATCTATTGATAAAGTATGGTGCAACCATAGGATATATACCCCATACCACCCTTAGACTAATGGCCAAGTAGACTTATCCAATTGGGAGATCAAATGTATCCTAATAAAGATTGTCAATCCAAGGAGGAAAGACTAGTCTATGCAACTTAATGATGCTTTTTGGGCCTTTCGTATAGCCTATAATACTTCAATAGGTATGTCACCCTACTACCTGGTCTATGGAAAGGCCTGTCACTTACTAGTAGAGCTAGAACACAAGGCATATTGGGCCATCAAGAAGCTGAATTTCTACTTAGATGTTGATGGGACCCGACAAAAACTCCAACTCAATGAGTTGGAAGAATTGACGAAAGATGCAAATGGCTCTGCTCATATATACAAAGACCGAATAACAGTTACCCATGACAAACAAATTTTAAGGAAATCCCTCTCCTCCAGACAAAAGGTATTATTGTACAACTCATGATTACATCTATTCCTAGGAAAACTCAGATCTAGATGGATGGGACCATACATAATACACATAGTATATCCTCATGGGGCAATTGATATTGAGAAGGATGGTGAGATCCAAAAAGTCCATGGTCAGAGGTTAAAACCTTTCGTAGAACTACCTAACTCAGAAATTAAAGAGACACTTTTAGAGACACCTCATTATCATGACCCACATGAGAATTTTTTAGGAACCCTTGTAGATCATTATCATTGCACTCGTCACTAGTTTGGTTGAAGATGTAAAACTTAGCACTACCTAGGAGGCAACCCAGTTATTTTTCGAAACCTAGTTTTCTACATCTTTCCATTTTCATATAGGGTCCTATGTTTTCAAACATTGAGGATAACGTTTCATTCAAGTTGTGGGGTGTAGATATACATAGAGGTTTTGAGTTTTCCTGATTTTTCTTAATTGTCTTGAAAAAAATAATATTTTTTTCTAAGTATAGCTACCTTATTGTGTGGAGAACTAGATTTTTGGACTTGGCAATTCTATAGTTTTTACCTCTTAATAGGAATGTATGTGGTTATTTCATATTACTCATATGTTGAAGCATTTTATGAAGGTTATTTCTCAAAAAATATTAACACACAGCACGTAATCAAGACTAATAGACAGGTACAACTTAGAGACCCTGAAAAAAATTAGTGGAGACCTATAACCCAGTGAGCCTTATATACTATCTTCTTTCAAGAGTGTTATAAGTAATTCCACAGTTCTTTAGCATGCATATTTTAGGGTGATCTTGTTATCCTTGTTTTGGTTAGTTATCATGAATAGTAATAGCTTTCTTTCCAAAAAAATTATCAAATTTGATAGGCTTTAAAAAACCTAGGGAATGATACAAGCTATCCTTGTGCAACCCAGAGACATAAAACCTACCCAATATATTACCACTAGTTAGCCTCTTAGCCTACTATTATTAAGCCTTTTCTTGTTTAACCCAATTTACCTTAACTCAGAATAAGACCATTTCCACTTTCAAAATGAATAGAGTCAGTAGAAAAAGATCAAAAAGGACAAAACATTAAAGAAGTGAAAACAAAAGTCTTTCTTTCGAAGCAATCAAAAGAAAAAAGAAAAGACAAAATAAAGAGATATTAGACAAATATGAGAATAATTGAATGAAAATACAAGAATATAAAGGGAATTCACTTTAGTATAGTCAAGGATCAATTGTCCAACAATTAAACAAAAGACGTCTACTCAATTATGAACCATTGTAATCCTTATACCCTTATTTTAAGAACCTCTCCCAACCCTATATTTCATCCTAGTTAAAGACCTATGGATCATTAGTGGAACATAGCCTTAAAGAGTATATAAAAAGAAGGAATTAAGGTAAAAGACCCCTACAATTCTTGGTAATAACATCCACTCTAAGGGATCACTCTCATTTGTCTCATTAGCACTGCAAACTTTATGTGAATCATTAGCTTATTGAATCTAGTCACATAATGATAGAAATATGTCCGACCCCAAATTTGAGAGCTTCATTTCTAAGAGTATACCTTAGAGGATTTGAGGTCAAAACACATTTTCAAAGGAATTTGAGCACATCTAATTAGAAGTTATGACTTATGTGGTTGTATACACATAACTAGAATAAGATGTCTTTAATGTATGTATAATTTGTAGAATTGTTAGTCCTCTCCATTAAGTTGTGAAAAACTAGTGAGGCTACTAATGAATGAGGATTCTATACGATAAAATAGGAGACTCAATCTACTGAAATTTTGTGGATATATTTAGCAAACCCTAACGAGGCATAACTCATCCACTAGGGGTAAATCAAGGGTTTAAGGGCTTGTTGCATATGCTAAATGCAATTGTGAGTACCTACAAAAATTGAAACCATTTTGTTTTCATGATCTTTTGCATGTTTTGATAACTAGCAAAAAGTACCTAATTAGTAGCCAATGTGTATAATGTTAAATTGAGGTTTTTGGTTAAAAATTTTTACCTAATAATTAAAAAATATGATATTTTTTAGGTTAAGAAGCTAATCCATAGTAAGTATGTGAATGATCATAATTTTCTAGGATTTAATTAGGTTTGTTCTTCTTTTATAGGTGTTGAGAAGGTAATCCAAATGCCAAGCTTGATTGAGATAAGAATTGAGGCCATTCATGAGGGAAACCCTACTTTCCAACTCCATCTCCCTCTCCTTTTCTACTCTTTTTCCTAGGGTTATAGGTTAAAGGAGGGAGGCATGTCATTATGAAAAAAATGTCCCCCACTTTCTTATTTGGTGATCAAGGGTTTCCTAAATAGAAAACCCTAGATTTACTTCAATCCAAACAACTTTGAATACCTAGATCTTTACACATCTTTCTTGAACACGATTCCTTAACACTCCCATAACTTTCCATCCACCAAACATTATTAAATGTGGAAGGAAAGAGCTCTACTTTCCTTCAATGAAAAAGACGCCCCATCTCTCTTATGTCATCTTTCCACTCCTCTTTCTTACATCATCTTGCCAACTCATCTCCCATCTAATCTTTCTCATTCAATATCCTAAACCCTAGGGCCACTTTCCTCAAGTTTTCACCCCTTCCTAAGTTAGAAAACCACTCATCTATATATAGCCCCATGTTCCATATTAATTTTATACATGGAGGTGGGTGAGACACCTTGAAATCAAACATTGTTTTAGTGTTATTTTCTGTTGGTCTTTTGGATTTCTTAGATGCTTTTCTTTCTTTGGATTTCTAGTTATTCTCTTACTTGTTTACTCTCCAATTTAGGTTAGCAGTTTGCTTGCTTTGGTTTAGTTTTCATTATTTTACTTTCTAGTTTTGCACCCATCTTTCCATCTAGCTTTTCCTTTCTTCTTTAGCTTAATTTCACTTGTTTTTCTTTGTTATTCCCTCAAGATTTAAGTTAACTCTTCTTTGGTAGTGACAGCCAAAAGAAGAGCTACCTTAGGCCCTAATTTTTCCTCTTGAATTTCTTGTTGTGTTCATTTTATTTACCCTTAGTTTTAGGTTAATTTTCTTACCTTAGTTCAACCACTTAGCTTTCTTTTCCCTTGAATTGCTTATGGGTTTTCTTTGTGTTTCATCATACTTTAGTTTTTGACCATTCGATTACATTGTTAATTTTTTTTAGATAGGATTTCGTGCTTATGAATTAGACATAATTTCCAGCAATAGAACATGTATTATGCATCTAGTTTTCTCTGTAATTTGGTCATAATTTAATGAAGTTTTGTGCAAATTCTATTATAGAACCTTTCTTATATCAAAGTACTTAAGATCTAGATTGTTTCCTTGCATGAAAGTTGTGCTTTTGATAGCTTTCTAATGCTAGATTTGTTGAATGTTCTTAAGTAATTGAAATCTGGAAATTTTCTTTTATGCTTTAATTCCAGCCATCTAAACAACTTATTTGCTTATATATTTAGGAACCCATTTAGATTTTTATTCTTTTATTAGTTTCATTAGTTATTTTTCATGATAATTCACTTTAAATTTATGAATTCTGGTCACTTTTGTACCTTAGGACCATGCATGCAATCCATGAATAATGTGCATGGTACTAGGTCACTTTTCTTTTTGGTTTTTGCTTAGTTTAGTTGCATAATCCTGTTTTGAAAGTATTTAATTCATTGTTTGCATATTATTTTAGGTTTATTAAGTTTCCTTCTTGAATTTTAGGAAGTTCCATCTTGAGGAAGTTTTGGGATTTAGAAAGTGTTAAAATTTACAAAGTCCTTTTAATGGTAGTTTCCATTCACATGCATGTTTCTAATTTCTTGTTAAAGTTAGATAGATCTCATTTGGTACTTGTTTTTTCATGTTATTTTACTGTTATAAATTTTCATAAATTGGTTTTATAAAGTTTCTAATTCTAGTTTAGGAAAGTGTTAATTTAGGGAAGTTTCCATTTTAGTAGCTTCCATAGTTTATATTTGCTAGATTAATTCATGATTGTTTTGAATTAGTTAAATTTAGTTAAATTCATGTTAGTTATGTTATTTTCTAATTTCATTATTTAGTTTTAAACTTTAGAAATTTTCTTTTAATTCTAGTTTCAAATTCTATGCATGTTTCCTTCTTAGTTGTTTTAATTTCCTAGTTTAATCATGTATTTATCTCTTTGGCTCAAGTTAATTGATTTAAATAGAATCCAATCCATTGAAAATCTATGAGATTCCTCATGGGATCGACCTCCCTTGCATGAAAATACTACATTGATTTGTGTACTTGTGAGTAATTTTAAAGCCATACTAGGAGGCATGTAAGAGAAAAGGATGGGGGGTTAGTGTGTGCAAGGGAAAAAAAGGTGTTGGAGGGTATGTGCAGGGGAGAAGAAGGCATGTTAGTGGATGGGAGAAAGGAAAGAGAGGTGGGAGAATAAGGAGGGATGGGGGAGTCTAGGTTGAGACTCTTACCACATCTCAAAGTGTGTGGATCAATGGAAGATATGGTAAGAGTGATCTCTCGCCCTTTATTTCCCCAAGGTCTTGCATTAGATTCAATTGAAAAGTAAGAGATAACCTTTCTCATGATTGACGGATGTTTGAGATAGAAGGAAAGGATGGAAAGGAAAGTAGGGTGGGCTTTGGAATTCATTATAGGAAGGTTAATTGTATTGGATTCTAAGATGGGATTAAAAAGAGGATGAGGTGTGGGATCTTGATGAGGTTGGTAAATAAGAAAGGAGGAAAGAGGATTGGAATGATGTGAAGGAAGAATGTAAGGGATAAAGAGTAGTGGAAGGAGATAGGATAGGATCTCCTTGAGTTAGAAAATGCTGAATGGGCTATTATGGATGGATGGTTGGACTAATGTTCTTATTCCTTTCATGGTGGAGATGGGAGGATGAAAATCATGGCATGGCAAAGGAAGTTTCCCCAAAAGTTTATCTTAAAATCAAGTGGTATCCCTTCTTAAAAAGGGACATCTCGTTCCTGTATTGCTTTCTAAATGTGTTTAATTCCCTTGTACGAATTGTGAGATTGTGGCTAGGGTTGATCTTTATTTCCTCTTCATTTCTTCACCATGGGATCATACTTCACTTAGGATTGAGTGGATGTGATTACTTTGATGTTTCCTTGTCCAAAAGATCATGTTTTGTAGCTTGATTATGCCCATCTATTAGATCAACATGCGTTAGATTGGATGGCTTAGATTCCATTGAGATTTCCTTATACACTCTCGTATTCTTCCTTTATCCTAACCTAAAGGGTCAATTTGAGATAAGGTCAGGTTCTCAAAATCTTAACCTTCATGAGCATGCCAAGTCTACAACTACCCATAGGAGTAGTCATTAGACAAATAACAATGTAGGGTAGGCTAAGAAAACTATAGAGGAGAGAAAGGCAACCAAATCATAGGAGAAAGAGAAATGACAAAAAAACCTATAGAACCTATAGTGGAGGCACTCTATGTGCCTAAAGCCCCTTTTCTTTAGTGAGTGAACAAGGCTAGAAAGGGAACAAACTTCAACAAGTTAATAGAATTATTTAAATATGTCCAAATCAATATTCCATTTCTCAATGAAATTAAAGACATCCCCACCTATGCCAAGTTCCTAATAGAGCTCTGCACATGAAAAAGAAAGCTAAATGTACAAAATAAAGCTTTCCTCACCAAGTAAGTAAGCTCTTTGATTAACCACAAGATCCCACAGAAGTTTAGAGACCCAGGGTGTCCCACCATTTCCTGCATTATTGGAGATCATATCATAGATAGGGAATTACTTGACATGAGGGCGAGTGTTAAATTCTTGCCCTACTCTGTCTATGAGCAACTAAGACTCGGTGAGTTAAAACCAACCACTACCACATTACAATTAGCAGATAGATCTATCAAGATATCTCATCATTTGGTTAAAGATGTCTTGATATAGGTGGACTAGTTCTATTACCCAGTTTATTTCATTGTATTTGACACCTTATGTATATCTGATCTTGATAGTTAGATTTCGGTCATCCTTGGATGTCCATTGTTGGTAATGTCCAATTCCATTATTATCTGTAGGAATGGTGTAATGAAAATGTCATTTAGCAACATGAAAGCTAAGCTAAATATCTTTAATGTCAATAAAAAACATTTAGACCTTGATGATTCTTGTGATGTCAACTTGATCAAGAGTCTAATTAATTACTTTCATCCACCATTGTCCATCTCTGACCCACTAAAGGCTTCTCTCATGCATTTTAATGAAGAATTTGGTATAGACAAGTATATTGAGGAGGTAAACAACCTTCTAATGGTTGATACATTCATGGATACATCCAAGTGGGGTCCGTATGTGGAACCTCTCCCACCTTTTGAATCTATCCCCATACCCTCGATAGAGCAACCACCATCTCTAGACCTAAAACCCTTGCCTGACAACTTGAAACATTCATACCTAGGCCCAGAAGAAATCATACCTGTGATAATAACATCAAATTTAGATAATGAACAAGAGGGTAAGCTTTTAGATGTCCTTAAGGAACATAAAACTACCCTAGGGTGGACAATTGCAAACATAAAAGGGATTAGTCTAGCCATCTACAAGCATAGGATACACTTAGAACAAAATGCAAAACCTTCTAGAGAAACTCAAAGAAAACTTAATCCCCACATGAAGGATGTGGTCAGAGATGAAGTCTTAAAGCCTCTTGATGTTGGCATAATATAACCTATCTCTGACAGCACTTGGGTCAACACCATTCAAATTGTACCCAAGAAATACGAGAACACGATAGTCAAAATGAGGATAATGTGTTAGTCCCCACCCGCATGACCACCGATTGGAGAGTTTACATTGACTACCATAAGTTGAATGCAGTCACGAGGAAATATCACTTTCCTCTACCCTTCATTAACCAAATACTAAAGATGTTAGCCGGACATAGTTATTATTGTTTTCTAAATGGATATTCTAGTTATAACCAAATTTCTATAGCACAAGATGATCAGGAGAAGACCACCTTTAGCTGTCCCTTCGGAACCTTTGCTTACCAACGTATGCCTTTTGGGCTTTGCAATGCTCCAACTACATTTCAAAGGTGTATGTTGAGCATTTTCTCTAATATGGTAGACAGGTTTCTTGAGGCATTTATGGATGACTTTTCAGTATTTGGATCATCATTTGATAAGTGCCTGCACTACTTAAAGTTAGTTTTAGCAACGTGTTAAGAGAAAATTCTTGTTTTAAATTAGGAAAAGCACCATTTTGTGGTACAAAGTAGGATAGTTTTAGGCCACATAATATCACCCAATGGGATAGAAATTGATAAGGAAAAAGTGGATTTAATAGCCAACCTTCCTCCACCAAGGATGGTGAAAAAAATTTGTTGCCTTTTAGGACATGTTGGATTTTACAAACGCTTCATCAAGGAATTTAGCAAAATTTCCAAGCCCCTCCATAATTTACTTACAAAGGAGGCAATTTTTTACATTGATGAGGACTGTAAGAAAGAATTTGAGTGACCCAAGGCCGAGTTGACTTTTGTACCCATTATCTATCTACTAGATTGGAATGCACCATTTGAGATTATGTGTGATGCGTTGGATTATTCCATTGGAATTGTTTTGGGGTAGCACATCGATACACTTCCCCATGTAATATATTATGCTAGTAAAATACTAAATAATTCACAACTCAATTATTCGACCACAGCGAAAGAGTTGTTAGCTATAGTGTTTGCTTTGGATAAGTTTCGAACTTACTTATTGGGGTCTAAAGTTATAGTGCACTCGGATCACGTGGATTTAAAGTACCACATTTATAAAAAGGATGCCAAACCTAAGTTGATCCATTGGATACTATTACTGTAATGACCCCAATTTTTTTAATATTAAAATCCCATGAAAAGTTCAGTTTTAAAGATAAGGGCATTTTGGTCATTTCACTAGTCGCCTTGATTGAACCCAGAAACTTGGTCCTGAAAATGGTACCATTAGATGCATCTCGGAAAAACGAATCCAACAAGACCAAAATCACCCAAAATGGAGTTAAAATGAGCAAGTTATGGCCCTTTGAAGTTCAGGGGCAAAACTATAATTTTTACAAAAACGGATTTAGCTGCAAAACACAGGGGCCCGTTTTGATATGGGCACCCTTCATCTTCCACCTCCTAGAGGGTTCTAGAGAGGCAGTGATTGGAGGTGAAATCACCGCCATTTTGGAGGTTTCTCCACCGCCATTCAAAGACGGTGAGAGCCCCCTCCGGAACCCTCTCATAGCTCTATAAATAGAGCTCTTGGGTGCCTCTAATGGCAGCCCAAAAGGTTGGAGAAAACCCATTGTGGAGGAGTGACCTAGAGGGGAAAACAAGGATAAAAACTTAGCAACGAGCCAAGTATGCCCAAGATCCCTCAAAACCCATCTCCACCGTAGTTCTAGGATCAATTTCCCTAGGTTTTTGCATGATAAACCATGCAAAATGGAGCCCTCGAGACTCACCAAGGATCCAGGGACGTTCCCTAGGTTGTACTGGTTTGATAGGGTTGAACCAGGGTGTCCTAAGGATGTCCCATTCCCCAAGACAATGGAACATTCCAGTCGGAACGTCACACGTCGATGCAGTTTGAAAAACCAAACGAGCGCGTCCAGGGACACGCCCGCAAAAGAGATAGTCGGGCAAAAAAACCGGTGCGTCTGCAGATGCGCCCGCTGAGGCGCATGCCGCAGACATGTAGTGCACTAGCGTTACGAGATTTCTTCATTCCTTAAGGAAGCCGGGGCGCACGACACAGACGCACAGTGCCCTAGCATTCTGTCTTTTCATTCTTGAGACCCTTATGTACATGCGACACTAAAACGTTTATAACTTGAGATCTAGAGCTCCGATTGAGGCACCACAAAAGGTGTTGTATCCATGTTAATGATACGAACATATCCAAACTATAAAATCCTTGATCAAGACCTAATAAAAAGTAGGCATGACCCTTAGAATAGGATCATGGCGCGTGGCCGCTAGACCTTTGAAAAACTAAGGATACCAAGGCCCAATTAGGACCTTAGGACACCCATAGGCATAGGGATGGACCCCTAATGTCTAAGTAATAAGACCAACCACTCTAAAAACCATAAAAGATAGGTTAAACTAACCTTGACTCCCCAAACCATGTTCAGGAGCATATGAGGATAAAAGAGTTAATGCGGCCTAGCCAGGTAGGTGCTCTATCGCTACTAGATTCTTTTAAAAGAACTATGATTGTTTTGCAAATACATGATTTAAGTATATAACTTGTTTAGCATGCATGTGACAAATGCTTTATGCATAGACATGATTTGTATATACATTATGCATAGATATGTTTTGCAAACTATTGCATACATTGCATGATCTATGAGCATTAAGTTCTTGCAAAGATTGCATGTCCTTGAGGGTTGCCAAAAGACGCTGGAGTGCCGAGGGCCAGGCAGTTGTGAGGGACCCAAAGAGGACAGGTTTTGAAAAGAGGTTTTTGACTTATTTGATCGTACATGATTTGGGCTAGTAAGCTCGTGGGTGCTATGCCGAGGGGTGTGGGTTGGCCACCCATCCTCTACCACTATTAGGTGGATGGGTACCATGCCCAAAAAAGGGCATGTCCCTGCTTCGACTTCATGTGGTACAGGGGGCTACCACTGGTGTCACGGCACTGAGTCGAAGTGTCATATGCCCCGTGGAGGTATATGATCATGTGTCCCTAGGTACCCAGGGACCACACGGCGGTGAGGTCGTGGGCATAGTGGGACCCTATGGTTTCGTGGATTTATGTGCATTGCATATGGCATGATATAAGGTTGGTCGACCATACCATGATAGATATCCATGAGTTGGATTCAATGAAGCATCTTATGCATATTATTATGTTATGATATATATGATACTTTTTGACTTGGTTTGTGAGATTCTTAAGTCGTTAGTATTTCAGTTTGACAATGGATTTTTAATATCGATATTGAACTTGAGTATTCAGACTTGCACATGTTTTGAAAGAGCATATGATTTTAAAACATCTCATGCATTATAAAACTAGTAGTGATTGACTCCTACTGAGTATAGTATATACTCACCCTATCCTTAACATTTTTCAGGATGATTCCATCCACGAGTAGAGGACCTCTATGTTAGTGCTACGAGCAAGTGAATCAAAAAAGGAAACAATTATACTTGTAAGTAAATTCTCAACCCTTTGGACATGTATTTGTATTTAATTACAGTTGGGCTATGTGCTGTGACTGGATAGATCTGGGGAAAAACACTTATGATTTTCTAAAGCTTTTTCAAAAACTACTTTGGTGGTTGTGAAAGCAAATGACACTCGGGGGTTTCAAAATGAGTTTAAAACAAAAGATTTTTCCGCTACATTGCACTGTTTTTCAAATTGGGATCCCACCTTAGGAATTTAGATTTTTCATTTAAAAATGCATGAGAAAACCCGGGTCGTCACAGTTGGTATCAGAGCCCAGGTTTTACCCTTTCATAGCCAGTCTAGCATGTCCAAGGGTCATGGACAATAGAGAAAATCAAGAAGAAGTAGTATAAATAGGAGTAGTAGAGATGACTACTTCTATTTAAGGATTACAATATTAATGACTCAAGACATTTCACCATAAGCACATAGGTGAAAAAGGAGATAGTCCTAGCAAATACTTAGATAGTGGATTGCTTGAATCCTATCAAAATCATAGGAAATAAGGATTGTTGTGTAGTGGTACAAAGATGAAAACTCATATATGGATCATATTATGATGATGCTGAAGGAAGATACTAGTGAACTTGTTAGTAGATGGTTCTGACCTGTAATAGATCATTCTCACCAAAGATGAGAACATCAAAGAACCTAGATGGCTATCTTACCATCATAAAGAACATTAGAACATGAGTACACTATCACAAGGGATATGATATGAGGATGATAGGAGATGTAAAAGACAGACTTTGAGAAGAATTTTGATGATAATCTAAGAAGGATGAGAATACAAGATAAGATTAGGAAATAATTATGACTTGTACTAGATCACAAAGGTATGGATCTTGAAGGACTTAGCTCAATTTTGGATACTATTCAGGAGAGTAAAATGCTATTGAAAAATAATTACCTAAGAATTATGGAGCAAATCAGAAGAGGTACACAAGTGACAGATTATGTGAATAAGGGGAACATAACACGAATATCATAAGGAAATAAATTCGATCGAGTTATCAAAAGATTTTTGACAATAATATTGGGGATGATAGATCTATGATAATAGATTGATCTTAACATGAACTTGTACGAAAAGTATAGCATGACCAAAATGTCAATACGATTATTAAGACATTGTATGAATTTTATTGAGGCTATAGGCAATTGAGGATTTCAATAATCTTAAGACAGTTTAGAATTTCTGAGAAGCATTCAGTTTATCATATATGTTACTTAAAGGAATAGATGAAGTATCAATTATATGCAACAAAGCATATAGAGACATTGATCTAGGAAGACAAAAGTAAGGATTTTGAAGAAAAGAGAGAAAGAGATAGAGATGTAACTACCAGTATTCAATGAATATTGAATATTCAAAAGAAGAAGATCATGACTCTATGGAGATACATACAATTCTATAGGAAGGTAGATCAAACAAATGCAAAGGAATAATACTAGGCAAGTTGGTGATCTTATTGTAAAAGAGTACAAAAGAGAGAAAGCATATGGGGGTTTAAGACTTTGAATAGAGCATTGAATAAAAGGACATTATGCTACACAAAAATTTTCAAAGAGGAATGGTGACCAATTAGAAGTTAAAATTCTACAAATGGTTTGATATCAATTATTATTAGATTCTTATCAAATCCATTAACTTATGAGGAACACTAATGGATATAGTCCATGAAAAGAAAATTTTGGTGATATCTTACCTTGCCGCTACATGAGTAAATAAAGGAACTAAGCCGGAAGGGTACCATCGAGGATCAAATTGTGGTCTTATTATCATAAATTTGGAAGACCAAAAATCCTAGGACCATTATTTAGTCATTACCTTTAGAGTACTGTTGACTAAATAAAAGGTATCCCACCCTAATTAATCAAGTATGAGAGTATGCATCAGAGTACGCAGCAAAAGCAGCTCTTATAGGTGAGGCCTTATAGGAGGAACAATAGAAATGATAAATTGAGGATGAACCTAGATTTGATCCCAAGGGGGAGAATGCATTCACCAAGAAGTTATCTAAGAGACAAATACCAGGAAGATGATAATTTATTCTTTTAAGGTGGTAATAATGTAATGACCCCAATTTTTGTAATATTAAAATCCCATGAAAAGTTCAGTTTTAAAGATAAGGGCATTTTGATCATTTCACTAGTCGCCTTGACTGAACCCAAAAACTTGGTCCTAAAAATGATACCATTAGATGCGTTTCGGAAAAAGGAATCCAACAAGACCAAAATCACCCAAAACGGAGTTAAAATAAGCAAGTTATGGCCCTTTGAAGTTCAGGGGCAAAAATGTAGTTTTTACAAAAACAGATTTAGCTGCAAAACACAGGGGCCTGTTTTGATATGGGCACCCTTCATCTTCCACCTCCTAGAGGTTTCTAGAACGGCGGTGATTGGAGGTGAAATCACCGCCATTCTGGAGGTTTCTCCATCGCCATTCAAAGGCGGTGAGAGCCCCTTCCAGAACCCTCTCATAGCTCTATAAATAGAGCTCTTGGGCACCTCTAATGGAAGCCCAAAAGGTTGGAGAAAACCCATTGTGGAGGAGTGACCTGGAGGGGAAAACAAGGAGAAAAACCCAACAACAAGCCAGGTATGCCCAAGGTCCCTCAAAACCCATCTCCACCGTAGTTCTAGGATCAATTTTCCTAGGTTTTTGCATGAAAAACCATGCAAAATGGAGCCCTAGAGACTCACCAAGGACCCAAGGACGTTCCCTGGGCCGCACTGGTTTGACAAGGTCGAACCAGGGTGTCCTAAGGACGCCCCAGTCCCCCAGACGACGGAACATTTCAGTTGGAACGTCACACGTCGACGCAGTTTGAAAAACCAAACGGGGGCGTCTGGGGATGCGCCCGCAAAAGAGACAGTCGGGCGGAAAAACTGGCTCATCTGCAGACGCGCACGCCGCAGATACACAGCGTGCTAGTGCTACAAGATTTCTTCGTTCCTTAAGGAAGCCGGGGCGCATGACGCAGATGCGCAGTGCCCTAGCATTCCGTCTTTTCACTCTTAAAGCCCTTATGTACATGTGACACAAAATTAGGACCTTAGGACACCCATAGGCATAGGGATGGACCCCTAATGTCTAAGTAATAAGACCAACCACTCTAAAACCCATAAAAGATAGGCTAAACTAACCTTGACTCCCCAAACCATGTTCAGGAGCGTACGAGGACAAAAGAGTTAACGCGACCTAGCCAAATAGGTGCTCTATCGCTACTAGATTCTTTTAAAAGAACTATGATTGTTTTGCAAATACATGATTTAAGTATATAACTTGTTTAGCATGCATGTGACAAATTCTTTATGCATAGACATGATTTGTATATACATTATGCATAGATATGTTTTGCAAACTATTGCATACATTGCATGATCTATGAGCATTAAGTTCTTGTAAAGATTGCATGTCCTTGAGGGTTGCCAAAAGACGCTGGAGTGCCGAGGGCTAAGCAGTTGTGAGGGACCCAAAGAGGACAAGTTTTGAAAAGAGGTTTTTATCTTGTTTGATTGTACATGATTTGGGCTAGTAAGCTCGTGGGTGCTATGCCGAGGGGTGTGGGTTGGCCACCCAGCCTCTACCACTATTAGGTGGATGGGTACCACGCCCAAA
Source organism: Warburgia ugandensis (assembly GCA_035236585.1). Classification (NCBI taxonomy): domain Eukaryota; kingdom Viridiplantae; phylum Streptophyta; class Magnoliopsida; order Canellales; family Canellaceae; genus Warburgia; species Warburgia ugandensis. The sequence continues at coordinate 30,745,950 of CP141127.1, read as the reverse complement.
AAGGGCATGTCCCTGCTTCGACTGCATGTGGTACAGGGGGCTACCACTGGTGTCACGGAACTGGGTTGAAGTGTCATATGCCCCGTGGAGGTATATGATCCTGTGTCCCTAGGTACTCGAGGACCACACGGCGGTGAGGTCGTAGGCATAGTGGGACCCTATGGTTTCGTGGATTTATGTGCATTGCATATGGCATGGTATAAGGTTGGTCGACCATACCATGATAGATATCCATGAGTTGGATTCAATGAAGCATCTTAGGCATATTATTATGTTATGATATATATGATACTTTCCACTTGGTTTGTGAGATTCTTAAGTCGTTAGTATTTCAGTTTGACAATGGATTTTTAATATCGATATTGAACTTGAGTATTCAGACTTGCACATGTTTTGAAAGAGCATATGATTTTAAAACATCTCATGCATTATAAAACTAGTAGTGATTGACTCCTACTGAGTATAGTATATACTCACCCTATCCTTAACATTTTTCAGGATGATTCCATCCACGAGTAGAGGACATCTATGTTAGTGCTACAAGCAAGTGAATCAAAAAAGAAAACAATTATACTTGTAAGTAAATTCTCAACCCTTTGGACATGTATTTATATTTAATTATAGTTGGGCTATGTGCTGTGACGGGATAGATCTGGGAAAAAACACATGATTTTCTAAAGCTTTTTCAAAAACTACTTTGGTGGTTGTGAAAGCAAATCACACTCGGGGTTTTCAAAATGAGTTTAAAACAAAGGATTTTTCCGCTGCATTGCATTGTTTTTCAAATCAGGATCCCACCTTAGGAATTTAGATTTTTCATTTAAAAATGCGTGAGAAAACCCGGGTCGTCACAATTACTATAGGAGTTTGACTTAGAAATTTGCAATAAGAAAGTTATTGAAATGTTGTAGCAAATCACTTATCTAGACTAGTGGTGGAGCATACTAGCAATCACATGCCTATAACTGAATCCTTTTTGGATGAATAATTATTGCATATTTCCCAATTGCCTTAGTATGGTGATATTGTTAATTATGTTTTCACAAGACAAATGCCTAATTATTGAACCAAACAAGATAAAAAAGGATTTTTGACTGAGGTTAGATATCTTACGTGGGGCAGCTCGTACTTATTTAAGTACTGTCCCAATCAAGTGATTAGAAGATGTGTATTAGATAGTGCACATAATCAAATCATCTCCTTCCATCATGATCATGCATGTGGAGGCCATTTTAGCTCGAGAAAGGCAATTGCAAAAATTCTCTAGCGTGGTTGTTATTGGCCTACCATATTTAATGATGCACATGCTTATTGCACAACATGTATGAGGTGTCAAAGATTAGGTAGTATAGGAAGGAGACATATGATGCCCTTAAACCCAATACTTATTATATAGCCATTCGATGTTGGGGCATAGATTTCATGGGACCCTTTCCTAATTCTTTTGGAAATCTTTACATCCCAACAGGAGTGGACTACATGTCCAAGTGGGTGGAGGCTATATCCTACAAAACCAATGATCATAAAGTCATGGTAATGTTCTTAAAAGAAGATATCATTGCAAGGTTTGGTACTCTAAGAGCCATAATAAATGATGGGGGAAAACACTTTTGTAATAAAGTGCTTGAGAAATTAGTAAAAAAAGTATGGTTTTAACCATAGAATAGGTACTCGGTACCACCCTTAGACCAGTGGCCAAGTAGAGGTATCCAATAGGGAGATAAAGTAGATTATAGGTCTATGAGACTTAACGATGCTTTGTGGGCTTATCGTACAACATGTAAAAGCCCTATAGGAATGTCACCTTATTATCGAATCTATTGAAAGGCCTGCCACTTACTAGTAGAGTTAGAACACAAAGCATATTGGGCTATCAAAAAGCTAAATTTTGACTTAGATTCTGCTCGAACCCACTGAAAACTCCAACTGAATGAGTTGGAAGAATTGAGGAAAGATGCATATGACTCTGCATGATTATGCAAAGACACAATCAAGGTTGCACATGATCATCAAATCTTAAGAAAATCCTTCACACTTCAACAAAAGGTCATATTGTATAACTCTATTTTGCATCTCTTCCAAGGAAAACTTATATCTAGATGGACCAGACTTTATACAATATGCACAGTCCATCCTCATGGGTCATCAAGATTGAGAAGGATGGAGAAATCGAAAAAGTAAATAATCAAAGGATAAAATCTTTCTTGGAGATTCCTAATCCCAAGATTGATGAGATATTATTAGAGGCACCATAGCATTATGACCCACCTTAGATTACCACTCAAACAACCCTTGTAGCATATCATCATTGCACTCATCATTATGTCTTATTAAAGATGTAAAACTTAGCCTCCCTGGCAGGCAACCCAAATGTTTTTAAATTCTCTATCTTCTACATCTTTCCATATAGGATCCTATGTTTTCAAACATTGGGGACAATGTTTCCTTTGGTTTGAGGGTGTGGATACATATAGGGATTTTGAATTTTTTTGAGCTTTCAAAAAAAAAAAAAAAAAATTTTTGGAAGAGTTCCCTTAGTGTGACGAGAACTAGATGTTCAGAATTTAGTAATTCTAATGTTTTCACTTCTTAATGGGAGTGTATATAATTAGTTTTGCATATTACTCATGTCTTGAAGCATTTTATGAAAGTTAATTCTCGGAAACCATTTACACAGAACATAGTCAAGACTAATAGAGAGGTATGACTTAGAGACCCTGAGGGAAATCGATGGAGACCTATAACCTAGTGAGTTTAAAGACTATCTTGATTCAAGAAATTTATAATTAATTCCACATTTTCTTCAGTGAAAATAATTTACTGTGATCCTACTATCCTTGTTTTGGTTAACTCTCAAGAATAGAAAAGAGTAATAGCTTTATTTCTAGAAAATTTATTAAATCTGATAGGCTTTAGGAAACCTAAGAAATGATATAGGCTATCTTTGTTCAACTTAGAGACATAAAGCCCACCTAGTATATTCCATATGTAACACCCCTAACTTTTATAATGAAATTGAATAAATAATGAAATTGAGAATTTCAAGGAAAAATCAAGCTAGAATATTAGGGTTAGTAAAAATGCACTTCTCATAGAAGTACAATCAAGGTATAAGAGATGTGTGATTGAAAACATACTCAACAAATCCTTCAGAATGACAATAAGCATGACAAATTCTAAATTCGGATGAAAAATCCTTATTCTTCTACACTTTTATGAACAAAAGGATAAAATGGTAATTTTACTCATAACTAAGGCCTAAGACATAAAAATTTGGGATTTAATTGGAAATACGAATCCAATGCCACTAAGTACGCTCAATTCCAAGTTCATGGGAATAAACCCTATTTTTCTCCATAAAGGTCAAAATGGTCTTTTCACACCGCATGGGGCCCACAAGGGACCCACAAAGGAATTCAATGGCCAGAGCACATGTAATCATGAGTCAAACCACTACCACCTGCTAGTGGAGAAGGAGGTGATAGTGGGAATCCAATGAACATTGACTAATAAAAAGAATAAAATATAATAATTACACATAATCATGGAAAACACGCAAAATGCCTATAAATACCTCAGAAAAAAAATTCCCAAAAATGTTCACAAAATTCACCACAAAATTTCCTACCTCCCCCAAAATCTCAGTTCAAAACTCCTCCCCCTTCACTCGCTTTTCTCCCTTCTTTCTCTCACTTTTATTTCTTCTATTAGCGCGTCCACAAACGCTCCTAAGGTAATATTCCACTTAGAACTATTGGGCGCGTCTATAGACGCATCGTCCCCGACGAGCAGGGTTTTCACCCTACTATGGTTTTTCAATTAGACGTCCACTTTTGATCGTTGAAACCTTAATCCACTCCATCAAAGAGGTTCAAAACATCTAAATACACAAAAGCCCTATATTTTTTAACGATTAGTGGAATATTCACTAGCCAAATTGTCGAAAAACAATAGCTCTGGTGACTTATATTGTAATGCCCCAAGCAATTTATGCCATTTTTGCATCCATTTAACAAAAATGAATTGGACATTCTATATGAAATGAACCGTGTTAAATGTTTTACTTTATTTAAAATATTAAATGAAGGAATTTATAAGAAAACTTTGTACCATTAGATTCTACTCGAAAAATGGAATCCAATGCCTTAAAGAACGCCAAAAACAAAGTTCGTATGAAGAAGTTATGGCCATTTAAAGATTAGGGGCAAGTTTGTAATTTATCTTTAAAAAAACGAAAAAGATGAAAAACGCAGGGGGCGTTTTGATAATGGCACCCCCTGTCTTCTTCCTCCTCCCAATTTCTCCAGAACCCCCCCCCCCTCTCTCCTGATTTTTCCAGAAACACCAACACCGCCTCTGCAAGGCGATGCTAGGGGAAATGGCGGCACCGCCTTTCACCCTCTATAAAAAGCCCTCTTCCCCCTCTCACTCCAATCATCTTTTTCCCCATCTTCTCCCCGTTTCAGATTAGGGTTCCGGCAACTTTTTCAGTAGAAAGCCCTCCTCTAGCTTCTCTGCAACTTCTGGCATGGCCAGGTCATCCCTTCGGGCCGGCCATCCTTCTCGCTTTTTTTTTTCTCTCCCCCCTTCTTCCTCTCATCGCACCGGGATGGTGGGTTTTCTCCCATCTTCGAGTTTTCTGGCAAATTGGGTTTTCAAATGGGAAAGAGGGAACCACACCACCAAGATGAGAGCATCTCCGGCTACCCAAGTACGCCCCCATCTCCCTCTCTATCTCCCCTTCGTCGTTCCCCCCAGATTCAAACTAGATCTAGGCAGTTTTCCGGCCAGAAAACACCGGCCCTCTGTGGACAGAACCAGATGGGTGGGAACCCGTCCAAGGCAACGTGTCCCAGAGGTGTGATGCACGACGCATGATTGGGCCACTATCCCTGGCGTGGCCTTCGGGCACGCAACATGGTGCATGGCTCCTGGCTTGACCAAGATGCACGGGGTGCCCTAGGAGCTGAGACACGCCATGCTGCGCCAAAGACCCATTTGGGCGATGCCATCCAGGATGCGCGTCATAGCATTCCGCTTGGGTATACATGCATGTGCGAATGCTGTCCTTGACGTGGGCCTTGGGCGCACGCAACCTGCAGGTGCAGGCCCTAGTTCTACCAGGGCACGATCGCGTCCCGAGAGCGGTGACGCAAGGCCCGTTTTGGGCTTTATATGTATTCTTAACACTAAAATACCATAACTTGAGTTTTGGGACTTCGATTGAAGTGCTGCGAGAGGCGTCGTGTCTGTATCGATGGCACGGACACACATCCAAACCATAAAATACCTTATCAAGCCCCTTTATAAGGCTGGCATGACCCTTAAACCATGATAGTGGCGCGGGGCCACTAAACCTTTGCAAACCTGGCTATACCAAGGCCTAATTAGGGACCTTAGGAGGCCCTTAAGCATGGGAATGAACCCTTAATGCCTAAGTAGTGACGTAAACTGTTCTAGAACCTATAAAAATAGGCCAAGCTAACCTTTTTCCCCTAAACCATGTCCAGGAACATACGAGGACAAGGGGACTAGTGCGATCAAACCACATAGGTGTCCTATCACTACTAAACTTTTAAAAAGAACCCATGATACTTTGAGAATGCATGTTTTGAATCAAGGTTTCTTTTCTAATGCATTGATTTATTGCTCTTATATTATCGAGTTGTATTCATAATATATGGTCCTGAATGTGATCATTTTCATTGAGATGATTTTATGAATGCATCTCTCTCATGCTTTGAAAACAAATGCATAAAATGCCTGATTTACGAAGATTGAGATTGGACCACACGACGCTGAGGTCGTGGGCATAGTGTGCCCTATGTTTTTGAGGATTTACTTGCATACATATGGCATGACATGAGTATGGTTGACCATAGATCCATGAGTTGGATTCAGTTGAGCATCTTATGCATATCATAGTATATGTTTATGATATCTATGTTAGTTTTGACTTGGATTATGCGATTCTTTAAGTCCTCAGTATTCTATTTTGACATTGGCTTTTAATATCGATATTGAACATCAGTGTCCAAACATGCATATGGTTTAAAGAACATATGGTTTAAAACATAGCATGCATTGTAAAACTAGTAGTGATAGACTCCTACTGAGTATAGTGTATACTCACCCAAATATATCATTTTTCAGGACAGCTCCACTCACGAGTAGAAGACGCCTCAGGAAATGTTAGTGCTATGAGCAAGTAAATCAAAAAGAGACAATTATACATGTAAGTAAACACTCTACCCTTTGTACATGTATTTGTATTTATTTACAGTTGGACTGTGAGCTATGACTGGATAGACATGGGAAGACATTTATGATTACAAAACAACACTCAGGTAAACATAAAAGATTTTCTTAGACATAGAAAGACTTTATTTGATTACCTAGTGATCTCTTTCCAAATATATCTATGTCATAAGCTCAAGGGTCTCTAAAGTGATCGATACTTATTTGCCTTTCTTTCAATCCAAGTTAGTAGTATTTTTTAGACCCAAAGTAATTTCTTCACCTTGTCATGGTAGCCATTAAGGTTTGGAAAATCTTTCACATTGGTTTAGATCACTTCTTATTTTTTCTCCTATCTCAGTTGCTACTGTCCTCATCATACTCGTAGCTCCTTCATGATGTGGTATAACCAACTGACCTCATACCCTCAAATGACTTAGTCTAACAAGTAACTTCTTTTTAGGGAAAACTCACGCCTAAATACTTATAACAGTCCTCTGAGTATATAACTTAGACTACTATCTCATAGATACTAACATATTTGATTAATTAGCGTGGGATACCTTTATTTAGTCAATAGTACTCTAAAGGTAATGACTAAATAATGGTCTTAAGATATTTGGTCTTCCAATCTATGATAGTAAGACCTCAATTCGATCCTTGACGGTACCCTACTTGCTGAAGAAAGACAAATGGACAAGTCACTGTCCCAGCTTAATTCCTTTTTCAATATACTTTATTTACTCATGTAGTAGCAAGGTAGGATATCACCAAATTTTCCTTTTTATAGATTATATCCACTACTTTGATTGTTGTGAAAGCAAATGACACTCGGGGTTTTCAAAATGAGTTTAAATGAAATGATTTTTCCATTGCATTGCATTGTTTTTATAAAATGGTTTTCAAATAGGGATGCATCTCGCCTTAGGAATTAGATATTGCATTTTAAAATGCATGGAAAAACCCAAGTCGTCACATATATATATAGGCATGGATTTTTTTTATTTTTTGGCCAAATTTTGACCTCTAAACACTCCAAGTAGGTGCATCTCCCTCCCCTCTTTTCATTTTAGTAGTTAGGTGGTGTTTTTCGATCTCTAGGAGATCTCCCCGGCCGTTGATCCGTCGGAGATTATGGATCCAGCAATAGGGTGAGATCTACCATCCTGGATATCTTATATGAAATCTCTGAGCCACTGGATGGATTCCTAGGGCCGCAAAACCCCAAGATATGAAATATGGGCCAATGATGATCAAAGATGAAGGAGATTCGGCCATGGGTGATCTGACGGTCCAGATCTGGATAGTCTCACCTATAGCCGGTCACCACCATCGACCACCTAGGATAGGTAGTAAAAGGAGCGCGCTGTTGGTCGTCCCGCACAAGTAAACCCAGATTTGATCTAGGTCGTACAAATTTTGAACTAGATTCTTATTTTTTCAATTAAGAGCTCGATTTAGCTCTTATTTTAGATCAAAAAGTTTCTATAGAATCCTTGTCAAGTGTATTAGCTACTGAACTCATAATATTAATGTTTTTAATTGAATTTACTTGTGAAAATTACTAAAATTCGTTCCAACACTAATCAAGATGATCTCAAATTGGAGATCAGAATTGATGGATGGGTTCAAAAGGTCCCAAAACCATAGAGACCATGATCATAGTAAAATTTATAGGTTTCTTAGACAAGTAAATCAACAAAAATAGTAAGATTAAAATGCAACCCCTAAAATAGGATGAAATCTTAAAATCCTAATTCTGATATGAATTTAACTCCAAATTGAGATCAAAAAGTTGGGTTGGATTCCTTATGATAAGTAGAAACTACAAAACTTATAATTTTCATATTTTGATGCATGTAAAATTCTGTTAAAAAAGAAAAGTGTTACTAATTCTTATGATTAGTAAACTTTGGTTGATCAAACCAAACAATTATGATCCATTGATGATCTTGTGACTTTAAAACATGGAATCAATGGTTATAAGTGATTGATCTATGTTTAATTAAGAGATCTAGCTTTAAAAGGTAGTAAAATTCATAAAAAATGAAAGGTAATCTCCTTGAACAAGTTGATCAAGAATGATTGGATAGAATGGATGTATTTTGATGATGACATGGAGTTAATATCAAATGGAATTATGGACTAGATGATGATGATTTGGGATTGATAAAGATCTATGCCCTTAAATTGGATAAAAGGACTTAAGATCTTCTTGATCGGGTGGATTAAGAAAGATCAGATAATTGAATGAGATGCATCAATGATCTAATAATGAAATCACATCAAGAAGATATATTAGATCTAAAAGAAAAAAAAAATCAAGATCTAAACCCTAAAAGAGATTAAAGATGAATAATGACCATTCGATCATGATGAATAGTTAAGGCATGTTAGATTTCAATTTCAATTATTAAATGTTATTATAATTGTCCGTTATTGCTTAGTAGATTTAGTTGTAGATTTATTTATTCATTTATTTATTTATGCTTTAATGTTTATATTATGAAAATTACCTTGAAAATGTAATTAAATGAAAATAGAGTTGGAAGGACATTTACATGAAATAAATGACATGGACTTAATGATAGTAAGGGCTATAGTTAGTAGGACAATATAAGGAATATCATTTGCTTGGCCTAAATTAGGAGAATAATGAAACTCCACGAATGACATTTAAATGTTCATGGATTTAATTAAAATCAATTAGAAAGAGTACTTAGGGTTAAAAGGCTCATAGGAACCTTCTGAAAGGTTGAGTTAAGGTCACCCTAGTGGATGATGAACATGGTGGTTAAGAGCATTATCTAATAGAGCCTTGCTCTTTCCCTACCTTCCATTGATGTTTGTGAGGTCTAAACGCCTCCTTACATGAGGATTCAAGTAACCACTTTGTGTTCAACTATTCAGCTAGTATGCCTTAGCCAATTTAACATAAGAGGAGCTATCTAGACTTAGGATGGAATAAGCTATCCTCAACCATTAAAACATTAACTGGTTGAACAATAATAATAAGAGCATAAATGGTTAGTAAATCATCTAATCCTAATAAAAATTGTAAATAAGATAAGGAAGATCCAAGAGAGATCTTGAAGGATCACAAATAAAAAGAAAAGAAATATAATGTAGATTTTAGTATTGTTCTATGATTTTACATATAGTGTAGATTGTGAACTTAGAAGGTTTGAAACCTTAATCATATATGATTCAAGGAAAATGAGGGCATCCCTTATAGGAATACATACTTGTATAGAGGAATAACTTAATATGTATAGTTTGACAGATGTATGAATCAAGATCATGATGGACAATAGGGAGTGAACACCATTAGAGATGTATGAATTAAGACCTTGATACCACTTTGAGGTAGGTGGATGTACAAGAATGTATTATGGATTCATGTGTATACATACATGATCTTTTGTCTAGAATTATAGACCTTCGTGATATAAGTTTGCATAGTCCCTTAGCATAGTCATGATCTAATCACATGAATCAACTAAGTAAACCAACCCTATGATCCAATTCAATTATCTAATGACCTAATGAAATGAGGTGAAAGTAATGAGATGTGTGGACTAAGGAAACCCTAAGAATAGGGCATAGAAAATATTCCAACCTTAGTTAAACAAACACATCGTCTGATATGTACCGTGTATTTTACATACAAGAATGGTGGCTTGTGATTTTGTTTTACACAGAGCTAGGATTGGGGATGCTATTCTAGAGAAGTTATGAGGGTTTGGCCACCCACTTCCTGAAACATATATGATGGATACCATGCCCAAAGAGAGGCAAAATGTTTGGTGGGGCAATAATGGGAAGGCCGCCACTGTGATAGCCATGGTCTCCCCCATGAGGACATGGATTTGTTATTTTCACAATTGGTATCTGTTGAGGATTATACAATTATCCGAGTGTGCTGTATGGATTGAAACTATGGCAAGAAGTCCTAATGTATTTTGCATTATGATGCACATATGATAAGCACATTGTAATGCCATGATATGATGAGATGCCACTACATGAGTTCCTAGAAAGAAAATCCATGTACAAGAATTGGCTGAATATTGATCTTCTAAGTGGAAGCATAGCCAGGGGAATGAAAAGTTTTAAGCAATTTTCACTATTTTAACTGATTTATCCTATACTACATAAATAACGTATATACTCTAGGTTAAGATAACTCATAAGTAGATAACCATGATGGAATAATGGCTGAGGTAGGTATTCTTATATTAGTGAAGTAGTGTATTTTTGTATCCCCTACCAAGCATAGCTTGCTGAGATATTGTAAATATTTGAATGTTTATAATATCTTAAATACAGGGAAGGAGACTTAAGAATGTAAAGCTTGAAGACTTAGGAGCTCAAGACAGTAGAAGACTTGAACAAAATAATCAATCAGGGTACGTCCCTTGAAAACATGTATTTTCATTTGAGAGCATTGTATTGTAATGAGAGTTTTTAGTGTAAGGTGTGGTTTGAACTTTGGATTATGTAATTTGGACAATGGTTGTAATGATAATATAGGGACTGAGTAAGAGTGAACTACTAGATGATTCCTAATATTAAATAAAATTTTATTTTATGTAAAATGTCTATGTGTATTATGTATCTTAAGGTGAGACTTGGATTTTGCTACAAATGAATTTAAAAGAAAAGAATTTCTGCTACATTGTTTGAGAAATTTTTTTACCATTAAGGACCCTGCCTTTGAAAAATGTTTTACAAAATGTGTTTCAAAAACCCGGGTCATCACAGTTGGTATTAGAGCTAGGTTCATTCAGTTCACTCACAACCCCAATATGTCCAAAGGAATAATCCAAATTAGGATATATTAGAAATGGGTTAAGTAGAATACTTATATAGAAATCTGGGTTTTGAACAGATGCCACCTAAAAGGGGAATAAGGTGGACTACTCAAAGGGAACCTGAGAATGTTTTGGAAGGATCATCTAGAAATAATTTGGAGGAGGTGATGACTAAAGTATTGAGAAATCTTCTTCCTCAGCTTATACAGCCTCAGGCTACTCCAGTGGATGCACCAAGTATTCAGGCCTAGGCTCAAATTGATGTGGGACCTAGTGCTCCTATACCCAGACAGGAAACTCCAACTCCGGTACAAGATAACTCTTCACCTGTACCTAATGGAGTGATGGAAACCTCTCAACTAACACCTAAAAAGATAGACAAGATGGTGGAAAGGTTCCAGAAGATGGTTATCAGCTACAATGGCAAGGGTGATGCTGAGAAGGCTGTAGTGGATTTATGAAGTAGAGAAGACCTTCAGTGTGTTGAGAACTCTAGAGAATCTAAAGGTCAAGTTGGCCTCCTATATATTGAAGCAAGAAGTAGTTTTCTGGTGGAGGTCAGCACAAAGAAATTTCTTCTCCAAACCTGAAGAAATCCCATGGGAAAGATTTAAGGAAATTTTTAATGAAAAATATTTCCCAATCCTTGTGCAAGCCTGGAAGGAGGAGTTCTTAGATCTACAACAAGGAAACCTTTTAGTGGTTGATTATGAAAATGAGGTCATTTAACTAAAGAGATTTGCAAGCCATATATGTGACACTGAAAGGCATATAATGGATCATTTTATGGAAGGTGCTGGGAACCAAACCTACAACTATGGTTGAGTATATTGAGATGGCTTTTAAATTTGAAGAAGACTTGGAGGGAGCAACTATCATCAAAAATCCCTCAAGAAGGGCAAGAGACCGCCAAACAACTTCAGGCCTTTTGGCCCTCAGGGAAATCAAGCTAAATGAACACGATGCCCCAAATGCAGGGCATATCATCCAGGCAATGTGTGCCCCCATATAGTGCCACAACCACCATGACCTCCTATCAAATGTTACAAATGTGGCAAGTTAGGGCATTTCTCTAATAACTACAACAAACCCTTAGCAGTTAAGGGTGCAAAGCATGAAAATGCATCATCAAGGAAGGGTGTTCTCCATTACTGACAAAGAGGCTGGAACATCTAATGCAATTAATAAAGGTACATTGCTAGTATCTCATCACTATGCCAAAGTACTATTTGATTCTGGATCTACCCATTCTTTCATATCATGTGTATTTCCATCTAGTATACAATTGATAGTGGAGAAATTGGGGTTCTATCTAGATGTGATGACACCAGTGGAAAAAACAGTTAGATTACAGGAATATCTTCAAGATGTACCTGTTGAAGTACAGGGGAGAAGAATGGGTATAGACCTCAACTTACTAAACATGGTAGATTTTAATAGAATACTGAGTATGAATTGGCTGGAAAATACAAGGTAATTATGGACTGCTGTAAAAAGAAACTTACTTTTAACACATTGGTAGAAGAAATGCTAGTATTGCATGGAAAACCAAATGGCTTGGACAAATCTAACATATCAACTATGAAGGCTGCCAAATATGTGTCCAAGGGATGTCATGCATTTTTAGCAACTGTAGTTGCTTTGAATGTTGAACAACCCAAGATAGAAGAAATCGACATGGTCAGGGAATTCTAAGATGTGTTTCTTAAAGAACTTCCAGGTTTACCACCCCATAGGAAAATTGAGTTTACCATTGACGTAATAATAATAAGAGCATAAAAGGTTAGTAAATCATCTACTTCTAATAAAAATTGTAAATAAGGAAGATCAAACAAGATCCAAGAGAGATCTCAAAGGATCTCACACAAAAACAAAAGAAATATAATGTAGATTTTAGTATTGTTCTATGATTTTACATATAGTGTAGATTGTGAACTTAGAAGGTTTGAAACCTTAATCATATATGATTTAAGGAAAATTAGGGCATGCCTTATAGGAATACATACTTGTATAGAGCAATAACTTAATACGTACGGTTTGACAGATGTATGAATCAAGATTATGATGGACAATAGGGAGTGAACACCATTTGAGATGTATGAATCAAGACCTTGATACCACTTTGAGGTAGGTGGATGTACAAGAATGAATTAAGGATTCATGTGTATACATACATGATGTTTTGTCTAGAATTATAGACTTTTGTGATATAAGTATGCTTAGTACATTAGCATAGTCATGATCCAATCATATGATCCAACTAAGTAAACCAACCCTATCATCCAATTCAACTATCTAATGACCTAATTAAATGAGGTGAAAGTAATGAGATGTGTAGACTAAGGAAACCCTAAGAATGGGGCATAGAAAATATTCCAGCCTTAGTTAAACAGACACATCATCTGATATGTATAGTGTATTTTACATACAAACATGGTGGCTTGTGATTTTGTTTTACACAGTGCTAGGACTGGGGATGCTATGATAGGAAAGTTATGAGGGTTTGGCCACCCTCTTCATGAAACTTATGTGACGGATACCATGCCCAAAGAGAGGTTAAATGTCAGGTGGGGCAGTAATGGGAAGGTTGCCACTGTGACAGCCATGGTCCCCTCCATGAGGACATGGATTTGTTATTTCTACAATTAGTATCAGTGAAGGATTATACAGTTATCCGGGCACACTGTACGGATTGAGACTATGGCATAGTATCCTAATGTATTTTGCATTATGATGCACATATGATAGGCATAGTGTAATGCCATGGCATGATGAGATGCCACTACATGAGTTCCTGGAAAGAAAATCCTTGTACAAGAATTGACCGAATATTGATCTTCTAAGTGGAAGTATAGCTAGGGGAAGGAAAATTTTTGAGTAATTTTCACTATTTTAACTGATTTATCCTATACTACATAAATAACTTATATACTCTAAGTTAAGATAACTCATAAGTAGATAAGCATGATGGAATAATGGCTGAGGTAGGTATTCTTATATTAGTGAATTAGTATATTTTTGTATCCCCTACCAAGCATAGCTTTTTGAGATATTGTAAATGTTTGAATGTTTACAATATCTTAGATATAGGGAAGCAGACTTAAGGAAGTAAAGCTTGAAGACTTAGGAGCTGAAGATGGTAGAAGACTTGAAGAAAATAATCAATTAGGGTACGTCCCTTGAAAACATGTATTTTCATTTGAAAGCATTGTATTATATTGAGAGTTTTTAATGTAAGGTGAGGTTTGAACTTTGGATTATGTAATTTGGGCAATGGTTGTAATGATAATACAAGGGTTGTGTAAGAGTGAACTACTAGATGATTCCTAGTATTCAATAAAAATTTATTTTATGCAAAATGTCTATGTGTATTATGTATCTTAAGGTGAGACTTGAGTTTTGCTACAAATGAATTTAAAAGAAAAGAATATTTGCTGCATTGTTTGAGAATTTTTTTTACCATTGAGGGTCCTACCATTGAAAAATGTTTTACAAAATGTGTTAACAAAACCCTGGTTGTCACACCATACCACTAATTAGACCTTTGAGCATACTATTAAGCCTTTCTTTCTTAATCTCAATCACTTTATCCTAGAAAAACTAATAAAATAAATAACCATTACCCATTTTCTAGCTGAGTAGAGTTAGTAGAAAAATTCTGAAGAGAACAAAAAGTTAAAGAACTGAGAAAATTAGTAATCTTTCTTCCAAAGAAGCCAAAAGAAAAAGAAAAAGTGAAAAGAAAAGTATAAAAAAGAAGAAGAAAACAATGAAAGATAAGAATACAAAGGAAATTCGCTTCAACAAAACCAATAAGTGTCCTAACAAATATTCACTGAAGATCTCTACTCCATTTTGAACCTTTGAAATCCTTATACCCGTCTTTTCATAACCCTTACCTAAGCCTACATTTCGTCCTAATTAAAGACCTATGGATCTTAAGTGGAACATAGTCTTAAAGAGAAGATAAAAAGGAGTTAAGTTAAAATACTCCTACTATTCTTTTTAATAACATCCACTCTTAAGGATCACTTTCCTTTATTTCTTTAGCATTTCAAAAATTTACATGAACCATTAGCTTTGTTGGATCAGGTCACATAATGAGAGAAATATGTTTAAACTCTTATCTAAAAGCTTCATTTCTGAGTATACATATAAGGATTTGAGGTCAAGACATATTTCTAATGAAATTTCAGCATATCCAGTTAGAAGTCATGACTTAAATGGCTGCACACACACATGCACTCCCAAAAATAACTAGAATGAAATGTCTTTAGTATGTGTATGATTTGTAAAATGGTCAATCTTCTCCATTAAGTTGTAAAAAACTAGTAGAGTGCTAATGAATCATGATTTTCTGAGATAAAATAAGGGACTCAACCTTAGGGAATTTTGTGTGTATATTCACTGCAAACCATCACAAGGCCTAAATCATCCACTAGGGATAACCTAGGGGTTTAAAGGTTTATTGCATATGCTAAATGCAATCATGAGGACTAATGAAAGTAGCACCTTGTATTTACTTCTATAAAATGATTTTTCAAATGTTTTGCTCGGGACTAGCAAAATGCTAGTTGAAGGGTATGGTAAGTGTTTAATTTTGCATAAAAACCACCCATTTAGTACCCATGTGTTAGAACTTATAAGGTAAATTGGAGTTTTTAGACAAAAATTCAAAACACATGCATTTTTAACCTAATAACCCAAAAGTTTGTTATTTTGTAGGTCTAATAGCTAGTCTAAGGTAAGTATGTGATTAATCATGTTTTTCTAAGATTTAGGATTTTCACTTTTTGTACGAAGTTATATGGTGATCAAACGATTGAAATCAATCAAGATGAAGATCAAAAGATCAATTCAAAGACTTAAAATCATCACTTAAACATAATTCAAAGGCCAATATCATCTTGGACTAGTAATGGATGTGATTAATGGACCTAAGATGGTCAAAGTGGGCCCATTAAGTAAGCCTTGCATTCCTACAAACTTTGCAAGGAAGCCACCTTAGCCATATAAACCATGAAAGAAGGTGGTAAGCTAAGGAATTCAAGCAAAACCTTTCAAGCCACTAAAGCTAAGGATTGAAGCCAAGAAAACAAGCCAAGGAAGCTTCCTAAGTGTAATGACCCATATTTTGGAGACATTTTGAACAACCATGATGTTGATATTTGCCAACAATATTGTAACTTGTCTATTTTAGGAATGAATAAATGTTTATTATATATTTAATAGTCTTAAAGAGGTAGTTGGATGTTTTATTTTAAATTAAATATCAAAACCACTAGATTCTACACTCAAAATGGAATCCAATGCCTCAAAGAACACTGAAAACGGAGCTCGTATGAAGAAGTTATAGGCGTTTAAAGGTTAAGGGCATTTTTGTAAATTGCACTTAAAAACAAAAAAGATGAAAAACGCAGGGGGCCATTTTGATAACAGCACCCCCGTCTTCTTCCTCCTCCAACCCTCTCTCCTGATTTTTCCAGAACATCCAGCACCACCTCTGTAAGGCGGTGCTAGGGGAAATGGTAGCACCACTATAGGGCACAAAGTGTTTGAAAAATAGAGATTGATCTTGCTGTGTTTTTATAAAATTGCATTCAAAAAACTCGGGTCGTCACACTAAGCTAGACATTAAGCTTAGCCAATGAAGCCTTCAAAGTTAGCCATCTAAGCCATCAAGCTAAGCTAAATGGAAGGTTGTGATTGGAGGAGTTTCAAGAGAGTTATTCAGGAGTTATTTTGAAAAAAATTAAGGGAAAATCTATTACAATAAGAGGGCATGTGGACCAATGGAATAAGAGCAACCAATTTTTAGAGTTTTTATTACTTTTCCTCAGTTTTTTCTTAATTTTCACCTCACTCTTAACATGCACTATGAATTTCTAAAACTCTCACTCCTTTCACCTCCTAAGAAACTACCCAACCAATCCAATTTCTTCACCTAACACATCACACCTCTTTCCTAAGCTATCCCCACACACTTTCTAAAAAAATAGGCCTTCAATGTTTTTTGGAAGGGGGAGATGCCCCTACCTAAAAGGGTGGCACCTCCCACCTACCTCTCATCTTAAGACAGCCAACCACTCTTTCCCACTTTCCTATTTGTTGTCCGTCCTTCTCCCCCATCCTAGCCCTTCAATTTAACCCTCTTTAATCCCCACCACAATCCTTAGTACTAGGTTAACCTAGGAAGGATAAGAAAAATCTTATAAAACTAGCCCAAAATCCATGCAAAGCACTTCAATGTTTCACTATAGGAAAGGGCGTCTCCTCCATAAGAAGGAGACATCTACT
The DNA here is from genome assembly GCA_035236585.1 of Warburgia ugandensis. Taxonomy (NCBI): domain Eukaryota; kingdom Viridiplantae; phylum Streptophyta; class Magnoliopsida; order Canellales; family Canellaceae; genus Warburgia; species Warburgia ugandensis. The sequence continues at coordinate 30,728,602 of CP141127.1, read as the reverse complement.
TCATTCCAGGCTTTTTCTCCTTTTGCTTGTTATTTTGTGATGTCTTTGGTTGCTGCTCCCAAATTCCAAGGTTCATGCTTCTTCCTTAACTGTTCAACCTAAGATTTGTGGGGTTTGATTCATCTTTGAAGGTTGGTTAGCCTTTGCTAGAACTTCTTTCTTTTCAAGCTAGTTTGCCTTGTTTTCCTTTAGCTTTCCTCACTTTTAAACTAAGATTCAAGTCTGATTTTCCCTTAGAGTGACAGCCAAGGGAAGTCATTTTGAATCTAGTTCTATTCTTTAGCTATCATTGCATCTTTATTCTCTTTTAGCCCTCTTGATTTTCCAGCTTTGGTTGTTTAAGTTCCATTAGATTGTTGCCTTAGTTTTCCATAGGATTCTCCTTTGATTTCACGCATACTTTCTCATAAGTGAATGCTGGAACAATTGAAGAAGAGTTTGTCTTGTAATTGAGAAGTGATTAAGATTAAGTGAACACCATTGTAATAGCATTTGAGTTTTAGATTTGGATTACATGTATGGAATGTTATGTTGATGACTTTTTGGATATGGTTCAATGAGATTAGTAGGAAGGTGCAATTCATGTTTATATCCAGCAGTAAATTAACTTTGTTCTTGAATGTTTGAATGCAGTAGAAGTGATTAATTGCATGTTTTACGTGTTATAGTCATTGAATGTTTCAATTACCTTATTGCCGGAATTTCTTTGCATGAATGGTGGATGTTAATTTCCAGCGCAATAGAACCTTGTTCACTTGATGTTTCAAGAACCCAATTAGATTGTTAGATAGCCTAGTTAAGATTAGAATTAGATTGCAAGCTTAGGTTTCCAATGTAGTTGATTAAATCCACTCTTATCCAATGAATCATGCATACCATTCTATGGTTACATGCATGATGATTGGGTAGTTTTTTATTTCATTGTTTGTTAGTGGTAACTTTTCCTTTATTTCTCTTGCTTAATTGTAGATTAGATTCCATTATTTTGCATCTATGTTAATTGGGAAGTAATCAAATTTGTCATACTTGTGAAAATAGTTTATTTGATCTTTTACTTTTCTTAGTTTTGCATGATTAGGAAAGTAGTTTGTTAAAGTATGCTTCCATTAAATTAGTTGTTAATTTCATGTTTAGTAAAGTTGTTAAATTGCATTTTAGGAAATTTGTTAGTTAGGAAAGTCATAAAATTAGAAGTTTTTAATTTAGGAAAGTTTTAATTTTAGAAAGTGCAAGTTTTAGGAAAGTTTCCCATTTAGCATGTTTCTTGTTTTTACTTAGTTTCTAATTCATGTTGCAATTTCCATTCTTAATTTAGGACAAAAATCACTTGAATTTTGGCTAAGTTAGATAGTTTGAAGTAGGGACCACTAGCATTAGAATAGTTCACTCTCATCGGATTGACCTCACTAGCATACTATATTGCAAACGATTTGTGCACTCGCAAGTTTTATTCAAAACAACAACACTTGACCCTATCTTTTCTTCCTCACTGCTCTCTCTTCCACCTTATTGGTTCATGCATGCTATGGCTTTGCTTAGTGTAGAAGATTCTCCTCAATCCAACTCCCTCCACCTTCACTCAACTCCAACCTTCTTTCCATGCCCACATCAACTCCTTTATAGTGTTTTCCCCTTGTGCCTAGCACTTTCTCTCTCCCACTTCCACTCTTTTCCTTCCTCAATTTTCCTTTCTCCCTGGTTCGTTCCCTTCCTTGTTAATGGCTGGAAAATTTCCAGCCTAAATTTTTAATTTGATTTATACTTAGTTTTGATTTCTGTATGTGAGAACTATAGAACGCGTGGGGAGCTAGCTGTCCTTGGTTGCTGCCCTCCCATGTGGATGGTTTAGATCTCATTTAGAGCATTAAGGCCACTTGCTCTAAGTTCAATTAAAACCCCCTATTTTACCCCATTTGTTTAATTATATCTTGTTCAGGGTACATTTTACAATTGTACCCTGGACTGTAACATATTTATTTCACATTTTCTAGCCATTACCTTTGAATTTCACCAAGGGCTTTGAAGGGTATTTAGGGTAAGGCCCTTGATTAATTGTGAACCTTCTAATCCTTGAATCTAACATCAATTTATGTTGTAATTTCTATTTTTCTTTTGGAAGATCACTTAGTGCTAACTCAATGTGATTTTCAAATTTCTCTTTTTCCTTAGAAATTTTGTTTCTAAACATCCAAATTAACTTAACAATTAACTCTAACTAGCTATACTAACCTAATTTCTCAATGTGCTCGTTCAATTCTTCTCCATTACCCTTAAAACATACAATTAATAAATAAAAAAATTTATCATATTTTTTGTAAATATATGGATTTAGTTATTAGAATTGTGTATTTATAGGTATTACACATGGTGGTGGCTAGCTTACATGCATGCATGGGAAGCTTAGTCACTTTACTTTTTATATAAACAACCTATTTAGTATGGATAAGGCTTAGTTTTTTTTTTAACTATCTAATTTTGAGTAAAAACCACCCAATTAGTTACCCATGTGTTACAACTTATAGGAATAAATTAGGGTTGTTAGACAAAAATATGTAACACATGCATTTTTAATCTAATGAAGTAAAAGTTTGATATTTTTTAGGTCCAGAGACTAATCCAAGGTAAGAGAGTGATTAATCATATTTTTAGAATTTAATTAGAGTTTTTTACTTTTTGTGGGAAGTGAGATGGTGACCAGACGGTCAAAATCGATTTGGATGAAATTGAAGATCAAGATTAAAACTTAAAAGTTGTCAATCCAAAGGTCAAGATCACCTTTTGGACCAAAAATGGATGCAATTAAAGGAGGTAAAGGTGGCCAAAGTGGACCCTGAAGTAAGCCATGCATTTTCACCACCTTTTGCATGGATTGCATGAAAGCCACTTTAGCCAAATTGAAGCCATGGACATGGTGATAAGCTAAGAAGTCAAGCCAAGGAAGCTTCCAAAGCCAACCTTGAAGGCTAGCTAATGGAGCTTCCAAAGTTAGCCATCTAAGCCATCAAGCTAGACTAAATGGAAGGCTAGGATTGGAGGAAAGTCAAGAGGATTATCCATGAGACATTTTGAAGATAATCAAGGGAAATCTCATTAGGATAAGATGGAATGTGGATCAATAGGATGAGAGCCTTCTATTTTTTGCATTTTTTGCATTTTTCTCAGTTTTCTCCACTTTTTCTCACTTTTTACCTCACCCCTAAGTAGCACCATGAATTTGACTTTCCATTGAAGAGTCCTACCATTCCTAGACTCCTCCACCTTGTTAGACTCTCATCCCACCTACTGCAGCACCAAAGATGGCAGCTTCCTATCCCTTGTTTGCTCATTTAAAAACCTAACTTGTCTTGACATCTTAGCCATCCAATTTCCCACTTCTCATCCCCACCATACATCTATCCTAGGGAACCCTAGAAATTATAGGAGAGAAATTATAATGTACCCACACAAAATCAAAATATATCATATCTCACTTGGAGGCAAAAGATGCCTCCTCTTTGGAGGTAAGGTGTCCTCTTCCTCACCATCTCTCCTTCACATTTTTCCTTAACTTTCTCTCATTTGGGTGGCTGCAACTTCTTCCTAAGGTGATTGCACTTCTCAAGTGTTCAAGCCTAGGCCTTTAGTGTTGCTTCTTCCATGAAGGTTAGTTAGTCTCCTTTCTTCTCTTTGCTTGTTTTTAATTCCATTGTTGCCTTGTTTGCTTTTGATTCCATGCTTAGTTGTTAGTTTGATTTACTTGCTTGTTAGCTTTGAGTTTAGTTTCATAATCCATTGATTTAAAAGCTATAACTCTTTGGTAGTGACAACCATAAGAGTTAGCTATTAGATCAAAGCCCTTTTTTCCTTGAACTTCCTTATTTTATTTGTTTATTATTCCTTATTTCCCTTGTTGAATTGCCTTCAACTTCTAAGCTTTTCTTGCTTCTTCCTCAAAGAAACAAGTTAATTCTTCCTTGGTAGTGACAGCTAAGAGAAGAAGTGACTTGAGTCTTTGATTTCCCCCTTTGCATTCCATGCTTTCTTCTTAGAGATAGACATAGTTTTAGGTGTTCCATTCCTTAAGTTCTTTCATTAGTCCACCCTTTTTTATATTTCTCTTTTATAAACCACTTGTACATCAAAGGAGATCAGTTTGACTATTTTCGAAGGTTTTTCAGAATTGTTTTGTATCAAGTTTTGCCTCTTAAATTGAATTTTCCAGCATTATGCATATGTTTTATTCATTCAACTTTTTGGATGTAATTGGTACTATTTCATTTCAATTGAAGTTCTTGTTTGCACTTGTTTCCAGTAGTGAAGAACTATTGAATTTAATTGTTTAATGTGTATAAATTCAGGCTTTTATGTGTTGATTACTCAGAAATTGGAAATAGCATGGTGCTAGAATTTCCAACAACATAGAAATATCACCTTGGTTATACTTAATTCTTCACATTATTTACTGCTAGTCTGAGTTATTCTTTAGAAAATTAATTAAGCTTTTAAGTTGTATGTTTAGTTCTTATATTAGATTGCATGATAGATAGTTACAGGTCCATTGATTTCAGTCTATGTTTACCCCATGAATCATGCGCATAAACCCATGTTGCATACACATGATTTCAAGGTGTTTTCTCTTAGACAAATTGCTTAATTTAGATTAGATTCTCATGCTCAAATTCTAGTTCCATTCACGCATCTCATGTTAGATTAATTTCCCATCATAGTCCATGCATACTATCATGATCATCCATACATCTTACTACTTTGTTCCCTGCAATCTTTATAGCTTAATTCCATGCAATCCACTTGTTTTGTTGTTTCCATAAGTATTACATATTTTGATTTCTTCATTAGATCATTGTTTAGGTCTAATTTTCATGTTAGGTTAGTTAAGAAAGTTTCCATGTTTAAGTTTAGGAATTTTTAAATTTAGAATGTTTCTAATTGCATGCATTTTTTATTTCCATCATTAGTTTGGGTTAAAATCTCATTATCTTGACTAGGTTAGATAATTTAAAGTAGGGAACAACAGTACCAAATTTGTTGGATTCCTCATGGGATTGACCTCTTCGCGTGAGAATATTACAATTGATTCATGCACTTGCAAGTTTTCTTTAAAACAACAACAATTTTCATAGGGTTTCTAACTGCTCTTTCTTTAATAACTGCACCCAATTTTTATTTTGAAAACTTAAACTTCATATTTGACATGTGTGGGCCAATGTAGTCTTGCTCTTCATTAGGTTCAAAATTGCCAATTTTATGCATTTTTTTCGTTTGTACCTTGGACATGAAAAATGCAATGTTAACCCTAATTAGTGATATTTTTGAAAAGTTCTAACCTAAAACTTGCTAAATATAGAGGCATATATCTAATATATCTAATATCAAATAACTCTAGTCTTAGATTTTGCTAGTCCTCAAGTAAAACTATAGAAAAGAAATATAGAAATCTAAAAAGAATCCTAACCACTTCACTATCATCTACATTTAGCATACGCAAAAAGCCTTAAAACCCCTAGATTACCTTGAGTGAATGAGCAGTAATCTCATAAGAGTTTCCAAAAATGATACCCATGACCATTTCAAAACTCTTATGAAAGTCCTTTTTCTATCTGAGAAACTTTTCTTTTTATTCAACATTTAGTAACTTCCTAAATTTAGCATTCCAATAAAATGAACAATAGTTCAAAATGCAAACCATATAAAAAAGATATTTCATTATTTCATCAAGCTCAAAATATAGGCATGTGATCATAGCCAATATATATATAATTATTAGTCTTTAAGGAAAATATAACCTAAATTACCATCCAAAAGTATGGTTTGACTTCAAATCTCACAAGATATTCTTGACACTCAAAAAGAAGTCACTCAAAAAAGGTTGAATCTCTCTTCAATATGTGAGTAGACTACTTTTCATCAAGGCCAAATTCTCGCATATTTCATACGAAAGAACAATAATGTAGAAAAAAATCTAATATTGGTCTCATGGAAAGGATATCAACTATTAGGAATGTTATACTCTAGTGAAATCTCTATACATCCATAACCATATCCAAAACATACTATTCCTAAGACCAATTAGGACTTCTATTAGGATGAAACACGGGCTTAGGATATGTTCATCAAAGAAATTTGTATAAGTTTAAACAAAGGTGTTTTGAAAAATATGTAAATATCATCTACAAAGTATTCTCAAACTTCTTTTCTACCCTTAGAGTTATCATTTCTTTTTCATTTTTCCTCTTTAAATTTTAATGTAGCATTTCTTTCAATTTTTCTCTTTTTCGCCCATTTTATGTTCATCTCTTGAGTTGTATTACTTATACATTTTTCAAGATATTTCTTCAACCATTTCTACATATTTCCAATACAAACTAGGCAATGGATATATTTTAGGGTTAATAAGGGAACTAGTCAATGGGTTCACGAAGAAAAAGGATTAATAAAAAGGCTCAAAGGGTTAACTAGCAAAAATAATCATAGCTTAGAAAAGGGCAAAGGCTTTGGTTTAACCAAGGATGGCTCTATCACTCTTTAAGTTTCATATAATTTTAAAATGACGATAAACTTTAGAGATATATGGTATAGTCTTTATGATATTTTCTAAATAGTTGACCAAGATGAAGAAGAATGAGACCAACTAGGAATTTATGTTCATTGAAGAAAACTTGGAATTTATATATAACCCTCAAAAAGGAAGAATATCTCTACAGCTTATATAGCTTAATAGTCTCCACTTGTCTTCTTTAGGATCTCTAAGTTATATTTTCTCTTCAACTTAAAGTATGTATATATAGCTACTTTGTGCAATAATTATTTTTAGTTTAACTTTCTTGAAAAAGTTTAGAAAATGGATAAAAACAATGAACTAATTGTATACAAATCTATTAATAAGTAAAGTTCAAACAATAACACTGAATGTTCAAAAAATTCAATTCTTATCCATGTAAAGGAATTTTTCATAATTTTTTTCAATGTAATTTTTTTAAATAACTACAAAAGAAATGGACTCTTAAATAACTAAGGAAAACTTTGCACATATCAAAATTTAAATAGCCGATCCCCAAGACTTAAAATAAATAATGTTCCCAATGTTTTAAAATAAAAGCATGGACAAATAAAATAAAAGCGAGCACCAACACTCCAAATATGAAAAATGTATAATGATGATTAAATACAACTCTATGGCTAGCCTAACTAATTAACTAAACCCTAAACCTAGATGAAGGAGTATCTAGAAAACTCATACCATTTCAAAATTTCATAGTAATCTATGTACATTTTCCATCTAGAAATGTATGGTGGTGAAAAAATATAAGGACATGATAGACCAATGTGAAGTAGAATTTTATGGGAGCACCTCAAGGTGAATTATCCCAAGTTTTCTCAAGTTGAGGAAAGATAATGCCAACACCAAATAGTTGATAATATTTCTCCTTTCTTACACTATCCTGAAGGATAGGGTTAAGCTGGCTCTACATGTCCTATAAGGTTTCTCATGTTTGTTTAGATGTAGATGAATAGGGGAGCTTAAACCCTCAGTATCCCACCCCATAGTTAGTTGGTGTTTGGCTATGACATCAATTGGCTCACCTTCCAATTCAACAATCATAGGTAAGGTTTCAGTTGAACCTAAACTCTCACAATGTGAAATTTTTGGTAAAGGTTGTAGGGACAAATTAGGTGCTTCTTCATTATATGACTCAAACTACATTGCAAGCAATGGAAGGGTTCCTACTCAAGCTATCCATTTAGAAGTATCCATTAAAGGCACAGTATCAAGTAAATCATTCACTTCATCAATGGTGGGGTTCATATCAAAATTAAAATGATTAAGACATGCCTCAAGTGGATTGTTGCTAGCAATGGGTAGGGATGGTGTAGACACTTGACTCTCTATCTTGTAAGAATCATCAAAGTTTCATATTATTGCTATCCCTGAATAGTTGTTAATGGTCTTCTCATATACCTCAACTTGGTAGGTTTTCTTCAATATTTTTAACAATTTAGCTAATATTTAGCCATTTAGAACTCCAACTTTGCAATAGATTGCAATGGGCCTCCACTGTTTGTTTGACATCATTTGAGAATTCAAGAGAGCTCTACATAAGCAAATTAAGGATCTCATCTAAAGATTTGCCCCCTTTTGTGGGGGAAACTCCTATTATGGCTCAATTGCTATGGTAATAATTATCCTGAGACAAAAAAAAATAGGGATTGAAGTAGACACGCTATGAACTTTCAAGGAATGACCAACATGCACACCATGCCAACATAACACAAACACTTATACTCATAGGACCCTACCTTTACCTACTTGCAACTATCGTGGCCTTTATGTGGATTTGTGGATATTGCAGAACCTCAACTACTGACCTCATGGGGGCTGCCAACTACCATGCAGAGCATTTTTCCATGAGAAGCTATTCCTACTGCCTGCCATGTCCATCATAGGGCTAGTATCAATCTCATTTTGGAGGTTAGTAGCCAACTACATCTCCTAGCATAGGGTCTTTAGGACTTATGGCACACTCACCCAATGCACATGCCTAGCAATTCAGGACTTACAATACTCTAGGAGTGCCTGCCAAATGCCTCAATGAAAATCCATACAGCTTCCCATTACAAATGTAACACTTGCCTAGTATGAATGAAAAGAAAGTCTCCTAGCCCTTGGCCAAATTTGTAAATCCATCAGTTCAAATCGTGAAAAAAATTGAATCTTGATATGATGGTTTGTTATGCACCGGTACCCCTTTTTGATAGTATTAGATGCTTTATTAATCCCATTATTAACTTATAGTGTAACTTTTCATTGATGTCATGTTCTTTATGTAGTTTAAGGGCTAGATGCTTATTTAACAGGAAAACGTATCTCCATTTCCACCTCTAGTGTTATGGTATTTAATAATTTAATGGTCCTTCTTGGGTTATCATCCTATTCACCTTGTTTTAGGTCATAACTTTTACGTATTGTATCTATTTATTACTTGGGTTATACTTTCTTGGTTCTATACCTACACAACTATTGAGTTTTTCACAAGTGCACGGGCTATTGCAGCATAGGGTATGCAAGTACGAGTCAATCCCATAGAGACTCAATTTAAGAAATTGGAGTTTTAATAAAATTTAATTATACAAAAATTGAAATTAATAGAAAGAGTAATCAAACATCAAATATGTTTAATCAATAAAATTATAGAAGTCCATTACAAAAAGATAGAAATTTAACTAAACAAATAAGAAAAATCTACTTCCCTAGATTGATTATCGCCAATTTCTTTAGATCTAGTCTCGTGAACTTCAATTCTCCTTCATCAATCTCTTTATGGTCCTTCTGATTGATGATCCATTAAATGGATTAGGGAGATTCCAAAAAAATCTGAGAGATCTAGGCTAGATAAGAAATTTGAGATTTGGATGGTTTAGGTCACTTTTTGATTCTCAGATTAAAGATTAGAGACATTAATCAAGCGAAGGGATTTCCTAAGAATGTAATCTAAAGAGGAATTGAATTTCTATTGTGAAAAAGATCAAGAATTGAAGATATCTATTTTTATCATGCCTAACCGTTGATTTGTTTAAGCTAAATCAAAACATATTCAGATTATGCTATTCCTGGATACACAAAACAAAGATAAAGAATAACTGCAATAGAACATAGACATAGATGGCATTAAAAAGAGGATAGATCAGGAATTTAAGGAATGTGGCATGGTTAAAACTAGCATTTGAGAAAAAAGAATCTGATTTAAATGAAAAAAATGGGAAAGAGGAAACGTGATAGAGAAGGAAGCTGGAGCTAGATGGGGTGAAGAGAAGAGGAGGAGGAGGAGGAGGAGAAGTCAGGGAAAGAAGAAGCCATGGGAAAACCTGTGTCGGGTTTTCTCCATTGAAGATGTCGGTGGAGATCAGGGTGGAATAGAACCAAAAAAAACTGATGACTAGGGTTTGGAAGTCTGATGCAGTTTGGTGCTGAAGGAGATGTCAATGAAGCAGATGGAGGCTAGGCTGGATCATGTGGAATGGTGGGTGGAATGATGATGCTGGTGCAGTAAGGAGATGGGGAAAGCAAGAGGCCCGATGCAGCCTAGGCTGGGTAGTGGAGTGTGGTAGACAAGGGGCAGTGGGGCAAGTGACTAGTGGAGTGGGGGATCACCATGCCTAGCTGGGGAATCAGTGATGTTGAAGGCTGGAGTTAAGAAGAAGGAGATGGTCTGGGCAATAGCTAAGGAGAGAAGACAAATGGAGAAGAATAGAGACGGGTGAGGAGAAAAGTGGAAAGGGGGTTGACACTGGGGAGGTAGATGATCTGGTGTGGTGAACGGAAACAAAAGCAGAGGGAAGAGAAGAGAGAGGAGCAAGTGGGTTGGATGAAAAAAGAAGAACAATAGAAATGGAAAAGTGGAAACTAAAATAGGGAATAGGGAATGGGAGAGAATCTGAGAACAAGAGGGAAGAATTGAGGAAAGAGATGAAATACAGAGAATGAAAGAAAAACTAGGAAAGATGATAAACTAGGAAAGATGCATGGTGAACAAGGAAGATGGTTAAGAAACTGGAAATGAAAGAAAAATAGAAGCTAAAAGGAGAGACTGAGAATGGGAGAATAGGGGATAGGGCATTGAAGAGGAAGGTGGTAGTTCTGCCTCCTTCCCTTGCAACATCCAGCCAAAGAGAGGAAGAGAGGCTTGGTGCGGTGAGAAAGATACAATAGAGAGAGAACCAAAATAGAGGGGCAGTACAAGAGAGATAGAATAGAGAGGGAGTTTGTGAGTGAGAGAGGGATAGAAGAGAGATGAAGAAAGGAAAACAATGAAGAAAAAGGAATGGCACACAAAGCTAAGGAAAACAAATAAAATAAAATAAAAAAAACAGCCTTCCTTTTTGGGCTCCCATGGGTTCCCTATATATCTTATTCTTCTCCCAGCCCCTTAGGTGAAGAGTTAGTTTCACATTAAGAAACTTCCTCTTTATTCCAAATCTTCTCCATGATTTCCTCTCCTCATTAGAACTCTTTTTCTTTTGAAAAACTATCCAATTTTTCTTTGTGAGTGATTTGGTTCTTTCAATGCCCCCTTGGATAATATGCACTGTTGATTAGCATCCAAATGACAATTTGTTTGATCTACAAAATTTAAGACTATATTAGAGTCACTAACCATACATTAAGCATTTGATTAGCTTAGATGATCATTTGACTATTAATTTTGACAATTTATGGTTGGATGGTCAATTGAAGCTAAATTTCATATTTTATCTAAAAATCATCAAATTGATGAGTTAGATGATCTAATTAAATGCCTAAATTAAGGGTATTTTGGCCTAAATTAAACATTAACACACACCCCAACCAACATTTTACTAGTCCTGAGTAAAACATGGAGAAAATTATTTTACCAAAAACTAGTACAAGGTGCCACTTTCGTAGGTACTCATGATTGCATGTAGCATATGCAACAAGCCCTTGAACCCTTAGGTTGTTCCTAATGGATGAGTTAGGCCTCGTGAAAGTTGCAGTGAATATAGCTACAAAATTTAATAAGGTTAAGTCTCCTATTTTATCTCGAAGAATCCTCATTCATTAGTAATCTATTAGTTTTTCACAACTTAATAGAGAGGATTGACCATTTTACACATCGTACACATATTAAAGACATTTTATTTGAGTTATTTCTCAGAGTGCATGTGTGTGTGTATAGCCACATAAATCTTGAATTCTAATTGGATATGCTTAAATTCCATTGAAAATATGTCTTAACCTCAAATTCTCACGGGTATACTCTCAAAAATGAAACTCTTAGATAAACGTTTATACATATTTCTCTCATTATGTGACTGAATCCAACAAGCTAATGGTTCACATAAATCTTTTAAATGATCATGAGACAAAGGAAAGTGATCCCTAAGAGTGGATATTATCACCAAGAATATTAGGGGTAGTTTACCTTAATTCCTTCTTTTTATCTCCTCTTTAAGTTTATGTTCCACCTAAGATCAATAATTCTTTAACTAGGACACGTAGGCTTAGGACAGGTTTAGAAAAGAAGGATATAAGGATTTCAAAGGTTCAAAATTGAGTAGAGATCTTCAATGAATATCTATTAGGACAACTTTTCTTTTGGGTTGAAGTGCATTACTCTTTCATATTTTTGTCTTTCTCTTTCAAATTCTTTTCCTTTTTTTTTTCCTCTTTTGAAGAAAGACAGGTATTTTTCAAAGTTCTTTAACTTTTTGTCCTATTTTTGAACGTTTTTCTACTAACTTTACTCATTTTAAAAATGGGTAACGGTAATTTATTTTACTAGTTTGTTTTGGGTTAAGGTGAATGGGGTTAAGAAAGAAAAGGCTTAATAAGATGCTCAAAGGGGCTACTAGTGGTATGATATACTAGGTAGGCTTTGTCCCTGGGCTAAGCAAGTATGGCCTCTATCATTTCCTAGGTTTCCTAAAGCCTATCAAATTCAATAAAGTTTCTGGAAATAAAGATATTACTCCTATTTACTCTTGATAGTTAACCAAAACAAGGATGATAGGAACACATTAATTTATGTATGATGAAGAAATTGTAGAATTAATTATAACTCTCTAAAAGAAGATAGTCCCTAAACTCACTGGGTTATAGGTCTCCACTAATTTTCCTCAAGGTCTTTAAGTCATACCTCTATCAGTCTTCACTATGTGCTGTGTGTAAATGGTTCCCAAGAATTAACTTTCATAAAGTGTTTCAACACACGAATGATATGCAAAACTAATCATATGCATTCCATTAAGAGGTGAAAACATTAGAATTACTAAATTCTAAACATTCAGTTCTCATCATAGTAAGGGAACTCTACCTTCTTTTTTATTCTAAAGAATTAAGAAAACTCAAAATCTTTATGTGCATCTACCCCCCAACCTAAATGAAACATTATCCCCATTGTTTGAAAACATAGGATCCTATATGATAATGGAGTGATGTAGACTCTAAAACCCAGGGTTTGCCTTCCTGTAAGAGTTAAGTTTAGTGTCTTCAACTAGACATGGCCTAACCTAACTTTTTAAACCTAGACCTAACTAGGTCATCTTATTTGTCCTAATCCTAATCCTAAGATGAAATGGCAAAATTTCTCACACCACTTCAGAATCTCACGATAATCTATATATTGCCTCCACCCTAAATTTTTTATGGTGGTAACATTAAAACAATGAAGATCACCATGATTTTTAATTATGGGGAATCATAGTGATGATACCCATCTTCAAAATTTCACGGTAGTCAATATAATTTCTCCACCTTGAAATTTAAGGTGATGGTAATACAGTGAGATCATGTACTACTATGCATTTTGTTGGACCATTTGGAGATGAATGGTTCTTTTCTTGACCAAATTGAGAGATAACAATGACCATTGTATTCAATTAATATTTTTCCTCTATTTCCCTTACATTGTCCTAAAATAGGGGCATAAGTTGCCTCTGCCCCTCCTTAAAAGGTTCTTCTTGTATTGCTAGAGGGGGGGACAAGGTTTGGCTTAAACCCTGATTATCTTCTAATGTATACCTTAGAGTTGGTTGATATACATCAAGTGACTCTTTTGCTTTTTGTTCTATTAGCACATGCAAGATTTTAGATAGACCTAAATTACTATTTAATGGTATCTCAAATAAGGTCTGTAGGTCACAATTAGGTACATCTTCTACATTACAAGGCTCCATTGGAATATTAGGCTCTGTAGGGAGTTCTAATCTAGCTTGCCATTGAGAAGTGTCTATCAAAGGCACAATACCCAACAACTCATTCATTTGCTCAAAGTATGTGTCTTCATCAAAGACATAAAAATTAGTAGGACACAATTCAAGAGGATATGGTTGGATGTTTTTATGGTTTCATTTTCTTCATCAATGGAAGTCTCTTTATCATAAGCGTAAGGAGCAAGACATGGCTCAAGTAGATATGAGTTAGAGGTTTCTAAGGATGGTTGTGGCCTTTGTGGTTCAGAAGGATCATAAGAAATTTTCATCCTATTATTAATAATAAATGGCTCTTCATTATCCCCAGTTTGCTTTATTTCCTCAGTCCTTTTTATAATTTCAGTAATGTTTCTATCAGTGCTTTCCCATATTGGTTTGATTTCCTTTACCCATTTCTTCATCTCTTGTCTCATTTCCTTGTGACTAGTAGCTATGCCTTGTTCTATTCTCTCAAAAAATTGTTGCTCCGCTAATGGTGGCTCTTCATGATGTAGAGGAAACGACTCATAAGGTTGGTATTGTTGTAGCATTGGGGTACTGAAAAAGGGCTGAGCAGGTTGAACCCATGATAGTTGACCCTAATATTCTTGATAATCATGGTAGTGTTTACTAGGGTGGGATCATTGTGGTTCTTCTTGATATCGATAATCCTGAGACCATGGTTATTCATGATGCCTAGCCCATCCCTTATAGTCTTAATAATTTGTCTCAAGATAAAAGTTGCTAGGGTATGAGAATGCATTAGGTGCATCCACTAGCTCTAGATAGTATTCATTGTATGCAGAGTTTAACGGGGGCCATGAAGGAGTGGAAAAAGGATGCTCAGAATAGGTATAGTCATTATGGTATTGAGGTTGTAGTGCAGCTTACCTAGAAGCTATTATGCTACGCAATTGCCTTTTCATAATATCTAACCTATCCATCGATGCATCTAAACTATGAAATCTATCCCCTTCTCTATAGGCCATTGTTCTCAAACTTGTATACAATGAAACAAATCATTATATAAAACATTGAGCTTTTTTTTTTTTTTTTTTTTTTTTTTAAGAGGAAAAAATAACCTACATGATACAACTTAACTTCCTAGAATGATGCACAAATAAAGGGCACAATCAAATAATCCTTAGGCTAATAAGAAGCAATATTTTGAATTAGTGTAGGGACAATGCTTTTAAATTAGCCTAATCTAGCATTCCTCCTCTCTTTCAGATTTGACAACTACTTACCAGTTAGGTTCTGAGCAAGGTGATTAATACAATCCTCATGTAAGGAGGTGTTTAGACCTCAACAAATGTCAACAGAAGGCGTTGGAAAATCACTTGGATTTTAAAACACCCACTATAACCACAGTCCTCAGAAGATACTGGAGTAACAATAGATCGCGTCTTAGTAAGAGGGTCCTACATGCATGTGATGGCCCTATAGGTCTCTTCCAATTGATTTTAGATTAATTTGAAAGGTAGGGTTGTGCACTTGTGGTGATTATCTTAGGTGGGCCAAGGAATGGTAATAAAATTCACCCTTGATCTTGTGGGGTCGGGTGCCCTTACTAC
This sequence comes from Warburgia ugandensis, assembly GCA_035236585.1. Lineage (NCBI taxonomy): Eukaryota > Viridiplantae > Streptophyta > Magnoliopsida > Canellales > Canellaceae > Warburgia > Warburgia ugandensis. The sequence goes on along the minus strand of CP141127.1, from coordinate 30,713,324 downwards.
TTACTTTTCATTCTCCATGGTAGTTTGATCAACATATAAATCACCTTAAAGCAGTAAACGTGCCCTAAGAATGTAATTAAAACAGTAAACTAATGCAAAACCCTAAAAATGCAACAATTATCAAGTATGCTTTCTATATGCAATTATTCTACCAAACAATCCAAGACTATTCTAAATACAAACCCTTATTTAGGAAATAAAAAGAATGAGGGATACATACAATGGGGTTTTTGATGAAGATCAAGTGTGGGCCACTTTATCCCACGCTTGCCCTGTATTATACAACCCTTTTAAAATTGGAATGGAAATTGCAAATTACAAATGGACCTCACTACAAGATTCACTCAACATAAAAGGAAGATCCTATTCTAGGAATGTAGAAAATTTTCTATTTTGATGAAGAACCACTTGCCAATTTCCTTCAATTTCCTATTTCCTCCTATTTCTTGAAAAAGAAAGATAGACATGAGTACCAAATTCAGGAAACAAGGTCATTATGCACTAAGAAAATTGAAAAATACACCTAAAAATGTCTAAAATGCTAAAATTATGCAATTCCTAAAAAAAAAATTATTTTTATGGATATTTTGTTTATTTGAATTTTTTGCATTTTTTGCAAATTTTTTATATTTAATTAAATTTTATGAAAGCTTCATTGTGGTTCTTGGTAACAACGCCAAAAACTTGTTAAGTTTTTTGCAAGTGCACGAGCCATTGTAGTATAGTATATGCAAGTACGGGTCAATTCTACAAAGACTCGCTTTAAGAAATTGGAGTTTTAATAAAATTTAACTATTCAAAAATTAAAATTAAATGAAAGAAATTAACAGAAAGAGCAATCAAACTTAAGATATATTTAATTAATGAAATTACAGAGGTCCTTTCAAAAAGACAAAATTTAACTAAAGAAATAAGAAAAATCTACTTCCCTTGATTGATTATAATCAATTTATTTAGATCTAGTCTCATAAACTTTGATTAGCCTTCATCAGTCTCTTTCTAGTCCTTCTGATTGATGATCCATGTAGTGATTAGGCAGATTCGAAAAAATCTAAGAGATTTGGGCTAGATAAGAAATTTGAGATTTGGACGATTGAGATCACTTTTTGATTCTCAGATTAAATATTAGAGACATTAATCAAGCCAAAGGATGTCCTAAGAATGTAATCTAAAGAGGAATTGAAATTCTGTTGTGAAAAAGATCAAGAATTGAAGAGATCTATTTTTGTTAAGCCTAACTATTGATTAGGTTAAGCTAAATCAAAATAGATTCAAATTACATTATTCTTGGATCGACATAACAAGGATAAAGAATAACTCAAATAGAACATGGACACAGATGGTATTAAAAAGAGGACAGATCAGGAATTTAAGGAAAGTGGCATGGTTAAAATTGGCATTTGAGAAAAAAAATCTGATTTAAACAAAAAAAAAAAAAAGGGAAAGAGGAAACCCAACGGAGAAGGAACATGGAGTTGGATAGGGCGAAGGGAAGAGGAGGAGAAGTGGGGGAAAGAAGCAGCCATGGGAAAACCTGTGTCCTATTTTCTCATTTGAAGATGCCGGTAGAGATTGGGGTGGAACAAAACAAAAAAGAAAATCAGTGACTAGGGCTGGGAAGTTTGGTGTGGTTTGGTGCTAAAGGAGATGTTAGTGAAGTAGATGGAGGTTGGGCTGGATCATGTAGACTAGTGGGTGGAACGATGATGATAATGTGGTAAGGAGATGGGGAACACAGGAGATCCGATGCAACCTGGGCTGGGCGATGGAGCGTGGCAGACAAGAGCAGTGGGGTGAGTGGCTGATGGAGTGGGCGTCACCATGCCTGACTAGGGAATCAGTGATGGTGAAGGCTGGAGTTAAGAAGAAGGAGATGGTCTGGGCAGTAGTTGAGGAGAGAAGAGAGATGGAGAAGAACATAGACAGGTGAGCATAAAAGTGGAAAGGGGGGTTGACGTTGGCGAGGTAGATGATCTAGTGCAGTGAATGGAAATAGAAGCAAAGGGAAGAGGAGGGAGGAGTAGGTGGGTTGGACGAAAAAAGAAGAATGATAGAGATGGAAAAGTGGGGACTAAAACAGGGAATAGGGAATGGGAGAGAATCTAAGAATGAATGGGAAGAACTGAGGAAAGAGATGAAATATAGAGAACAAAAGAAAAACTAAGAAAGATGAGAAACTAGGAAAGATGCATGGTGAATAAGGAAGATGGTTATGAAACTGCAAACAAAAGAGAAACATAAACTGAAATGAGACACTAGGATGGTGGGAATGGGAGAATAAGGGCAGGGCAGTGAAGAGGAAGGTGGTGGTTCTACCTCCTTCCCTTACAACGTCCAGCCAAAGAGAGGAAGAGAGGCTTGGTGTGGTGAGAAAGAGACGACAGAGAGAGAACCGAAACAGAGGGTAGTACATGAGAGATAGAACCAAGAGGGAGATTGTGTGTGAGAGAAGTATAGAAGAGAGATGATGAAAGGAAAACAATGAACACAAAACAATGAATAAAAAGTAATGGCAAACAAAGCTAAGGAAAAAAAAAAAAAAAAAACCAGCCTTACTTTTTGGGCTCCCATGGGTTCCCTATGTATCTTATTCTTCTCCCACCCCTACTTTCCTTAGGTGAAGAGTTAGTTCTCCACTAGGAAACTTCCTCTTTATTCCAAATCTTATCCAAGATCTCCTCTCCTTATTAGAACTCTTTTTCTTTTGGGAAACTATCCAATTTTGCTTTATGAGTGATATGGTTTGGTCAATGCCTCCTTGGATAATCTACAGTGTTGATTAGCCATCCAAACCACGATCTGTTTGATCTATAAAAGATAAGACTAGAATAGAATCATCTAACCATACATTAAGCATCTAATTAGCTCGGACAATCATTTGACCATTAATTTTGACAATTTATGGTTAGATGGTCAATTTGAGCTAAATTTCATATTTTATCCAAAATTCATCAAATTGATGAGCTAGATAATCTAGTTAAATGCTAAATTAAGGGTATTTTGGAAAAATTAAATACTTAATAGCAACTAAGTGTCCTTAGGTTATGATCCTAATTCCATTAACTTCACGTTCTTTTAACCTAGAGGAGTATGACCTTTTAGGTCTAAGATATGCTTGATGCCCTGTCATTACTACTCCCTAGCTAATACTCTTATAGTGTTGGTCATAAAGTTCATAATGTTTAACAATTTTCCTTTAACTATCCACTTATTGTGTTGGTAATCATAGGTATCCTAGTTTTAGATTTTATGTATGACTAAGTGCTCATCTCACCTAGTTAGGTTCATAGGAATATAATTTCTAACACTTATGCGATAACAAATCCTATATCTCCCTTGGCTAGATTCATAGGATTTGATTAACTAGGCCATAGGAAACCTAGTCATAGAAGACTAAGGCATATGAAATTAAGGCATAAGAACTAAGTCTTGGGAGAACTAAGGCTTATGTGACTCAGTCATAGGTGACTTAAATCATTAGTAATTAAGGCATAGGTGATTTAGTTAGAGAAAATATATTTAAGTTATCTAAGCAATCAAAGCTTTAGCATTAAATTGGTTATGAATTCTCAAATTCTAGGTCAAGCATAGTTAATCTTTTGATTACTTTAGTTTTTTTTTTTAAAATGTACATTCCTAATCTTTCCAGCAAAACATGTAGTTTTTAAACCCTCACTATTCAGCATAGGGTAGCATAAGAATTTACAATTCTAGCACAAGTTTAGCTCAAGTAATTCCCAAATTCCAACACAAAAGGTGTCAAGATTTCCTAAATTCCAGTACATTTGGGAACTTAGTTATTTTCATGTTCCCACAGTGTTATAAATGTATTGCAATTTCCATAAATAAGGTAGCGTAACAATTGCTAAATGCAGTACAAAAGTAGCTTGGACTTTCAAATTTATTTGTAGCATAAGGTAATTATCATCCATAGCTCTTGAAAAACATGCAATTTGAGCTCTTTAATCCTGAATTAAGTTAGAATTAAGAATCATTTTTGCTGCGTAACTCGAGTAGGAAAAACGTTGTTTACATTTTGATCCTTGCTGTTCGACCTTCCAGCCAAAACACTTAGAAATGTAATACCCCTTGTTTGTTGATTTACTTAGAAACACTACCCATTTCTCAGTCATGATCAAGGGAACCCAACAGGTAGAGAGATGCTCCATTTCCTGCCTGCATCATGCAGGAAAATGGTGTTGCTTCTCTCTTTGAGAGGCCCTCAAACCAGTGAATATAAAGATTAATTTCATGGGCATTTTAGCTTACAATTGATAGGTAACATATTACCTTGAAGACTCAGGTATGATTCCTTCAAATTATGTTTCTAAATTACGAATTTAGGCTGGTATTTGGGTGTTACCTCCTTGCCACTGCATGCAAGGAAGCAGGGTCCGCCTAGTACTTGTTCTACTTTGCAGCACCAAAAGCTCAAATTAGAAGCCTAAAAACTCAAGCTTTTAAGTACCAATTCGAATTTTGGTCATCAACAGATATAACTCAGAAAGGATTTTTCTAGAGAGGATGGATTCCTGGGGCATTCAAACATATGAATGGTCCCTTGTTTTACACTATATGTAGTTCTTAATGCAGATCATAAATGATCAATGGTAAATCTCGATTCCTAACAACAGATATATGGATTTATATGATGCATCTGTGCTAGCGACTGTGTAATTACTTCATGCAAACAAGAATAGCAACTAAATCCATTTCCAAACGAGTAAAAGAGGCAGGCCGTTGAAAAACTCATGCTTGTTGGTTGTGGTCACAGGTTAGTGGTAATTCTCCATTTCCGTCACTAAAAAGTGAATTTTGTGTCGTGTTTTGCATCTATAATAGTTGACATACAATCATGCATTTGAATTCCAAATAAAGATAACATAAAGTCAAGAATAACGATAAAAATTTTAAGAACGCAAGGATCGAACTTGAAACGGCAACATGAAAATTTCAAAATTTCTCAAGTGAAAACCATTTCTTTTCACAAGTGAAGCCAAAACACACATTAGTAATTCTTCCTCAATGCAATGCCCTACCTGGTAGAGCTTAGAACGGCTGGACTCTGGCTAGATTTTTCTGTGTCGCAGGTTTCCTCCCTGCGTGGAGCTACAACTTCGGCAAAGCTCCCTCTCTCCATTGCTCCTCTCCCTCCAACTCGTTTTCCTCCTTCACGTTACAAGGTTTTACGCCACCCTGTCTCTCTTCCCAGCGCAACTTCCCCAAATCTCCTTATCCTCCACCTCACTGGTTCATCCACCCCCTTCTTCTTCTTGGCCTGAGCTAAAATTTCCAGCTCCTTTGTTTAAATTTTATTTTATACTTAGGTGAATGCATATAAGAGTTGGACAAGTGGCCAAAGTGGGGAGATAGCTGCCCTTGGCCTGTGTCCCCACGCGGTTGGCTCATATCACATCCTAGGCAGGTGTCCCACTTAATTGTGTTTCGACCAAAACCCTTTATCTGCCTGGTTTTGTTCAATTATATCCTGTTCAAGATACATTTTACAATTATACCATGGACACTAATACACTTATTTGCACTTTCTTATTAATTAGTTGGAATTTCACCGTGGCTTTGAGTTAGGCTTAGGGTAGGACTTTCTTTCCACAAGTGACCTATCAATTTCTCAATTTAACCCCGTTTTAATTTCAATTATCTTTTGAAAATTAATTAATGTAATTTTTTAAATCTTTCTTTTTTCTTGAAAAATTGTTTCTAAATCTCTAGGTCACCCAAACAATCACTCCTTAGTTGTTATCCTCATATAATTCCTTAACACACTCGTTCAAATTTCTCTGTCATCATTTAGGGCGTGCACATAATAAATAAATAAGTTATCCTATTATTTTAAGTGCATTGATTTATTAATTAAAATTATATATTTACGTATATTACATATTTGTTCATAACTCAAGATTTCTAGATGAGTTAACCATTTAATTCATGTTATTTCTAATGCTCACTTTTTATTGTTACCTTAACTTTGAACTTTTAAGACTGACTGTGAGTCATGAACCTGCTCTAATGCCAACTCTAATGACCTAGATTTTTATAATACTTTTTCACAATTCTTATTGAAAAATTGAGCCCTAAGTTTGAAAAACTATTAAAAAACATCAAAAAAACATTTTCTTTAAAATTAGTTTCAAAACCCCAAGTGTCATCCTTTAACTCATTTATTCTTAAATTTAATTTGATTTTAAATTTTTTAAAACTCAAAATAATTTTTGACTATTTACAAACAAGTTTACTTCTATAGGATTCATCTAGTCAATAGCCACAATCCCTATATTGTTATAACCAAAGTCCAAATAAATCAAATATACATATACAATGCAAATGTTGCTATTGAAAGAATATCAATAATTAAATATAAACATAACCTCAAATATAAATAAATTGTCAATCAACTACTCACTTGATTCTCCTTTACTCCTGTCTATTTGAATATAAGATATTGTAAACGTTCAAACTTTTACAATATCTCAGCAAGCTATGTTGGTAATGAAATAAGATACATATGAAAACTCAGATAAATATTTTTTTTACAATTTAATAATCATTTCAATATACCAAAATGTTATGCATCAATAATTTGCATGATTAAATTAAGAAAATCTTAAACTTTAGAATATCAAATTCTCAAAACATTTCATGTAAATATCATGAATAAATCTAACGATGCAATATCATATACAAACCATAATCAGACTCTCAAATAGATATTCTGAATAGATGTAAGTATCATAAATTAATCTAGGGATGCAATCTCATGTTCAAATCATGATCATAATATTGAATAAAAATTATAGAGAAAGGAGTTAAATAACATCAAACTCATAAATAGTGATACATAAATCATTGGTGGTGATTCCCCAACTATACGGGGGACCGCATACATCCAATCACTGTTGGGTCTACTTATCCAGTCAACACTAATCCACATACATCCAGCCACCATTGGGTCCACATAATGGTCACGAGTACTCATACTAGGCATATTATCATTAAATGCTGTCATAGGTACTATCACTCAGTCATGCCTGTAGTACCAGGTCACAAAACACATGCACACATGCTATCACCCAGTCATGCTCGTAGCAATGTGCTAAATTTATGGACTACTATGCTACACCACACATCCTAACGGGATCCACTACCATGCTCCATTGACACTAAGTGTGGAATTACACATAGTCATGTCTATATGGGGAGACAAACCATCACAATGTAGACTTCCCATAATTGCCATCACTTGACTTTTTGCCTCACTATGGGCAATGTGTCCATATCATAAGTTTCAAAGAGTGGGTGTCCAAACTCCACTACTATGACACCCTGGGATTTTCATAAAAAAAATTTGTGTTTATTTCAAAAGATGGCGCGCCTCTAAATTTTAAAATACAAAAACAGAGGAAGATTTTTCTTTGAAATCTATTTTCCCAAAAACCCAGATGTCACCTTTATACTCACACTATGCATATATATATATATATATATATAGTTTTCTAGAAGATAGCAATTCATTTCTTAAAATAGGACCCATTCAATGGTTCACTTGTACAACCCTTATAACATTATATTAAATGTCCAATATCACAATTCAAATGACTAACTACACAATACAAAAGCTTTAATAAAATGTATACTTGAGCGCAGAAGTGTGGTTGCTGGATTCCTCTTCTTGTGTACTTCTTCTCCTATTTATCTATATCTGAGATGTTATAAACATAAAACATTTCCAATATCTCAGCAAACTATGCTTGGTAGGGGAATTTAAAAAGCATGCTAAATCTTAAGATACATTAATTATTCCATAGTAATTATAGTATTCATTTTCATAGCAATTTTATTGAATGGGATTTACTGTATGTTTCACATTTCAATAATCTATTTATAAACTAAATATCTACATGTTTCATACTCATTAACAATCCATTGATAAATCAATTATTAACATGTCTCATAATTATCAATATATATACATTTTTCATAAATATAAGTAATCCATTGATTTATCTAACATGTTTAATTATTGTTTGTTATATAAATAAACCAATCCAATTCCATGAACCATACTCTGCATAACAGTTCTACCACTTCATATACCCATATAAAACTTATATGAAATAACGCCCTCAATCATATACATATAACATACATACACATATATAGAAATTGTTAAAAGACATACAAAATTATGAATATAATCAATATCATCTAATTTACATTCTTAGACTATAGTGGGTTTCAAAATCATACCCATCATCATGTGGGGTTCATAATCATCCAGCCTTTGCTGGTATATCAATATAATCCTCATGTCCCTCACTATACGGGGTCTACAATCCTCCAGCCATTGCTGGGGAAACAATATAGGGCATATCATCATATTATATCGTATAAGGCATCTCATACTGCCATCATATAAGCACCATAATGCATCAAATATAAGGACTACTATGCTGTAGTCTAAATCCATATAGCGCTCCTGGATAACTACATAATAATCTATTGATACTAACTATGGAAATAACAAAGTCCATGTTCGCATGGGGGAAACTATGGTTCTCATAGTGGCAGCCTTCCCATGATTGCCTCACTTGACATTTAGCCTCTCATTGGGTACCCGCTCTTTGAAATTTATTATATGATGGATACCATGCCTGAGAGTTTTGATTTAGACAAGCGGGTGCATCAAAACGCTCAGGCCACCACGCCTGAATGTATAATAATTATAATAGCAAGCAATTTGCCTATTCATATATTTCATAACAAGAATAACATCCTCGCTTATTTGGTGATAACCCACCAAGGATGTATCCTATAAACCTAGACTTATACATCATCAATACTGACATGGTACCCATGTACCATAAACATAATTTCACAATTCACATACATAATGTACAAGTCATAAGCATCAATTAGAACATGCAATTCTTTTAATTAACATTATTTCATCATTTCAATTTAAAGCAAGCTGAATATCAATAATACCATTTTAGTTTCATAACATCCATAATTAGAAATAAGATCATGTTTAGAACATGCATCTTATTATTTAGACATGTTGTCTTAAATTTTCACCTACCTCATGTGATGCATTCGTCGGATTCCACTAGCTTTAATTGCCCTCTTCTTCACTATCGACCCCATGCGCTTCAATCTATACAATGCATAAAAATTCTTTTCTTAATACATTCACATACATAGAGATATTTAAATTTAATTATGATCATAATTTTAAGAATCTGAAGCAATCCAAGGCCTGGATCATCATTATTAGATCTTTACATGGACGATCAAGACTCATGTGAGTTGATCAAGGCTTCTGTAGATGTCTGTCCTTAGTTTAGGGTTTAGGTCTATAGTTGGATCTGTGTGGACATCTAAATTGTGTTTTTCATCATATTTAACTAATTTAAGGGTCTATATTGCTCGGATAGACCACGTCCAGCTTTGGATTGACGATTAGAACTCATCTGTGGGGTCTAATAGTCAATCCGACGTCAACAAATCATTGTTTGAATAGTGACAAATCGGATGGCTGAGGTTTGTTGTTAGGTTTTCATCCAAATTACAACATTCTAGTCACATCCTAGCTAATTCAAGGTCGTAGGATTCATCTGGGGTGTCTAATTGTCGATCAGACACTGCAAAATTATTGTGTGAACAGTACCCAATTGGATGGCTAAGATCGTTCAATTTGTTTGCAGTCAATTTACATCTAAATTCATCAAATCCTCCTATATTATAATAATTTTAGGGGGCTGTTTGATTCATCTATGGTGTATGATCAGCGATCAGAGATCAAATTTTTACTGTATGAATAGTACCCAATCAGACAACTAAGATCGTCATATTGGTCTTATAGCCTAGATTGGCAATCTGAGTTGATTTTAGGGTTTGTCAACCATGTATCTACCTATCCATAAACTTAGATTAAGAAATGGATAGTTGGATCATCCTTAAATTTAGATCTAGGATAGAAATTCATGGATTTAACAAATTTCACCAAATTAAGAACTGGTTTTGTATATCTTACCTAAAGGAGGCATGACCATGTTTTTCTTGTTCCTACACATGCTAGATCAGCTCTGATCTACCATGAAATGCTCCATTCCTAGCCGTGTGCACTCCAATCATAGCACGACCAAAGGGGTTTTGTTCCCCTCTTTGTGTAGAGTAAAATGGATGACTGGATTAACAATCCGAGCTGCCATTGTTGCTAGAAAGGAATGGGAACTAGAGAAGGGTTCACCAGAGATGAAAGTAATCAGGGAAACTTGATTTGGGTATCCCTCGGTCACCAAAAAAGCACAAATCCAATAGGGATATGCTCAGGGAAGAGGAAAAACAAAGGGGAAATGGTGCTCGATAGCTATAAACGCTGGCATGCTTGAAAACTTGGCCATGCCAGTGGCTGGGAACCATAGGTGAAAACAACCCAAAGAAGAAAGCCAGTCTCTAGTGGAATCTAAGCATGCGGGCCTTCCCAGCCTGGCTATGCCCTGAGGTGGAGAGCTAAGGGAAGAAGGGACCGAGACTAGTGTAGCCTGCTAATCGAGCTGCGCTGGTCCCCAATGGGTCGAGTCAGGGAGAAAGGAAAGAGGAGAGCAGGGTTTTAGGCATGCAACGGGAAAAAGGATAGAGGGGTTCAGGGGTTTTTGGCTTGCCGGCCACCCTAGGCATGTTGAGCCGGCGACGGAGAAGGAGATGGGACACAGGCACTCCCAATCGCGTCGAGAACCCGGAGATCTATGCAAGAAGGGGTTGTTGGCCATGGGGAAAGCAATCGGAGGGAAGGGTGTTGCCAATGACCTCTGTCAATGTTGGTCTGAACCTAAGTGAGAGAGAGAGGACAGTTATGGCGCTAATCCAGTGAGTACACCGGAGGAAATAGGTAGGTCGCCGGTGGCTGGTTGGGGGGAGAGAGAGAGAGAGAGAGAGAGAGAGAGAGAGAGAGAGAGAGAGAGAGAGAGAGAGAGAGAGAGAGAGAGAGAGAGAGAGAGAGAGAGAGAGAGAGAGAGAGAGAGAGCAGACCCGACATTTCCTTGGGTTTGCAATGTGAGGGGGGGTGCTAATATCAATTTGGCCCCCTTCTGTTAAGTTGTGTTTTTTTTTTTATTCTTTTAATTATCATATTACCCCTGACTTCAAAGGCCTATAACTTCTTCATCCAGATGTTTACAGTGTTCTTTAGCTCATTGGATTCCATTTTCCAGGTACTATTTAATGGTTTCAGTTTTAGTTCCAAATTATACTTATATAAAAAAGATATACCCCTTGAAAACTCATAACTTGATCATAGTATAGTAAAATTTTGGAGTGAAATTCATCCATCATCCGATTTCAGTGTTCTTTATGTCGTTGGACTAAACTTTTCGAGTACCGTCCAAACATTCATGTTTCCACTCCAAATTTCATTTGTATATAAAAATTTATTTTTCCTGAGTCAAAATTCCAATTATATTCCAAAATTCTAATTTCACATAATAACGGCCATAATAGTATTTACTAAATTTGGGGTTGTTACAACTACTCTCCTAGCATAGTATCCACAAAGTCCATCAAGGCTCCATGCCTGAATATAATAAAATCATTAGGCTATCTGTCTGTGCAATGTAAATTAATGGAAATACTACATTGTATACATAATTGGTACCTCGTACCAAAATCAAGCTCTTTTAGCTTTCAAATCAAACAATGTGCAGATAAAACAAGCATTGTATTCTCAAATCATGCTTTTTTAAAATATTGCTGCCTTTTCAATCCATGGAATGATAATTCCAACATAACAATTTTTCATTTATGATACTATATCATTTTCATTTCATAAATCTTGTCATAAATACTACATGTATAACAACATATATTCATCACATTTTATTAATAAATCATGCAATTCAAATATCATGCTAATATCAAATCACATCATTATTTACTAAAAGATCGTGCAATTTACAAATTTGCATCTTCATATTCCACCTACCTCAACAATGAGTGATCCAATCTTTCTGAATACTAAATACATATCAATTGATGTATCTATCAAAACATGCATGCATTATAATGTCATTTTCTTTCTCCATAATTCTCATTTGTGACTTATTTAGTCCTGGATCATCATTAAATATGATCATCTTGCCTTTGTTGATCACTAATCATAATTTTAATTCATTTAATTATACCAAATCATCAAATCCTTGCCTCAGATCATAGATTAATAGTTCAGATAATCTTATTCTAATATCATCAATCTATGACTTTCAGATTATTTGTTTTAAATTTCTAAGATTGATTTATAAATCTAATGGTTAGAACTAATTCTAATTGATTAAATTAGGGTTCCTACTTACTGATCAATTATCAGGTTCTAAACAATAATCTAAAGCTCCAAAATATGATTGATTATTGAAATCATAGATATGTTATGTTCAATTTAACTAATTGTAGTGCTATGAACCATTCGTGAACATCACCACAAATATGATTAAGACATTTACAGCTCCCATGTAAATAAGGAGCTATGCAGCAACTACAAAATAGGGGATATGAGATGGAATATGGAATAAGGATATACAAACAAGAATCGGTCCCAATGAAAAGGAAGAATAAATTAGATTGGTAAGTAATACTACTCCCAGACCTCCTAATATAAACTTGAACCCATAAATACTTAAAGAATATCATGTATTGTTCTAGGTAAATCCATTATGTGTAAAATAAGACTTACTATTTTTCTAGTTTTTACTATAGATTTACTAAGATCAAATGGAAGTCTAAGATTGTTCGATCAAATATAGTTGTAAATCTACCAATTTCTGTCAAATCTATGTAAATTTTAGCTCTAAACTAGGTGTTCCTATATATGATTGAATATCTACATTTCAGATATGTGTAATTTTCTAAATCTAACATGTAACATATCAAATTTGGAAAAATCAATGGTTAGATCTTTCAATTTGACATAAATAGATGAAATATGAACGTTAGGTCTACAAATTAAAGTTTTAAATCAATTTTATATGGTTTGGATTAAATTAACGTGGTCTGTGGATCTACTAGGTGGATCCATGGATCTATTAGGTCGATCACTAATTTGTTAGGTAGATTAACAGTTTGGCCAAACAATTTGAGGATCTATAAATGGATTGATACTGTTGCTAGGATGCACCTTCATCCCATGTAGTTTGCCTTGTTTCGTACATGCATGTGTGCACACACTAGGTGCGCACCTCATCTTAATGTGTCTACCTAGTGCGTCTTGGATATAGAAACTAGGTAACATAGAGAATAGTTTAATCATGGCTGTCTATTCAGCCCCTCTCCAAATCCATGGCTAGGATCACCCTCTCATTATAGAGCCAAAGGGGTTTTACATTTTGAGGTCTCATAAACACATTGGAAGGCTCAAGTCTCTCATCCAAGTTTTCCTACTATTGCTCCAACTTGTTCTAATCGAATCCTCTCATGGACGGATCATTGGCTTGAAATCGGAAAGAAAACATAAACAATGTAATAGAGGTGAAAAGCTAGTGAAAGCTACTTGGGGAGGCTAGAGAATTGATCCAATTTCAATGTTTTTCTACAAGGATTGATGGGTGTTGTTGAACATAGTGTTTTCATCAAAAAAATTTAACAATGTTTGTTTGAATCTCCTCAAATCCTTAACGCTTCTGATTGTCTAATATTTTTGTTGAATATGATTAGCTTAGATCATTGATTGAAGCCATCATCATCTCCAATGTACTTTGTCGACTTTAATGGTGTAGCTAGTAGTTCTCTCTCTCTCTCTCTCTCTCTCTCTCTCTCTCTCTCTCTCTCTCTCTCTCTCTCTCTCTCTCTCTCTCTCTCATTTCTGCAGCAATTCTCTATTAGCCAGTCAAAGCACTAGGACAATGCAATGGTGAGTAGCACGGGACAAGAGGCTTGGGTTGACGTGCGGTCTGTGGTTCAATGCAGCTTGTTTCACTTGGTCATTTGTAGGGAAAACAAGGTTGGAGAGAGGGATATATTTATATTATATTCATTTATGAGTTATTATTATTTAAAATATATAAATGTTATATTTACTAGTAATTGGTTATAAAAATTATTATTTAATATTGGTTTTTAATTGACACATTTTATAATTTAAAACATGGAATTTCATAAGGTGGGGTTCACTTAAAGTAATTTTACCTTTTTGTCCTTTAATAAATTTTAAAATTCAATAGCTTAATTAAAATAATTATAATTACAAATTATTAATCCAAACTCATATTTCAACATACTTAGTATCATTGGAATCATTTTTTCATGTACATTATAAATATTGATGTTTAGAAGATAAATTCTATTTTTTTTTCATTACTTATTCATATAAAATTGAATTCTTGGAATTCCAATTCTACATTTTTCATTCCAATTCAATTAATTACATAAAGAAATTAGGGGAATTACACTCCTATAGTGGACATGTCAAGAAATTCTCAATTTAATTGCTTTATTTCTTTTGCTTGCTTTATTGAACTTCCATTTAACCAATTCATTAATGAAAAAGTTACTTTTCTTTTATTAGTTATTTTACTTTCCTCTCTTGTTTAATTTTCTTAGTTAGTTTCTTTACTTTATTTACTTGATTTGATTTAGTTTTTTTAGTTTATCTGATTTAGTTTAGTTTTCTTTCCTTTTTAAAGTTGGATAGGTTAGAGTAAAGTACTTAGACTTTAATTAATTCCATTATCAAAATATTTCTCATGGGATCAACTCATTCTTGCAAATTCTATATTCCAACAAAATAGTGTACTTATGGTAACTATTAAAGTACATCATTGTTGATTTAATGTGAAAGTGCAGTTTAGAGTGAACTTGGACGTGACCTTTTTAGTGTGACATAACAAAGACATCAAAGATATCTACTCCATTCCATAGGAAGTTTTTCTTACTTTTGCTTTTGTAAAATTCATGTACTACATCCTTGTAATCCCTTGAATTTTATTTTAATGAAAGTTTACTTATTATTTCAATTACTAGTTGATGATATTTAATTCCTGCTGTCGTTGTGTGATAGTTTTAGCAAATAAAGTTAATTTGCATTAGTGTTATTTCTACTATTGTTACATTACCTATTATTGGGATATTAGTTGGTACTTTGTTTAGAATATGTTAGTAGATACATTTTTTAGTATAATGTTAGGGTTTACTATGAGTAGTTAGTTTTCACCCTAGGATTAGGATGAAACTATACTAATTTTTGGTATATTCATGTTTAGGTAATTTTAGATTTAAAAGCGTAAAATATTATTTCAAAGATAATTGAGTTAATTTATATAGTATTCCTTTCATAGGGTATATCATGTATCCCCCATAGTTTAGAAACTAATTATGGTAAGTTAATTGATTTAGTATAGAGAATCTTAGATAATTTGTGCCCTATGAAGACAAGTTATACTTTGAATAATATATTAAATTAGGCAAAATGCTAGGATTGATAAAATATAGAAATTAGGATTTTAATGATGATATTAATTGTGTTTTTAATTCACTGAAATTTTATTAACACTATTGTAAAATTTTGAATTGTTTAATTAAGTAATACACACCATTTTGAGGAATATATATATATGCATAATTTTGAAGATTTTGAAATTTTGTGGAAATTGGACTTCAAAGAATTTCAAAATTTTTAGAAATAGAATCACTGAGCGAAACCTCAATACATAGAATGTACAAGAGAAAATAGAGTCAAACCACACTAAGAACACTAAAATCAAAGGCCAAACAAAAATCTTCTAATTATTTTAATTAAGGTATTTTAATAAATTAATTAAGGAGGGAAAAATAGTAATTTCACATGTACGACCCACTAATAGGGTGTTGAAATCTATAAACTGATAGACAATTTCGAGTTGAGGGGGTGATTACCAGCAATAAATGCTGGTAATCAATTTGCATTTAATGTAGTAGTACAATAAAATAAATTAATAAAAAATATTAATATAATATTATTAATGGGGGAGCTTTAAATGCACCTTCTCCCCATTAATGTCACCTCAATTCTCTCCCCTAAGCCTTGATCAATGTTGTCACCATTGATGAAGACAACAACCTACGAATGATCAAATAGCGGCGACCCTCCTCCCTCCAATAGTGACAGAAATTGGATTTTCTAGGCTAACCACTCTCCTCCTTCTCCCTTCTTTTCTCCCATTTTTCTCTCCTAGCACCAGCAATGGCCAGGGGTCACCATTTTTCAATGACAAACATGGGAAGTTACTATTAATCCAAAAAATAAAAAATTAAACGGTGTCAGATTGATGATCTGGACCATACATCTTATTCTTCACATAACCATGATCAAAACCCCTCTTGTTTCATGCAAATCTATTAAGTATTGATGCCAAAAAAATGGAAAATTAGTAAAAGGGGAAATTTTCATACCATGGATGAATCTAGCAAAAAACCCTAGATTGATGTGAAATTAGTGGGTGAAAACTTGATAAAACACAAATCCATGAAATTCTAAACAAAATGGTATAATTTATACAAGATTTCATCACTGTGTGGGTCACTGACGACTACTAGAATCTAATTGTCTTCTCCGACGATGGGGGGAATTCCAACAACTCACTAGTGATTAAAGGCTCACTATTTTTGACAATTTTTACACAAATGGAGGGCCCATATGGATGATCTGAGCCATTCATGATGTTCTTAGGCCCTCAAAACCTTAAGAACAAGAAAATAGAGAAAAAATGGTAAGATTTGGACCATGGATTAGGCGTAGAAAGAACAGAAGGCTTGGGCATGTCATCCTCAATGGGCAATGCGTCTAGGATGCACGTCGAAGACGCATGTGGCAACGTGCATGCTGAATGCGACTGCAAGCATGTTGATGGCATATGCATTGTTCTCAACTGCGATAAGACACCAGCCTGTCTTGAAGACTGGAACGCACCACGTGCATCCTGCTGACTGAGATGCATGCATGCGCATCCTGATAGTGCATCACACGTGGGGAGCATTCTCATGACGCCGAATTTTACGTTAAAAGGGATCTAAAATAAAATTTTAACAATTAAGGAGGCTATAGAGGTCCAAATCATGATCCGAGATGGTCATTGGATTCATCTTGACGACACGAACCTAAGTTTAGCATCAAAACCCTAATTTAACAACTTCTAATTACATCAAATCACAAAATCTTATCGAATAAGTTAGATTGGCTCTATCAAGTGATGATCAGGCCTTAGAAATTAAACAAATTCATCACTTAGTAGATGAATTAGTGAAATTGACGGACAAATTTCATGTATACATAAAGAAAATTGATCTTCACCATCGATTTAATCTTGAATCCTAGAATTGACCAATCAGAGAACAATCGGACTATCAAATCGACACACGATCATGGACATACACCTAAATAGTTAGATAAACATAGAAATTGAACTGATTATGATGAATAAGACTAGGATTAGCAATCTAATCATAGAATTTAGCTATAAGGAACAATCCAACTGTTGGATCGTCTTGAAATTTATTGAGATGAAAGAAATTAGTTCCCTAATGACCAAGGGACATTGAATAGACCAATCACAACCTAGATTAACAACCAAACCTAGCATATGATACATTCAATGTTAGAAGAACAGATAAATACACTTGGATTGTTTTAATTAAGTGTAAATTAGATGATTTGGATAGTTAATCTAGGGTTAACAACCAGATTAGAGGAATGACCACACGAATTGAATTACTCTTGGGATTTGAGGAACACCAAGTAAAATAGATGAAGATTCATGAATAATGAAGACATAATTAGAGTAGTAAATGACATAGTGTGGTATATTGATCTGACGGGTACATCAGAGCACATGAGTTGAGGTAGTTACGTGCCTGATTAGGGGTACCCAGCATTTGAGGTAGGTGATTACATTTAGTAATTTCTTGATTTCATAGATCATGGGGTATCTACTTAAGAACTTCATTTATGATAGCAGCTGAAGTGTGGATTTTATATTACTATCATGGTTTCCTAAGACTACCTTCATCATGCACAATCGACGTTATGATATCTTCGTTTCACATGATTTATGCCTTATTTTCAAAGCATGGTTGATGATGTATTAGCACGTCTTATTAACTTGATCTTCTTAAGATTGACTACACATGGAATTTCTATTATTAATCTCATGTTTTTGCCTTTTATGATGGGTATTTCTACCCAATGGATGCTATGCTAGGAGGGTATTAGGGTTGACCAACCGCTCTCGAAAATTATGGATGATAGACACTAGCCCTAATGTGTGGACAAACTACATGCTGTTTGTGGTAATCATGGGCAGGCCACCCACCCACGTCCAACCATCCCCCATGCATGGCGGACACTAGTCTCCCATTATTCTATATGCTCATGTAGTGTAGGTATATTGGGATGCCTAGATCCTGA
The DNA here is from genome assembly GCA_035236585.1 of Warburgia ugandensis. Classification (NCBI taxonomy): domain Eukaryota; kingdom Viridiplantae; phylum Streptophyta; class Magnoliopsida; order Canellales; family Canellaceae; genus Warburgia; species Warburgia ugandensis. The sequence goes on along the minus strand of CP141127.1, from coordinate 30,694,882 downwards.
TGCACTCATAATGTGACAGCGCACCCTTAGGGTGAAGCCTATGTGGGCAGCCAGATGTGGGCAGGCCTATAGGGTGAGTGAGCTACCTGGTGTGAGAACTACATGTGAGGGAGCTAGGATTTTGGAATGAGTACTCATTGTCGATTATGTGAATGTAGTGGAACACTCTTAGGGCACGATGGAGTTTGTGCCCTATTTTTCATGACTTGCATCCACGTTTTAGATGATAAAACTGATTGTACTTGATTCTGTTAAATGTTTAACCATGCATTATTCATGGCTTGCATGCCATGGTTATTAGTTGAGATACCCTTATATTCCTGTGTAAATCATGTTTGACCATCATTACTTTTATTACAGACTCTTGATCTTTATGTACCATTTAATTTTAGACACCTAATGATTTGATTTATTATGTAAATGTTTTACTCCATGAGATCTATCATAACTTCGACATCTTTACATCGCACCATTTATATATAGAGTTAGATCTAATGTATGCACTCATCTACTTGTAATTGACATTTTGTATGAGCTATATAAACACACTTATATAATGGTGATAGAGTTGGCCCTGACTCTTATTTGTACTATGTACATAGACATACATGATAAAGTTGGATGCAGTGTTTGATGGATGGAACCCTTGGATTTATTTATATTCATTGTTATTGATATTCTTCTCATGATTGGTATTTCTTCAAGCTTTTGGATTTTGATTTGAGCATGCTATATATCATATCAGTTTTAATTATTATTATGGATGGATGACCCCCGGGGTTTTCTTTTGGCATTTTTTAAAAATGATTATCATAATTATATTAAATACTAGTTTTCCTCTTCCAAGGATCCCACCTATTTTACTAAATATTATTATTATATATGAAAAAAATGGTTTTAGAAAACCCTGGGTGTCACACATTGGTATCAGAGCTAGGTTTTGCTCCATCATCACCACTCCAAGGGTGCATTAAGATTAATAGCCATAAGTTCATACTAAACTTGAGATAAAAGAAATACTTATACAATGTGACATTAGAACCTTTATAGATGGCTCCTCGAAGGAAGATTAGATCCACCCCCTCTCCACCAGTTTCCACCCCTGCCAAGTCATCAGGGTAAGAGGACCTCGATGTAGACTTAGTGGCCCGAGTGGTACAGGGCCTCATACCACACATACATCAGCAAATCCGGGTAGTAGCACAAGCTACACATTCAACCCCTGCAGCAACGACTACCGCAACCTAGGTGGACTTGTCGGCCTAGTCATCTCATCAAATGCCGACAATGCCTATGCCAGGAGTTACTAAGGGAGGAACCTCGGGTAGCCATGATGGATCGGCCAGACTATTAGAGAGGTTCTAGAAGATGGTGCCACACTTCCATGGGGAAGGTGACACCAAAGAGGCCAAGCAATGGCTATTTGAGGTAGAGAGAGCCTTTAAGGGCATGAAGGTCCCCCTAGAGGACTGGGTTAGATTGGAGACTAACTTACTGAAAGGGGAGGTAGGATTCTGGTGGCAGACAAGGCAATAGATGTGCCCTCCCTCCACAGAACCATTCACTTGGCTAGACTTCAAGAGGATTTTCGATGACTAGTACGTCCAACCTCATGTCCTACAGGCCATGAAGCAAGAGTTTGCTACCTTGGAGCAACAGAGTATGATGGTTCAGTAGTACCTAAACCAATTCACTAGATTACATAGATTTGCACCAGCTCCCTTTTCCATAGATAAGGAGGCAATGGATCATTTATTGATGGGTTGATGCCATAGTTGAGGCACAAGGTGATCATCTCTCAACCACGATTGTACGAGAGGCTAATAGCTGATATTGATCTTGACTGTTTTTATTCAATTACTCGATCTAAAGATACAAAACTTTTATTGTGATCATGGTCCCTAAGGTTTTTGAGGCCTCTTGAACCCATGCTTTAGTTCAGATCTCTTTTTTGAGATCATCTTGATCATGATCCAAGGTTGTTACTATAGAGTTTAGCAAATAATTTAGATAAATACAATTAAAAACATAATTATCATGCTTCTATAATATTATACATAATGTAAGGAATTCATCAGTGCTTTAAGATATAAAATCAGAGTTAAAATGAACTCTCAATTGAAGAAACAAGATTTCAGTTAAATAAAATCAACGACCCATATTTGATCTGGCCATTAGAATGTGTTTTAGACAATCTGGAACATGCCAGATGATCTAGAACATAATTAGACAATCCCAAAACATGGCTAAATGATCTGAGCAAGGTCAGGCTCAGATCAATGCTTGAGCTGGGAGATTGGTTGAGACGGTCCAATCTGGACTGTCAGACCAATGCTACTCCAGATCTTCCAAATCTGAAACATCCAAGGGCCAAGATTTCTTACCTTGGGGTTTTTGGCCCAGGAATTCATCCAACGGGTTAGAAGTTGCATCTGATTTGTCCATGGATGAGATCTCAACCCCTATTGCTGGATCCATCATTCCCCACGGATCAACAGCTGGGGGAGTTCAAGGATGGTCAAAAAACCTCAAGGGAGTGCCAAAAAATAACAAGGGAAGGAGAGTTCACCTACCAGCTCTGGTTCAATGAAGTAATTTCATTGAAAATGAGAGAAATCACACAAGAAAATAAGAAATCCACTTCAAAACCCTAGCTGTGTCTGATTTTGCATACATAGAGAGATTTCTCTAGTGTATTTGTTGGAGGAGGAATAAAACCATAGGGTAAACATAGATCCCCACATTCCAGGGAATTGCCTGACGGTTCCAATTGACTTGGATTGTCTAGTGCTTTTAGGGACGCACCTAAGGCAAAATGAATAAAAGAGAGAGAGAGAGAGAGAGAGAGAGAGAGAGAGAGAGAGAGAGAGAGAGAGAGAGAGAGAGAGATTTTATGTGGGATTTTAGGGTGTTGTAAGGGACCTCACGAAGAATGTGAGGAAAGATTTTGGGAATTTTTATGGGGTATTTATAAGTGTTTTTGAATTTTTTATGATTACATGTAATTATCATGTTTCAATTCTTTTTATTATTAAATTGGCATTGGATTCTCCACTACCACCTCCTTCTCCACTACCAGTTGGTAGTGTTTGACTCATAATGGTAGTCTTCCAAACTGGTGGCCCACCTTGTGGAACCCACGTAGTTTGAAAAGACTGTTTTGCCCTTTTAATTTCAAAAATGGAGAAAAATAGGGTTTATTCCCATGAACTCGGAATTGAGTGTACTTAGTGTCGTTTCAATCGATTTTGTAAGTACATTCAAAATTTTGATGGCTTCAGTCTCAGTTATGAGTAAAATTATTATTTTACCTTTTTATTCATAAAAATAGAGAAAAATAAGGATTTTTCATCCGAACTCAGAATTTGACGTACTTATAGTCATTCTGATCAATATTTTGAGTACATTACAAATATCCAAGTTTTAAGCATGGATTTTATTTTTATAAAAATGAATTCTCCTAAAACTCAAAGTTCCAGTTCCACTTTTAGAATTTCCAATTCTAGTTCCAATTCATAAAAATTGGGGTTATTACATTTCTGTAGTAGTTCATTCCACTGTTCCCAACATTCATATTACTGTTCATCATCCTTTTGTTCGAAATTGATAATTTCCTTATGAAGGGCATTAGTCTTGTGAACATGCACGAATTTATTCAAAAACTTCTTATACAGTTGGTTCCATGTGTTTATGAAACCTACCTCTGAGGAATTCAGCCATGACTTGGTTTATCCTTGAGTGAGAATGGGAACAACCAAAGCCTAATTGAGTTATCCAAAAAACTTTGAACTCAAATGTGGCACAAATATTAAGAAAATCCTTACTATGTAGGTATGGATCCTCTCTCTCTCTCTCTCTCTCTCTTGACCATAAAAAGTGGGGAGTAATTGTTTGACTCCTAATTTTAATTCAAAATGGTCTACATTTGTTGTAGGTAAATCTATACAGGATGGGGTATTTAGTTGGAATGGTCCATAAAAATCTCTAATAGATTTGCACTTGACATTTGCTAGTGGTGTGACCATGGGGATAAGGAGTTAGTTTCTTATCCCTTGGCTAAGGTTATGTTCAATCTCTAGGTTAAAAGGTACTAGCTCTAAATTATGAGATCGAAGCCCTTGCATAAATTATGCTAATTCCTAATTAAATGATATGACCTACTATAAACTGACTGTAGCTCTCTTTGTTGTATAATCAATCCTAGTAAATAGTTAATTGAGCTATTTTGATTATCTTTTATCACTGTATAAGCTGGTAGCTTCTTAGACTTAGACCTATATAGCTCCTCCTTCTATCTAGATTTGACTATTGCTTACCAGTTGGGTTTTGCACTAAAGTGGTTAATACAATCCTCACATTGTGAGACGTTTAAACCTCAACTAATGTCAATGGAAAGCGTGGGAAAATTACTCAGATTTTAAGACACCTATTGTAACCACAATGCTTAGAAGCCACTAGAGTGACAGGGTCCTATGAGCTCAACAACCCTAAGTCCCTTTTTACTTAATTTTAAATTAGGGTTTACAAGGAACTTAATTGATCCTAGGAGGGTAAGGATTTGGTGATGAAATCTAGTTCTTATCTTATAAGGGTTCTTGTGAGGCCCTTATTAGTATCTTCCAATCCACCATAAACATTTAAACCTGCAATGTAGTACAAATAGCAAATTAATGCCTACCTATATGCTATTTAGTAAAGGGTTAGGCACCTCAACAGGCGTGCCACTATAACCATACATCCTATGCCTTGACTATAACCGAGCTTAGGCTAACCTTTGGTAAATAGGTGTTTTACTAACGCAAGAGTCCTAAATACTATGCAACATAGATCGATGCATGACCCTAATCTATATGATTTATACTATCATCACAAATGCAATTTTATACTAAAAGAAATTTATGCTAAAAAATAAAAACATATGGGTGAAGATTGCTCACAGTAAGGGTTTCGATGATGATCAAGTGTGAGGTAGTATGGGCCACCATACCTCACACTTGCATGCATTGTTATAACCCATTTAAAAATTAAATTAAATGAAAATTATAATAGGCCCCATTACAATTACACTCAAATCGTAATCTAGGAAAGCAATAAAAACCCAATCTATGTTGACAAAGCCTTGACCCTCAAGATCACTACCGCTCCTTTGTTAATGTCCCTCACACAAAAATCAAACAAATATGATCAATATGAGAAAAATAACAATAAATATAAAAAAATGAAAAATCTTAAACTAATGCACCCTGAATCTAAGAAACATGATTCAACATTTACATATCTAAGAGAATAACTTCTAGAACCATGCGCATGACCCTAGAGGTGTGCCCTAGATTTAGATGTGGTTCCTAATTTTGAAATCTTGTAACTATGATTCAAAAACATGAAAATAACAATAATGAGAGTGCATGGATTGAGATGAAATAATAACTTAAATTAAAGTTGTAACATCTAAGAACATGCACATGACACCTAGAAGTGGTGTACATGGTTCATAGGATTGTAAACATTAAAACATGTATGTAAATATAAGATTCAATCAATTACATGAGCTAAACAAAGCCTCAGATTGCATGAATGAACTAACCATTGATAAACATTTCAAAATCTAACCTAAATCCTTTCAAAACTTCCACCAAACTTCAGCCAAAATTCCTGAAAACTATGCGCATGACACCTAGAGTGGTACGCATGGAGTCAAGGTTTTTGGATTGATTTGGATGAGATGCATTTAAAGTGAATGTAAAGTATGAAATTAGAACCATATAAACAAATAAACATATTCGGATCATCACAAAGAACATTCACTAATAAGAGATGGGAGCAATTCATCAAAGTGTAATTGATTTAAGGCTAAGATTACAAGGATGGCACACACCATTCATGTAGTGTGCACCATACTTACATCATATAAGACCCAAAATAACAATCTTCTAATCCCTATTAATCTAGAAAGCATGACAATAAAGGGAAAATCCAATAGAAAGCAAATTTTGAGGTATACTAAAGAAAACAAGCTAGAAGATCAATGAAATCAAACGCTTAAGCACAACAAAGATATACAATGGATGAGTAATTAAATTTTTGTAAATTGATTGAGAAAATCAATTTAGTTTGATTTTTCAAAACTTTTGAGCTGGAATATTAGGTTATTGGAAATTCTCTTTTTATAGAGATTAAAACATGATTTAAAACTTAGAAATTATAAATGTACTTGAAAAACTGATCGAAATGATACTAAGTACGTTCAATTCTAAGTTAAAATGAAAAATCCCTAATTTTCTCTATTTTTATAAATAAAAGGGTAAAATGGTAATTTTAGTCATAACCAAGACCTAAGACATAAAACTTTGGAATGTACTCAAAATACCAATCAAAATGACACTTAGTATGCTCAACTTCGAGTTCATAGGAATAAACCCTATTTTTCTCCTTTTTTGGAATTAAAAGGGCAGAATGGTCTTTTCACAACTATGTGGGCCGACAAGGTGGCCCAACAGTCTGGAAGACCACCATGATGAGTCAAACTGCAGCTAACTGCTAGTGGATAATGAGGTGGTAGCGCGAATCCAATGACAATTCAATAACAAAAAGAATTGAAACATGATAATTATATGTAATCATGAAAATTTCAAAAACACTTATAAATACCCCATAAAAATTTCCAAATTTTTCCTAATGTCCCCCACGAGGTCCCCTACAATCCTTGAAATCCCAGCTCCAGAATCCTCCCCCATCTCCCTCATTTCCTCCTTTCTTCCCTAGTTTTTTTTCTTTGTACGAGTGTTTGTAGATGCACTCAACACTCTAGGCTCATTAGAGATGTCAGGCGTGTCAATTGATGCGTCATCCCCAATGAACTAGGGTTTTCCCCTGGGAAACCCTAACTCAATTAGCCATCCACTTCCAACCATAATTTTTCAATCTTCACCATTGGATCTGATCGGACAGGGCTGATCTACAAAAGCCTTAAGTTTCCATGATGGTCCACCTCCTAGATCATTGAGAAACTCAAAACGAAGACAAACACGGTACTGGGTACCGCCTTTGGTGGAATTTTCAACTTATTTTGACCAATCTGGCCGTTAAACGGTCATCTAGCACCATTAAATATCTTTAGAATGGGGTGGTATGTGTTTCCGCCATGGTCCCCTACCTTCTCTGGCAATTGCAATGGCAATTTTCTCGACTGTATGCACTGTTTGGCATTAGGGCTTTCTTTAATCTGCAAATCTCTTCTCCAGTGAAATTACTTTACCGGACCAGCACAGGTAGGCCATCCATTTCATTCTCCTTTCATTCCAGCATGTCATTCTAGGTTTCTAGCTATCTTTGATCTCCCCTAGCCGTTGATCTGTCAAAAATGATGGATCCAGCACGGAGGGTTGAGATCTCATCCTTGGACAGCTCATATCCAACTTTTGAGCCATTGGATAATTTTTTGGGACCCAACAAACCTAGGGGATGAAATCCTAGGAGTAGATCTAAAAAGATGAGGGAGATTAGGAGATGAGCGATTTGTCATCGATCACCCATCCCTAGTGATAGGAAATCCCAGGTAACAGGCACGGGCCCTAATTGTCCTGTCACCCAGTACGCCCAGATTAGATCTGAGCCATCAAATATTTGTACTGAAATCTTGTTTCTTCAATTAAGAGCTCAATTTAGCTCCAATTTCATATCTGAAAATTGTTATAGATTCCTTGTTACTTGTATAAGGTACTGAATTTAGAAAATTTATGTTTTGATGCATGTAAAATTCTGTTAATAAAGAAAAGTATTACTAATTCCTATGATCAATGAAATTTGGAATGATCAAACTTTATAATTATGATCCAATGATGATCTTGTGACTGAAGAACATGGAATCAATGGTTAGAAGTGACTGATCTATGTTTAATTAAGAGATATAGCTTAAAAGAAGAAAAATCATAAAAATGAGCATGAATCTTTGTGATCTGATTCATCAAGCATGATCAGACCTTTTAAAATAGTTTATATGATTATCTAAATGTATAATTACAATAATTAAATTGTTGGATGTAATTTATTTTCCAGATCTTAAGATCTTGACCCTTAAAAGTAGTAAAATCCATAAAAGTGAATGGTAATCTCCTTGATTAGTTTGATCAAGGATGATTGGATATTGTGGATGTATTTGGATGATGATATAAATTTAAGATCATATGAATTGATGGGCTTGATGATGATAATTTGGGATAGATTAAGATCTATGCCCTTAAATTGGACAAAATGGCTTAAGATCTTCTTGATCGGTTGGATTAGGAAGGATTAGATCATTTGATGAGATGATGCATCAATGATCTAGTGATAAAATCACATTAATAAAATGTATTAGATCTAAAGGAAAATGAAAGATCAAGATCTAAACCCTAAATGAGATGAAAAATGAATAGAAATCAAATATGACTGTTGGATCATAATGAACAGTTATGGCATGTCAAATTTTCATTTGAATTATTGGATGATATTGTAAATGTCTTTTATTGCTTAGTAGATTTAATTGTTAAATTTACTTATTTGTTTATTTATTTATGCTTTAATGCTTATGTTATGTAAATTATATTGAAAATGTAATTAAATGAAAAATAGAGTTGAAGGACATTTACATGTAATGAATGACATGGACTTAATGATAGTAAGGGCTATAGTTAGTAGGACAATATAAGGATTATCAAATCCTTGGCCCAAACTTGGAGAATAATAAACCCCATGAATGACATTTTAAATGTTCATGAATTTAATTAAAATCAATTAGAAAGAGTACTTAGGGTTAAAATGCTCATATGAACCTTATGAAAGGTTGAGCTAAGGTCACTCTAATGAATGCTGAACATGGTGGTTAAGGGGGTTCTCTAATAGAAACTTGCTTTTCCCCTACCTTCCGTTGACATTTGTGAGGTCTAAACGCCTCTTTACATGATGATTGAAGTAACCACTTTGTGTTCAACCATTCAGCTAGTAAGCCTTAGCCAATTGTAAATAAGAGGAGCTGTTTAGACTTACTATGAAATAAGCCATCTTCAACTAGTAAAACATTAACTGGTTGAACAATAATATTAATAAGAGCATAAAAGGTTAGTAAATTATCTAATCCTAATAAAAATTGTAAGTAAGAAAAGGATGATCAAATAAGATCCATAGGATCTTGAATGATCAAGAATAATAAGAATCCTAATGTCATATTTTATTATGTATGTATGTATGCTGTAGACAAATCTAGATAGAGAATCTAAACCCTTGATCAAATATGATTCAAAGCAGAGAACTAAGATCATCCTCCTTAGGGATGATAAAACAACTACACTTAGATTAAAGAAGAACTAAATGATAGAAGATCTAAGCCATTAATCTTTATCATCAAGTATAAATTGTTGATCAAAGGATCTATGAAAGATCAAGATCAAAGAAAGGAATACACAAAGACTTAGAAATAGAAAATACTTAGATCTGAAAGATTAGAAGATCATTCTAACCATCAAATCTATTGATTTATTGATCAATAGGATAAATACTATCTAAGGAAGATAGATCATGATAGGACACAAGATCTAGATCCTTTATATCAAAGGACAAGATTAGACAAAGAATATAAGGATGATAAAAAAACAAAGGATTATTCAAGTGGTATAAATATTGACAATATGTATGGATTTACAAATTTCATTCGTCAATCAGGATCATGGAAGATTTGAAGAGATGAATCACTACTTGAAGGTGGGAGTTTTATGAATGCATCTGCATGAGAAATACATGTTGAATACTTGTATTAAACCCCTTGAAAACCCTTATGATCTAACCAAAACACATATGAAATGGTTAAGTTAGAATTGAGGAAAACCCTAGGTGAATAGGGAACTAGAAGGTATTCCAGCCCTAGATAAACAAACAAATTGTTTGATAAGTATAAAATCAATACATGGGAATCATTCATATAGAATGATGATCCCTAAACTTATATGAACATGGGTATCATTCATTGTAAATGATGATCCCTAAGTTTGAAGTGAAATCCTATCCTCGATATAAGAGTACCAAAATACGAGGATGATGCTATAAATAGATAAGACATCTAATAAGTAAAAGAATTCTTTATATATAAACAAGGAGGCTTGTGGTTTTTGTTTTAAATAGGTGTATGCCTGGGGATGCTATGCTAGGAGGGTTATGAGGGTTTGGCCAGCTGCTCTTCGAAATGTGATATATATGATGATACCGTACCCAAAGAGAGGCAAAATGTCAGGGACAATTATGGGAAGGCCACCACTGTGACGGTCTATCTCCCCATATAGACATGACATAGATAATTTTCCACATTTGGTATCCGTGGAGTATGAAAGCAATTATCCGAGTGTGATGGTACAGATTAGACTGCAGCATAGTAGTCCTTTAAGTATTTTGCATTATGATGCATGGCATAATGAGATGCCGATACTGCCCAAATAAGAAAGTATTTTTCTAGCAGAGTCTAGATGTTTTATCAACTCAGTATGGCTGAGTGTGATGATACTACCCAAATGAGGGAGCATTTTCCATTAGAGTCTGGATGATTGATCAACTCAGTGTGTCTGAGTGTGACTATTGATGTTTGTGATATTAACTATTTTTCATAGTTTTGACTACATATATATCTATATGACATATACATTATGCTTGTATAAGGATGTACATATATGACAAAGTAAAGAGATTGATCCATGAATATGTTTATGAACAATGGGATTATGAAGTATTAGAATTATACTGTCAAATTATTATGCTTCTTGAATCCCCTACCAAGCATAGCTTGCTGAGATATTATAAATGTTTGAATGTTTACAATATCTTAGATACAGAGAAGGAGAATTATGAGCTCAAGACGTAAGAAGACTTGGAAGAATAATCAATCAAGGCATATCCCTTGAAGACATGTATTTTAATTTGAGAATATTGTATTGTATTGAGAGTTTTATTGTGTGATGAGTTTTGAAATCTGGATTATGTAATTTGGACAAGTATTGTACTGATACCTAGGCGGTACTGTGAACCACTAAATGGATTCTGAAATTTAATAAAAGTATATTCCTTCAATGGAATTTTATCTTATACAAAATTTTACTTATGTTATGTATGAAATGATGACTTGGGTTTTACAAAACAAGTTCTAAAGAAAGGTATTTCTGCTACTTTATTTTGTGAAATCTTTTTTTACTACTAAGGGTGCCCTGCCTTTGAAAAATGTATTACAAAATGTGTTACAAAAACCTGAGTCATCACACAACTAATGGTAAGAACTGACCTTGGATTGAAGATTAAAGAACCAAAGAAGGATATTTGCAAGGAACATTTAGAGAGGAGAATCCCAAGAGAAAAACATAGAAAACTTAAAGGAATAGGGCTTCAAAGGACAAAGCATAGACTCCTTTAAAAGGAGGAGGGAGGCACCACTTTTTTGGGGTGCCTCCTTCTCTCCCAAAAGATGCCTCTTACGTGGTAACCCTAGGACTCTTTTTATGTGTTGGCTGCCTTCTATTTTTGCTAAAATGTGATACTAGGATGAAGATTATTAGAGGTAAAATGTAAGGGCTAGGATTAGATCTGGGGCAGCCAATAAGGTAAGATAGTTAAATGGGAAGAATACTTATGGATCCATCTAGTTAGGAAAGAGAATAGAGATGACAAAAGATGGAAGATAAGGGGAAAGGAAGGGAATGAGGTGGAGTGAGGGGAATGGTTAGATCTATGATGGTGGGCTGGTTGAAGATTTTTAGAAAGTTGGGACTCTTAGGTAGGAAGGTATAAAATTCATAGTGGACTTGTATGGTGAGGTGGAAGGGAGAAAAATGTGAGAAAATATGGAAAAAATTAGAAAAATGTAGTGGGTTATCCCTATTGATCCACATGCTACCTTAACCAATTGGATTTTCATTCACATATCTTCCAAATAATCCTTAAAACCCATAGATATTTTCTTTAGTTTTTTCTCCAATAATTGCCTTCCATGTTGCTTGGCTCATGTGGGTTGTTGGCTTGCTTTGAGAGCTCATTGAGCTTGCCTTAATGGCTGAATTTAATGGCTCTTTTGGCTTGGCTTGGTGGCTCAACTCCTTGGCTTTGAGGGCTTGCTAGGTTCCTTAGCTTGTCATCTTTTGCATTGCTTACATGACTTAGGATGCTTGAGTGAATCCCATGCAAAGATGATGGACTTTGCATGGCTTGTGCATGGTCTCACTTTAGTCACCTTTGACTTCTCCACTTCCATCCTTTGCTTGCCTTAAGTTGATATTGATCCTTGATCTCACTTTGAATTGATAATATTTAGGCCTTCACTTGACCTTTGGTTATTGATCTTCTATTTTCATCTTTATCGATCTTGGCCATCACATCACCATCTCACTTCCTACAAAAGATAAAAACCTCTAATTAAATTTTTAAAAAATATAATTATTCATATATTTACCCTGAATTAGCCTCTAAACCTATAAATTATCAAATATTTGATTTATTAGGTTAGAATTGCATATATTATAAATTTTGGCCAAGAAACCTAATTTAACACTATAAGCTATAACACATGAGCTACTAATTGAGTGATTTTTATAAATTTTGGACACTTATTAGTAAGTCCTAATGGTTATAATTTTGATCACTATTTAGGTAAGCATTCTATAGTAGTTGTAAGCCCTGAGGACACAATTTTTGTCAATGTTTTAGGTAGGCACTCCATCAGTAGTTGTAAGTCCTAAGAATATAGTTTTGATCACAATTTAAATAGGTGCTCTATGAGTATTATTTGTCTTGGAGGCATATGTGCCTATCGTAGTAGTAAGACTTGGAGATAAGCATGCCTAGGCAGTTGTGACCTAAGGCAAGCTTTCTACATGCAACTATAAGTCCTAGAGACCCTATGCTAAGAGGTGTAGTTGGTCATTAACCTCTAAGATGATATTGATACTAGCCCTGCAATGGAGAAAGAGGGTAGTAGGAATAACTTCTGATGAGGGATTGCTCTGAGGTAGCTAGTTAGCTTAGAGAGGTCTGATAAGGGTAAGACATGAGGTATCCACAAGTCGACATAGAGGATGTGGAAATTGCCTAGGACAATGGTAGGGCCCTATGAGCGTAGGTGTCTTACACTCACAAGTTGGTCTTAACCTAAAAGGCTAGTTATTCATGAGAGTTAGACTAAAGCCCATAGGAGGATTGTTGTGCTACTCAGTAGGGACCCCTATGGAGTATGAGATATGATTATGGGCATGTTGGACACGCTAGTCTCTCTTGAGATTCTAGACTCGCCTATCATGGAAAGACCATATGCCATCGTCTAGTTGATAGGACTATGTCATTGTCCCCATGGTAGGACCATGTGCCACTCGAATGGACTTTTGAGCATATAGTATGCCATTTAATTTTATTGACTAACTCCTAGTTCAGCTTTAAAATTACTCACAAGTGAACATATCAAAGTAGTATTGCACGCAAAAGAGATGATCCCACAAGGAATCTCACAAATTTGTATGTTGGATGGATCTTATTTGAAGGGCCTAACTTCAGCCATAGAGAAAGATTAATTGGATTTGAATTCAAATTAGAAAAATAAAAAACATGAAATTTGAAACATGCATTGAATTAGAAGCTACACTAAAAAAACTTTCTAAAATTAAAGATATGCAATGGAATTAGTAACTAACCTAACTAACATGCATTTGATTAAAGGAAACTAATACAAAACTAGCATGAATGAATCTAGGAAATATAAACTAAGGTAACTTGCTAAAAATGAGACTTTCCTAAACCTAAAACTTTCTAAAAATGAAACTTTCTAAAACTCAAAAAGAAAACTCCCAAAAACTAAACTAAGATGAAAAAAATGAAGTAACTACTACTAAACTAAGATTAGCTAACTAAACAAAACAAGGATCAAAAGACAATTCACCTAAGTTTCATGTGCGTGATCCATGGGATGGGGCACATTGTACATGGGGTCAAAGATGGCCTAATTTAATGAATCAAAATCAAAATAACATGAAATATAATCAAAGAAAACAACAAATAACCAAATAATCTAAATGGGTTCCTAAGGAAACAAGCAAATAAGATGTTTTGATGGTTGGAAACAAAGCATAAAGATTGAAGGGAGAAATTTGTAGTTTTTAAGCACTTAAAGCCTCAAGTCATATCAAGCATCTAAAGAAATTGAAACAACAATTTCTGTGACAACAACCCAAATCTAAAATACTTTGATATAAGAAACAACTAAGAATAATAATCCTCTAATAATTTTATTAAATCATTACCAACTACACCAAAAATTTCATGCATAAAACATGTATATAATCTGGAAATTGTGCACAAAACTTAGCACCAAAACGTAATGTAAACAACAAAGAAGACATAATCTAATGCTCATAATATAAAGTAACATAACATGCAAAGAAAACCCAAGAGAGAAGGTAGATGAGTGGATGAACTAACTATGGAAAAAGATGCCTAAAACTAAGTGCTACCAAGTGAGAAAAACATGAAATTCTTAAGGTATAAAGTATGGATGCAAGCTATTTCTTATCATTATTTGTCATTACAAAGAAGAACTAACTTGAATCTTGCGGGAATGATCAATAGAAACTAAGAAGATGACGCAAAGGAAAGAGGAAAAGCAGAGTGGAAGGAGGCGTGTGGAATTGAAGGACAAAAACACAAACAAAACAACTATGAAATCAAACAATGAAGCTAAACTATTAACCTAGAATTGAAGTCCAAATAATAAGAGAAATACCTAAGAAATCCAAAGGAAGAATAACCCAAAAGAAAGCCAAAGTCCATCTCCAAAGATCATTAAAAGTAGAGTGCTATGTTTCAAGGTTTGTCATTAACCTTTAAGACAAAAAGAAGAAGTGGAATTCAAGGGATACTTATAGATGATTGGGTGTCCACTTTGGTGAGGACTTAATTGAAGAATGAAAAGTGGATATAGATATTGAAATTCAATGACGAATGTTAGGTGGAGAAATGATGTCATGGTGGCTGCAATATTAGAAGGGTGGAGACTTCACCTTCTCAAGAAGGTGGCATGGAGTTCCTTCCCTTCTAATTAGGTGATTTGGCTATTGCAAAGGGAAACAAAAGAAAGAATGGGAGATAGTAAGGATGGGAAAGATCTAGGACTTAAAGTCTGTTAGATGTATGACTTAGATTTAGGGGTTTCTTGATAAAAAAACCACTTGAAATGACAACCAATCAATGGGAAGGCGTCACCTTCTTGGAAGGTGGCTCCCTCCTTAAGTCAAAAACATGGAAACCCTAGTTAAGTGGGTGGAAAGGATGGAAAATGGAAAGTGGAAAGTGGGATTTCACTCTTGATTGGTCCACCTATGCATGATCATCTTCCTTTTACAAATGTCACTCAAAACCTTCTAATGATCCCTTGAAAATAATACTTTTTGGCATTGGATAATTGCTTGAAATATTCCTCCCATAGTATCAGTCCATGTGTCTTGATGGCTTACTTTGATGGATCATTCTTTGGTGGCTTGAATGGCTAACTCCCTTGTCTTGAAACATTAGATGGCTTAGCTTACTTATGTTTCCTAGTTAGAGTAGGAAACCTTATGAATGGGTCCAATTCTCATACAATCATGATGGAAATGTAAGGCTAGTTGCATGGATTATTTTAGTCACCTTTCTACTTCCCATTTCCTTCTTTTTCTTTCCCTAGGATAGTCTTCGAACATTGATCTAGCTTTAAAGTGATGCCATTTTGGCTTGTAATGTAATCTTTTGATCTTGAACTTAAATTCTAATCTCGATCATTCTTGTCCTTTGGATCACCTTCTCAACACCTACAAAAGATAAAAAGCCCTAATTAAATCCTAAAAAATTATGATGAATCACACATTTACTCTCGGTTAGCTTCTAAACCTATAAAGTATCAAAAATTTAAATTATTGGGCTAGAAATGTATGTGTCACAAATTTTCAAAAACCATAGAAATAACATTATATTTTATAACACATGGGCTACTAATTGGGTACTTTTTATACAAAATTGAACACTTATCAGCTCCATCTTCTAGTGATACATTGCTTTAACACCTACATATAGCCAATTATTTTAACCATTTGGTTTTGATATATATATATATGTATGTATGTATATCATTTTTTCTAAACTGATAATTTTTTAAGGGTTTAGTTCACAAATGTGATGGGTTAATTGAGTGTTATGCATGGTTCGGCATGAATCATGTATTGAATCATAAATGAATTTGAAATATAGAGTATTTATAAAGGATATTATGTGAGATGACTACCTGTATACATGATGATGAGAATGTTGAATACCTTGATCCTTATAGGCTGATTCAATTATTGAATAATCATGTATGATGAATTATCTTGATGAACTATATGTAATGAATGAACGTGAATGATTATGTTTATGCATGAAAAAAGGTTGTTGTATGACTACATGTTCATGAAATGATGACAGTATAGAATGCTTGGATATTTATGAAAGGATAAAGGGGTTATATTTTCCAAAAAAAAAACTTTGAAATTTGTATCATTTGTCAATTGTACGGCTTTGGACATGTAAATTGGTTTCATGGAAATATGATTTGGGGATTTATGATTTTGACTTGAACATGTGTTTTAAAAAATCATTAATTTGTGTAGATATGAATAATGGTCAAAATAGATTGATTAAGTACATCATGAACTGCATGCCAAAATAGCAAACTTTTTTCCCTACCAATGACATAAGCACAAGCTTGTTAAGACATTCTAATTTGTTTAAAATGTCTCATATTTGAAGAATTAGATTGGAAGGATGAATAGGTCGAGATGGGGACATGAAGGCAAACCGTGGAGTTGTAATTAAAGGGGATTAGAACTTCCAATATTAGAAGGGTGAGCCTTACAACTTGAGATTTACTTTATGATCTATTAAAAAATGTGAATACATAATTACTTTGAAGTAGTGGAATCATTTCTAGTTAGTGGAATGTGTTGTGATGTAGTTGTGACTAGAGATTCTGGGATATGAAAAAGATTTGATATTTATTATTTTTAAAACATAAAAAATGATTTATAAGTTTATTTGGTGTTCTATATCATATGTGTCTGAAAAATAGAAGAAACTCTACTGAATTATTAGTAAGCATGAGACATTCATTATACTATAAAGTCCTTGTGTTTGTATAAGAAATGACACTTACTATGTTTATAAATGCTTTTCAATGAAAAGTTTTTCTGCTCTTTTATTTTTGAAAAGAATTTTCAAGCAAGAGATATCCTCAATTTAAAAAAAGTATTATAAAAATCCAGGGTGTCATAGTTTGGTATTAGAGCTTAGATTCAATCCACTCACAACTAGTCATAATAAAGAAAGTTACTTGAACTCCATAAAAAAGGAGAGTTGATCCTTATGAAAGTAAAAAGGAGAGTATTCATATGGAGTAGTATGCTTTTTGGAGCAAATGATCAAAATATGAGAGCATATGAGTTAGTATCTTTAAGTCAAAACATTGGCATGTGATAGAAGATCCATTTACATGGATGGCCTTCAGGGAGTTCAAGTTTCAACTGGGATGGTGTGTATGAAACTTTAAAGAAGATGGCATCTATAATATAATACTAGTTTGAGAATCATTACTAAGGATCAAGAGATACTTATAGTAGTGAAAAATCCCTTGCAAACTTGGAGATTATAGGAATAGGTAGTGGAGACTTACTACTGATAATTTTGAGGTATTACAGAAGGTTAGTACCAAATTTTTTGACATGAAAGGCTTTGAGGTTGATTTAGATAAGATAATAGATTTATGAGAGTAATCTGAAAAGAAATATATGAATTTAGACATAATTGTGGACAATTCCTTAAAAAAAGAATTAGAGTATAATATTAAGTAGATTGGTGTTTCCAATTGATAACATTTGATTATGATAGTCTTAATAATATGATGACCTTGGAGAATTTAGCTTCCACTTGTACGAAGTACACACAACTTCATTAAGCAAAATTTTCTTTCTGCAATGATAGTTAAAGAAGAATGAAATTGAGTAAAGATTGACCATTGTGAAAAGAATGTAGGTAAAATAAGTATGTGACAGTGATTGTTCAAATATGAATTCCAAAAGAGATTGATAAAAGAACTATATTGACCTTGAATCTAGTGCTTTCTAAAAGGATTCTTGAAATCTACCAACCCTCTAGGGAAAACTCAGTTGAACTTGAAAATTTGAGGATTTAATTGAATTGATGAGAAGTAAGATAGATATAAAGAGTTTGAAAGAAAGAATGTGAAATGACATGATTATGAATAGAGACTTGGATTGAAGATTAAGACATCCATACTAAGAAAATTAGAAGAGATTTCAGAATTTTTGCGTTATTGGTTAAAATTAGTTCTTAGACATGATTCTAACCATGAATAACTGTTTATGACCATGTGACAAAATTTTGAGAAAGTTTTAATTAGAGTGAATGATCCATTTTGAAATTGTTGGGAAAGATAATGTCCCCATTTGATGGAATATGGTCTTGAAAATAAATAGGGATTGTTATGGAAATAAATATTGAAAGTTTAGTTGATTATGTAAAATTAAATGCTTGTTATGAATTTATATAAATTTATTTGAAATTTTATGTATTTCATCATTTGTAAGAAGTCTTGGGTGATGCTTTTAGAGTATTGAAGAGAAAAATATAAGAAAGGAGTAGAAGTAAATTAAGAGAAATTATGATTCATGCACTTTGATTCAATCAATGAAATTCTCATGCTTCAATGTTAATTGCTTACTATTTATGGATGTTTCATGTGCTTTAAATCTGATTTTTCATGGCTGTTAGATGTTATCATAATGCTTAGATTCCGCATGTTATAATTTACATTGAGGTTGCATTTAGTTTCACATAAACTCCACTTAATATCCATGCATACAAACTCATAGTTGATGAGCATGGTTTTGAAGTGTTTCTCCTTAGATGATTGCTTGATTTAGATAGATTCTAATGCTTAAAGTCTAGCCCCTTCATTCATTCCATGTTAGCTTAGGTTGCATCCTAGACTTTAGACATAAATCCATGTTTCATTCATTGACTTTAGGTTACATTATTTCAAGCACTTTGCATGCTTAAATCATATGTTATTTTAGGTTTACTTGCTTTGATTTCTTAGATTATGTAATATTTAGGTATTAGCTGATCATTGTCTATGGTAATTTGCATGTTAGAATGGGTTTAGTAAGTTTCATATTTATTTTTAGAAAATTCTAAATTTAGAAAGTTTCCAATTTCATACAATTTTTAGTTTTCATGTTAGATTCCATCCTTATTTTGGGATAAAACCCAATTCTTTTGGCTAGGCTAAATAGTTTAAATGACATCCATCTAACATGCACTTCTGTGAGTTTCCTTATGGGATCGACCTCACTCACATGCATATAGTACAATAGATTTGTGCACTTGTGAGTAAATTAAAATATAGACCAAGTTTTTGGTGCTGTTGCTAGGGAATTGCAAGGAATTTGTGGTTGGATCGTAATTTAGATTATTTATCTCTAGACTAGGTTTAGGTTGCATTAGATAAGGGTTTGGCTTCATTTTTGCATTTATTTCTAATTCATCACAAATTTACTAAATTTTGTTTGTTTTTGTGCAAGGGGAATTTTGCAAAGGAATAATGGCAATCCTGTGGGACAAAGGTTCATCACATTAGATTAAGGTTTTATTACTCTCTTGGATTATCGTTTTGAGTGAAATTTTTAGTGAGGCCCACTGTAATTTGCATTTAATTCATTTTTTAAATTTTGGTTGTATTAATATAGGGTGGCCCACACTTGATCTTCATCGAAACCCTGACTACAACCAATGTTTTCTCTTTTTTATTTTTCTAATATGGCTGCATTTAGTATAATTTGCATCCTTGATGGTAGTTTAACTCATATAGATTAGGACCACCCATTATTCTAGTTGCATTCTACTTAAGGCTGTTGCATTAGTGTCCACCTATTTAACAAAGGTTAGCTTAGGCTTGATTATAACCAAGGCATGAGCTGCATGGTTATAGTGTATTGTCTGCGAAGGTGTAGTCTCTTTGTTAAATAGCATATAGTGAGTCATTAGTTTACCTTTGTATTGCATTACATGTTTAAGTGCTTTATGGTGGAATAGATCACAACGCTAGTAAGGGCCCCATAGGAATCCTCATAAGATAAGGATTGGATTTCATCACCAAATGCTTGGCCCACCTAGGAAAATCAATCAAATTCCTTGTATATTTATGATCCCAACCCTTGAACTATTAATTTAAAGTCAAGTAGTAAGAGACTTAGGGTATCGAGCTCATAGGAACCTTCTAGAAGGGGGAGATTTATTGCCACTCCAGTGGTTTCTGAGCATCATGGTTATAGTGGGCATTCAAAGTCTAGGTGATTTTTCCACACCTTTTCTTAATGTTGGTTGAGGTCTAAAAGCCTCCTGACATGAGAATTGTATTAACCACTTTAGAGAAAAACTTAACTAGTAAGCAATAGTTTATCTTGGATAAAAAGAGTTGTGTAGATTTAAGTCTAAAAATCTACCACCCTACACATTATCAAAGATCATCTAATCCAGCTCGATTAGCTAGCTATTTGGATTGATTGTGCATCATTTAGATTTAGGAGTAGCATTTAGTTTGCATCATATAGTTAGGGTTTTCATTACTTTCACATAAAATCACATTAAAAGAAAAGAAAAGAGAAAGTACTTATTCATTGCATACAATGATTTGTTTCATTGTAGATAAAGATTGAGTACAATGGCCAATTAGGAAAGGGATGGTCTACCACCATTGTGCTACTATTGCACTCCTAAGTCATTACATTATGAAAATAGGTATGAGACAGAGACATAATTTACCCCTGATTTGTGTAAGCAATTTGATGCTATGATGGATAGGATGAATAGCACACTAGATATGTTAAGTGCTTCAAGGAAAAATACTAAGTCATATCAACAACCTCAGTACAATATGACTATGCCTATTCTAAACCTCAATATCCTACTTCATGACCATTGAGCTCCAACTATCATGAATATTATTAGGATCTAGTAGATGCACCCACTTCATTCACACACCCTGTGATGACCCGGGTTTTTGGAAACATGATTTGTAAAGTATTTTGAAAGGCAGGGCCCTTAAGAGTTTAAATTTTTTTCGCAAAACAAAGCAACGGAAATTCTTTTCTTTAGAACTTGTTTTGAAAACCCAAGTCACCACTTCATACATAACATAAGTACAATTTGTGTACAAAATAAAATTCCATTGAAGGAATATACTTTTATTAAACTCTAGGATCCATCCAGTGGTTCACAGTACAGCCAAATCTAGTACAATACTTGTCCAGATTACATAATCCAAAACTCAAGCTCACCATACAATAAAACTCACAACAAAGAAAAATACATGTCTTCCAGGGTATACCTTGAAGATTATTCTCTTCAAGTCTTCTATAGTCTTCAGCTCCTAACTCTCCTTCCCTGGATCTGAGATATTGCAACAAGTACAATATCTCAGCAAGCAATGCTTGGTAGGGGATTCAAGAAACATAACATTGACAATGTAATTCCAATACTTCATAATCTCATTATCCTTAAACATACTCTTTACTTTGTAAATTATCTATATACATACATACCCTTCATGGGTAAACCAGTTAAATTTGTGAAAATAGTCAAATATCATTCCCAACTAAGCTGATCAATTCTCTTCATTTTGAGAATTTAGTATTACAGCAAATCTCATACTGGGAATTTCCCTACTTGGGAAACATTGGTAATATATAATTACCTAGCATTTCATTATGCTATAACATAAGGCATTTCACTATGCCTATTCCCATATGCATCATAGTGCAAAATAATCAGAAAGGTTGCTATGCTGCAGTCTGATCCGTACTAGTGCGCTCGGATAACTGCCCTGTTCACCACTGATACCACGGTGGAAAATATTATGTCACTGCCTGTATGGGGGGCAAGACTTTCACAGTGGTGGCCTTCCCATAATTGCCACCACCCGACTTTTAGCCTCTCATTGGGCAAGGTATCATCATATCATCAAATTTCAAGGAGCGGGTGGCCAAACCCTCATAACTCCTCTAGCAATAGCATCCCCTAGGCTCATGCCTATTAAACACAAACTCACAAGCCTCCAAGCTTGTATGTAAAATAGATTTCATATATATGAGACCATATGTCTGTTTACTTAGGGCTGAAATATTTTCTAGTTCCCTATTCACTTATAGTTTAGTCCTTGACCATCTTATAGGTGTTTGGTTGGATCATAAGGTTTTCAAGAGATTTACTACAAGTATTATCATTACTCTTGTCAACATAAGATCATGAGTACAATCATGAATATCTCATGTAAATGCATTCATCAAATCCTCCTACCTTTAAGGATTGATCTCTTTTCCCCAATCTTCCATGATCCTGATTGATGTATGTAATCTGTACATCCATACATTTTGTCAATATATAAATTATGAACAATCCTATTGATCACTAGATCTAATGTTTAGAATGATCTTTAGATCATTCATATCTAAGTATTTTTCTTTCTCTAAGTCTTTGTATGTTCATCTCCTTGATCTTGATCTTTCATAGATCCTTTGATTGACAATCTACACATGATGATAAAGATCAAGGTCCTAGATCTTCTATCATCTAGTTCTTCTTTGATCTAAGTTCAGTTCTTGGATCATCCCTATGGAGGATGATCTTGGTTTTCTTCCTTGAATCACCTTTGATCAAGGGTTTGGATTATCTAATCTAATGAACTATAACAAGTATACTACTAAACATACATACTAAGTACAATATAGTGTTCTTATTCTTATTGTTCTTGATCATCCAAGATCTAATGGATCTTGTTTGATCGTCCTTATCTTACTTACTGTTTTTATTAGGGTTAGGGAATTTACTAACCTTTTATGCTCTTATTATTATTATTCAACCAGTTAGTGTCTTACTTGGTTGAAGATAATTTATTTCTTCCTATCACTAGACAACTCCTCCTTATTTCAGGATGACCAGTACTTACCAGTTAAAGTCTGCTCAAAAAGTGGTTAATACAACCCTCATGTAAGGAGGCGTTTAGACCTCTCTTACGTCAATAGGAGGTGAGGGAAAAGCACTTGGCTCTTGTATACTCCCTATAACCACAATGTTCAGAGTCCACTGGGTGGTACTAGCTCAACCTTTGAGAAGGTTCCTATGAGCTCTTTACCTTAAGTCCCTTCTCTAATTGATTTTAATTAATTTCCATGAATATGCACGATGTCATCCACGGATGTTCATTATTTTCCTACTTTGGGCCAAGGAAATGATAAATCATTCCTTATATTGTCCTACTAACTATAGCCCTTATTAAGTCAAAATCATTCATTCATCTTAGTTGTCCATGAATTTCTATATTTCATTAATTTACATTTTTGGTGATTTATGCTCCTTGTATCTTAACAACTGAATAAAATTTGACAATAAGTAAATCATCAACTTGAAAGCATAAATCAAATATAAGTTTAACAACTATATACTAACATTCTTCCTATGAATGTAACTTAAGCTAGTGAAATAAAACTAACATGATCCTAAGTTATGAAACACATCTTCTATTATAATGAAATCATGTTTAAATCCTAATTTACACTAACATGATCCTAAGATAATCAAATCTACTAACAAATTACTCATTTAGGGCATATCATACTAAAATTTAAAGATTACACTATCATGCTTTCTAACTTAGAACATAAATCACATTTACACTTCTATATCCAATAAAAGACAATTAAAACTTAAAACATAAATCACATTTACACTTCTATATCCAATAAAAGAAAATTAAACTAATTTTATTGAGATTATTATAAACCTTTAAATATGATCCAACCATTAGATCTTAGGTATTTTCCTTTAGATTAAGGGTTTTAATTACCTTTAGGGCTTTTAATCCATTAAGATCCAAAAATCATATCCACTTGATTTTGCCACATTTCCTCCATAATCTAACTGGATTCCATCATAATATCATCCCTTTAATCCATCCCAAGGATCTGATCATACTTGATCTCATTGATCAAGTGGGTCCCTCTGTATTTTTTTTTTTTTTAGGGTTTTTCTACCATAAAGGGTAAATCCCCTATTTTATCCAAGATCTATCCAAATTAACCATAGATATTACTTTATTACATTATTATATCATCATTAAAATAAATTTCCAAGATCTTATCACCTCAGATCTTGAAGATCTTAGAAATTGGACACTTATTTTCAAAATACAAAAAAATACAGAAATAAATTTTAGAAATATTATGACTTCATTAGAAACTAGACATTACAAGATTTCCATAGCTTCTTTCTGATCTCAATTTGGAGTTCATATGACTCCACAATCTTAAATTGAAGTTTTCAGCCGTTCCTAGGGTCCAGATTTGATCTAAGCCCACCAGAAATAATCTCTCTCAATTGAGGGTCCAAAACTACTCAGATCTTTCTGAAACTTCTATCTTAGAGCTTTCGGACCATTCTCGATTGATTGGTGGAGTCAGATTTTTCATCTGAGCACTCCATCATCATGAATTAAGGGTTCTATTGTTTACTTTATTTTTACCTTTTTATTACCAAAATTAATTACAGTAAAATAAAAATTATAAAAAAAAATACTAAACATATATAAAAAGGATTTTCACTTACTTGATTGGAGAGAAAACCTCATTTATATGCCCAATTTAAAAAAATACCTTATTGATGAAGATATAGCCTAAAATCCACCTTTCTTGCAAATACCGTTGTTTGAACCATTGGATCTTGAAATTTCTTTGGGGGTTTTGTAGAATAGATATGTTAGGAAGTTTTGGACTGTGAAATTAATCAAATTAGATCTGGAACAGAGTGCCTAATTGATTTTAGGTCTCTTGTTCCAATATAAAAAGAAAAACAAGTTGAAAAGAGATCAAACTCTTAGAAATTTTGGGTTTTTGGGGAGGGATCTAGATCTACTTTTTCAAGGAGAGTGAAGAGAATTTTGTGAGAAATTTATGAGGATTTTTGGAAGATTTTTGGGGTTGTATTTATAGGCATTTTGAGTCTTTTTCCATGATTATAATATGTTATTTTTTTAATATAAAATGGCATGAAAGTCTTCAATGCTCCCATGCCTAATTTTTCTTCCCAATGACCAGCTGATCTTTGTTGACCCATGTTTCACATGGGCTGCTGATCAAATTGGTTGTTGGGGACGTGGTGGTCCCCATGTGGGCCCCACATGGTGTAAAAAGTCCGTTTTGCCCTTTGTGCACAAAATTTTGGGTTTTATTCCCATGATCTCGGATTTGAGTGTACTTAGTGGTGTTGGATTCCTATTTCTCAGTACATTCTAAATTTTGATGTTTCATATTTTGATTTTTGGGTAAAATTACTATTTTACCCCTTTTGTCCAAGAAATGAAAAACTTAAGGATTTCTCATCCGAATTCGAAATTTGTCATGCTTATAGTCATTTTAAAGGGTTTGCTAAGTTAAATTTCAATTTTACATATCTTATGATTTGATTATACTTTTATAAAAAGTATATTTTAAATAACCCTAATATTTTAGCCCGAAATATTTGAAACTCAAAATTTATTGATTTTTCTCAATCAATTTACAAAAATTGGGGTTATTACACACCCTAACAATAACTACCATCATGAGAAAAACTATCAAAATTGTAATGAATGGGTTGGGCATCATGATGAACCATGGTCTGAAGATTACCAATATTAGGAAGTACCATCATGATCTCACCTTGATTCATCGTATCATAACTATTCAGAATATCAAGGATAACCATCATGGGTTCAACCTACTTAGCCCTTTTTTAGCACCTAAATGCCACAACAATACTAGCCTTATGAATCATTTCCTTTATAATAGGAGGAACAATCATTGAAAGAGATTTAAAATTTAGAAAGTATGCAACAATTTAGTGAAATAATGGATCAAAATCTTACTACATTTAAAAATTGGGTTGAAGAAATGAAACTAGTGAGCTTGAAAGATTTTTAAGGTGGGAATTTCCATATATTCTTACTGAGCCTCAAAGTTTTCAACCATCCTTGTCCAATATTACCTATATTTGGAGGGACGATATCTTATGATCATTCTGAGCCAGAAAGCCTACAACCATCCTTACAAACCTCTGACTTATATACACTTGAGTCATGTTTCAATCCTTTTTATGATTATGATGAAGAGACATCCATTGATGAAGAGCATGAATAATTAGACACTGAGCCTTTAGTAGACACTTATCCTTAAATTCAATTTGAGACATGCAATGTATAAGACATACCCAATTGGGACCTACATACCTTATTTGATCACACCAAAGATGGTAATATAAGCCCATTTGAAACCTTAACCAAGTCGATAGAATAGAAAGAAGAAGAGTTCATTAATGTACTGACTCTACATCAACTAATTCCAGGGTACATATTAGAAGACACTAAGGGTCTAAGCCCCACCTTGCTCCAATAGATCAAGCATAACCTTTTAGGGAAGTGTAGAGTTAGCTTATACCCTACTTTTTGAAATATGTATGGGAAAAGGAGGAAAATCATGTATTGATTGCTACGGGTACCATCATCCCTCAATTTGGTAAAAAAGAGAACCATTCATTTCCATATGGTGCAATACAATCCAAATTCATGGTACTTCTGGTTATCGTTGTGTTACAACTACCTAAAAATTCAAAGTGGAGAAATTACATTGACTAAAGTGAAATTCTCAAAATAAGGGATGGTCAATTTCAATATGGTCCGGATTAATCTAAAATTATAGTGGTCTATTGTGTCATAATGTTATCACCACCAAAAATTCAAGGTGGAGAATGCATGTAGACTATAACGAGATTTTGAAGCGGCATGAAATTTTTTCCATCTTATTATTTGAGATAGGGAAAATTAGGTCATAACGAGTTTAAGTGTAGAACTAGGGTAGAATCAAGTATTTATAGGATATGTCTAGCTGAAGACATAAAACTTAGCTCTCACTAAGAGGACACCCAAGGGGTTTTAGTGTCTTATTATTCTACATTACGCATTCATCATATAGGCATCCTAAATTTTAGAACATTTAGGACAATATTTAGTTTAGGTTCAAGGGTGTAGATATGCATGAGATTTTTTTATTTTTTTTGGTATTTTTGAAAATCTTTTTATGACAAGTTTCGTTATAAAGATAAGAATTTAGATTTTCTAAATATTGACCTATCTTTTGAACTTTAGCTCATTAATAGAATTGCATAAAATTAGTTCACTATTTTATTCTTTTTCTAAAGTATTCATGAAAAATTAAATTTGGAATATCAATTGCACAAAATAACTATATATATACACTTTAAGTTGAAGAGAAAATATAACTTAAAAATCCTGAAGAAGATCTATGGAAACGTATAACCCAAGTGAGTTTTGAGCTTTTCATCCATTTTTGAGGGTTACGCATAAGTTCAAATTTTTCTTCAATGAACATTAGTACATAGTTGGTCTCATTATTCTTCATCTTATCGAACTATTGAGAAATCACAAGACTATATCATATATGTCTTAAGTTTAGGGTCATTTTTAAGTCATATGAAACCTAGGAAATGATAAAGGTCATCCTTGTTTAAAGCAAAGCCTTTAGCCTTCCCTATGTTATTTTTTGATCGTTAGCCCATTGAGCCTTTTAAAACAAGCCTTTTCTTTGTTAGCCAAAATCCCTTTACCTATATTGAACCTCATAATATATCCTATAAGATTCATACTTGTACACAATACTAAAATATTAAGGGAAGAATCATAAGGTTTCAATCACCAAGAGATATATAAATAGTATCTTATCACTAGTCATTAACTCAGTTTACCTTAACCCATTTTCAATACTATATGTTGAAAAGATTTAGCCACTGATATATATGATTTCAAACATGTTCACATGAAATGCTTCATATTCATGCTTAAAAAGGATCACTTAATGTTGTGGACGAACGCAATAGATATCTACATGTTATGGCCTAGAGTGGTAGCATGTTATTATTATTATAATTGATAAAGACATTATTATTTATTCTACTATGGTTCACTTAACTATATGAATTTTTATAAATTTTTAAAGATCCATGTTATATAAACATTGGTTTTGAATACTTTATTGGATGATTGGAGGCATGAGAATATTGCATTATCTCCTATAAGAGAACTACTTGTCATGAGTTATGAACCAAGCATGAATAGTTAGGCATTAGTTATTTTTGAAGTTGATATGGGATGTATGCTTTTGAATACCAAGTGCATTATTTAATGAATGATGAGTGCATGTTTTGAAAGCTCATGGAAACCCTGCTTTATAGCTTGTTGAGGCTATGGATTTGAGAGGTTCTTATACATTAGAAATGAATGGATTTGAATGGTTTATTATAAGGCTTTAAAAAGTGATTTTATCATCATCCGGTGATTTTGGTGATCAATGTGCTAGGTAAGTGCTCTATGATCAACTATAAGTCTTGATGATCCTATGTGGTTGATGTCTTGAGCAAGTGTTATATGAGTAGCTATAAACCTTGATGGTTATGATTTTCATTGATGTTTACGTAAGTGCTCTACAAGTAGCCATGGGCCTGAGGGATATGATTTTCATCAATATTTTAGGTAATCACTTTGTTGTTACCTATAAGTCCTAGGAATGTAGTTTTGGTAGGTGCTTTACAAGTTCTATAAGTCTTGGAGGCATGCGTGCATGGGGAAATAGTAAAACTTGGAGGCAAGCACGCTTGGGCATCTATAAGATCTAAGGCGTGCTTGCTACATGCAAATCTAAGTCTAAGAGACCCTATGCTAGGAGCTATAGTTGCCCATTGACTTCTGAGATGATATTGATACTAGCCCTATGATGGAGATAGTGGGCAGTAGGAGTAGCTTATCATGGGGAATTGCTCTAAGGTAGCTAGGTACCCCATGAGGTCCGTAGAGGATTAGACCATGAGGTATCCACAAGTCAATATAGAGGCTATAGAAGATGCTGGGAGCAATGGCAAGGCCCTATGAGCATAGGTGTCTTACTCATAGGTCGTCATTCTCATGAGTTGGATCTAATGTAAAAAGCAGGCTATTAGTGAGAGTTGGACTAAAGCTTGTGGTAGGATGGTGGTGCCACTCAGTAGGGACCCCTGTGGGGTATGAGATATGGTTATGATCATGTCAGACATGATGGTCACTATCAAGAGTCTAGACCCATCCTATGTGGAAGGACTGCGTGCTGCCGTCCAATTGGTAGGACTATATGTCATTGTCCTAGTGATAGGATAGTATGCCACCCGATTTTCACAGTTTTAGATTTTAGCATGAATTGATGCTGAGATCTTAAATGCATCTTTGAAATGGTTAGCTCTTGAAAACCATGTGTAGCCTTTTGGTTTGCCAAATTTTATAATTCACCAAATGTTGGTTTTCTTAGGATTGGAATTTTAAGCATATGGTATGCCATTTAATTTCATCATCTGACTACATCTTTTATCGATATTATGCTTTAACTGTTATATTTAGTTGACTACTTTTACCATTAATATATATATATATATTGATTTTTCCAGAGTGATGGCTTTTCCAAGGTTTTGTTCATGAATGTGTTTGATTAATCGAGCATTATGAGTGGTTATGCATGAATTATGTATTGTAGTGTGTTTGTGAAGGATAATATGTAACATGACTACCTGTATGCATGATGATGAGAATGTTGAATACCTTGATCCTTATAGATTGATTCAATTACTGAATGACAAAACAATTTAGACCACTGATAACATCATTCTAAATGATCATGTATGAGGAATGATCTCAATGGCTTATATATTATGAATGAACTCGAATGATTATGTGTATATACATGAAAAAGGGTTTTTATATGACTAAATGTTCATGAAATGACAACAGTATAGAATGCTTGGACATAAATGAAAGAATAAAGCAATTATATCTTTAGAAAAAAAAAAACTTTAAAAGTCATATGATTTGTCAACTGAACTAATTTAGACATATGAATTGACTTCAAGGAATATATGATTTGAGAACTTATGATTTTGACTTGAACATGTGTTTTAAAACATCATGACTTTGTGTAGATATGAATAATTATCAAAATACATCGATCAAGTAAATCATGAATGGCATGCCAAAATAACAAAATTTTCCACCTACACAAGCGTAAACTTGTTGAGACATTGTAGTTATGTCTTAGATTTGAAGAATTACATGGAATGATGAATAGGCCGAGCTGAGGATGTGAAAGCAAACTATAGAGTTGTAATTATAGGAGATTAAAATTTCTAGTGTCTAAAGGGCGAGCCTTACAACTTGAGATTTGTTTTATGATCTATTAGAGGATGTGAATGTGTAATTACTTTGAATTAGTGGACTCATTTCTATTTAGTGAAATGTGTTGTGATGTGGTTACTGGAGGTTTTGTGATGTGATAAAGTTTTGATAATTATTATTTTTTAAACATGAAAATAATTTGTATGTCTATCAAATGTTTCACATCTCATGCTTAAATGTGTATATATTTGAAATAAAAAAGGAAACTTAGCTGGATTTTTGGTAAGAATAAGATATTCATTCCACTATAAAGTCCTTATGATTTTATAAGAAATGATGCTCGGGAATTTTAGAAATGCTTTTCAATGAAAAGATTTTTTTTTTTTTAAAATAATTCTCAAGCAAGGGATATCCCAACTTTTGAAAAGTATTTAAAAAGTATTATAAAAACCTAGGATGTCATAGTTAAATCCTGAATTTTTGAAAAGGAAATGATTCAAAGTAAATTTAAAAGAAAAAGATATTTCTACTAGGTTGTATTTATATAATTTTTAAAAAAAAAAAGGTATCAATCTAGCATTAGAAAATAGTTTGCCATTTAAAAAATGCATTAAAAAACCTAGGTCATCATAGTTGGCATTGGAGCATAGTTCATTCTTTTAGAACTAGTCCTATATGTCCAAAAGTCATATACAATTAAACAAGTGAGAATTAATTTTCTAGATATGAGTTTTAAAGATAACTCTTATAGGCATTATTGACGAATATGAAATAGATACCATGATCTGTCAACCTTTCCATTGACACTTCAAAATAGAGAATGAGTTGTATTCAATAAAGGCCTAAACATAGGAGAATGAGAATCATATCTAAATCAATTTCATATTACTTATGGACAATAACTTAGTATGAAGTCATAAGTAGTGAAGAAAATAAGAAAACTTTTAATCCTTGTATGAGGAAACGACTCATAAGATTAAAATGATTCTTATAGTTGTGACGACCTAGGTTTTTGTAACACATTTTGTAAAACATTTTTTGAAGGTAGGGCCCTTAATGGTAAAAAAATTTCACAAACAATGCTGCAAAAATTCTTTTCTTTTAAATTCATTTGTAACAAAACCCAAGTCTCACATCAAGATACATAATACACATAGACATTTTGTATAAAATAAATTTTTATTGAATACCAAGAATCATCCAGTAGTTCACTCTTACACATGCCCTATATTATAATTACAAACCATTATCCAAATTACATAATCCAAAGTTCAAACCTCACCTTACATTAAAAACTCTCAATACAGTGCAATGCTCTCAAATAAAAATACATGCCTTCAAGGGACAAACCCTGCTTGATTATTCTCTTCAAGTCTTCTAAAGTCTTGAGCTCCTAAGTCTTCAAGCTTTACTTTCTTAAGTCTCCTTTCTTGTATCTGAGATATTGTAAACATTCAAACATTTACAATATCTCAACAAGCTATGCTTGGTAGGGGATACAAAAATATACTTCTTCACTAATATAAGAATACCTACCTCAGTCATCATTCCATCATAGTTATATACTCATGAGTTATCTCAACATAGAGTATATACGTTATTTATGTATTATAGGATAAAATAGTTAAAATAGTGAAAATTGCTAAAAACTTGTTCCTTTGCCTAGCTATACTTCCACTTAAAAGATCAATATTCAGCCAATTCTTGTACAAGGATTTTCTTTCTAGGAAGTCATGTAGTGGCATCTCATCATGCCATGACATTACATTATGCTTATCATATGTGCATCATAATGCAAAACACATCAGGACTTCAATCCGTCCAACACGCTCAGATAATTGTATAATAATCCACTGATACCAACTGTGGAAATAACAAATCCATGTTTGCATGGGGAGGACCGTGGCTGTTACAATGGTGGCCTTCCCATGATTGCCCCACCCGACTTTTAGCCTCTCTTTGGGCATGGTATCCATCATATAAATTTCAGGAAGTGGGTAGCCAAACCCTCATAACTTCCCTAGCATAGTATCCCCAATCCTAGTACTATGTAAAACAAAATCACAAGTCACCCTGCTTGTATGTAAACTAAATTGTACATATCAGACAATGTGTTTGTTTAATTAAGGCTTGAATGTTTTCTATGCCCTATTCTTAGGGTTTCCTTAGTCTACATATCTCATTACTTTCACCTCATTTAATTAGGTAATTAGATAGTTGAACTGGATCATGGGGTTGGTTCATTTAGTTGGATTATGTGATTGGATCATGACTATGCTAGGGTACTAAGCATACTTATATCATGAAGGTCTACAATTCTAGACAAAAGATCATGCATGTATACACATGAATCCTTAGTACATTCTTGTACATCCACCTACCTCAAAGTGGTATCATGTCTTGATCCATACATCTCAAGTGGTATTTACTCCATATTGTCCATCATGATCCTAATTCATACATCTATCAAACCGTACGTATAAAATTATTCTACTTTATAAGTATTCTTTCTACATGTATTTGGGTTATCCCATAAGGGATGACCTAACTTTCCTTGAATTATATATGATCAAGGCTTCAAATCTTCTAAGTTCTCAATCTACACTATAAGTAAAATCATCAAAAAATACTACAATCTACATTATATTTCTTTTCTTTTTGTTTGTGATCTTTCAAGATTTCTCTTGGATCTTGTTTGATATTCCTTATTTTATTTACAATTTTTATTAGGATTAGATAATTTACTAACCTTTTATGCTCTTATTATTATTATTACTCAACCAGTTAATGTTTTACTAGTTGAGGATAGCTTATTTTATCCTAAGTCTAGATAGCTCCTCTTATGTTAAATTGGCTAAGACTTACTAGCCAAATAGTTGAACACAAAGTGGTTACTTCAATCCACATGTAAGGAGGCGTTTAGACCTCATAAATGTCAACGGAAGGTGGGGGAAGAGCGAGGCTCTATTAGATAATCCCCTTAACCACCATGTTCATCATCTACTAGGGTGATCTTAACTCAACCTTTCATAAGGTTCCTATAAGTATTTTAACGCTAAGTACTCTTTCTAATTGATTTTAATTAAATTCATAAACATTTAAATGTCATTCATGGAGTTTCATTATTCTCCTAATTTGGGCCAAGGAAATGATATTCCTTATATTATCCTACTAACTATAGCACTTACTATCATTAAGTCCATGTCATTTATTTCATGTAAATGTCCTTCAATTCTAATTTCATTTAATTACATTTTCAATGTCTTTTTTATAACATAAGCATTAAAGCATAAATAAATATACAATTAAATCTACTAAGTAATAAATCACAATTATAATAACATTCAATAATTCAAATGAAAATCTAACATGCCATAACTCTTCCTCATGATCCAATTGTCATTATTCATCTTTCATCTCTTTTAGGGTTTAGATCTTGATCTTTTCATATTTCTTTAGATCCAACACGTCGTCTTGATGTGATTTCAAAATTAGATCATTGATGCATCTCATCAAATGATCTGATCTTTCTTGATCCAACTGATCAAGAAGATCTTATGTCATTTTACCCAATTTAAGGGCATAGATCTTGATCTATCCCAAATCATCATCATCCAGTCCATAAATCCATATGATATCAACTTAATATCTTCATCCAAACATATCCATACTGTCCAATCATCCTTGATCAACTTGATCAAGGAGATTACCATTCATTTTTATGGATCTTGCTACTTTTAAGGCTAGATCGCTTAATTAAACATAGATCAATCACTTACAACTATTGATTCCATGTTTTAAAGTCATAAGATCATCAATGGATCATAATTATATACTTTGATTATTTCAAATTTTACTAATCATAAGAATTAGTAATACTTTTCTTTATTAACAGAATTTGACAAGAATCAAAACATAAATTTTCTAAGTTCAGTAGGTTCTACTCATCAAAAGAAATCCAACCCAACTTTCTAATCTCAATTTGGAGTTAAATTGATATCAGAATTGGGATTTTAAGATTTTAGCCTATTTTAAAGGCTGAATTTTAATCTTATTGTTTTTGTTGATTTACTTGATCTAGAAACCTAAAATTTTTACTAGGATCATTATCCTTGGATTTGGGATCCTCTAAACCCATCCATTGGTTCAGATTTCAATTTTGGGATCATCTTGATCATGATCCTTGGTCGTTACTATGGATTTTTGTTATAATCTCAAATAAATACAATTTAAAAAAAACATTTCATGAGTTTAATAGTTTACAAAAGTGACAAGGAATCTACAAAAAGTTTCAGATCTAAAATCAGAACTATATTGAGCTCTTAAGTGAAAAAATAAAGTTTCAGTTCAAAATTGGATAGCCAAGATCAATTCTGGGCTTATGGGAGGGGGGACAACCAACGGCCTGTGCCCATTATAGCCTATTCCAAGTGGTTGGGCGGAGGTGACCGGCTATGGGTGAGATGGTCCAGATCTGGATTGTCAGATCACCCACCGTTAGATCTCCCTCATCCTTGACATCCAACGGCTCAAATTTCATCTCCTAGGTTTTTGGGCCTCAAGAGTCCATTCAACTGCCCAGAGATTTCATATGAGTAGTCCAAGATGGTGGATCTCAACCCTATTGCTGGATCGATCGTCTCTGATGGATCAACTACTGAGGAGATCTCTTGGAGGCCGAAAAACACAACCTAAATACGGAAATAGAAAGAGGGGAGGGAGATGCACCTACCTGAAGTGTTTAGAGTCTAGAAACTTGGCCGAAAAATAAGAACATCCATGCCTGATTTATAAGTCACCAAAACTACTATTTTTTGGCAATTTGGCTTGTGAATATTCTACTAATTGTTGCAAAAGTATAGGGCTTTTGTGTATTTGGATGTGTTGAACCTTTTTGACAGAGTGGATGAAGGTTTCAATGGTCCAAAGTGGACAACTAATTAAAAAATCGTAGAAGGGTGAAAACCCTGCTTGTTGGGGACGACGCATCCATAGATGCACCCTATGGATCAAGGGAAATATTCTCCTGGGGGCATCTGCGGATGCGCTAATAGAAGGAAATAAAGAGTGGAAAAGGAGGAAGAAAAGAGAGATAAGGGGAGGAGTTTTGAGCTGAGATTTTGGGGGAGGCTAGGAAATTTCATGGTGAATTTTGTGAACATATTTGGTGATTTTTTTCTGAGGTATTTATAGGCATTTTGGGATTTTTCATGATTATGTATAATTATTATATTTTATTCTTTTTATTATTCAATGTTCATTGGATTCCCACTACCACCTCCTTCTCCACTAGTAGGTGGACCATTTTGCCCTTTTAATTTCAAAAATGGAGAAAATTAGTGTTTATTCCCATGAACTCAGAATTGAGGGTACTTAGTGGTGTTGGATTCATATTCCACGTACATTTCAAATTTTTTTATGCCTTAGGTCTCGGTAATGAGTAAAATTACCATTTTACCCTTTTGTTCACAAAAATGTAAAAAAAAAAAGGACTTTTCATCTGAATTTAGAATTTGTCATGCTTACAATCATTTTGAAGGGTTTGTTGAGTATATTTTCAATTATACATGTCTTATCCTTTGATTGTACTTCTATGAAAGTGTATTTTTAATAACCCTAATATTCTAGCTTGATTATCCTTGAAATTTTTAATTTCATTATTTATTCAATCTCCTTACAAAAGTTAGGGGTGTTACAATAGCAAAGAGCATGAGTATAGTTTGATATTAATGATGTTTCTAGCTGGTAACTCTGACATATGGTAGATATATTGAAGTAATAATTTTAAAAATGTAAGGTCAAACATGAATGAAATACCTAGAACTTCATTAGATGTAATTGTAACTTGACAACAATAGCCTGAGAATATTACAACAATAAAAAAAAAAACCCACCGTAAATGAAGTTTTATATAGTTAAGAGAATTATGACATTAGTATGAATATATTAGTGGATGTTTTTGACTGAATTCTAGTGATGCTATAATGATTTAATGAAAGTATTGATATCAAAAGATTCTAATGCTACTTTAGATGATAATATTTGATCGAAAATCATAATTGGGTCATGAATTTTAAACGTGGTTATGAATGAGTTCTTAAGGTAGAGAACTATAGCATAGAAGTAATAGATTAAGAATAAATTCAATGGATTTCTTGAGAAATTAAGTGGGCTCAATGGATACAAACATCTATGGAAGTATCTAGCTTATGATGATGAACTTGAGAGCCATAAAATCTAATCTGTTGTCATGAGTCTTTATGTACATTGAAATACCTTAGAATATACCAATTGTCACAGAGAGAAGATACTGCTTACTCTTCTCGGTAGTTCTAGCTCTAATTTGGATGTGAATATCATTTGAAAATATAATAACTGGTTTATCAAAATAGTTTGAAAATAATAATAAGAATAAGTATATAGATGGAGAAATAAAAGCATGAATATAGTAAGTAAATTTGAATGATTTCAAATGATGTTGAGAAGATTTGTGAAGACATTGTTATAAAAGGAACCCAACGTTATCTGGGGTATTTGAATCATAATGTCTTTAGACCAAAAGTGGAGACATAGTGTCTATTATGTACAACAAATCTAGTGGAGAGATTAATTGGAGTGGACAAAGAAGAAGGGTTTCATTTCAAGAAAACATAAGATGTAAGTAATTATATTTGGAAGATATTGAATAATGAAGGTGACAAAGAATGTGATTGTCAGTGATTAAGAAAAAGTTAATTTTAGAATATCAATTTTATGTAAAGTGAGTTAGTCATTCAGAACATATATTACTAATGTGAAAATGACTCCTAGTAAATGTTATGATGAGATAAATCATGAGTGAAATGAAATTTGATGAAGAAGATGATAATGTGTGAATATATGGATTTAATTGCCATGATTGTAAAAGTGTTATGAAGTTTTGGATGACATTTTAATGGAACACTTGTGTAAGAGTAATAGTCAGAGAAAGTTCAAGGATCTAACATGGTTAAAGAAGAGGGCCATAGATTAAATTTAGACATTAGAAAAGAAAAGATCTTGAACTTTTTTGCCAAATTGAAATATGAACTAGTCAAATCTGAAGAGGTAGTGATTTGTGTTGCTAAAGAGTATATGAGAGAGAAAATTGGTGAATAAAATAGATTTTGAATATTGAAAGTGATGGAGTGTTGAAACTTAAGAATAGATATTATGTTCCAAAGGATTACCAGAATTATTGTGAACGAATTGTGTCCAATGTGAAATTGAACTCTAAAAGTAGTTTTTCCTCAAAACCTTCTCATTGCTGGATGCTTACATAATTGAAAAATCTTAAGAGACAACTAGACAAATCCTTGAAACTATAATTCATTAGACCTATTGTTTTGCTAAGAGACACCATTCATTCTTGTTTACAACAAGACAATTCAATAACTCTTTACATTACTATTAAGTACTTGAGTGGAGTCATGATGAAGAATAAGAAGTATCTTTTAAAGATAAGTGAATTATTTGATCAATTTTGGTTAATTAGAATCTTTTCAAGGATCAATTTGAGATCCTGATATCTTGAGATGAGAATCAAAATGAGTGACATCTCAAAACCATCATTCAAAACTGGATATGAACACCACTACTTTAGAAGGATGTCATTTAAGTTGAAAAATGTTCCAACTAAATACATAAATCTTATGAATAGGGTATTCCAACCATTTCTTACTAAACTTATCACTGTATTTGTAGAAAATACCATGAGCTATATAATACATCAAGAGGAACATTAGAAATGTTTACACATAAGTCTTAGTTAGATGAAGTCAACGGTTTGGACCAAGTTATTTATGAAAATGTAATCACATTGGACCCAGTGGTAGTTGAGGCAGTAGTGAAGTAAGAAAACATTTGAAATAGTGACAAAAATACAAAGTTTAATAAACTTTACTTGATACTACAGTAGGCCTTTTAAAGGATTATTACCTTACCATTAACTAAGTTGATGAGGAAGGGCATGAGATTAGTATTAGGTGACACATCAATGGCATGTTTTTAAAAACTGAATAAGCCAACCATTACACTTACACTTATGTTACCTCTCGAGAGTTGAGGATTATTGGTTATCGACGATATCTTTGGAAAGTGAATGATGTGTTGAAATAGAATGAGAAGTGTGTAAACATGTTTTTCAAGAGTTGAAAATGGTTACAAGAAGTAGCTTGATACACACAAAGTGGGAATGTTGCAAAATTACTCACTGTAACCTTGGTTGAGGAACCATGTCTCACATGAGAAGTAGAGAATCATAATCAAATACATGAAAGAATTGTAGTGTCAACAAGTGATTAATAAAAACTAGAAATCCTCAGAGAGACACATCATTCATTGTACATCGATCATCTAGATGTGATAAAAATATTCTTGGTCTTTTGGTGTAGTTATAATGGAATGACATGAATGAGTTAAGAAGAGTGTAGAGCGACATATGACATGACAACATATGAATACGAATATTAGAGGATGCAGCGGAAGTACATGTCAGATCCTACTCATGTGCTTGAGAATGTTTCAACTACATTTAAATTAGACTTAATCTTTAAGAAAAATACTAATATTTCATGCATAATGGATTAGAAGTTGAGGACGACAATCATTTCATTGGTTAATGGAACCCCCACATCTAAAACATAATGCAGCCCTCTTTTTCAGCTCTCTTCCTCGCCTCCTCAAAACAAGTCAACACCTATGGCTGCTCATTGGTGACCACCACCAACGATCTCGTCGTCTGGTGCTGTTTTTTAAAAATAAACTCACAAGTGCACGAATCTATTGAAGTATTCTCACCCATGTGAGGTCATTCCCATAAGGAATCTCATGGTTTTGTATGTTGGATGGACCTTTATTTAAATTATCTATCCTAGCCAAAAGAGTTGGTTTTTAACCTAAGCTAGGGATTGAATTAACATGAAAACCTAACATGCATAAATTAGAAAATTGCTCAAAGTAAACAAAATAACTTAGAAACTTCCTAACAACAAAACATTCTAAACATTGAATTTAGAAACTACTAAAACTAATTTAAAGATGCAATAAACTTAGAGAACAACCAAGGAAACCTAAAAATGAAATAAGCTATTCTACAAAATATGCATAAACTAAGGAATCGCAGCGCAAAATAGTGTGCATGAAACAAAGTAGTGTGAAATGAACTTAAGTAGACTATGATGCATGAATCACCACGCAAAAGAGTGTACATGAAACAAAGTAGTGTGAGTGGAACCTAAGCAGACTATGATGCATGAATGGAAATGTTTATGGTCCGCATGGGTCCTAACCTTATGCAGTTTCTATCTAAACAAAGTAAAACATAAACTATAGTGTAAGATTAGTAATTATGAACTAAGCAAGATATACATGGATCTAAGGTGCAAACTAAGCTAGCATAGAATGCATGAAATAAAGAAGTGTTCACATGATTACTTGAATGGAAGGGGCATGGAAACTAATCTTAGAACATGATATTCAATGGACTAAAATTCATTAGAAA
Organism: Warburgia ugandensis; assembly: GCA_035236585.1. Taxonomy (NCBI): domain Eukaryota; kingdom Viridiplantae; phylum Streptophyta; class Magnoliopsida; order Canellales; family Canellaceae; genus Warburgia; species Warburgia ugandensis. The sequence continues at coordinate 30,654,992 of CP141127.1, read as the reverse complement.
TAACAAGGAAAAGTATGCACAAAGCATGGAACTTTATTGAATCAAAAATCTTACAAAAAGTGGTGCATGAGCATTGGAAGCTTATAAAGCAAATTGTGCATACTATTTATCATTCAAATAAAAAGTACCCAATTCAATTTCAAGTATCCAACGTCCCAAAGATGTATGCAAGTGAATCCAAAGAAAGTCAAGGAAAAAGAGGGGAAAAGGAAGATAGGATAGAGCAATGGCAATTAAGGAATTCAAGGTCCAAGTAACTTGATCCAAGGGCTACAATCTCTTGGTTGTAACTACAAGAGATGTGTAGTCATTGAATACAAGGATCTTAGGCTTGAACAAGAAACAAATAACCAAGGGAAATCAAAGCAAGAACTAAAAGCATTAAGGTAAGAAGCAAACAAAGGAATAAGTGAAGAACTAGAACAATATAACTAACCTTGAAAATAAATTGCAACCAAGGTTGAAGGAAACCAAAAAGGAGGCATGGAGGATGATGGGACTATGGTAGGAGGCGTAGAGGGCCAGCCATGGAGGGGCATGGCACTCCTTCTATATCTTCTATGGTAGGAGACGAGGAGGACAAGCCCATGGAGGGGCATGGTGCTCCTTCTATATCTTCTACATGGGATGCCTTAGGGTTTTATAGAAGATTTTAGTTTTTGAGGTTTTATAGAACTCTAATCCTATGAGATAAGATAGAGAGGAGGAGGATAGAGATAAGGTAAGAGACTAAAGATGGGGATTAGAAGTAGAACTCTAGGAAAGTGTTACAAAGGTGAGATTAAAGATTTGGATGTGGAGATTGTAGGAGATTTTGGATGAGAAATTCGCATGGATGCTTGGAAGTCTAGTGAAAAGTAGTTTTATGGTAGGAAATGTGGAATTTTAAGGAGTTTTTGTAAGGTGGGTGGTACCACTTTTCAAGGAGGTGCCTTCCCCTTGTTCCCATGTCAAATTCCTTAAAATTAGTGATGGAGATAGCGAGAGATATGGAGAGAGAAGAAGTTGGGAAGTAGATAACAGATGGCTCTCCTTTGATTGGTCCACCTAGCATGCTACCTTACCTTGTTTGGTTTTCTTCCAACTACCTTCTAAATCTCCTCTTAAATTTCACCATTTGTACATGGAATAATTGCTTGAAATCTTCATCCAATAGTGTAATTTCATGTGGCATTGGTTTTGACTTTAATGGTTCATTGCTTGATGGCTAAGTCCCTTGGCTTCAAAGCTTAAATGGCTTGCATGGGTAACTTAGCTTTCCTTAAGTTTCTTTGTGAAACCAAGAAATCTTACGTATGGTTCTAATTCTCATGCAAAGGTGGTGGAATTGCATGACTTTTTGCATAGGTCCATTTAATCACTTTGGATCTTTCCATTGTCTTCTTACTTGCCCTAAAGATAATCTTGGACCTTGATCAGACCTTGGATCGATGATATTTAGACCTTGGCATGCTTACATTTCTAGTTCAACTAGGAAACCTCATGATTGGATCTAATTCTTATCTCGATTAATCCTCGCCATTGGATTACCATCCCATAAACTACTAAAGGTCAAAAAGTTTAATGAAATCCTAAAAAAATATGATTATTCATATATTTACTCTGGATTAGCTTCTGAACTTGAAAAATGTTAAATATTTGGTTTATTAGGTAAAAAATGCATGTGTTACAAATTTTGATCTAAGAACCCTAATTTACCCCTCTAAGTTATAACACATGGGTACTAATTGAGTGGTTTGTATGCAAAATTAAACACTTTTCACACCCCCCACTAGCATTTTGCTAGTCCTGAGCAAAACATGCAAAAAATTATTTTACAAAGCCAAATACAAAGTGCCACTTTTGTATGCACTTATGATTTCATTTAGCACATGCAACAACCCATAAACCCCTAGGTTACCCCTAGTGGATGAGTTAAGCCTCATGAGGGTTTGAAATGAATATACTCACATAATTATCAAATTTTTTTGTCAAAATCCTTTATTAATTTGAGAAAATATTCTCATATTCAGCTTCAATTAAATAGTTAACTTTAGCTTGCTATTAAAGATGAACAAAAAGGTTCAAAATCCTATCCTTATGCTAAAAATATCCCATTATTTCATTAAACATTGAAAGGAGAGTGTGTGTTATAGCTAATATGTAATTATAGTCTCAAAGTCAAATATAACATAAATTACCATCCAAATGTATGCTTTGACTTTAATTCTCACAGGATATACTTCACACTCAGAAAGAAGTCACTCAAAAAGGTTTAAATCTCTTATTAATATGTGAGTGGAATATTGTTCATCAAATCCAAAAGTCTAACATATTTCTTACAAAAAAACAGTAACTTAGAAAGAATGGTAATGATCTCATGAAAGGGTATTAACTACTAAGAATGTTACACTTTACCAAACTCCCTATTCATTCATATCCATTTCCAAGCCATACTACTCTTAAGTTCAAGTCAAGACTTTTATTAGGACAAAACATAGGCTTAGGTAAGGGTTACCAAAAGAATGGATATAATGGTAAACAAAGGTAATCTGAAAAATATGTAAAGGCCCTTTATCAGCATATTGACAACTTTTCCATTTTTCTTCACAAGATTGAACATTCCTCTATTTCATTGGCTATCATTTGTTTCCTTTTTCACTTGATTTTATATATAGAATTTTTGAACTTTTTCTCCTTTTCCACCTTTTTAATGTTCATCTTTTGACTTATATTGTTCATACTCTTTCTCAAGATGTTCTTTAATCTTCTCTATATATTTCCAAAACAAATGGGTAATGGATATATATTGGGGTTCAATATAAGTAAAGGTTGTTTGGCCAACAAAGAAAAAGTTGATATTTAAAAGGCTTAATGGGCTAACTAGCAGAAAATAATATAGGAAAGGCTAAAGGATTTGGGTTTTACAAAGGATGACCTATATCATCTCCTAGGTTTTCATATGACTTAAAGATGATCATAAACTTAAGAGATATATGGTATAGTATTTTGTGATTTCTTAATAGTTGACTAAGATGAAAAATAATGAGATCAATTAAGAATTAATGTTTGCTGAGGAAAATTTTGAATTTATTTATAATGCTCATAAAAGGAAGAATGACTCAAAACTCACATGGGTTATAAGTCTCCACAGATCTTCTTCAGAATCTCTAAGTTATATTTTCTCTTCAGCTTAAACTATACATATCTATTTTGTGCAATTAATCTTTTAAGTTTAATTTTTGATAAAATACTTTAGAAAAAGAATAAAATAGTGAAGTAATTGTAAGCAAATCTATTAATAATCTAAAGTTAAAAAGTTTAACTAAATATTCAAAAATCTAACTTCACATCTTTACAAAGGACTCAGAAGTATTATTATTATTATTATTATTTTATGTTTTCAAAACTACAAGAAAAGTTAGAAATCTCATGGCTATCTACACCCCCTAACCTAATCTAAACATTGTACTCAATGTTTTGAAATATAGGACATCTAAATGATGAAAGGATAATGTAGAATAATGAGACTTTCTAAGAAATCTTGGGTTGCTTCCTAGTGAGTTCTAAGTTTAACATCTTCAACTAGACATGGCCTGTAACTAATCTAACCATCTAAAAGTAGACTTAGCCAGTTAAATTAATTTTTACTAATCCTAAGAATGAAATGACAATATTTCTAACACCACTTCAGAACCTCACGATAGTATATATGTTTCCTTCACCCTAAAATTTTAGTGGTGGTAACAATATGACACAATAGACCACCACATTTTTCAATGTTGTGGGACCATATTGATGATCCCCTATTTTCAGTATTTTATGGTATTCAATATAATTCCTCCGCCTTGTATTTTGAGATGGTGGTTACATGATGACTTTGTGTACTTCCATGCATTTTGTTGGACTAATATGTAGACGAATGGTCCTTTTCTTGACCAAATTGAGGGATAACATTGGCCATTGTATTCAATTTATCTTTTTCCTCCAATTTCCTTATGTAATGCCCGAGCAATTTACGCTATTTTGGACATTCTATGGGAAATAAACTATGTTAAATGTTTTACCTTATTTAAAATAGTAAATGAAGGAATTTGTTAGGAAACTTGGTACCATTAGATTCTACTCAAAAAATGGAATCCAATGCCTTAAAGAATGCCGAAAATGGAGTTCGTATGAAGAAGTTACGGTTGTTTAAAGATCAGGGGCAGTTCTGTAATTTAAACTAAAAAAGAAAAAGAACGAAAAATGTAGGGAGCTGTTTTGATAATGGCACCCCCTGTTGTCTTCCTCCTCAGTTTTCTCCAGAAACCCTCCTCTCCCGATTTTTGCAGAGAAATCTGCCACCGCCATTGGCAGCACCGCGAGGGCAAGGCTATAAAAGCCCCTTCTCCCCCCTCTCCAAAACACGATTTTCCGGTCATCTAGGGCTGGGGTTTTTGGTAAAAATCGAAAACCCAGTATCCCTACATTTTCCAGCAATGGCTAGGCTCAAGTCAGGCCGGCCATTCCTTTACCCGTCTCCCCATTTCCCCTCTCTTCTCTTTTCTGGTCTTGGCATTGGGGTTTTTCCCTTCATTGAGATTTCCGCGCGACAAAGGGTTTTCAGAACCGGAACAGGCTCTACCACCGGCGATAGGCACTCCCTAGCTACCCAGGTAAGTCATCTTTCCTTGGTTCTTCCCCCTTTCAGGCTAGATCTGTGCTGGATCTAGCGTTTCTAGCCTTTTTTCCAGCAGGATTTCCTGGCCGGAAAAAGTTCCAAGCCGGTTCCAGCCAGCCCTGCACGAACAAGGTGTCCAAGGGACGCCATGCTCCACGTGCGCCTGGGATAGGGTCCCTGGGATGGGTTCTAGGCATGCGATGGTGCATACACTATCCGTGGTGCGGCCTTCGGGTGCGCGCGTGACATGGGGCACGGGTCCTCGCTCGACCAGGATGCACGGGGTGCCCTGGGAGCTGAGACGCGCCATGCTACACCAAAGGTGAGTCCGTGCAATGCCATCCAGGATGTGCGTCATAGCATGTCGCTTGAGCATGCATGTGCACGTGTAAAACGCAGTCCCTGGCACAGCCTTTGGGCACGCACGCACATGAGGCGGTCGCCATTCAACCAGGATGCACGGGTGTCCTGTGAACTAGGACACGCGGTCCTAATGAGACTATAAAGATAGGATCAGAGGACAATTTACAGAGTTAACCATTGAATAGTAGATCCACATCATAGGATCTAGCCTGACAATGAATTAAGCAAGGACCATGGACCCTAAAAGGCAGATCTAGCGATCTAATGTCTAAATAGATTGAAATTGATAAGGACTCCTTATATCCATTCATACCCAGGAGTTTATAAATGAGACTCAGGGATGGGTTGAGTTTTGAAGAATGTGACTCCAGAAGACTTTGAGGTAGGTGCTCTATCGCTACTAGACTTTTTAAAAAAGAACCTATGATTGTTTTGAGAATGCATGTTCTAAGTTTAAGTTATATGACTTGTTTAGCATGACTTAATCTTATAAACGAATTCAGCATGCATATGACAAATACATTATGCATAGATATGTTTTGCAAACAATTGCATATATTGCATGATTTGTGAGCATTGAGTTCTTGAAAAATTGCATGTCCTTGAGGGTTACCAAAAGACGCTGGGTAGGCAGTTGTGAGGGCCAGGCAGTTGTGAGGGACCCAAAGAGGATAGGTTTTGAAAAAGAGGTTTTCGCTTGTTTGATCTTATATGATTTGGGCTAATAAGCTAGTGGGCGCTATGCTGAGAGGTCTCAGTTGCCCTCCCAGCCTCTACCACTATTAGGTGGAATGGGTACCACGCCCAAAAAGGGCATGTCCCTATGTCAATTGCATGTGGTACAGGGGGCTACCACTGGTGTCATGACACTGGGTCGATGTGTCATATGCCCCATGGAGGCTATGACCAAGTGTCCTCAGGTACCCAGGGACCACACGGCGGAGAGTCATGGGCATAGTAGGCCCTATGGTTGAGGATTTACTTGCATTATGCATATGGCATGACAGGAGGTTAGTCGAGCATACCAGATATCCATGAGTTGGATTCAGTTGAGCATCTTAAGCATATCATTATGTTTATGATATATATATGATACTTTCGACTTATATTATGCTATTCTTTAAGCCGTTAGTATTCCAATTCGACAGTGGTTTATAATATCAGTATTGAACATGATTGTTCGAACATGCACATGTTTTAAAGAGCATATGATTTTAAACATAGCATGCATTGTAAAACTAGTAGTGATAGACTCCTACTGAGTATAGTATATACTCACCCTATCCTTAACAATTTTCAGGATAGTTCCATCCACGAGTAGAGGACACCTACATTAGTGCTACGAGCAAGTAAATCAAAAGGAGACAATTATACATGTAAGTAAACACTCTACCCTTTGGACATGTAGTTGTATTTACTTGCAGTTGGGCTATGAGCTGTGACTGGATAGACCTAGGAAAAACACTTATGATTTCTAAAGTTTTTCAAAAACTACTTTGGTTGTTGTGAAAGCAAATGACACTCGGGGTTTTCAAAATGAGTTTAAAACTAAAGATTTTCCACTGCATTGCATGGTTTTCATAAAATGGTTTTCAAATAGGGATGCATCCCACCTTAGGAATTAGATATTGCATTTAAAAATGCATGAGAAAACTGGGGTCGTCACAGTTGGTATCAGAGCCTAGGTTTTATCCTTTCACAGCCAGTCCAGCATGTCGAAGGGTCATAGACAATTGAGAAAATTAAGAAGAAGTAGTAGAAATAGAAATAGAAATAGTAGAGATGACTAGCATATTAATGCTTAAGGCATTTCACCATAAACAAATAGGTGAAAAAGGAGATGGGTCTAGCAAATACATAGATATTGGATGGCTTAAATCTTATCAATAAGGATTGTTGTGGGTGCAAATATGAAAACTCATATATGGATCATATTATGATGAGAATGATGAATGAAGATGTTAGTGAACTTATTAGTAGATAGTTCTGACCTGTAATATATTAATCTCACTAAAGATGAGAACATCGAAAAACCTAGATGGCTATCTTACCATCATAAAGAATATCAGAATATGAGCACACTATCACAAGGGATATGATATGAGTATGATAAGGGATGTAAAAGACAGACTTTGAGAAGATTTTGATGATAATCTAAGAAGGATGAGAATGCAAGATGATACTAGGGGATAACTGTGACTCGTACTAGATCACAAAGGTATGGATCCTGAAGGACATAGCTCAATTTTGGATACCTTAATTGGAGTCTTATGAAGAGTGAAGTGCTATCGAATAATAACTACCTAAGTATTATGGAGCAAATCAGAAGATGTATACAAGTGACATATCATGTGATTAAGAGAAACATAACACGAATATGATAGGGAAATGAATTCGACAGAGTTATCAAAAGATTTTGATGATAATATTAAGGATGATAATAGATTGATCCTAACATGAACTTGTAAGAAAAATATAGCATGATCAAAATGTCAATGCCATTATTAAGACATTGTATGAATTTTTGTGAGGCTATAGGCAATTGAGGATTTCAATGATCTTAAGACAGTTTAGAATTTCTTAGAAGCATTTAGTTTATCATATCTGTTAAGTAAAGGAGTAGATTCAGTATCGATTATATGCAACAAAGCACATGAAGACATTGATCTAGGTAGACAAAAATGAGGATTTTGAAGAAAAGAAAGAAAGAGATAGAGATGTAACTACCAGTATTCAATGAATATTGAATATTCAAAAGAAAAAGGTCATGACTTTATTGAGGAAAGAACAGATCCATAGAAATCATTCATCTTGAATCATCTGGGAAGATAAACCAATCAAATTTGAAGGAATAATAATAGTTGAGTTGGTGATGATGTTATTGTAAATACGTATAATAGAGAGAAAGCATATGGGGTTTAAGACTTTGAGTAGAGTATCGAATTTCAGGAGATTATGCGACAAGAAATTTTCGAAGAGGAATGGTGACCAACTAGAAATTAAAATTCTACAAATGGTTTGATATCAATTATTACGGATCCATTAGCTTATGGGGAACACCAATGGATATAGTCCATAGAAAGGAAACTTCGTAATATCCTACCTTGCCACTACATGAGTACATAAAGTCTATTGAAAAGGAAAACAAGACAGAATAGTGACTTGTCCATTTAGCAAGTAGGGTACCATCAAGGATCAAATTGAGGTCTTACTATCATAGATTGGAAGACCAGAAATCCTAAGACCATTATTTAGTCATTACCTTTAGAGTACTGTTGACTAAATAAAGGTATCTCACCCTAATTGATCAAGTATGTTGGTATCTATGAGTTAGTAGTCGAAGTTATATACTCAGAGGGATATTATAAGTATTTGGCCATGAGTTTTAACTAAAAGAAGTTACTTACTAGACTAAGTCATTTGAGGGTATGAGGTCAGTTGATTAAGCCACATCATGGAGGAGCTACAAATACAATAAATACAGTAACAACTGAGACAGAAGCAAAAATAAGGAATGATCTCCACCAGTGAGACAGATTTTTCCAAACCTGAATAGATACCATGACAAGCCATAGAAATCACTATGGGTCTGAAAGATGCTGCTGACTTGGATTGAAAAGAAAGGTAGATAAGTACCGATCACTTTAGAGGCCCTTAAGCTTATGACATAGATATATCTGGAAAGTGATCAATATGTAATCAAATAAAGTCTTTCTATGTCTAAGAAAATGTTTTATGCTTACCTGAGTATTGTTAAACTTGTTGAGTTAACAACTTCAGTACAATTTGATATAATCGCTATTGAATGATAATTATTGTTATAAGCTAATTATGAGGAGGCACTTGAAGGATAAAATTTGAGGAATTGAGAAAATCACTACTTATGAGGATACCTCCTGACAATATAGACTGCATCGTTGACAATAAAGCCTTGATAAAAGATTGAACAATATATTATAGGGAATGGAAGGAGAAAAGTTGAGGTGGCCAGCACAATGTAAGGCGAGATGTGATGTTACGTTGCCTTTAGACAAAAAGTTAGTTATGTGCATATACCAAGTACGAAAAATCAATTGAAGGAATTTCTTAAGGACTAACCCTAGTAGATTGAGTATAGAACTTTTGGACTGCAAGGTTACAAAGAAAACCATCAAGAAAAGAAAGGACAAAGAGGATGATGACAAAGGATTCAACCATGACCTAGTAAGAGTACTCGGTTATGAATAAGAGACTTTTTGCTTTGCATAAATGGGAACATTATTAAAAATCCTAATGACAAATTGATGTGAATAGTGAGATAGGCCTCTGGACGAGAACATTTGACCCATGATGATGAATCGACCATTAACATTTGACATGAGTTTGGATAAAATCTTCACGGAGAAAAGCGTTTAATGAATTCAATAATTATGAAATTGGATATAGAGTTAGGACATTTTACTTTCAGTATATGATAAGGTCCTCGATGGAAGATGCTACTAATTGGCTTTCATGATTTTATTTTGAATGTAACTTTGGTCGAGGAATAAAGTCATATATGGAAAATGATAGACAGTTGAAATTCAAAGTTAATCAAGGGTTTGGCTATAAAGCACATGATATCATGTCAGTTATTGAAGTATCTTGGGGACAAATATAAAAGATAAGAAGCAAAGTTAGACACAATAGAAAGAAGGTACTTTTTTTGGACTCTTACTAAAGACATATAACCAACCAATAGAAGGAGATGTGGATGATGAAGAGATCACTAGATGAAAGACAAGAAGAAAAAGGGATTGTCCTATGCTATTCAAAATAAAATAGGAGAAATAAGATCATATGATCTCAAAGAAGTATGGAATAGTTTATACATGAATAAAGAAGCATGATCCTACGAGGAGACTATCCTATGCATTATGAGAAAAGTGTAGGCATCTAAGTATTTTGAGATAGATGAATTAGGGCTAGAAACTGGTATTGTTAAATGGGCACGTATAGGAGTATGCATCAGAGTACGCAGCGAAAGCAGCCCTTATAGGTAAGGCCTTGTAGAAGGAACAATAAAAATGATAAATTGAGGTTGAGCCTAGATTTGATTCCTAAGGGGAGAATGCATTCACTAAGAAGTTATCTAAGAGACAAAATACCTTGAAGATGATAATTTATGAAATTTCGAGGGCTAAATTCTTTTAAGGGGGTAATAATGTAATGCCCAAGCAATTTACACTATTTTGGACATTCTATGGGAAATAAACTATGTTACATGTTTTACCTTATTTAAAATAGTAAATGAAGGAATTTGTAAGGAAACTTAGTACAATTAGATTCTACTCAAAAAATGGAATCCAAAAACGGAGTTCGTATGAAGAAGTTATGGCCGTTTAAAGATCAAGGGCATTTCTATAATTTAAACTAAAACGAAAAAGAACGAAAAATGTAGGGGGCCATTTTGAGAACGGCACCCCCTGTCATCTTCCTCCTCAGATTTCTCTAGAAACCCTCCTCTCCCGATTTTCTAGAGAAATTTGCCACTGCGAACGACGGCATCGCCATTGGCAACACCGCCATAGCAAGGCTATAAAAACCCCATCTCCCCCCCCTCCAAAACACGATTTTCCTCATGAGCCAAATAAATCTCTTTAGTGCATAATAATTACTCATTCATAAAGTATCATGAGCCACACAAGTATAATAAAACATCATGCTATTTATATCACATCAAACATGGTGTATTTCACAACAAGATATTCAAATCAACACATATCATTCATGTCAATCTCATGTAAACCATGTCATACCCATAGCCCTTTGTCCTTTAACTCCCAACTTTTCATGGTCATAGAATTAGATTTTGAGTTAAGGTATTTAGGATTTACAATTGGTCCAAGTTAAAAGTTCTTAATTTTAATCCATCCCCCAGAAAACCACACCTAAAACAAAGAATTTTGTTTTAAAAAATGTACTTGGAATAGAGGGCCAAATTTCTAATGGAATTATAATCTATTTTGATCAAATCATGTTGATAACATTATAAAATTAACAATCTATTTTTCATGCCAAATTTATAATGGAATTATTAAAATTGTTGTGCTTCAAATTTGCATAAAGATCCATGAAAAATTGGAGTTCAAAGGCACTTAAAATCCCTCTAGTTCTCAAGGTTCAAAACTATTCCATAGGGAACCAGAAACAAGCTTGGAAATTTGACTCTATAACTCCAAAATTTTACCTAAGCAAACCCTTCAAAATTAAATCAATTTCAACTAGAAAACAAGCAATTTTCTCACAGTTTTCAATAATGTTATCAGTAATGTAAATCATGAAAGCATGGTATAAATTTCTAGTAAAAAAGATTTCGCTTACTCATCCAATTCCTTCCCCAACTGTAACATGTCATCATAGGAATTGAAACTGTGTATGTTCAATTTAGTCTCACTTTTAACTCTACGAACATGTCATCATGGCATGAAAGATATATAATAATCAAACTTAGTCATGTTTTAATTTATTATACAAAAATCAAGATGATCACTCATTAGGATCAAATAAAAAATGCCAAATGAAAATCCATGAATACATATCACATATAGTCAATTTTTAGGAACCCTTGCAATCTTAGTGAAAACCATGAAAAACCATGTTTTATTTCAAAGAATTCTTGCTTATTTGTAAAATCCCAGTATAGAATTTCCAAAGGCCCCTACTTGAAGACCACCAACTCCTATCTTCTATGGCTTTCTTTTCCATGCTTGAATTGCACACAAGAAATTTTCCTTTAGTGCTTCAACTCTTCCCCACCTTGCTCACCATCTTTCTCACCAATGCTCTCCATGATTTTCATTCTTTCTAAAACTCTATCTCACATTGGGAACCCCAGTCAAAAAAATTTCTAGGCTGGTCGTCCCATATACTTATAGATTTTGGGTTTCAAATATAAATTGTATTCATGCTGCCCAAGGTAGCCATTCCATGAAATACATGGGTCAATTTTCTAATCTCTATACTCGTAGCTTTCCTAGGATTGGAGAGTGTATCAATTTGTTTACTAATTTTTTTAAAAATTTCAAGTAAAATAAAGATAATTTCCATTATTTCCTAGTTGCTTTCCTCACCAACATCATTGACTATACATATCAATCTCTTATTGTACACATGGAATCTTTTTTCCCCTAGTATTCCACAATTCCGCCTCCTAATTACTTAGAATTAAGAAAAGTACATATTTTTGATAACGTGAAACCGTAAAAAAAAAAAACTAACCTACCATTTGAGCTATAACAGCCCCAAATTTTGCAAATACAATTTTGGGCGTTATTATGTGAAATTGGAATTTTAGAATATAATTGGAATTTTTTATCCAAAGAAAATAAATTTTTATAGAAAAGGAATCGAGAGTGGAAGCATGAATATTTGGAATGTACTAAAAAAATCGAGTCAACAACATAAAGAAAGCTGAAATCAGAGTTCAGATGAATTTCACCATAAAATTTTACTATTCCATGAGTAGGTTATGAGTTTTCAAGGAGTTTATATTTTTATAAAAGTATAAATTGGAACTAAAACTGAAACCAATAGATAGTACTCAAAAAATGGAATCCAACACGAGTCTAGATGAAGAAGTTATGGGCTTTCAAATTCAATGCTACAAGGACTTACTCAAAGAAATGTTTATTATGTCTTTTTGAAATAATTATATGCTTATCCTCATTGTTATGATGGATTTGGGCATGATACCATCATTTGGTATGATGGACATGGGTATGATATCCATATTATATGGAATTGCAAATTGTTAGGCAACATGGATTGTCATAAAGATGAAAGCACATTGTAATGGTGTGATAGTCTTCTTATTAAGAAGGAAAAATATGTTAAAATCATGCACTATATCAACTATAAACGAATGACTACCTTTCTTGAGATTACATGTATTGTTGACAACTAAAGTTATTATAAATGATGAATGATGTAAGATTGAGAAGAAAGATGGAGGTAAAGGTTGATAAATATAAGAAAATGAAAATGAGTTAAAATCATTGCACAAGAGACATCCTATGCATCCCCAAATTCTAGCTTTTAATTATTTTCTTCATTATTTCTATTCTCTTCATTTACCTTATTGCATTCTTCTTGCTCTACCTGGACTTGTAGCCTTCTTCCACTCTTTCTCCAGTTTCCTTAGACCATTCTTTTGCCACTTCCCCTGTGTCCTCATATTTCTTGCCTCCTCATATTTCCTTTGCTTATTTCTTTTTCCTATACATTGCATTTTCATGTGTAAGCTCCCTAAAGTAAAAAAACTACTTGGTTGGAAATAACTATGAATGATGAAGACTTAAATTCTATTACAAGAAACTCTTGTTTTCTTTTCCATCCTTTCTCTTCACTTTTCCTTACGTATTGTATATTCATGTGTGTGCTCCGTAACATAAAAGTTATTTAGTTGAAATTAAGTGTGCATGAGAAACATTAAAATTGAAGTACAATAAACCATTGTTTTTCCTTCTTCTCTTTCCACTTTTGTTTACCTTACTATCGGCATTCTAGTAATCCAGCTACTCCTGTTGAAGCTAAAATACCCGCGCCCGTAGAAAGTTCATGGATTTTTCCCTCTAGCTAACCTAGATGATACTCCATTTCTTTCCATTGTCCATTTTATGAGCCTTAGAAATCATCAACACATTTATCTATTCCTTTTCTTTGTAAAATCGGATGTGTGCTTGGTAAAATAGACCACTCAATCAAGAAAAATGGTGCATGATAAAGAAGTAAATTACATTACAATAAACCATTGTTAAATGAGAAAGTAATGTTTCTAATAAACATCACTAGTTGGCTGACTAGTGATGATTTTGATGACAAATTCATGGCCCGACACAAGCAGAATGGCCTGTAGGAGATGTAAAAAGATGATAATCATAAGAATGAAAAATAGACACCAGCTATGAAGGCTAGCATACTTTAAGAAAATGAGTGATGTGAATATGTACTTTATTTCGAGAAAGGTTCTCGAACTATGTATTTTGAAAGATCAAATATGATGTGTGAATTAGATATAAATTTGTGATATTCCATCAGTGATTGATGGACTTCAAGTTTATTAGCTTGAAATTGGTCGACGCTTTGAAATTGGACTCTTTTGATGAAGAGTGTTTGTTAATATATAAGAGAATAGAGAATATAAACCTTATGTGCTAAATGAACTAAAGAAATTCCTTTGAATCATGTGTCACGGGAGAATATGGCAAACATTTGTGTTTTCTTGTATTGATGAAAGCATTGAAGTCTCAGTATTGAAATTGTGATGGTAATGTATTGATGTTGAAAACAGCAATGATGATATTTACGTATTTGAATGTGAATGCACAGTTAGTGTGAAATTAATTGTTCATTTAATGATATTAGATTCATAATTGCATTTGAGAAACAATGGATGCCTTATTTTGGTGTTTGAATTTATACAAAAGGAGGTAAGTTTAGGTATTAAATTCCAAATCATATACGATATCCTTAGCAGCTATGGTTGTATGGTCTGTTGATGCTTAAGTTAAAGAGGATTGTTGTTAATTATAAGACTTTAAGGCTGTACATCTTATCCTAGTAAATTTGAATGTGTTAATGTCTAAGATGTTTGTCGATGTAAATGGTAATCTCTTTATTTTGATTTCATATGCGAAATTGGGTGATTGAGTTTGAAAGATTTATTAGTTAATGCAATTGAAACGTTATGATGAAGAAGTACAAACTTCCATATATATAAACAAATGTAATTCTAGAGGTCTTTGATGGAAGTCTATGGAATGAGTTGAAAATTTTATAGGATATATGGGTATGGTGGTGATGCATGTGTTGTTAGGCAGTTATCGGTTGATGATTTTGAAACGTGTTGCAATCCACCTTGGAAAGAATTGAATATTTCATATAGTATTGTGGAGATGGGTAATCAAATTTTATTATATTGAAAATCTATCATATCAAGTGAATGTGTGGGATGAATGAATTCTTTTATTATGATGGATGTTGGAATGTGATGAGGCGGAGTCTCAGAAAGATATTATGTATGTATGAATGATTTTATCAAGTGTATCACAATTGCATGCGTTAAATACGCAAGCTCGAAAAGCAAAGGAGACTCTGTTGAAATTTTGTTAGAAATTTGACACTTAATTTTTTAAAAGATAAGCAATTTCCTAATGTCAGGATTGATTAAATACATGCAGAAGAGATTTAATTTAAGGTGAGAAATGTATAACAAGTCTTTGCAGTTATTATAAAGAGAAAAAAGGATGAGAAAATAAAAAAATTGAGTTGGAGACAAAGACTATGTGTTCTAAGAATCATTACAATCAAAGGATTTTAGAAGTTAGAACGAAAGGATAACATAATAAAAAAGTTATTGTTTTGATGGGTTATCAAGTAAAGGTCAAATATTAGAGTGGCGTAGAGAAAGTGGTCCCATATTGTTTATGGCAGATGGAAAAAGTGACGCATTAAGTGGAATGTATTAAGTTAAAGATCAGTTATATTCTGGAGGATATTATTTCATGGAAGGAATTACAAGAAATTAAGATTGCAATGAGATGCCAATACACGTAGAACAGTTTGAAAGATAGCATGGAACGAATTTCGTGGACGAAATTCAATTAAGGGGGAAAGATTGTAACAACCCCAAATTTTGTAAATACGATTCCAGGTGTTATTATGTGAAGTTGGAATTTTGGGATATAATTCGAATTTTTGACCCAAAGAAAATAAAATTTTATAGAAATGGAATTTGAAGTGGAAGCATGATTATTTGGAATGTACTCGAAAAATCGAGTCTAAGGAGATAAAGAACATTAAAATTGGAGTTTGGATGAATTTCACCCTAAAATTTTACTATTCCATAAGTAGGTTATGTGTTTTCAAGGAGTATATATTTTTATAGATGTATAAATTGGAACTAAAACTAAAAGCATTAGATAGTACTAAAAAAATGGAATCCAACGAGGCAAAGAACGCTAAAAATAGAGTTCGGAGGAAGACGTTATGGGCTTTTGAAGTCAATGTTCCAAGGACTTATTCAAAGAAATGTTTATTATGTCTTTTCGAAAGAATGATACGCTTATCCTCATTGTTGTGATGGATTTGGGCATGAGACCATCATTTGGTATGTTTGACATGGGTATGATACCCATATTATATGGAATTTAAAATTGTTAGGCAATATGGATTGTCATAAAGATGAAAGCGCATTGTAATGGTGTGATAGTCTTCTTATTTAGAAGGCAAAATATGTTAAAATCATGCACTATATCAACTATAAATGAACGACTACCTTTCTTGAGAATAACATGTATTGTTGGCAACTACAATTCTTATAAATGATGAGTGATGTAAGATAGAGAAGAAAGATGGAGGTAAAGGTTGATAAATATAAGAAAATAAAAATGAGTTAAAATCATTGCATAAGAGACATCCTATGCATCCCCAAATTCTAGTTTTTAATTATTTTCTTCATTATTGCTATTCTCTTCATTTAGCTTATTGTATTCTTCTTGCTCTACCAGGACTTGCAGCCTTCTTCCACTCTATCTCCAGTTTCCTTCGACCATTCTTTTACCACTTCCCCTATGTCCTCATATTTCTTGCCTCCTCATATTTCCTTTGCTTATTTATTTTTCCTATACATTGAATTTTCATGTGTATGCTCCCTAAAGTAAAGAAAACTACTTGGTTGGAAATAACTATGCATGATGAAGACTTAAATTCTATTACAAGAAACTCTTGTTTTCTTTTCCATCCTTTCTATTCACTTTTCCTTATGCATTGTATATTCATGTGTGTGCTCCTTAACGTAAAAGTTATTTAGTTGAAATTAAGTGTGCATGAGAAACATTAAAATTCAAGTACAATAAACCATTTTTTTTCCTTTTTCTCTTTCCTCTTTACTTTCCCTTACTATCAGCATTCTAGTAATCTAGCTACTCATGTTGAAGCTA
Source organism: Warburgia ugandensis (assembly GCA_035236585.1). NCBI lineage: Eukaryota > Viridiplantae > Streptophyta > Magnoliopsida > Canellales > Canellaceae > Warburgia > Warburgia ugandensis. The sequence continues at coordinate 30,638,027 of CP141127.1, read as the reverse complement.
AAATACCTGCGCCCGTAGAAAGTTCATGGATTTTTCCCTCTAGCTAACCTAGTTGATACTCCATTTCTTTCCATTGTCCATTTTATGAGCCTTAGAAATCATCAACACATTTATCTATTCCTTTTCTTTTAAAATGGGATGTGTGCTTGGTAAAATAGACCACTCAATCAAGAAAAATGGTGCATGATAAAGAAGTAAATTACATTACAATAAACCATTGTTAAATGAGAAAGTAATGTTTCTAATAAACATCACTAGTTGGCTGACTAGTGATGATTTTGATGACAAATTCATGGCCCGACACAAGCAGAATGGCCCGTAGGAGATGTAAAAAGATGATAATCATAAGAATGAAAAATAGACACCAGCTATGAAGGCTAGCATACTTTAAGAAAATGAGTGATGTGAATATGTACTTTATTTCAAGAAAGGTTCTCGAACTATGTATTTTGAGAGATCAAATCTGATGTCTGAATTAGATCTAAATTTGTGATATTCCATCAGTGATTGATGGGCTTCAAGTTTATTCCGCTAGCAATTGGTTGACGCTCTGAAATTGGACTCTTTTGATGATGAGTATTTGTTAATATATATGAGAATAGAGAATATAAACCTTATGTGCTAAATGAACTAAAGAAATTCCTTTGAATCATGTGTCACAAGAGAATATGACAAACATTTGTGTTTGCTTGTATTGATGAAAGCATTGAAGTCTCAGTATTGAAATTGTGATGGTAATGGATTGATGTCGAAAACAGCAATGATGATATTTACGTATTTGAATGTGAATGCACAGTTAGTGTGAAATTAATTGTTCATTTAATGATATTAGATTCATAATTGCTTTTGAGAAACAATGGATGCCTTATTTTGGTGTTTGAATTTATACAAAAGGAGGTAAGTTTAGGTATTAAATTCCAAATCATATACGATATCCTTAGCAGCTATGGTTGAATGGTCTGTTGATGCTTAAGTTAAAGAGGATTGTTGTTAATTATAAGACTTTAAGGCTATACATCTTATCCTAGTAAATTTGAATGTGTTAATGTCTAAGATGTTTGTCGATGTAAATGGTAATCTCTTTATTTTGATTTCATATGCGAAATTGGGTGATTGAGTTTGAAAGATTTATTATTGAATGCAATTGAAACGTTATGATGAAGAAGTACAAACTTCCATATATATAAACAAATGTAATTCTAGAGGTCTTTGATGGAAGTCTATGGAATGAGTTGAAAATTTTATAGGATATATGGGTATGGTGGTGATGCATGTGTTGTTAGGCAGTTATCGGTTGATGATTTTGAAACGTGTTGCAATGCACCTTGGAAAGAATTGAATATTTCATATAGTATTGTGGAGATGGGTAATCAAATTTTATTATATTGAAAATCTATCATATCAAGTGAATGTGTGGGATGAATGAATTCTTTTATTATGATGGATGTTGGAATGTGATGAGACAAAGTCTCAGAAAGATATTACGTATGTATGAATGATTTATCAAGTGTATCACAATTGCATGCGTTAAGTGTGTAAGCTCAAAAAGCAAAGGAGACTCTACTGAAATTTTGTTAGAGATTTAGCACTTAATATTTTAAAATATAAGCAATTTCCTAATGTCAGGATTGATTAAATACATGCAGAAGAGACTTAATTTAAGTTGAGATATGTATAACAAGTCTTTGAAGTTATTATAAAGAGAAAAAAGCATGAGAAAATAGAAAATTTGAGTTGGAGACAAAGACTATGTGTTCTAAGAATCATTAAAATCAAAGGATTTTAGAAGTTGAAACAAAAGGATAACATAGTAAAAAGGTTATTGTTTTGATGGGTTATCAAGTAAAGGTCAAATATCAGAGTGGCATAGAGAAAGTGGTCCCATATTGTTTATGGCAGATGGAAAAGCGACGCATTGAATGGAATGTATTAAGTTAAAGATCAGTTATATTCTGGAGGATATTATTTCATGGAAGGAATTATAAGAAATTAAGATTGTAATGAGATGCCAATACATGTAGAACGGTTTGAAAGATAGCATGAAACAAATTTCAAGGACGAAATTCAATTAAGGGGGAAAGATTGTAACAACCCCAAATTTTGTAAATACTATTCTGGGTGTTATTGTGTGAAGTTGGAATTTTGGAATATAATTTGAATTATTGACCCAAAGAAAATAATTTTTTATAGAAATGGAATTTGAAGTGGAAGCATGAATATTTGGAATGTACTCGAAAAATCAAGCCCAACGACATAAAGAACATTGAAATTGGAGTTTGGATGAATTTCACCCTAAAATTTTACTATTGCATAAGTAGGTTATGCATTTTCAAGGATTATATCTTTTTCTAGAAGTATAAATTGGAACTAAAATTGAAAGCATTAGATAGTACTCAAAATATGGAATCCAACAAGGCAAAGAACGCTAAAAAGAGATTTCGGATGAAGAAGTTATGGGCTTTTGAAGTCAATGTTCCAAGGACTTATTCAAAGAAATGTTTATTATGTCTTTTTGAAAGAATGATATGCTTATCCTCATTGTTGTGATGGATTTGGGCATGATACCATCATTTGGTATGATTGACATGGGTATGATACCCATATTATATGGAATTTAAAATTGTTAGGCAATATGGATTGTCATAAAGATGAAAGCACAATGTAATGGTGTAATAGTCTTCTTATTTAGAAGGAAAAATATGTTAAAATCATGCACTATATCAACTATAAACGAACGACTACCTTTCTTGAGAATAACATGTATTGTTGACAACTACAGTTCTTATAAATGATGAATGATGTAAGATTGAGAAGAAAGATGGAGGTAAAGGTTGATAAATATAAGAAAATGAAAATGAGTTAAAATCATTGCATAAAAGACACCCTATGCATCCCCAAATTCTAGCTTTTAATTATTTTGTTCATTATTGCTATTCGCTTCATTTACTTTATTGTATTCTTCTTGCTCTACCTAGACTTGTAGCCTTCTTCCACTCTATCTCCAGTTTCCTTAGACCATTCTTTTGCCACTTCCCCTATGTCCTCATATTTCTTACCTCCTCATATTTCCTTAGCTTATTTCTTTTTCCTATACATTGCATTTTCATGTGTATGCTCCCTAAAGTAAAATAACTACTTGGTTGGAAATAACAATGCATGATGAAGACTTAAATTTTATTACAAGAAACTGTTGTTTTCTTTTCCATCCTTTCTATTCACTTTTCCTTATGCATTGTATATTCATGTGTGTGCTCCTTAACATAAAAGTTATTTAGTTGAAATTCAGTGTGCATGAGAAACATTAAAATTCAAGTACAATAAACCATTGTGTTTCCTTTTTCTCTTTCCTCTTTAGTTTCCCTTGCTATCAGCATTCTAATAATCCAGCTACTCATGTTGAAGCTAAAATACTTGCGCCCATAGAAAGTTCAAGGATTTTTCCCTCTAGCTAACCTAGATGATACTCCATTTCTTTCCATTGTCCATTTTATGAGCCTTAGAAATCATCAACACATTTATCTATTCCTTTCTTTGTAAAATGGGATGTGTGCTTGGTAAAATAGACCACTCAATCAAGAAAAATGGTGCATGATAAAGAAGTGAATTACATTACAATAAACCATTGATAAATGAGAAAGTAATGTTTCTGATAAACATCTCTAGTTGGCCGACTAGTGATGATTTTGATGATGAATTCATGGCCCGACACAAGCAGAATGGCCTGTAGGATATGTAAACAGATGGTAATCATAAGAATGAAAAGTAGACGCTAGCTATGAAGGCTAGCATATTTAAGAAAATGAGTCATGTGAATATGTACTTTATTTCGAGAAATGTTCTCAAACTATGTATTTTGAAAGATTAGATCTAACATGTGAATTATATCTGAATTTGTGATATTCCATCAGTGATTGATGGATTTCAAGTTTATTCCACTAGTAGTTGATTAACCCTGTGAAATTATACTCTTTTGATGAAGAGTATTTGTTAATATATATGGGAATAGAGAATATAAACCTTATGTGCTAAATGGACTGAAGAAATTCCTTTGAATCATGTGTCATGGGAGAATATCATAAACATTTGTGTTTGTTTGTATTGATGAAAGCATTGAAGTCTCAGTATTGAAATCGTGATGGTAATGTATTGATGTTGAAAACACCAATGATGATATTTACATATTTGAATGGGAATGCACAGTTAGTGCAAAATTAATTGTTCATTTAGTGATATTAGATTCATAATTGAATTTGAGAAACAATGGATGCATTATTTCAGTGTTTGAATTTATGCAAAAGGACGTATGTTCAGGTATTAAATTGTGAATCATATGTGGTATCCTAAGCATCTATAGTTGTATGTTTCGTTGATTGTTATGTTAAAGAGCATTGTTGTTGATTATAAGACTTTAAGGTAGTACATCTTATCTCAGTAAATTGGAATGTGATAATGTCTAAGATGTTCCATGATGTAAATGGTAATCTCTTTATTTTGATTTCGGATGCAAAATTGGGTAATGAATTTGAAAGATTTCTTAGTGAATACAATTGAAACATTATGATGAAGAAGTACAAACTTCCATATGTATAAACAAATGTAATTATGGAGATCTTTGATGGAAGTCTATGGAATGACTTAAAAATTTTATAGGATATATGGGTATGGTGGTGATGCATGTGTTGTTAAGCAGTTATCAGTTGATGATTTTGAAATGTGTTGCAATGTGCCTTGGAAAGACTTGAATATTGCATATAGTATTGTGGAGATGGGTAATCAAATTTTATTATATTTGAAAATCTATCATATCAAGTGAATGTGTGGCATGAATGAATTCTTTTATTACGATGGATGTTGGAATGTGATGAGACAGAGTCTTAGAAAGATATTATGAATGTATGAATCATTTATTAGTGTATCGCAATCGCATGCGTTAAATGTGTAAGTTCGAAAAACAGAGGAGACCGCTGAAATTTTGCTCGAAATGTGGCACTTAATTTTTTTAAAGATAGGCAATTTCCTAATATTAGGACTGATTAAATACATGCAGAAGAGATTTAATTTAAGTTGAGAGATGTATAACAAGTCTTTGAAGTTATTATAAAGGGAAGGATGAGAAAATAGAAAATTTGAGTTGGAGATAAAGACTATGTGTTCTAAGAGTCATTACAATCAAAGGATTTTGGAAGTTGAAACAAAAGAAAAACATAGTCAAAATGTTATTGTTTTTGATGGTTTATCAAGTAAAGGTTAGATATCAGAGTGGCACAGAGAAAGTGGTCCCATATTGTTTATGGCAGATGGAAAAGCAATGCATTAAGTGGAATGTATTAAGTTAAAGATCAGTTATATTCTAGAGGATATTGTTTCATGGAAGGAATTATAAGAAATTAAGATTGCAATGAGATGAGAATACTCCTAGAATGGTTTGAAAGATAGCATGAAAAGAATTTCGAGGACGAAATTCAATTAAGGGGGGAAGATTGTAACAGCCCCAAATTTTGTAAATACTATTCTATGCATTATTATGTGAAATTGAAATTTTTGAATATAATTGGAATTTTTGAGCCAAAGAAAATCAATTTTTATAGAAATGGAATTTGGAGTGAAAGCATGAACATTTGGAATGTACTCAAAAAATTGAGTCCAACAATATAAAGAACACTGAAATCAGAGTTTGGATGAATTTCACCCTAAAATTTTACTATTCAATGAGCATGTTATGAGTTTTGGAGGAATAAATCCTTTTATATAAGTATAAATTGGAATTAAAACTGAAACCATGGATAGTACTCAGAAAATGAAATCCAACGAGCCAAAGAACACTAAAAACAGAGTTCGGATGAAGAAGTTATAGGCCTTTGAAGTCAGGGGCAATACGGTTGATACGAATCCTACAGCACTAAATTTGCTGAAATCGGAGGTTGGATGAATAAACGATAATTTTCTTACAAAAGGGTATTTTTGTAATTTTACTAAGTGGTATTATGGTATTTAAAATTGATATTGACACCCCCCTCACATTGGAAACCGGTTGGAATGTCAGGTTTGGTTTTCTCTCCCTCTCTCCTCTATCTCATCTCTCCAATCTCCCCTACTAGTTTCCCCTTTTTTCGGCAAGTTTGCAACCCCAAAACACCTGTTCTTTCTCTCACAGGCACACAACAAACCCTCTTCCCCCTTCCATCCAATCTCCCCCTACCGGCAACCCGTACCCCTAGATTTTTGGCAAGGCATCATTTTCCCATCAATGTGTAGAGCATTCCCAGGAAGATCTCCATTACCGGCTATCTCAATGCAGTGTTCCTTGCCAGTGAGCTAGGTAACCCAAAAACCTAGGTCGTCTTCCCCATTGTCTTCAGTGAGCCCAGATCAGGTTTGCCTTTACCCGTGGTTGGCATGCCTAGATCTACCTAGAAAACCCCCTTCTCCGGCGTCTTTCTAGCCACCCACAGCCAAAAATGCAATCCCCCTCATGCCCGGTGGTAGATCCCCATTTTTTAGGTGTCCTCATCGAATTTATCAGCAAAAGCATGCTCACACTGATGATCATAGCATCGTCTTCTTGGGTAGATCCATTCACTTGTGAAACCCTTTCCTTTTGGATTTTCAGCGACCAAGAAGAAACCCAGATTGGGTTTCTCTACCAAAACCCCGATTAGATTCTTGGGGCATGGCCTGGCCATGAACTACTGGCGTGCTCAGACCCTGACCACCTGTGTTTTTCCCCTTTCCCTCTTGTCTTTTGCAAGGCACAGCACAACCAGGCCTCCAGGCTGGCCGACTAGCGTATCTAGATCATCCCCATGGTCTCCCTCTCTATGATTAGTCGCTATCGGGTCTAAGTAGAGGAACCTGACGATCACCGGTGACTAGCACCAAGTTTTTGCCTCCCACCTACATTTTTCGGTGGCTAGGATCGGGCTGGCCTAGTGTGGCCACCAACCACCACCACCTCCATCTTCCTTGTCTTCCCTGGTTCTAACAAGTTAGGGTAGAGTTGACTCACCGAATCAACTCGCCTTTGACTCAGTTGGATAGGACTAAGTTGACCTAGTTTCACCCTTGACCTTCAAATCTAGATTCTGAGCAATTTAGGTGGAGTTTTGGAAATCTGAGAGTACCCTCGTGATCCTTGTGACACAAGGAACAAAAACTATCTTCCTAATTTGTGATCTGAGAAGATCCAACTATTGAATTTACCTGACCATTGATCAAGGGTTAGATCATCTAATTTGTGATGATCTGTCTCCGTATTTCAAATACAAATAGTCTATCATGACCATTAGGAAGTGTAGATAAAGAATCTAATGAGAGATTTAGGATTAAAAACTTGATTAGAGAAGATTTCATTGATCTTGATCAACGACTGAGATCAATCAAGGATCCAGGTAAGGAAATTGGTCAAGCTTTATGATTCTGGTCTATTCTGTCTATCCAATTAGACCATTTAGTTACAAATTACTAATTGATTGTTTGATTTGGAGGGTCCAAGTGAAAAGGAGGATTCGATCAGCTAGTGGAAAATGGGTGAACTCACCACACGAGGTAAGTGGAGAATTAAGAAAGTGTGTCTTAATCGTAAGATGCATGTTTTTAAACATAATCTTATTCTTATGATAGATCTTATGTCATTTAAATTATGCATTTCATATGATATATGATGATGAAAAATATTTACTTGTGAATGATGAAAATTTGTTAATTGAAATGCTACATGAATGACATGCTTATAATTGAAGCTTACTAAATGATATTAAAGGATACACACAATTTGTACTTAAAAATATCATAGCTGTTATTGTGATAAAAAGACATTTATGGTACATGGGTACCATTACATCATGTGTGATGTATGAGTTAAGGATTTTACATTACATCCTTAGTGAGCGATCACCTAATAAGTGAGGATGTTATGATTATGATAAGATATTCATATATATATATATTATGGACAGGCAAGACACCTGCATATTATTATTTTACATCTAGGCATGGTGGTCTGAGAGTTTTGTTTTAGACAGGCATAGGCCTAGGGATGCTATGTTAGGAGAGTAGTAGGGTTTGGCCACCCGCTCTTCGAAATGTGATATATATCATGATACCGTGCCCAAAGAGAGGCAAAATTTCGAGTGGGACAATATGGGAAGGCCACCACTATGACGGTTTGTCTACCCATATAGACATGATGTAGATGATTTTTCACACTTGGTATCCATGGAGTATGAAAGCAGTTATACGAGCGTGCCAATATGGATCAGACTGCAGCATAGTAGTCCTTGTATTTGATGCATTATGGTGCGTATATGATAGCATGATGACGTGTGTGTATGATGGCATGATGAGATGCCTTCTATGATGATGGCATGATGAGATGCCTATTATGATGATGGCATGATGAGATGCCTTTTATGATGTTACCAGCAGCAGCTGGGATATTATAAACCCTGTATGAAAGGGGTATGATTTTGAGACCTAGTATAATTTGGAAATGTAGGTTATAAAACCTATGGACTATATTTATAATCTTGTATGACTTTTAATGATTTTAATATATATGATATAGTCCTATATGTATATGCTAGAGGGCATAGTTTCATAAAAGTTTTCGTTTGGGGAAGTGGATGGGTAGATATATTATGCAGAGTATGGTTCATAAAATTGGAGTATGGTATCATATGGAAAATGATAATAATAAATATTTAAAATATCAGTGAATTATATATATTAAATATATCATGTAAAGTATAATATCTAAAATGTGATTATTATATTCATATGAAGAAAAGGAATTATAAATAGCTATATCAATGGCCTGAAGATAATTGAATTATTAATGAAATTATTGAATTATGAACTAAGTTGTAAACTTCATCCCATATAAGCATTATGATGAAATTGAATATTTTAATTGATGTAAAATTCTTAATTCATATGTACTTAACATGTTTTCTTAACTCTCCCCTACCAAACATAGCTTGTTGAGATATTGTAAATGTTTTATATTTACAATATCCCAGATACAGACATACAGGAGAAGACATACACAAGCAAGAGGAGTTCAATTGCCATACTTCTATGCTCAGGTATATGTTTTGTTAAAGTTTTTGTATTGTGTAGTTAATTATTTAGATTATGATGCTTGGACATTTAATATAATGACGATAGGGGCTATATATGTGAACCACTGGATGGGTCTTGTTGTTTCATAAAATGCATGTCTATCTTTTATAAAAACTATATTATGTATAGTATGGGAGTTGAGGTGACATCCAGGTTTTTGGAAAAGTGCATTTCAAAGAACATGTTTTCCACTTTTTTTGAATTTCTATAAATATTAGTGCAATGCCTTTCTAAAATAAATGCAAAATTTTTTTAGGAAAAACCTAGGGTGTCACATGAGCATTGTCACAGACCCACATGCCAAGAGCCATTATATTTTATAGGCACAAGAGCTAACTAAGAGTAAGTGTTGTGACTTTAAAGTTAAACCCGCAATCACATGAATCAATTGTAGTATCTCATGCGAAGAGATCGATCCCACGCGGAATCAAACGATTGTGTAATTAGTGGTCCCCACTTTAAATTATACAACCTAGCCAAATCAAGGAGATCTTTGAACCTAAACTAAGAATATAAATTAACACATAAAAATGGAAATTATGCAAATAACTAAAAACATCCTAAAATTGAAAACTTTCTTAAACATTCTTTCTAAAAATAAAACTTTCCTAAATGAAATTTTCTAAATTTATGACTTTCCTAATTTAACAACTCCCCTAAAGTGAACACTTTCTAAAAATGCAATTTTAACAATAGTAAATCTACTTCCTTGAGCGTGAATTTTAGCAAATAAACATGTACTAATCAACTACTTTCATAATCATGCAAATTCTAAAGAAAGCAATTAAATTCACAGGAATGAAAATTTTAACATTAATAACTAATCATCAACATGCAAACTAATTAATTAAGATCAATAGTTAACCACTAACTAAAATACTTTTTCTAACATGGATGCATCTAACTTGGAATTTAATTACTCAACAAATAACTCAAAGTCACGCATTCCATCCAAGGGTTGCACACATAGTTTCTTGATGAATTTATAAGTGAACTTCATACATGTTGAGATGAGGTATTAAACTAATGGAGCATGAATGGGCAATCAAGTTAAAAAGATTAGCAACTTCTACCCTAATGGTCTTCAAAATCTTGCGTTCCACTAATTGGTTGCATGCATGGTTTTGGTTCCTTTTTCCTTTTGGGTTGGATTGGTTGGAATGGATGGAAAAATAAACTTAAATTAATTACTAAACCATGAGACAAAAATGTAAACCAATCATCACCATCGAACAATCAAAGAGATTCCATTAAAGATTAAATTGTATTGTATGAAAAGTGGTACATGGATGGCGTGTTACACTTTTGAAGAGCACTACCAAACTTTCTCCTAAACTAAACTCAAAAACAGATCTTAATAATGATTCCTCCTCCAATAAACTTGAGATTCATGGGAAAATATAATGGAATATAAAGGAAAACTATGGAAAACAATGCTAGAGTTTAAGGAAACTAAGAGAGCACTAAAAGGCAATGAAAAACAAGGTTAAAGATTGGATTCAAGGTGACTTCCAATGGCTATCACTTCAAGGGAAAAACCAACCTTGGATCTTAATCTTTTAGGTAAGGAGAGATAATGGAACTGCAAAGCATCAATTAGTACAATGGTAAATAAGATCAGACAAAGAGAAGCAAGGAAGACTAACCAACATTTCAAAGACAAATCAATCATCTATGTCTTAGGCATGGAATACTTGGAGGAGTAACAACCCACATTAGAAGAATTAGCATCCATACAAATGAGGAGTTTCAAGCAAAAGTGAAAAGAAAATAATGGAAGAAGAGAACGCCCACCTCAAGGTGAAGGAAGCGTCTTTTTCTTCCTTGGAGAGATATATATCCAAACCTCTATTTTTTTTGGACTTTTATACTTGTTCTCCTATATTTTCTAAGGTGACCTGTGTTAGAGGTGTGGTGGGGATGAAAACAAATAATTTGGATTGTTAAGATGCGTGGGTTTCTAGGGTTTTTAAAGAGGAAACAAGGTAAGATAGGTGGCTACCCTTTGAAAGACATGTAGGTGGGAGACACCACCTTTTTAGGAAGGGATTTCTTCCCCTTTCAAAAATCTTGAAAACCCCTTAAATTATGCAAAGTGGTGTGTATGAAGAAGATGGAAGGAAAGAGATAGGTAGCAAAAATTAGGAAAGTGAGGTGAGATGGAGAAATTTGATTGGCTAAGTGGTTTCCTAAGACTTTGGGATTGGTTGGATGGTTTGAATGGGAGTGTAGGAAGGTGAGAGACTCTTAGAAAGGTAGGACCTTTGAATGGAAAGTGAAATATGTGGTGCCTCTTTTGGGTGAGCGAAAAGTGAGGAAAAAGTAAAAAAAGAAAAAGAAAATAGAAGGGTCTCTTTCTATTGGTCTACATGCCACCTTATCGTAGTAAATTTGCCATTAATTTTCTTTAAAATATCCCATAAATCTCAAGGATAATTATTCAAATTCTCCATCAATCATGGCCTTCCATTTAGCTTAGCTCATGTGGCTTAGATTGTTAACTTTGAGGGCTCCATTGGCTTGGCTTCATGGCTGGCTTAGATGGCTCAAATCCCAGACTTTAGTGGTTGGCTTAGCTCCTTAACTTGTCCTCTTGTCCATGGCTTGAATATGGTTAAGTGGCTTAAGTTAAACCCATGCAAATGTGGTGGACTTTGCATGGGCCCACTTTGGCCACCTTTGACTCCTCTAATTGGAACCAATGCTTGTCCAAAAGATGATATTGACCTTGATCTCATGTTGGATTGATGACTTTTAGGCTTTGACTCCAATTTTTTATCATGATCTGATTTTATCCCAATCAACCTCGGCAACCGAAACACTATCTCACTTCCTATAAAAAATAAAAAAATCTAATTAAATTCTAAAAATTATTTTTAATCACATATGTACCTATAATTTTCCTTTGGACCTATAAAACATCAAAATTTTGAGTTATTAGGTAAAAAATACATGTGTTACAAATTTTGGTCAAAAACCCTGTTTTACTCCTATAAGTTATAACATGTAAGTACTAGCTGGGTGGTTTTTATAAAAATTAGATAATTATCAATAAGTATGTGAATTATCATAATATTTTAAGATTTAATTACGGTTTTCCATCTTTGTTTGGTGTTGAGAAGGTGATCTAGAGGTAGAGATCAAGTAATATAAGATTTGAAGATCAAGATCATCAGGAGGCCAAATACCTAAAAATTCAACATTTCAAAGTTAAATTAAGGTTCAAGACTATCTTAGGGAAATCAAGAAGGCAATGAAAGGTGTCAAAAGTGATTAAAATAATCCATGCAAAAATCAATGTATTTCTACCATTGTAATGACTCCATTTTTGTAACATTGAAATCCCAAGTTAGTAATGAAAAGTTCACTTTTTGGAGATAAGCGTATTTTGGTCATTTCACTGTTTACCTTGACTGGACCCAAAAATTTGGTTGTGAGAGTAGTACCCTTAGGTGCGTCTCAGAGAAAGAAATCCAACAAGACCAAAATCACTCAAAACGGAGTTAAAATGAGCAAGTTATGGCCCTTTGAAGTTCAAGGGCAAAAGTGTAATTTACATTAAAAACGGATTTAGCCTGAGAAACACAGGGACCCATTTTGATACGGGCACCCCTCTTCTTCAACCTCCTAGAGGGTTCTAGAACGGCAGTGTGCAGGGAAGAAACCACCGCCATTTTGGAGGTTTCTCCATCGCCATTCAATGGCGGTAAGAACCCCCTCCAGAACCCTCTTCGAGCTCTATAAATAGAGCTCTTGGGCGCTTCCAATGGCAGCCCAAAAGCTTGGGAAAAACCCATCGTGGAGAGGTAGACAAGAGGAGAAAACATGGAGAAAAGCCCGGCCACGAACCAGGTATGCCCAAAATCCCTCCAAACCCATATCCCCCTTAGTCTTAGGATGAGTTCCCCCAAGTTTTTGCATGAAAAACCATGCAAAACGGGGCTCTAGGGAACAAAGGACCTAGGAATGGTGCCTGGGCATACTGGTTCGACAGGGTCGAACCAGGAACATCCGTGGATGTGCCCGCATAAGAGAAAATGGGCAAAAGGCCCGGTGCGTCTGTGGACGCACCCTGTGGGTCTTCCATGTATTCTAAATACTAAAATGCCCATAACTTGAGTTCTAGGACTCCGATTGAGGCGCTGTGAAAGGCGTTGTGTCCGTATTGACAACGCAGACACACTCAGACCATAAAATATATGATCAAGGCCCTATCTAAGGTGAGCATGACCCTTAAATTATGATAGTGGTGCGGGGCCACTAAACCTTTGTAAACCTAACGATACCAAGGCCCAGTTAGGACCTTAGGAGACCCATAGGCATGGAAATGAACCCTCAATGCCCAAGTAGTAAGATCAACCATTCTAAAACCTATAAAAATAGGCCAAGCTAACCTTTTTCCCTAAACCATGTTCAAGAGCGTACGAGGACAAGGGGACTAGCATGATCAAACCAGGTAGGTGCTCCATCGCTACTAGACTTTTTAAAGAACTATGATGTTTTGATGTAGGTGCTCTATCGCTACTAGACTTTTAAAAAGAGCTCATGATTGTTTTGAGAATGCATGTTTTAAGTATAAGTTATATGACTTGTTTAGCATGACTTAATTTTATAAATGAATTCAGCATGCATATGACAAATACATTATGCATAGATATGTTTTGCAAATGATTGCATATATTGCCAAGACATGTGCTACATGCATAGATTGCATGATAAGTGTATCCTTGGCCGATGAGGGCAGGCCTGTCACGACCCAGGTTTTTATATGATGTAATTTTCATAAACAAGGCGAGATCTCTTATTTTATAAGTATGAGATGCATGAAAATCTTTCTCATTTGGAAAACAACCTTTCATAAAAACCCCGAGTGTGAAAACACATTCTCCAATAATTTAGCCATGGTAAAGTTTAAATCAATATTATCCCCAAGAAAGTGTTAGTCACAGCCCCAGCTATTAGAGAGTAACTACAATCAAGTAACATTGAAAGATAAGATAGGGGTTTACTTACTTGTACTTAGTTTGTGTCTCCTAAACGTTCCTTGCCCTTAAGTATTTGCTTTGTATCTAAAAAATGTTGAGGATTGGGTGAGTATATAATATACTCAGTAGGAGCTTATCATTACTAGTTTTATAAATGCATGAGATGTTTTAAAATCATATGCTCATTCAAAACATGCGTATGTTTGAATACTCGAGTTCAATATCAGTATAAGAATCCATAATCAATTGAAATACTCATGACTTAAAAGATCACATAATCCAAAATTGAAAGTATGATGACATCATGATATGCAATAGATGCTTCATGGAGTCCAACTCATGGATCTCTAGTATGGTATGGTCGACCAACCTCATATCATGCTATATGAAATGCACATAACTCATCAAACCATAGGGTCCACTATGCCCACGACCTCCTCACCGTGTGGTCCTCGGGTACCTGAGGACACTCGGTCATAGCCTCCACGGGGCCTATGACACGTCGATCCAGTACCGTGACACCGGTGGTAGCCCCTTGTACCACATGCAGTCGACGTAGGGACTTGCCTCTTTTTGGGCGTGGTACCCATCCACCTATTAGTGGTAGAGGCCGGGTGGCCAACCCAGACCCCTCGGCATAGCACCCACAGGCTTACTTGCCCAAATCACAATAAGATTAATGAAGTCAAAACCTCTTGTTAAAACTTGTCCTCTTTGGGTCCCTCACAACTGCCTAGCCCTCGGCACTCCAGCGTCTTTTGGCAACCCTCAAGGACATGCAATCTTTGCAAGTACTTAAATCATGTAATGTATGCAATTGTTTGCAACACATATATGTGCATAATGTATATGCAATCTTTTCAAAACATGGCTATGTACAAATCATTTATCATGCATGCTGAATTAAATCATGCAAATCAAGTCATATGTTTAAAACATATGTTCCCAAAATAATAATAGCTCTTTTAAAAGAGTCTAATAGTGATAGAGCACCTACCTGGCTAGGTCGTGTTAACCCTCTTGTCCTCGTACACTCCTGAACATGGTTTGGGGACTCAAGTTTAGTTTGGCCTATCATTTATGGGTTTTCAGCAGTTGGGTCTTATTACTTAGGCATTAGGGGTCCATCCCTATGCCTATGGGTGTCCTAAGGTCCTAATTGGGCCTTGGTATTCTCAGTTTTCCAAAGTTCTAGTGGTCACGCGCCACCATCCTATTCTAAGGGTCATGCCCTCCTTTTATTGGGCCTTGATCAGGGATTTTATGGTTTGGATGTGTCTGTGTCGTCGATACAGACGCAACGCCTTTTGCGGCGCCTCAATCGGAGCTCTAGATCTCAAGATATAAGCGTTTTAGTATTGTATGTACATAGAGTTTTAAAGACAAAAAAAATGGAATGCTAGGGCGCTGCACGTCTACGACGTGCGCCCTGCTTCCTTAAGTAAGAAAAAGTTCAACGTGCGCTAGTGCGCTGTGCATCTGTGGCATGCGTCTCAGTGGGCGCGTCTGCAGATGCGCGCGACTTCTCCGCCCGTCTCTCTCTTTAGCGGGCGCGTCCCTGGACGCGCCCATTGGTTTCCTTCTGACGCGTTCGACGCGTCACATTCCGTTTGGAACGTCTACGTTGACTGGGGACCGGGGCATCCTCAGGACACCTTGGTTCGACCCTGTCAAAGCAGTGCGTCCCTGGGAACGTCCCAGGGTCCTTGGTGGCTCTCCCAGGCTCCGTTTTGCATGGTTTTTCATGCAAAAACTTAGGGGAATTGAACCTAGGACTATGGGTGAGATGGGTTTGGGGAGTTTTTGAGCGTACCTGCTTCGTGGCTGGTTTTCTCTCCATGTTTTCCCCTCTTGGTCACTGCTCTGCAATGGGTTTTCTCCAAGGTTTTGGGCTTCCATTAGAGGCACCCAAGAGCTCTATTTATAGGGCTTTTAAAGAGGGTTCTGGAGGGGTTCGAACCGCCTTTGAATGGCGGTGGGGAAACCTCCAGAATGGCGGTGGTTTCTCCTTGAAACACCGCCATTCCAGAAGCCTCTAGGAGGTTGAAGACGACGGGGTGCCCGTATCAAAACGGCCACCTGTGTTTTTCAGGTTAAGTCATTTTTATGAAATTTACAGTTTTGCCCCTGAACTTCAAAGGGCCATATCTTGCTCATTTTAACTCTGTTTTGGGTGATTTTCATCTCGTTGGATTCCTTTTTCTGAGACGCATCTAATGGAACCAGTTTTAGGACCAAATTCCTAGGTTTAGTTAAGGCTACTAGTGAAATGACCAAAATGCCCTTATCTTTAAAACTGAACTTTTCATTGCTAAACTTGGAATTTCAATATTACAAAATTGGAGTCATTACAAGGCCAGAGAGAGCTGACAGGCTTCTAGGTTGGCAAGCTTCTAGGCTGGCAGGCTTCTAGGCTATCAGGCTTCTAGGGTAGGGTTATGACTTTGAATGCGATACTAGCATGAGCAGATTTTATGCATTGCATGCATGTTTTGCTGCCTATTTCATAAATTGCATGATTTACGATGAATAAGTGTCATATGCCCCGTGGAGGCTATGACCCTGTGTCCCTAGGTACTCGGGGACCACACGGCAATGAGGTCGTGGGCATAGTGGGCCCTATGTTTTGAGGATTTACTTGCATTGCATATGGCATGACATGAGGTTGGTCGACCATACCATATATCCATGAGTTGGTTTTAGTTGAGCATCTTATGCATATCATTATGTTTATGATATATATGATACTTTCGACTTGGATTATGTGATTCTTTAAGTCGTCAGTATTCCAATTCGACAATGGTTTTTAATATCGATATTGCACATTAGTGTTCAAACATGCACATGTTTTAAAGAGCATATGATTTTAAACATAGCATGCTTTATAAAACTAGTAGTGATAGACTCGAACTGAGTATAGTATATACTCACCCAATCCTCAACATTTTTCAGACACAAAGTAAACACTTAAGGACAGGATATACGGCGACAGACCCGTGATAGAGAACGTCCAAACTAAGTGCCAGTAAGTAAACCCCTACCTTATTTTTCAATGTTACTTGATTGTAGTTACTCTCTGTAATTGAGGCTGTGACTAACACTTTCTTGGGAATAGAGTCAATTTAAAACTATGCCATGGCTATATAATCTGAAAATGTGTTTTGACACTCGGGGTTTTATACAAAAGATTGCTTTCCAAAACAAAAGGATTTTCATGCATTTCATATTTCTAAAACAAGAGATCTCGCCTTTTTATCAAACTTGCATCATTAAAAACCCAGGTCATCACAGTTGGTATCAGAGCGTAGTTTGACATTACTCACAGCCTAGTTATGAGGAGAATAACTTATAATCAAGTTTCATCCATGAAAGAGTTCGGGGTAATAGGATAACACATACAAAGGTCTGGTAAATTACCTTGTGATTACAGATGCCTAAAAAGAAAGGAAGCAATGCTCCAAGACTTGAAGCCCCACCAATGGACTCCACTGGGTCGAACAATGGGATGGCTAAATTATTCCAGCAATTTGTACAACATATGGGACAATACATGAGTAGTCAAAGCCAAACCCCTACCACCCGGGATCCTTCCCCTGATAAAGTAATAGATAGGACTAAGGTTCAGTTAGAAAGGTTTTAGAAATTAGCTCCCTCATTCACAGGAGAAGATGAAGCATCTACAGCTGAAAAATGGTTAATTGATATTGAAAAGATATTTAAAGCCATGAACATAGCTGAAGAAAGAAAAGTACCCATGGCCACATTTGTGTTTAGGGGAGAGGCTACCTTTTGGTGGGAAACAGCAGAAAGGACTTATTTTGACCAACGAGAAACAATAGGATGGGAAGAGTTTAAAAAGGTCTTTAATGACAAATATTATCCTAAACACGTAAGAAAACAGAAGGAAAAGGAATTTATGGACTTAGAACAAGGAAATATGACTGTCCAACAGTATGAAAATAGATTCATCAACCTCCAAAGATTTGCACCACGTGCTTGTGCTGATGAGGAAGATGCGGCAGAAAGATTTGTAGATGGGCTCAACCCAGGACTCAGGAACAGAGTTCTAGGTTTCCAACCTTCCACAGCAGCCAAAGCCGTAGCGATGGCCTCCTTATACGAAAAAGATTATCAAAGGAACTAGGAAATAAAGGAAACTAAGAACATCAACACCATGAGAAATAAAGGAAAGAGACCATTTCAGTCATCTGGACCCAGGCCACCTTTCAAGAAGCCATTTGAAAACAAAGGAAGAAGACCAGATTGGAAGACATGCCCTAAGTGTACAGGAATCATTTAGGCAAACCATGTCCCATTTTCAACATCACTTGCTATCTTTGTGGAGAATTAGGACATTTTGCTAGGGATTGTCCTAAAAGAAAGTTGAAGTGCGTAAAGGAGATCAAGTTCCAAAAAGCCAAGGACACGTCTTTGCCCTCACTTCCAGTCAAGCCCAGACTTCAAATGCAGTAGTTGAAGGTATTCTTTCTATCTATGATACACCTGCTAAAGTTCTATTCGATACAGGCTCCACTCATTCTTTCATATCCCGGGAGTTTGCATCAACCTTGGACATTATACCACAGGACTTGGACTTCACTCTAGAAGTCATGACTCCTGTAGGCTAAGCACTTCCCACCTATTTGTATCTCCAGGATGTTCCCATTTTGATCAAAGATCATTTGCTACCTGCCAACCTTATTCACTTTGATATGAATGACTTCGACATCATCCTAGGTATGGACTAGTTAGCCCTTCATCAAGCCTTTATTGATTGCCGCCAGAAATGTGTCACTTTTACCCTACCTAATGGAGACACTTTCACCCTCCAAGGAAGAAAGGATTATTCTGGAGCGTGTGTTATTTCTGCCATGAAAGCAGTTAAGCACATTGCTCAAGGATGCCCCTTCTTCTTGGCCAAGATTGAATCTATCGAGAGTCCCCAACTAAAGCTAGAGGATGTCGAGGTAGTCCAAGAATTTCCTGACGTGTTCCTTGAGGATTTACCAGGTCTACCCCCACCAAGAGAAATTGAGTTTATCATTGACCTTATACCCGGTACTTCCCCCATTTCCAAAGCTCCTTACCGAATGGCTCCTGCAGAACTTAAAGAATTGATGACCCAGTTACAATAACTACTTGACAAAGGGTTCGTACGACCTAGCATATCTCCGTGGGGAGCTCCAGTCCTTTTTGTTAAGAAAAAGGATGGCTCCATGAGATTGTGCGTAGACTATCGAATGTTAAATAGGGTCACCATTAAGAATAAGTATCGCCTTCCCCGAATTGATGGTCTTTTCGATCAACTTCAGTTAGCCAAAGTCTTTTCTAAAATTGATCTACGATCTGGGTACCATCAACTTCGAGTTAGAGAAGAAGATATCCCCAAGACAGCCTTTGGGACTTGATACGGCCATTATGAATTCAAAGTGATGTCCTTTGGTTTAACTAATGCTCCATCCGCGTTTATGGACCTGATGAATAGGGTGTTCAAGGAGTACTTAGATAAATTCATCATAGTGTTTGTGGATGATATCTTAATATATTCAGAAACTCCTAAAGACCATAAGGAACATCTAAGGATAACATTAAGCACCCTAGGAGCACACAAGTCATATGCAAAATTCAGTAAGTGTGAGTTTTGGCTGGAAAGGGTTAATTTCTTAAGACACATTATTTCTCAAGATGGCATAGTAGTCGACCCCATTAAGGTTGAATCAGTACAGAAATGGGAAAGACCTAAGACAGTCACAGAAATAAGAAGCTTCTTAGGACTTCCCGAATATTACAGGAGATTCATCAAGGGTTTTTCACGAATTGCTTTACCTCTAACTAAGCTAACCAGGAAAGACACAAGATTTGAATGGACTGATAAATGTGAGGAAAGCTTCCAGGAACTAAAGAGAAGGTTAACTACAGCACCTGTTCTTACCTTACCTTTAGGAAGTGGCAAATTTGAGATATACAGCGATGCCTCGCAACAAGGACTAGGCTGCGTACTTATGCAACATGGGAAGGTAATTTCTTATGCTTCTCGGCAACTCAAGAAGCATGAAGTCAATTACCCGACCCATGACTTGGAATTAGCGGCCATAGTCTTTGCCTTGTGAATTTGGAGACATTATTTATATGGGGAAAAGTTTGAAGCTTTTATAGATCATAAGAGTCTTAAATATATCTTTTCCCAACAAGACTTAAACATGTGACAAACAAGATAGATGGAATACTTAAAAGAGTATGACTTCTCCATTCATTATCACCCTGGAAAAGCTAATGTGGTAGCTGATGCATTAAGTAGAAAAACCCAAGGGATGTGTACAAGTTTATTGACTAAGAGATAGAATCTATTACAAGAAGTAATAATGTGGAAACCAGACATAAGTAAGCGTAAGATCATTATGGCAGGACTAACGATAAAGTCGGCTGTTAATGAAAAGGTTAAGCAAGAACAGAAAGGAAATATGGATATACAAGCTTTCATAGGAAAACTAGGGTTTACTAAAGGGGAAGATGGTAGCGTTTACATGCAAGGAAGA
Source organism: Warburgia ugandensis (assembly GCA_035236585.1). Classification (NCBI taxonomy): domain Eukaryota; kingdom Viridiplantae; phylum Streptophyta; class Magnoliopsida; order Canellales; family Canellaceae; genus Warburgia; species Warburgia ugandensis. The sequence goes on along the minus strand of CP141127.1, from coordinate 30,617,386 downwards.
TTAGTGGTACTGACTAATGAAGAATTAAGACAAGAAATCTTAAAAGAGGCTCATCCGTCTAAGTATACTATACACCTAGGAGGAACTAAGATGTATCAAGACTTAAAGAGACAATATTGGTGGGATGGTATGAAAAGAGACATAGGGTAATTTGTGGCAAAGTGTCTAACATGTTAACAAGTAAAGGCTGAACATCAAAGACCTGCGGGATTGTTACAACCCCTTGAGCTACCCGAATGGAAATGGGACCATATTACCATGGACTTCATCGTAGGGTTACCCAGCACCTCTAAGGGTCATGACATGATCTGGGTAATTGTTGATAGATTAACTAAGACAGCCCATTTCCTTCCTATACACCATACCCAATCCACTGACAGCCTATCTCAGCTATACATCAAAGAGATAGTGAGTTTACATGGCATACCCCTTAGTATAACTTCAGATAGGGATAGCCGCTTCACTTCACAACTCTGGAAGTCCGTCCAAAAATCCTTAAGATCTTCCTTGAACTTTAGCACAACCTTCCATCCATAGACCAATGGACAGTCAGAGCACACAATCCAGATAGTCAAAGATATGTTGCGAACCTGTGCCCTCGATTGGAAGCAGAACTGGGATGAAAACCTACCACTAGTAGAGTTCGCGTACAACAACAGCTTTCAGTCGAGCATTGGCATGGCTCCGTATGAGGCGCTCTATGGGAGACCCTGTCTATCACCCACCAGTTGGAGTGAAGTTGGAGAGTCCAGGGTGCTCTAGTCTGAGCTGGTGGAACAATGCGTCGAAAAGGTCAAACTCATAAGGAGACGCCTCCTCACAGCTCAAAGTCGGCAAAAGAGCTATGCTGATCAAAGGAGGAGACCATTAGAATTTGACATAGGAGAGCATGTTTTCCTGAAGATATCTCCCACTAAGGGAGTTATGCGGTTCAGTATCAAAGGCAAGCTTAGTCCACGTTACATAGGACCTTTTGAAATCCTAGAGAAAGTTAGAAAAGTGGCCTACAGGATCGCACTACCCCCTCAGTTATCTGAAGTGCATAACGTATTCCATATATCTATGCTAAGGAGCTACGTGCTTGACCCTGCTCATGTCATCAACCAGGTACCCATAGAATTGACAGAGGATCTCAAGCTAGAGACGAGACCAGTTGAGATTCTGGATCGTAAGAGTAAGAAGCTATAGAACAAGGACATACACTTAGTCAAAGTTTTGTGGAGAAATGCGCACATGGAAGAAGAGACTTGGGAACCAGAGTTAGAAATGTGAGAAAAGTACCCCAAGATCTTTTGACTGTATATATTGTTGAATTTCGGGGATGAAATTCCCCTAAGAGGGTAAGAATATAATGACTCCATTTTTGTAACATTGAAATCCCAAGTTAGTAATGAAAAGTTCACTTTTTGGAGATAAGGGTATTTTGGTCATTTCACTATTCACCTTGACTGGACCTAGAAATTTGGTCTTGAGAGTAGTACCCTTAGGTGCGTCTCAGAAAAAGGAATCCAACAAGACTAAAATCACTCAAAATGGAGTTAAAATGAGCAAGTTATGGCCCTTTGAAGTTCAAGGGCAAAAGTGTAATTTACATTAAAAACGGATTTAGCCTGAGAAACACAGGGACCCGTTTTCATACGGGCACCCCACTTCTTCAACCTCCTAGAGGGTTCTAGAACGGCCGTGTGCAAGGGAGAAACCACTGCCATTCTGGAGGTTTCTCCATCGCCATTCCATGGTGGTAAGAACCCCCGCTAGAACCCTCTTCGAGCTCTATAAATAGAGCTCTTGGGCGCCTCCAATGGTAGCCCAAAAGCTTGGGAAAAACCCATCATGGAGAGGCAGACAAGAGGAGAAAACATGGAGAAAAACTTGGCCATGAACCAGGTATGCCCAAAATCCCTCCAAACCCATTTCCCCCTTAGTCTTAGGATGAGTTCCTCCAAGTTTTTGCATGAAAAACCATGCAAAACGGGGCTCTAAGGAGCCACAAAGGACCCAAGGATGGTGCGGCTATGGATGCGCCTTGTGGGCCTTCCATGTATTTTGAATACTAAAACACCCACAACTTGAGTTCTAGGACTCCGATTGAGGCGCCACGAAAGGCGTTGTGTTTGTATCAATGACACAAACTTATCCAAACTATAAAATACCTGATCAAGGCCCTATCTAAGGTGGGCATTACCCTTAAACTATGGTAGTGGCGCAGGGCCACTAAACCTTTGTAAACCTGACAATACCAAGGCCCAGTTAGGACCTTAGGAGACCCATCGGCATGGGAATGAACTCTTAATGCCTAAGTAGTGAGATCAACCATTCTAAAACCTATAGAAATAGGCCAAGCTAACCATTTTCACTAAACCATGTTCAAGAGCGTACGAGGACAAGGGGACTAGCATGATCAAACCAGGTAGGTGCTCTATCGCTACTAGACTTTTTAAAGAACTATGATGTTTTGATGTAGGTGCTTTATCGCTACTAGAATTTTTTAAAAGAACCCATGATGTTTTGATGTAGGTGCTCTATCACTACTAGACTTTTAAAAAGAGCTCATGATTGTTTTGAGAATGCATGTTTTAAGTATAAGTTATATGACTTGTTTAGCATGACTTAATTTTATAAATGAATTCAGCATGCATATGACAAATACATTATGCATAGATATGTTTTGCAAACGATTCCATATATTGCCAAGACATGTGCTACATGCATAGATTGCATGATAAGTGTAGCCTTGGCCGATGAGGGTGGGCTGATGAGGGCAGGCAGATGAGGGCGGGCCAGAGAGAGCTGACAGGCTTCTAGGCTGGCAGGCTTCTAGGCTATCAGGTTTCTAGGCAGGGTTATGACTTTGAATGCGATACTAGCATGAGCAGATTTTATGCATTGCATGCATGTTTTGCAACTGATTTCATAAATTGCATGATTTACGACGAATAAGTGTCATATGCCTCATGGAGGCTATGAACCTGTGTCCCTAGGTACCCGGGGACCACACGGCGGTGAGGTCGTGGGCGTAGTGGGCCCTATGTTTTGAGGATTTACTTGCATTGCATATGGCATGACATGAGGTTGGTCCACCATACCATATATCCATGAGTTGGATTCAGTTGAGCATCTTATGCATATCATTATATTTATGATATATATGATACTTTCGACTTGGATTTGTGATTCTTTAAGTCGTCAGTATTCCAATTCAACAATGGTTTTTAATATCGATATTGCACATGAGTGTTCAAACATACACATGTTTTAAAGAGCATATGATTTTAAACATTGCATGCATTATAAAACTAGTAGTGATAGACTCCTACTGAGTATAGTATATACTTACCCAATCCTCAACATTTTTCAAACACAAAGTAAACATTTAAGGACAGGATATATGGCGACAGACTCGTGATAGAGAACGTCCAAACTAAGTGCCAGTAAGTAAACCCCTACCTTATTTTTCAATGTTACTTGATTGTAGTTACTCTCTATAACTGAGGCTGTGACTAACACTTTCTTGGGAATAGAGTCAATTTAAAACTATGCCATGGCTATATAATCTGAAAATGTATTTTGACACTCAAGGTTTTATACAAAAGATTGCTTTCCAAAACAAAAAGATTTTCATGCATTTCATATTTCTAAAATAAGAGATCTCGCCTTTTTATCAAACTTGCATCATCAAAAACCCGGGTCGTCACAACCATTTTGCATGAGAATTAGAGCCATGCATAAGGTTTCCTAGTGTAACAAGGAAAACTAAAGAAGCCATGTCATTCAAGCATTGAAGCTAAGGGAGTTAGCCACTCAAGCCATCAAGTAATGATCCATCAAAGTGAGCCATCAAGACACATGGACGCCATGCCATATGGAGTCACACGATTGTAGGATCAATTCAAACAATTATCCTATATTGAAAGTGTGATTTTCAAGGGATAATTAGAAGGTTTTGAGAGATATTTGTAAAAAGTAAGATGATCATGCATAGGTGGACCAATCAAGAGAGAAATTTCACTCTCCATTCATCCTTTCATCTCCTCCTAATCTAGGGTTCCATGATTTTCACTTAAAGAAGGGAGGTACATTCCTAAAAAGTGACTCCTCCTCCTTGCTTAGTTGTCATCTTAGGTGGTTTTCTAAATAAGAAACCCTTAGATCTACTCACAGCCAAAATTCCTTAAAACCCTTGATCTTTCCCATCTTTCCTACTCTTTTTTCCCTCCTATTTTGTTTTCTTTTCCAACAACTACATACCATGAAATTAGAAGTGAAGGAGCTCCATGCCACCTTACTAAGAAGGTGATGCCTGCACCCCTTTCTAAATACATGGCAGCCATCATGATGTCATATTTGGTAGTCTTATTCCTCCACCTCACTCTCCATCTATGAAAGTGGAAACCAGCCATTTATAAATTCCCAAGCATTCCATGTTTTTTCCAAGTATGTTTCCTTCAGTTAAATTGCTTACATTAGTTCATTCTAGTTTTGCATTAGTTTCCTTTAATTGAATTCATGTTAGTTAGGCATGTTTCTAGTTCCATTGCTTAGTTTTTTCCTTAGCAAGTTTCCGTTAATTGTAATTTCTTATTTCATGCATATTTCTTTTCTTAGCAAGTTTTCTTTAATTCTAATTTCTTATTTCATGCATATTTCTTATCTTAGCAAGTTTTCTTTAATTGTAATTTCTTATTTCATGCATATTTCTTTTCTTTTATCATTTACTTTGATAGTTTAAATTCAAATCTAATTCAAATTTTCTCTTTGGTTGAACTTAAACACTTTAAATAAGATCTATCAAACATACAAATTTGTGAGGTTCCTCATAGGATTAACCTATCTTGTGTGCAATACTACATTGATTAGTGTGCTTGTGAGTAGTATTAAAGCTACACCAAACCATGAAGCTAGGTAGTTCAAAATGCTATGGGAGTGTCATTTTCAAATTCAAAGTAGTCAGAAACCTTAAGCATGTGACCGCTCTTATCCACTCAAAAGAGGGTGCCATTACCAAAAGATAAGGTGGCCAACTATTGACACATGAATGCTTGCATGCAAACCACTACCTTGGGGACCTTCTAAGTGAAGCTAAAATGATATATAATGGAATCACGCACGGCATTGTTCTGAACTAAAACCATTTAGAAAGAAGGCCTAGCATGAAGACCTGTCTCACTCACTCATTCACTCACCTTTTCAAGAGAGGGAGCCACCTAGGTTCAACATTTTCCGCCCTAGATAGAGACATGTTACTTTCCCTCTCATGCATGTAATTCATGAGAAAAAAGTGAAAAAAAAGGAGAAAGAGGGGTGAAAATCATTGAGATGAAGTTGAAATATATGAGAAATCTATGGTCATCATTCATATAGTCTTTGAAGGGATTCAAGGTCAACATTTATTCTCACTTAGGGCTCTCAAAATAGACTTAATGAGATGTGTTTTTAATCAAGGAAAAAAGGAGGAGATTTCACATGGATATCCATAATGGCTCTAATTTTCTTTAAATAAATATTATATATATATATATATATAATTTTTCATATTGCTATCAAGTGAGGAGAATTACTTTAGTGGTCATAAGGAACATTTATGTACATTAAGTCTTGAGTTCAAGTCACCATTCATGCATAATTTGATTTTTCTTTGAAAAAATTTGGTAAAAATTTTGACAAATTACCTTGGCTGACTGATATATATATATATAGAAATATAACATAAATAACTCTATGTTAAGTTGATTTTAGCCCTAGAAATTACTTAATCATCACTAGTTAGGGTTAATTCTGCAATTTTGGAGGTCCATAGTGTGAATGAAAATAATGCACAAATCATTTTACCCCTACAAGAGGAAATTTAGAAACCATGCTACATTATGGGCTCACCTACCAAAAATGAAGTCTTGGAGGTTCAAAATGATCATTGGGTGCCACTATCAAAGTCCTAATAGTTAGAAATCCCATATAGAACTACTCAAGTGAGGGTGAAAAGATGGCAAATTCGTTATGCATGGATGCATGCATGCATGCATTTCCTTATCGTAGGAAGCTTCTGAGAGAAGTTCAATTCACATATAACGAAATCATATACAATGAAAGCTTCTCAAAAATAAAATAAGATAGGGGACCTAAATGAAGACTTTTTTCTTACTTCTTAATCAAATATACTTCTGATCCTCATTTCCATTGTCCAAGGTCAACCACCCTTCATTGGTCTCCACTATTCCTAGTGTTTTCTCTGTTGAAACATGATAGAATTGAGAAATGGGTTGATGGGTATTTTTCACCTCCTTGAGAGGATCAATAAGTCTTCATGCATGCTTGATTTATGACATATTTTATTTCAAAAAGCTCTCATTGTTTGTGATTCCAATGTATGTGAATTAAGCTTCCTTTAGAAGCTTCCCAAGGTGTAATGTCTCAAACTTTTCAAGCCTTTTATCAATTTTAAGTTTGAAAGTAGCATAAATTTATTTTCTTTTGGAAAACATTATCAAAGTAATAATATATATGTAATTTAGGGAAATTCATCAACTTCTTTCTGGGAGTTACGGTAAAACCTCCACATATACGTGAAATAATAGTCTTCTAACCTGTGAATGGTTAGAGATACATGCCATAGGATAATCCATATTCTCACAACTAAAGTCACACATACCATTAAATAAATAGAATAGTTCATGTTAATAGTCATCCCATGTCTTAGCAGAAATTAAATTATATACAATACCAAAATGGAATCATATTCATGGATTTTGTGAAAATAACTACACCAAAAGCATTCTTATCTCACATGTAAATGGATCCAAGTACCTTCACCTTCCCTACGTCTCTTGCACTCGAGCTACCCACTATGTCACCTAAACTGTTCATTGTTGGGGGTGAGCAAAACAATAGCTCATATTAGGAAGAAAAACTAATACAAGCTAGAATGCCTAAAATAGGGCATACAATAACATATGTATATATATATATATATGTGTGTGTGTGTGTGTGTGTGTGTGTGTGTGTGTGTGTGTGTGTGTGTGTGTGTGTGTGTGTGTGTGTATGTATGTATCTCAATATATACATATATATATATATAGTTCTCTAAAAAATTGAGAAGTCACAACATGTAAAATAAGGTTGTTAAAAGAAAAACTGGTGATCTCAAATCATTTGCAATGTCCAGAAAGAATCTGATATGTCTATCTAATCAATGTGCTCAAAATAGCTAAAACTGAACAAAGGTGCATAGCTCTCAGTTCATAATACACAAATCTACGCCCACATCTATAAAAAATTGATTGCTCCATATCACAGTGGCATACAGTCCTACCACCAGGGAACAATGGTCTCAAATCTCGAGAATGACCAGCATGCCCAACATGCTAACAACACATAGACACCTATGCATGTAGGGCCCTACCATCACCCATTGGGCACTGCCATGGCCTCTACATCTGCTCATGGATACCCTCACTAACCCTGACTCACTGAACCTCATGGGGGCTACCAGGCTACCACTTAGAGCACTTCCCATCAGAAGGATTCCTATTGCCTGCTATCTCATCTTAAAGGTCAGTGATCAACTGCACCTCCTAATATAGGGTCTCTAAGACTTACAGCGACGTGTAGCACACCTGTCTCCAAGTCTTATAGTACTCATAGAGCACCTATTGAGTGATTTGGGACTTAGGACACTTCTAGTGTGACTACCCAAAACACTGATGAAATCTATAATTATCAGAGGTTACTACTGCTTGTAGAGAGTCTGCATAAATATCAACAAATCTGCATCAGTACTTTCGGCTACTCATTAAGTGCTTGCCAAAACCATCAATGAAACCATAGCTCATGACTCATAAAAATCCATATCTCATGACTCATCACCACACTTATGCTTCTTGCCAAGTATTGATGAAAACAATTTCTTCAGGCCCTTCACCAAATTCGTAAATCCATCAGTCCAAATCATTGCAAACTCTAAATCATGATGTGGTGGTATGTTATAGACTAATATCCAGCGTTTGATAGTGTGAGATGCTTTGTTAATCCCAGTATTAACTTATAGTGAAATTATTTAGTTAATGTTGTTCTCTTCATAGAGTTTAAAGGGCTAGATGCCTTTTTAACAAAGACGCTTATCTTTGTTTCCACTTCTAGTGTTTTTATGCTTAATGGCTTAATGATATTTCTTTGATTAGTGATCCATTTACCTCAATCTAGGTCATACATTTCTTGTACTATTCTTTTATTTATGTTCTAAGCAACTAAGAGTCCTTTGGTTATGGTCCTAATTCCATTTACTTTGTATTCCTACAATCCTATAAGAGTACAACCCTTTTCCTATAGTTCTTAGGTCTAAGACATGCTAGATGTCATGTTGTCACTATAGCCTAGCTTAAAACCCTTATAGTTTTGGTCATAATGTTCATAATACAAAACAATTTTCTGTTAACTAATCCTCTTTTTGTGTTGATAATCATATATAGCCTAAATTTGGATTCTACGTATGACCAACTATTCATCTTACTTAGGTTCTTAGGAATATAATCTTCAACATTTAAGTGGTAACATGGAGTATTTCACCCTTGGCTAGTCCTAGGATTTTAATTCTCTAGGACGTGGAATTCCTAATTATGAAACACTAAGGCATACAAGGTTAAGGCATAAAGGACCAAGTCTTAGGTGATTAGCATTAAAGATTTAGAGTATAAATGACTTATGTTATGGGAACTAACTCATAGAAGATTAACGAATAGACTAAGTCATTGAAGACCAAAGCTCAAATGATTAAGACATAAGTGACGAAGTTTTAGATGACCAAGACTTAAAAGATTTAAGTTATAGGTGACTATGTTTTACTATGGCTTGGGTGATAAGTCATGGGTGGCAAATGCTTAAGTGATTTAAAGTACAAATGTCCTGAATTGGAGGAGGCCATGCCATGGAAAGCAAAGGCATTAGAGTCTAAGTCATAGATGACTAAGTTTATAGGTAGGAGAGTTGAAGGAGTCCAAGCATAAGAACTTTTAACCTAATAGACTAAGCATTTCAAAGTTCTCGTACAAGTATAGTTAAACTTTCCTAATTTTCCCAACACAAGTAAGTTTTAAGTATTCCCACATTGTTCAACACATGATGTAGCTTGAGTGTACACATTTTTCAGCCTAAGGTAGCTTAAAATGTTCACATTTATAGCCTAGGTGTAGTTCTTATCATTTTCAAATTCAAGCTAAAAGGAACTTCAATATTCTAGAAGTGTAGATTCATGTGTAAAACATATGCATTATTGAAATTCCAATTTGTAGCTTCCCACATTCCAAATCTTACCAATAAAGTGTAAAATTAGTAAAATTACATTTCCAAATTGAAATGGGTGGAATTTCTCACATTTTTCATTACAGTGGAATTTTGGAATTCCCAAATTGAAGGACAGTGTATTTTTTACAAGCAAAAATTCCAGAAACTAGAAGTCCATTATCTTAGGAATTCCTATTAGCATCTTCTTCTCCACTCAACATTTCTAGTAGCTAAGGTATATGTAGTCATTTAAAATTCAATGTTGTTCAAAGCTTGGCATTCCAAAATTTCCAAACTTTCCTATAGTTTTCCATTCCCCAAGCTATTAGTTAACTTTAACTCCTAAAAGTCTGATCAAATTGTTAAGGCACCATTTTTCTTTTCTTCATAAGCCAAGGAAGAAAAATGGTGCATGCTGGTTTATTAGTGATTAAAACATCCTAGCTACAAAGCTTGGGGTGAAGTTACTCTAAGACTTCTGAATCTTTAACTAGAGCCCCTTTTCATTTACCAGTTTAGATTATGGAACCCAATAGGTAGTAGAATTAGGTGTCATTTCTTGCATGCATCATGCAGGCAATGGTGCCAATTCTCCCTGCTATGGCTCCTCTACTAGTAGCTCTATGATGACATTCATGGAGTAAATTTTCTTATATATGAAAGGTTGGTATGTGCTCTTTAAAACCCATGTGTTGGTTTGTCTCAGTTTGAACCAAACTAAGAGATTTATGGTTGGGATTGGGGGTGACGTACCTACCTATATGTAGGAAAAATAGGGTGGGCCCAGTCCTTTGTTCAACTTCCACTACCAAGAACACACTCCAAATCATTACAAAATTCTACTTTAGTGCATCCATACAAATATTAACTATCAAGGAAGAGAACACAAACAAGAATTTCAGAAAGAGATAGATCACAAGGGGATCCTAGGATGAAAACCAATCGCTATTCTCTATCTATGCATGCATTCAACAAAACAGAGCATGATTTACCCAACTCAAAATGAGACATTCATAAGGGGAAGTAGGGCTATTCTAGTCATACATTGAAGGCATAATTCACTAACAAACAACATGCAATTAAATAATAATCGGTGAACCAAATCACATAGCCATAGGAGGTGAATTTTAAAGAAACTCATAGGCATGAAGACTATATGAGTTAGGAGCATGTTTCCTCCCTATAATTTTAGAAGAAAGACACCTCATTTTTCTTGGCTAAACCATGCAACCATTAGTAGTTCTTCCTATATAATGAATCCCCTACCTATTTAGAGTGTGGAATCATTTGGTTTTCCAATTGGTTCTGTTGAGTTTGTTGTCTTCCTCCTTCATTGCATGGAGATGCAACTCAAGTAGAGCTACAATTTTCCAACTCGGCTAAGACTCTTCACCACCTGCCTGTAAGCTTCAGTTAAACCCCAGTGATCCTTCTTCACTTCCCTCTCCTTCCCCCCTAGGTCATCTTCCCTGCTGGCCTCTCCCCACTCTCTCTACATGTCATTTTCCTCCACGTGTGTAGCTTCAGTGTCTTGGCAGTGCTCCTCTTCACTCAACTGACCTCCCTCCAACTTCAGTTTTCTCTTGATTTTTGTGCTCATCATTATCTCTTCTCACTATTGAGCTCACTCACACCCATCTGTTCTTCCTCACTGCACTCTCTTCCACCTTACTGGTTCATGTGTGCTAGAGCTTTACTTAGTGGAAGATGCTCCATGATCCATCTCCCTCCACCTTCACTCAACTCCAACCTTGTCTCCATTCCAACACCTGCTCCTTTCTAATGTTTTCCCCTTTTACCTAGCACTTTCTCTCCCCCACTTCCACTCTTCTCCTTCATCGGTTTTTCTTTTTGCCTGGTTTGTTCCCTTACTAGTTAATGGCTGGAAAATTTCCAGCCTAAGTTTTTAATTTGATTTATACTTAGTCTTGATTTGTGCATGTGGGAACTACAGAACACATGGGGAGCTAGTTGCCCTCGGTCGGTGCCCTCCCATGTGGATGGTTCAGATCTCATCTGGAGCATTAAGCCCACTTGTTTTGAGTTCAATTAAAACCCCATGTGTTTACCTTGTTTGTTTAATAATATCTTGTTCAGGGTACATTTTACAATTGTACCCTAAACAGTAACATATTTATTTTACATTTTCTAGACATTACTTTGAAATTTCACCAAGGGTTTTGTGTTTAAGGTAAGACTTTTGATTATTAGTGAGTTATCTAATCCTTCAATCTAACATCAATTTATGTTTTAATTTCCTTGTTTCTTTTAGAAGATAACTTTATGCTAACTCAATGTGATTTTCAAATTTATCCTTTCCCTTAGAAATTTTGTTTCTAAACATCCAAATTAACTTAACAATCAATGCAAACAGATTATTCTAACCTAATTTCTCAAGGCACTCATTCAATTCTTCTCCCTTACCCTTAAAAACATACACTTAATAAATAAATAAATAAAATTTGCCCTATTTTTTAATTTTTTTTGTAAATGTATGGATTTAGTTATCAGAATTGGTATTTGTAGGTATTACACAAGGTGGTGGCTAGCTTACATGTATGCATGGGAAGTTTAGTGAACACCCTATTTAGTATGGATAACACTCATTTTTTTATAAGCATCTAATTTTGTATAAAAACTACCCAATTAGTTACCCATGTGTTACAGCTTATAATGGTAAATTAGGGATTTTAGACCAAAGTTCATAACAAATGAATTTTTGACCTAATGAACCAAAAGTTTGATATTTTGTCGGTCCAAAGTCTAATCTAAGGTAACAAGATGACTAATCCTATTTTTAGGATTTAATTAGAGTTTTCTACTTTTTGTAGGAAGAGAGATAGTAACCCAATAGCCAAGATTGATTGGGATGAAATTGAAGATAAAGATCAAAAGATAGAGTCATAGCTTAAAAGTCATTAATTCAAAGGTCAAGATCATCTTTTGGACCAGCAATGGATGTAATTAAAGGAGGTAAAGGTGACCAAAGTGGCCCCATGAAATAAGACATGCATTTCAACCACCTTTGAATGGATTGCACTTAAGCCACTTTAGCCAAATTCAAGCCATGGACAAGGTGATAAGCCAGGGAGCCAAGGCAAACCAAGGAAGCTTCCAAAGCCATCCATGAAGCTTAGCCAATGAAGCCTTCAAAATTATCCATCTAAGCCATCAAGTTAGCTAAATAGAAGGCTAGGATTGGAGGAATGTCTAGAGGAGTATCCATGAAATAGTTTGAAGATAATCAAGGAAAATCTTATTAGAATAAGATGGCATGTGGACCAATAGGATAAGAGCCTTTTATTTTTGGTGTTTTTCTCACTTTTCTCCACTTTCCACTCACCCTTAAGTAGCACCACGAATTTGACTTTCCATTCAAGAGTCCTGTCATTCCAATACCCCCCCCGCTCCCCCACCTTCTTAAACTCTCATCCCACCTAATCCCACCTACTCCACCTCCAAAGATGGCAGCCATCTATCCCTTGCTTCCTCTTTTAAAACCCTGATTTATCTTAACATCTTAGCCATCCAATTCCACACTTTTCATCCCAACCATACATATATCCTAGGGCACCCCAAAAATTATAGGAGAGAAATTATAAAAGACCCACACAAAATAAAAATATATCATATCTCTCTAGGAGGAAGAAGACGCCTCTTTCTCTTTGGAGGGAGGACGTCCTCTTCCTCCCCATCTCTCCTTCACATTTTTCCTTAACTTTTCTCATCTTTGGGTGTTTGCTACTTATTCCTAAAGTGGTTGCACTTCTCAAGTGTTCAGACCGAGGCCTTGAGTGTTAATTCTTCCTTGATGTATAGTTTGTCTCCTTTCTTCTCTTTGCTTGATTTTGCTTCCATTGTTGCCTTGTTTGCTTTTGATTCCATGCTTGGTTGTTATTTTGATTTTATTACTTGTTAACTTTGAGTTTAGTGTCATAATCCATTGATTTAAAAGCTATAACTCTTTGGTAGTGACAACCAAAAGATTTAGCTATTAGATCAAAGCCCTTTTCCCTTGAACTTCCTTATTTTCTTTGTTGATTGTTCCTTGTTTCCCTTGTTGAATTGGCTTCAAATTCTATGTTTTTCTTGATTATTCCTCAAATAAGCAAGTTAACTCCTCCTTGGTAGTGATAGCTAAGGGAATAAGTGACTTGAGTCTTTGATTCCCCTCTTTGCATTCCATGCTTTCTTCTTAAAGATAGACATGATTGTAGATGTTCCTTTCCTCAAGTTCCTCCACTAGTCCAGCCATATTTTCTTTTATTTATTTCTTAGAAACCACTTGAAAATTACAGGAGATCAGTTTGAGGGTTTTGGAAGGTGTTTTATAATTTTTTTGAATCAAGTTTCATGTCTTAAATTGAACTCAATTTTCAGCATTATGTATATGTTTTATGCATTCAACTTTTTGGATGTAATTGGTAATGTTTCAATTAAATCAAATGATGTTCTTGTTTACACTTGTTTCCAGTAGTGAAGAACATTTGAATTGAATGCGTTAATGCATATAAAGTCATGATTTTATGTGTTGATTATTTGGAAATTGGAAACAGCATGGTGCTGGAATTTCCAGCAACATAGAAATATCACCTTGGTTATGCTTAATTATTACATTATTTACTACTAGTCTAAGTTATTATTTAGGTAATTAATTAAGATTTTATGTTGTGTGTTTAGTTCTAAGATTAGATTGTATGATAGATAGTTAGAGATCCATTGATTTCAGTCTATGTTTACCACATGAATCAAGCACATAACTCATGGTCCATGCACATGGTTTCAAGGTGTTTTCCCTTAGACAAATTGCTTAATTTAGATTAGATTTTTATGCTCAAGTTCTAGTTCTATTCATGCATCCCATGTTAGATTAATTTTGCATCATAGTTCATGCATATTGTCATTATCATCCATACATCTTACTACTTTGTTCCATGCATTCTTTCTAGTTTAATTCCACATGTATCACTTGTTTAGTTGTTTCCATAAGTATTACATGTTTTTGATTTCTTTATTAAATCATTGTTTAGGTTTAATTTTCATGTTAGGTTAGTTAAGAAAGTTTCCATGTTTAGGTTTAGAAATTTCTAAGTTTAGAATGTAATTGCATGCATTTTTTTGTTTCCATCATTAGTTTAGGTTCAAATCTCATTATCTTAGCTAGGTTAGATAATTCAAAGTAGAGACCACTAGTACCAAATTCATTCAATTCCTCATGGGATCAACCTTCGCGTGTGAGAATTCTACAATTGATTCATGCACTTGCTAGTTTTCTTTAAAACAACATTTTTCATAGGGTTTCGAACTACATCCAATTTTCAATTTGAAATCCCAAACTTCGTATTTGACATGTGTGGGCCCGATATTGTTTGGAAAGTAGTCTTGCTCTTCATTATGGTTAAAATTGCCAATTTTATGCATTTTTTTTGTTTGTACCTTGGACCAATAAAAATGCAGAATTAACCCTAATTAGTTATATTCATGAAAAGTTCTAGGCTAAAACTTGCTAGAAATAGAGATATATATGTAATATTTCTATTTATCAAATACTGCAAGTCTTAGATTTTTTTAGTCCTCAAGAAAAACTATAAAAAAGAAATAAAGAAATCTCAAAGAATCCTAAACACTTTGGCAAGTGCTATCACTTGCTTTTAGCATGTGCAGAAAGCCTTTAAACCCCTAGATTAGCTCGAGTAGATGAGCAATAGTCTTGTAGGAGTGTTCAAAAATGATACCCGTGACCATTTAAAACTCTTATGAAAGTCCTTTTCCTATCTGAGAAACTTTTCTTTTTTATTTAGCATTCATTAATTTCATAATTTTAGCATGCTAATAAAATGAACAATAGTTCAAAATGCTATCCATATGCTAAAGATATTCCATTATTTGATCACCCTCAAAATATGGTATGATCATAGCTTATATATATATAATTATCAATCTTTAAGCAAAATATTACCTAAATTACCATCCAAAAGTATAGTTTGACTTCAAATCTCACTGGATATTCTTAACACCTAGAAAGAAGTCACTCAAAAAAGGTTAAATCTCTCTTCAATATGTGAGTAGAATAATTTTCTTCAAGGAAAAATTCTCACATATTTCATATCAAAGAACAATAACTTAGAAAAAAAATCTGATATTGGTCTCATGGAAGGCATATCAACTATTAGGAAAGTTATACTCTACTGAAATCCCTACTCATTCATAACCATATCCAAGTGATACTATTCCTAAGACCAATCAAGACTTCTATTAGGATGAAACATGGGCTTAGGATAGGATCATTAAAGAAATTCGTATAGGGTTAAACAAAGGTGTTTTGAAAAATATGTAAAGGTCATCTACAAAGTATTTTCAAACTTCTTTTCTACCCCAAGAGTTATCATTTCTTTTTCATTTTTCCTCTTTGATTTTTAATGTTGTCTTTCTTTAAAATTTTCTCTTTCTAGCCCATTTTATGTTCCTCTCTTGACTTGTATTGCTTATACATTTTTCAAGACATTTCTTCAACCATTTCTACATATTTCCAATACAAACTAGGTAATAGATATAATTTAAGGGTTAATAAGGGTAGTGTTCAATGGGTTCACAAAGAAAAGGATTAATAAAAAGGCTTAAGGGGTTAACTAGCAAAAATAATCATAGCTTAGGAAAGGGTAAAGGCTTTGGGTCAACTAGGGACGGCTCTATGAATTTTTAGGGTTCATATGACTTTAAAATGACCATCAACGTTAGAGATATAGGGTATATTCTTTTAGATATTTTCTCAATAGGTCATTAAGATGAAGAAGAATGAGACCAACTAGGAATTTATGCCCATTGAAGAAAACTTGGAATTTATGTATGACCTCAAAAAGGAAAATGTCTATAAAGCTCACATAGGTTAATAGTCTCCACTTGTTTTCTTTAAGATCTCTGAGTTAAATCTTCTCTTGAACTTAAACCATATATACAACTATTTTGTGCAATAATTATTTTTTGTTTAACTTTCATGAAAAAGTTCAAAAAATGGATAAAATAATAAACTAATTATATGCAAATCTATTAAATTTCATAAGATAACACTGAATATGAAAATTTTTTGGTTCTTATCCTTGTAAAGGATTTTTTTCATCAATTTTTTCAATTCAAAATTTTAAATAAATGCAAAAGAAATGACTAAAAATTAACTAATACAAACATTACACACATCAAAATTTAAATATTTGACCCCCAAGACTCAAATTAAATATTGTCCCCAATGTTTTAAAATAAAAGCATGGACAAATGAAATAACTAGGTGAAGAGAGAAGGGTTAGAAAGAGAGCACCTACCCTCCAAATATGCAAAAGGCAGAATGATGATCAAAATACAACTCTATGACTAGGCTAACTAATTAACTAAACCCTAAACCTACATTAATGATGAAGGAGTTTCTAGAAAACTCACTTCATTTCAAAATTTCACAGTAATCTATGTACATTTTCCATCTAGAAATGTATAGAGGTGAAAAAATATAAGGACAAATAGACCACTATGAAGCAGAATTTTATGGGACCAACTCAACGTGAATTATCCTAAGTTTTGTCAAATTGAGGAAAGATAATTGCAACACCAAAGAGTTGATCATATTTCTCCTTCTTACACTATCCTGAAAGATAGGGTTAAGTTGGCTCTACATGTCCGATAAGTTTTCTCATGTGTTCTTTAAATGTAGATGAATAGGGAAGCTTAAACCCTTAGTATGTGGTGACCTGGGTTTTTGAAACATGATTTGTAAAGTATTTTGAAAGGCAGGGCCCTTAAGAGTGTAAATTTTTTTCGCAAAACAAAGCAATGGAAATTCTTTTCTTGAGAACTTGTTTTGAAAACCCAAGTCACCACTTTATACATAACATAAGTATAATTTGTGTACAAAATAAAATTCCATTGAAGGAATATACTTTTATTAAACTCCAAGATCCATCCAGTGGTTTACAGTACAGCCAAATCTAGTACAATACTTGTCCAAATTACATAATCCAAAACTCAAGCTCACCATACAATAAAACTCACAACAAAGAAAAATACATGTCTTCAAGGGTATACCTTGAAGATTATTCTCTTCAAGTCTTCTATAGTCTTCAGCTCCTAACTCTCCTTCCCTGTATCTGAGATATTGCAACAATTACAATATCTCAACAAGCAATGCTTGGTAGGGGATTCAAGAAACATAACATTGACAATGTAATTCCAATACTTCATAATCCCATTATCCTTAAACATACTCTTTACTTTGTAAGTTATGTATATCTATATACATACATACCCTTCATGGGTAAAGCAGTTAAATTCGTGAAAATAGTCAAATATCATTCCCAATTAAGCTGATCAATTCTCTTCATTTTGAGAATTTAGTATTACAGCTAATCTTATACTGGGAATTGCCCTTCTTGGAAAATATTGGTAATATACAATTACCTAGCATTTTATTATGCTATAACATAAGGCATTTCACTATGCCTATTCTCAGATGCATCATAGTGCAAAATAATCAGAAAGGTTGCTATGTTGCAGTCTGATCCGTACTAGCGCGGTCGGATAACTGCCTTGTTCACCATTGATACTACGGTGGAAAATATTATGTCACTGCTCGTATGGGGGGCAAGACTTTCACAGTGGTGGCCTTCCCATAATTGCCACCACCCGACTTTTAGCCTCTCTTAGGGCAAGGTATCATCACATCATCAAATTTCAAGGAGTGGGTGGCCAAACCCTCATGACTCCTCTAGCAATAGCATTCCCCTAGGCTTATGCCTATTAAAACAAACTCACAAGCCTCCAAGCTTGTATGTAAAATAGATTTTATATATATCAGACCATATGTTTGTTTACTTAGGGCTAAAATATTTCCTAGTTCCCTATTCACTTATAGTTTAGTCCTTAACCATCTTATATGTGTTTGCTTGGATCATAAGGTTTTCAAGAGATTTAATACAAGTATTATCATTACTCTTATCAACATAAGATCATGAGTACAATCATGTATGCATTCATCAAATCCTCCTACCTTTAAGGATTGATCTCTTTTCCCCAATCTTCCATGATCCTGACTGATGTATGTAATCTGTACATCCATACATATTGTCAATATATAAATTATGAACAATCCTATTGATCACTAGATCTGATGTTTAGAATGATCTTTAGATCATTCATATCTAAGTATTTTTCTATCTCTAAGTCTTTGTATGTCCATCTCCTTGATCTTGATCTTTCATAGATCCATTGATTGACAATCTACACATGTTGATAAAGATCAAGGTCCTAGATCTTTTATCATCTAGTTCTTCTTTGATCTAAGTTCAATTAGTGGATCATCCCTATGGAGGATGATCTTGGTTTTCTTCCTTGAATCATCTTTGATCAAGGGTTTGGATTATCTAATCTAATAAACTATAACAAGTACACTAATAAACATAAATACTAAGTACAATATTGTGTTCTTATTCTTATTGTTCTTGATCATCCAAGATCTAATGGATCTTGTTTGATCATCCTTATCTTACTTACTGTTTTTATTAGGGTTAGGTAATTTACTAACCTTTTATGCTCTTATTATTATTATTCAACCAGTTAATGTGCTGGTTGCAGGTAGCTTATTCAAGCCTAAATCTAGACTGCTCCTCTTATTTCCAATTGGCTAAGGCTTACTAGCTGAATGGGTGAACACAAAGTGGTTACTTCAATCCTCATGTAAGGAGGCGTTTAGACCTCACAAATGTCAACGGAAGGTAGGGGAAGAGTGAGGCTCTATTAGATAACCCCCTTAACCACTATGTTCATCATTCACTAGAATGACCATAGCTCAACCTTTCATAAGGTTCCTATAAGCATGTTTACCCTAAGTATTCTTTCTAATGGATTTTAATTAAGTCCATGAATATTTATAATGCATTCATGGGGTTTATTATTCTTTTCCTAATTTGGGCCAAGGACTTGATAATCCTTATATTGTCCTACTAACTATACCCCTTACTAATTAAGTCCAAAGTACTCTATTCTTATTTGTGTAATGAAACTCTACTTTCTCATTATAATACATTTTTGATGTTTTATGCTCTTTATCTCATAACAAGTACATATACTAATAAAATTTAACCATAAATGAATTATGAATTTAAAGCATAAAACTACATAATTTAACATTTAATGATAATGAGGCAAGGTACTTAAAATAATTAAATCTAGCACTGTATGATAACAATAAAATCACATATCATGCTAAAGTCTAAATGTTATACTAGCATGCTTTATAACATAATCATATTTAAAATACTATTATATAAAATGAAACTAATTACATTAACATTTTTAGAAACCTTTACTTATGATCCAACCATTTGTTCTTAGTTCTTTTCCTTTGATTAAGGATTTTCGTTCTATTTAGGGAATTTTCTTTATTAAGGTTAAAAGATCATATTGATCTATTTTTTTCATAATCCATCCATGATTTCCTTAGATTTCATCATATCAACATTTATTCTTTCCATCCCAATGATCTGATCACACTTGATCTCATTGATCAAGTGGGTCCCTTTGTATTTTTAGGGTTTTTCTACCATAATGGGTAGATCCCTTAATATATCTCATATATATCCAATTAAACCATAGATCTCACTTTATTTCAATAGTATATCATTATTAAAACATATTTTTAAGATCTGATCATCTCAAATCTTGAAGATCTAGGTAATTGGAAACTTATTTCTTTAATACAGAAAGTTTTTACTGAATAGTATGTCCATTTTATCATTTCATCAGAAAATAGAGGTTTCAAGCTTTCCATAGCTTCTTCTGATCTCAATTTGGAGTTCAGATGACTCCGAAATTGGATCTGGAAGTTCACAGTCTTTCCTAGGGCCTGGATTTGATCTGGGCCCAAGGAACGGACTGCCCAGATTAGTCAGGTGGAATGAACCAGGCGGAACGCGCTCGGTTCGTCGTGCGCGTCCACTGCTATGAAATACCGAAGCGCCCGTACAGGGCTTCCACGGTCGCACGTAGAATGCTTTCAGTTCGTCGGGCACGTTCGTTGCGATGAGATGTGAAAGCGCCCGCATGTGGCATCCACAGACGCGCATCGAACGTCGTCCGTCCGATCAAGAGATCGGGCAGTCCATTTGGACCGTCCAATCATTCCCCTCTCAATTGAGGGCCCAAAACGCCTCAGATCTTTGTGAAAATTCTACCCTAGGGGTTTTGGACACTTCTGGATCGATTGGTGTGGTTAGAATTTTCATCTGAGCACTCTATCATCTAGAATTAAGGGTTCTGGTGTTTACTTTAATTTTTGGCTTTTTATTACCAAAATAAATTACAGTAATGTAAAAATTACATAAAACAGTATTAAACATCTCTGGAAAGTATTTCCCCCTACCTGGTTGGAGAAAAAACCTCGGTTATATGCCCAATTTAAAAAAATACCTTGTTGATGAAGATATGGCCTACGATCCACCTTTCTTGCAATTTTCGTTGTTTGAACTGTTGGATCTTGAAATTTCTTTGGGGGTTTTGTACAATAGATATGTTGGGAAGTTTTGGATGGTAGAATTGATCAAATTAGATCTGGAACAGAGTGCCTAATTGATTTTAGGTCTCTTGTTCCAATCTAAAAAGAAAAATAACTTGAAAAGAGAGATGTCTTTTGGAAATTTTGGGTTTTTTGGGATGGATCTAGGTCTAATTTTTTAGGGAGAGTGATGAAAATTTTGTGGAGATTTTATGAGGATTTTTGGAGGATTTTTGGGGTTGTATTTATAGTCATTTGGGTCTTTTTTCATGATTATAATATTTTATTTTTTATTATTAAATGGCATGAAAGTCTCCCATGCTCTATTTTTCTTCCCGAAGACCAGCTGATGTTTGTTGACCCATGACCTCACGTGGGCTGCTGATAAGATTGGTTTTTGGGTCCCTTGTGGGCCCCACATGGTGTAAAAAGACCATTTTGCCATTTATGTATAAAATTTTGGGTTTTATTCCCATGATCTCAGATTTGAGTGTACTTAGTGGCATTGGATTCGTATTTCTCAGTACATTCTAAATTTTGATGTCTCATATTTTGATTTTTGGGTAAAATTACTATTTTACCCCTTTTGTCCAAGAAATGTAGAAAATTAAGGATTTCTTATCCAAATTCGGAATTTGTCGTGCTTACAGTCATTTTGAAGGGTTTGCTAAGTTTAATTTCAATTTTACATGTCTTATGAATTGATTATACTTTTATAAAAAGTATATTCTAAATAACCCTAATATTTCAGCCTGAAATATCTAAAACTCAAACTTTATTGATTTTCTCAATCAATTACAAAAATTGGGGTTATTACATAGTATCCCACCCTATAGCTAGTTGGTGTTTAGTAGCAACATCAATTGGCTCACCTTCCTATTCAACCATCATAGGTAATCTTTCAATTGAACCTAAACTCTCACAATGTACACTTTTTGATAAAGGTTGTAGGGACAAATCATGTGCTTCTTCATTATAAGGCTCTAATTGCATTACAACCAATGAAAGGGGTCCTACTTAGGCTCTCCATTCAGAAGTGTCCATTAATGGTACAGTATCAAGTAAATCATTCACTTCATCAATGGAGGTGTTTATATTAAAATTAAAATGATTAACTCATGCCTTAAGTGGATCATTGCTAGCAAAGGGTTGATATGGTGTAGACACTTGACTCTCTGTCTCGTAAGAATCATCAGATTATGATATTATTACTATCCTTGAATAGCTATTGATGGGCTTCTCATATACCTCAACTTGGTTGGTCTCCTTTAATATTTTTTAAAAATTAACAAATATTTACACATTTAGAACTCCAACTTTACAATAGATTGCAAGTGGGCCTCCACTGTTTGTTTGACATCATTTTAGAATTTGAGAGAGCTCTACATAAGCAAACTAAGGATCTTGTTTAAAGATTTTGTCCCCTTTTATGGAGGAAACTCCTATTATGGCATAGGTTGCTATGGTAATAAATCACGAGGGAAAGTGTAATTATCCTAAGATAATAAAAAGTCAAAATCCTTAGCCCATCTAGGATGGTAAATCTTAGAATAGAAGTTATCACTAGGAATTTGGAATGAATTAAATGCATTCCCCTACTCCAAAAGGTATTCATGAAATACAGAGCTAGAGGGGCATGGAGTAATTGGATGTGCTAGTCTAAAATTAGTAAAAAAATTCTCATACCAGGGTTGCCTTGATGATTCACTATCTTGCATTAAAGGATCCAATTAATTAAATTGATTATTTACTCTACTTACCATTCTATCAACCAATCTATTTAGTGTATAGGAGATACAAGATGTGGCCCTTATTTCACACATATCTTCATGGCGTACAAGTTGTTGAGTAAAATAGTAAGAAAGTAACTTTTTATCTACTACTTCGCTGGCCATATTTTTTACAGGGTTAATTAGATTTACTTGAGTATGTATCCCTTATCTAACTTGACTCAACTTTGTATATAACAAAAATAAGTCATTGAATACAATGGAAGAGCAATTTTTCTTTTCAGTTTAGAGAAACATAAATAAGATAAAGCAACATATATGATGTATGATGCAAAAAACTAAAAATAAATGAAAAGCAATAAATCCTAATCCTATGGAAAACAAGTCAAATAGTTGAGTTTTCTTTATTTTCTTTGGGGGAGTGGCTTTTAGGTTACATCTAAACTAAGTAGCTCCTTCACTCTTTCAAACTTATCCTACTATTTACTAGTTAGATCTTGATCATAACCAACTGCTTCACACCTCCTTATTCATCTATAGGTGATTTGAGTCATCAAATGTGTTGGGAGAGCTAGTTGTTTATACACCAACACACTTGATTAGATAGGGGCCATTAGTGGCAATAGGTTCCCACCTTCCAAGATGGTCATATGAGCTCGTACACCGCTAGAAGTCTCTTCTAGATTAATTTTAAAATAATTGTTGAGGCTAAGGTTGCTTGTCATGTAATGTTTAACCTAGGTGGGCTAGGTGTAATGCCCAAGCAATTTACGCTATTTAGGATAGTCTATAGGACATAAACTGTGTTAAATGTTTCACTTTATTTAAAATATTAAACAAATGAATTTGTTAGGAAACTTAGTACCATTAGATTCTACTCAAAAAATGGAATCCAATGCCTCAAAAATCACCCAAAATAGAGTTCGTATGAAGAAGTTACGGTCGTTTAAAGATTAGGGGTATTTCTGTAAATTAAATAGAAAAAACGAAAAAGGACAAAAAATGCAGGGGGCCGTTTTGATAACGGCACCCCCTTACATCTTCCTCCTCAGATTTCTCCAGAAACCCTCAAATCCCAAAATTTCCAGAGAAGTCTGCCACTGCCATGGCGGCACCGCCATTGAGGGGCACCGCCTTCACCCCTCTATAAAAACCCCATCTCCCCCTCTCCAAAAACACATTTTTCTGGCAATGTTTGGACTGGGGTTTCTGGAAAAAACCGGAAACCCATCTCTCTACATTTTTTGGCAATGGCCAGGCGCAAGTCAGGCCGCCCATTGCCATTTTTCCCCATGCCCCTCTCTCCTCTTGTTCTGGCCTTGCACGATTTCCCTTTTCTTTGAGTTTTCCATTGAGCAGGAAGATTCAGAATGAAATGGGGCTCTACCACCGGCGATGGGCACTCCCTAGGCTACCAGGTAAGTCATTCTTTTTCCTTTTTCCTTTTCTTTCCTCCTCTCAGGCCAGATCCAGCCGGGTTCCTGGCCGAAAAATGCTCCAAGTCGGCTTAGGCTGGCCTTGCATGAACAAGACGTTCCTAAACCAGGTTTAGATGACCCTGCACGAACCAGGCGTCCTAGTGATGCCTTGCTCCATGTGCGCCTGGGACAGGGTCCCAGGGAAGGGTTCCAAGTGTACGACAGTGCATACACTGTCCCAGATGCGCGCGCGCCATGAGGCACAAGTCCTAGCTTGACCAGAGTGCACGGGGTGACCTGGGAGCTGAGACACGCCATGCTACAAGGTGCGTTCTTGCAATGATGCGCGTCATAGTGTGTCACTTGAGCATGCACATGCATGTGTAAAACGCGGTCCCTGGCACGACCTTTGGGCGCGCACGCACATGAGGCAGTCGTGGTTCAACTAGGATGCACGGGTGTCTTGGGAACTGGGACACGCGGACCTAATAAGACTTTAAAGTTAGGATTAGAGGAAAAATTACAGAGTCTAACTATTGGAAAGTAGATCCACACCATAGGATCTAGCCTGACGAATGAATTAGGCAAGGACCAGGGACCCAATAGGCAGAGCTAGCGATATAATGTCTAAATGAATTGAAATTAATAAGGAATCCTTGTATCCATTCATACCCAGGAGTTTATAAATGAGACCCAGGGAGGGGTTAAAGTGATAAAGGATGCGACTCCAGAAGACTTTGAGGCAGGTGCTTTATCGCTACTAGACTTTTTAAAAAGAGCCATGATTTTTTTGAATGCATGTTTTAAGTATAAATTATATGACTTGTTTAGCATGACTTATTTATGGCTTGTTTAGCATATAAATGAATTCAACATGCATATGATTAAATACATTATACATAGACATGTTTTGCAAACAATTGCATATATTGCATGATTTGTGAGCATTGAGTTCTTGAAAAATTGCATGTCCTTGAGGGTTACCAAAAGACGCTGGAGTCCCCAAAAGACACTGGGTAGGCAGTTGTGAGGGCCAGGTAGTTGTGAGGGACCCAAAGAGGACAGGTTTTGAAAAAGAGGTTTTTGCTTGTTTGATCTGATATAATTTGGGCTGATAAGCTCGTGGGCACTATGCCGAGAGGTTTAGGTTGGCCTCCAGCCTCTACGACTATTAGGTGGATGGGTACCACGCCCAAAAAGGGCAATGTCCCTATGTCGACTGCATGCGGTATAGGGGGCTACCACTGGTGTCACGGCACTGGGTCGATGTGTCATATGCCCCATTGAGGCTATGATCGAGTGTCCTCAAGTACCCGAGGACCACACGGCAGCGAGGTCGTGGGCATAGTTGGGCCCTATGGTTTTGTGGACTTACTTGCATTGCATATGGCATGACATGAGGTTGGCCGACCATACCATACCAGATATCCATGAGTTGGATTCAGTTGAGCATCTTATGCATATCATTATGTTTATGATATAAGATACTTTTGACTTGGATTATGCTATTCTTTAAGTCGTCAGTATTTCAATTCGACAGTGGTTTTTAATATCGATATTGAACGTGATTGTTCGAACATGCACCTGTTTTTAAGAGCATATGATTTTAAACAAGCATGCATCACAAAACTAGTAGTGATAGACTCCTACTGAGTATAGTATATACTCACCCTATCCTTAACATTTTTCAGGATAGTTCCGCTTACAAATAGGAGACGCCTCAGGAGATATTAGTGCTACGAGCAAGTGAATAAACAAAGGAGACAACTATACATGTGAGTAAACTCTCTACCCTTTGGACATGTATTTGTATTTATTTACAGTTGGATTGTGTGCTGTGACTGGATAGATCTGGGGAAAAACATTTATAATTTCTGAAGTTTTTCAAAAGACTATTTTGATTGTTGTGAAAGCAAATGACACTCGGGGTTTTCAAAATGAGTTTAAAACAAAAGATTTTCCACTGCACTGCATGGTTTTTATAAAATGGTTTTGAAATAGGGATGCATCCCGCCTTAGGAATTAGATATTGCATTTAAAAATGCATGAGAAAACCTGGGTCATAACACTAGGAGATGGTGATCAAATCCACCTTTGATCTTGTAGGGGGTAAGTGACATTACTAATTCATTTAAGCATTTTCATAGAGTTCCATCAACATATATTCATATTAAAGCATGTAAACATGTCGTAATGTGCATGAAAAGTAGTAAATCTAATGCATACCATAGAATGCAACAAGGAAATGCTATCTATATGCTCTATACTGCCATCCACAATGCAACTATATTAATGCAACCCTAATTTCGGAAATGGAAAGAAGTTAGGATAGCTCACAACAAGGTCCTGGAATTAGTCTTCTCATACAAGGGTGGATCCATTTACATGCCACCTCCTCTTCTAGGTTAGGATGGCCCACCCTTGACCTATATTATTACAACCCTTTTAAATTTAAATGAATTGTGGTATATATAAAAAAATTTATAATTTCAATCTCACTATTATCCACTCAAATAAAAAAATAGAAACTATCCTAACTCTCCCTCCAAATCTTTGTTCTTCACCAAATTCCTACACAAATAAAATGGAAAGTGTCAAATTCTTTTAGGAATAAGGAAAATATGTAAAAATAAAAACAGCTATTCTATTTGCAATCCTAAAACTATGACTAGCAATAAAGTAAAGAAAACTTAAATCTTAATAAAACTCCATTACAAGTACCTAGCAATGGTGCTAAAAACTTGATGTGCTTTAATAATTACCATAAGTGTATGGCTCTATTGGAGTATAGAATTGGCAAATATGGGTCGATCCCACGAGGACTCTTAAGAAGAATTGATTAAAATTTATCTTTTTACTTAAACCTAACTACAAGGCAAGGAAGCTCATTAGATCTAAATATTAAATCAAATCAACGAAACCTAATATATAAAATAAAGAAAGTAAATAAATTTAAACTATCTAAATAATGGAAAGATAATTTCAATAATATACTTGATTATAAGGAAACAATTACAGAGAATAAAGGAAAGTAAATAACACTCCCTTGAAGTATAAGCTGTAGGAGTCCTTAGTTGAGCGTACACTTCTCTTCAACCTATGTTAGACAAAGTTACCATCAAGCTGTTCTCATCTCCTTAACCGAACATGCCACAACTCAAAAGTTCAAGCCCTTTTCCAATGATCATTAGAAATGAAGTTCAAGGGCAACTAAGAAAAGAGGTGCCTAATACCTTTCCTAAAAGACCATCACCCTTAAAAGAAGAAACAAAAGAGGATGGAGTGTGAAGTATAAAACAAATGTTTGCATCTCCTTAGCTAGATAGTTTTAGAAAAGAGGGTAGGTTTACTTAGGAGAGAGGTAGAGAAGGTATTAGAGGTCATTCATCTTAAGGAAGAGTTAGCCATAGAGGAGGCTTCCTACCTTAAGAATGAACTAGAAGAAAAGAAAAATAAAAGAAAGATAGCGGACATTGGTTGTGACTCACTAATTCTAGCCTTAGAAGATGAGGAAGGAGCTAGGCACTTACCATGGAAAGTTGTCCTACCCTTCAACAAAATTCCTTTAGCTAGAAATGTGGGTGGCTTTGTGGAAGGACTTGAATGACACAAGGCTTCTCTTCCTTACATTCGCAAATCCTAAAAGAAAGGAAAATAAAAGAAGAAAATTCCATGTGGCTGTCTATAGCAAAACAAAAGATGGAGAGAAATATATATGTTTTATATTCATTTATGAGTTTATTATTATTACTATTTTATTTAAAAAAATTTAATTTTATAAGTATTAGTAATTAGTTATAAAAATGGTTATATTTTAATAATGGTTATAGTTGACACATTTTAGAATTTGAAATGTAGAATTCATCACGTAAAGCCACCAAAGTGATTTTACTCTTTTGCCATTTATTAAATTTTAAAATAAATTACCTTGATTAAAATAATTAGATATTATTTTTTAAATCTCTATGTTTGACATTCTTAGTGCCACTGTAAAGTTTATTTAGTGTAGATAATAAATATTGATGTTTTAAGGGTTGATTTTGTGTTTTTCATAAGTTTATTCTTACAAGACTTATTTCTTAATATTCTAATTCCACATTCTATTTAAGTTACTACTAATAATTACATAAAATGAAGGCTAAAACTTATGAGGTACTGCACTATTACCCCCTTAAAGAAATTTTTTCCTTGAAAATTTTCCATTACATACCTAAACAAATAACTCTAGATGCATTTTCCTAATTTCATCCTCAGTCTCCCAAGTGGCTTCTTCAATAGAATGATGTTGCCATAATACCTTAACCAATGGAATGGTCTTCATCTTCAACTTCTACTCTTTCATGTCTAGAATTCGTATTGCCTTTTCTTCAAAGGTTAAATTTGGTCTTAATTTAGTAGGTACCTTTTCAAGCACATGGGTAGGAATCAACATATATTTTTATAACACGAAGACGTGAAAGATGTTGTCCACCTTAGCTAGTTGAGGTCCTAAAGCTAACATGTAAACAACTAAGCCAATCCTTTTTAAGATTGAGCTTCCCTTTCACTCCAAATATCTTAATTCCATTAGTTTATGAGATCTTCTAACAAACATGATCTCCCACATTGAACTCCAAATCTTAACATCTCCTATTAGCATAACTCTTTGAATGGCTATGAGCAGTTAACATTCTCTTCCTAATGTGTCTGACCTTTTTTACCCATTACTCAACAAACTCTAACTTTAGCAATCTTCTTTCTCCTACATCACTCTAGCAAGTCGATGATTATTAGGGTCCTCCATACAGTGCCTCATATAGTGCCATGCCAATGCTTGCATGAAAGCTATTATTGTTACTGAACTCAATCAATGGAAGATACTCATTTCAATTCCCTTAACAATCTAATGCACATTCTCTCAACATTTCCTCCATGGTTTGAATGGTCATTTCTGATTGACCATCTATTTAAGGGTGAAATTCTATACTGATTCTCAAAGATGTAGCCAATGATTCCTACACACTCTTCCAACATCTAGAAGTAAGTTTACCATGTCTATTAGAAATGATGGATAATAGCACTGCATGAAGACTAACATTCTCCTTCACATATAGCTTGGCTAAGCTATCAACTAACTGATTATGCTTAATTGAAAGGAAATGTTCTGGCTTAGTTAATCTATCCACTATCACCCAAATCTTATCATGAATGCTCTCTATCTTAAGCATTTCTACCACAAAATACATGGTGATGTGGTCCATTTCCACTCAGGGAGTTCCAAAGTCTGCAACATCCCTACAGGTCTCTAATGTTCAACTTTAACTTGTTGGCATGTCAAACATCTAGCTACATAACCACCAATCTCTCCCTTCATTCCTTCCCACCAAATATGCCCTTCAGGTCTTGATACATCTTCGTACCTCCAAGATGAATAGAAAACAATGACTAGTGTGCATCATGTAATAGTTCCTTCCTCAAATTTGTAACAACTAGAAGCACTTGTTTGTCCTAAAAATGAGCTCCTCCATCTGTTTCCTTACTAAACCCATTATTTTTTACAAAATTCTTAAGTTTTTGCTTTATCTAACCATGCTTATAGTTTGCAACACTACAAATGTTGATCTGATGGTGATGTTTACTGCTCTTGATTTTCTACTTAGTGCATCAGCTACCACATTCCCCTTACTTAGATTATACTGGATGGTGAAATCATAATCCTTAAGGTATTTCATCTATCTCTATTGCCTTATGTT
This sequence comes from Warburgia ugandensis, assembly GCA_035236585.1. Taxonomy (NCBI): domain Eukaryota; kingdom Viridiplantae; phylum Streptophyta; class Magnoliopsida; order Canellales; family Canellaceae; genus Warburgia; species Warburgia ugandensis. The sequence continues at coordinate 30,587,700 of CP141127.1, read as the reverse complement.
TAGATTAGCTTATGAGAAAATGTATTTAAGGCTTTTATGATTGGTGAAAATCTCAAACTTATCACCATATAGTTAGCATTGCCATATCTTTAGGTCAAATACCATTGCAACAAGTTTCTAGATCATTTGTGGAATAATTCACTTCATGCTTCTTCAATTGTCGAGAAACATAAGGGATTACTATCCCAGTGATGTGTCTTAATAATTAGCACAAGTGCACGGCTTTGTTGGAGTATAGAACTAGAAAATACAGGTCAATCCTAAGAGCACTCTTTGATTAATGAGAGTTAATTAAGATCTAAATTTCTTTACTCCAACCTATCCAACATGGGAAAAAATGAAGAACAATAAACTATACAACTAATCTAAGCAAATTAAATCAAATCAAGGAAATAAACTAATCCAATAACTTAATCAATGAATAAAGCAAGTAAAAAAGTCAGAAAATAAACTACTTAAGGAAATGAAAAACAATATTTCATTAATGGAAATTGAATTATAGTTGAATACAGGAAAGAAAGGAAAATTAAGCAAATGAATAGACCTCCTTGAAGTGGCCACTATAGGAGTCTTTTGTCGTATCACTCAGCATGGCTTTTTATACATCCTCTTCTTCTTTTCTAGGCATGAACTCCATGCTATAGTTTTCTTGTTATGCTACTCAACAAGGGCCTACACACTTACATTTGACCCAAGGTACACTAATCTACAACCAAGCTTTTCTCATCTCCTTAATCCACTATGCCATAGACCCAATGAAATCCTCAATGATGCTTTAGGAAACATAATTAACCTCGACTACCATTAGAAGGTGTTTTTCCTTTTCCTTTATTTCTAAATCCCAAAGAAAGAAAAAAAAATTAAAGAAAGATTGAAGATAGGAAAGAATCAGCAGAAGGAAGGCATGTAGTAGCAAGTATGGAGTGATCAGATGGTAGCATGTGCGTAAGGCAAGAGTGGAAGGCTTGTAAGGAACAAAAAAGATGAATGGGAGTGGTGCATAAGATGTATAGAAGAGTGGAAGGGAATAGATGAGATGTTGGGGCATGTATGGTCTAGAGTAGGTTGGATGCGGAATGTAATGTAAAGAGTAAGGAAAAGAATAAAATGAATAGGAGAAGAAGAAGATGGGAGAAAGAACAAAAGGGAAGTGGGGATGTAAGTACCTTTTCTCCAATGGATTATCTTTAATCTTAAGGGAGCTTTGATAAAGGAAATATCTCTCCCTCTATTTCTCCTAGATTTACTTTCAAGTATAAGAGAATGGTGAGAGATCATAAACTCATTCATAACACCTCTATTTATAATTTGTTTAGAGTAAGAATGAAGAGAAGTTAATGGTTGAGATTAATCCAACTTAATTAGAATGGAATGAGGGGCTAGATGGATGGAGTGTGCTTTTCATATATGGGAATGTGAGATGAAAATAAAAAAGAATGGGAAAGGAAATAAGCATTGGAACAAAAGGGCATAAGTAGAAAAAGAAACAAATAGAAAGGAAAGGGAAAGAGGTATCTTAGGAGGCAAGGGAAGGAGTTTTGGGGGACTTAATCAAAATTAGAAGGTGGTTGGTGAGGGGGTTAGGGGCACCTTTCATGTGGGATGTTGGGATGGCAAATGGAAAGTGGTGAGAAGAAAAGAAAATAAAAGAAGCTAGTGGGAAGGTAAGGAATAAGTATAAAGGGAAGTAGATGGGAAGAAAAAAGAAAATAAAGAAAACTAGGTGATGGAATCTAAAGGGATTCAAAATTAGAAAGTGTTAATAATCAGTTGCGTAGAATTCGAATGGATGTATATATTTTGTTTATAGAAACCCTAAGATGAGATGAGAATTGGATGAAGATGGGTGATTGATATCTTCCTTTCCTTAGGGTTTTCAACAGACTTTTCAACATAGGAAAGGTGGCTGCAGTTTTGAATTTTTCAATGCTTCATTCCTATCCCTTACACCATACTTACCCTTACTTGAATGGATGGAATCCCATTATGACATATGAATAGCCTTGATTTCTTAGAGTTATCTTCAGGTATTTCACATGGGACCTGGTTTGCATGGATAAGACATCCAATAATTGGTTAATCTTATTCGTTTGGTTGAGTAGGAGAGAGAAAATAAATAAAAAGCCTTCATGTGGGTCTCAGTCTTCTTTTAATTTCGAGAAGCTTTTATTGTATATGATATCATTATAAGTGAATTGAACTTGTTCTATAAGTTTCCTAAGGTGGTAAAATGTATGCATAAATTCCCACATAGAGAATTTGCCACCTTTTCACCATCATTTGAATAAGGGTTGTGCATGGGGTTTCTGATTTCTTTAACTTTGATTGTAATACTCAATGATAATTTTGAACCTTCAAGACTTAATTTTTGGTAGGTGTCGGGCCATAATGTAGCTTGAAAGGAGAAATTTCTCTTTCAAGCATAAAATGGATAATTTTGTGCATTTTTTTTATTTGTACCCTAGATCTGCAAAATTGTAGAATTAACTCTAATTAGTGATAAGCAAGTGATTTCTATGGATAAAATCTACTAAATATATAGGTATGTATGTAATATTTCTACATATATATATATATCAAATACCCTAGACTTAGATTTTGCTTGTCCTCGAGCTAAATTACAAAATAGGAAAGAAATATTGAAATCTAAGAAACAAATCCTAACCACTTTCACTGGTGCTCTCATCTACATTTACCATATGCAAAAAGCTTTTAAACTTCATGGTTATCCCTAATGGATGAGTTGTAGTCTCATAAGGGTTTCTATAAATGATACCCATAAACATTTTCAAAAACCTTAGGAAAGTCCTTCATTTTTCTAGGAAAAATTTATTATATTTATCTTACATTAACTCCTAGTGATAAGTGTTCAATTTTATATAAAAAGTACCCAATTAATACTTCATGTGTTATAAAATATAGTGTTATTTCTAAGGTCATTCTAGAATTTCATAACACATTCATTTTTGACCTAATAATTCAAAAATGTGATATTTTGCAAGTTTAAAGCATAATCCAGAGTAAGTATGTGAATGATCATAATTTCTATGATTTAATTATGATTTTTCTTCTTTTTCAGGTTTCGGAGAAATGATCCAATAGTCGAATTCATCAGGATAAGAATTGAAGATTAAGATTAAGAGATCAAGCTAAAAGCCCAATTGTCATAATCCAAAGTGTAATAAAAGTTCAAATGAAGCAATTGAAAGAACTAAAGGTGACTAAAATGGGCCCTTAAGAATGCCATGCATTTCCACTACCATTGTAGGGGAGCCACTTTAGATATACCAGCCATGAGAGGTGGTGACAAGCTGAGTAGTTCAAGCCAAGCCATTCTAATCATTAAAGCCTAGGGTGAAAGCCATGAAGCCAAGCCAAATGAGCCCTCAAAGTGAGCCATATAAGCCAAATTCCACATGTAGTCATACAATTGGAGGAGAATTCAAGCAATGACCACTTTCTAAATTTGGATTTTCAAGATTTAGTTAGAAGGTTTGAGAGAATTATGTAAAAAGTAAGATGATTATGCATTGGTGGACCCATCAAGAGAGAAACTCTACTTTCCCAATCCATCACCCACACTTTTTATAGTATTTTTCCTCGGGTTACAAATCAAAGAAGGGAAGCACCTCATTATGAAAAAAAAAATCCTAGATCTACTTCATTCCAAACAACTTTAAAACCCTAGATGTTTACACATCTTTCCTAAACCTCATTCCTTACCACTTCCATGACTTTCTATCAACCAAACATCATAAATTTTGAAAGCAAAGACCTCCACTATCCTTCCATGAAAAAGATATCCCCATTCAAAATTAGAAACCAGCCATCATGTCTCTCTTATGTCATCTTTCTACCTCTCTTTCATACAACGTCTTACTAATTTGCCTTCCACCTAACCTTCCTCATTCAATACCATAACCAGAGGGAAAATTTCCTCATGTTTTCACCCCTTCCTAATTTAGGAAACCATTCATCTATATATAGCCCTATGTTTTCACCCCTTCCTAAGTTAGGAAACCACTCATCACAGTAGTTTTGGCCAGTTTTTTCTTAGCTAGTTCACCCACTGAGACCTTGTTTTTCCCAACTTCCTTCATGAGTTTTCTTTGCACATTATTCTACTTCCATTTGAGAGTTTTAGATTGAATTTTTGTTGTTGTTTAGATTCACTTTTGTAAGCTAGAATAGTGAACACTTTACATATGTTGTAAACAACTTTATGCATCCAATTTTTTTTTTAATGTAATTTGGACATGTTTCAATAGAGTTCTATGGAACTTATTGTTATGGCTTATTTATTCCATTAAAGTAATTAAGATCTAGGTCTTTTCATTGCATAGAAGTTTTTGTTTCAATAGCTTTTTAATGTGAGATTTGTTGAATGCTCTTGAGTATCGAAATCTAAAACTTATTTTTCCCTATACTTTGTGCATTAATTCCAGGCCATCTAAACATTGTTTTGGCTTGAATCCTTAGGTACCAATTTAGATTTTATTGTTGGACCACTTACCTATTTGATTTTTGGATAAGTTAGTTGCATGATCATGTTTTAGAAGTTGTTAAAATAGTTGTTTGCAAGTTATTTTAGGATTAGAAAGTTTCCTTTCTAAATTTTAGAGATGTTCTATTTTTTGTATGTTTTAGTTTAGAAAAGTTCTAGATTAGGAAAATTCCCATCTTTAGTAAATTTCCTTAAGTTAGTTTTTTACTGTAATTCATGTTACATTAATGTGGTTTCCTTTTTTAAGTGCATATTAGTTAGGTAAGTTTCCATTTTCATTAAGTTAGGTAATTTGAGCATTTTAATCTCCTAATCCAATCCAAACCATTTTCTTTTGGTTGAGGATAGATAATTTGAATAAGATCCAATTCATTGCAAATCTATGAGTTTTCTCATGGGAAAGATCTCCCTTATGTGAAAATACAACATTGATTCATGCGCTTGTGAGTAATTTTGAAGCTACGCCACCTAACCTTACCATGCTAATAGAAATTATCAAAATTTTGGAATTCTACCCTTATGTTAAAGATATCTCATTAGTTCATCAAATCTCAAAATGTGAGTGTGTGAATACATAGCCAATATATATATATATATATATATATAATTGTTGGCTTTTAAGTAAAATGTAACCTAATTTACTATCCAAAAGCATGTTTTGACTTCAAATGTCGTGGGATATACTTAACACTCAGAAAGAAGTCTCTCAAAAAGGTGTAAATCCCTCATTAAGATACGAATAAAAAAATGTTTATCAAGTTCAAGATTCTCACATATTCCATACAGAAGAATGATAACTTAGAAAGAATAATAATGGTCTCAAGGAAAGGATATCAACTATTTAAGGAATGTTACACTACCAAATTCTGAACACATTCATAGCCATTGAAACCATACTACTAAGATCAAGTTAGGACTTTAAGTAGGATGAATCATAGGCTTAGGATAAGGTTATTAAAAGAATGGGTATAAGGATACAAAAAGGTTGACTCAAATATATATAAAGGTCTACTAAGATGTATTCACAACTTTATTTTATATCCATATGAGCAAACAGTTTCTTTTTCATTGGCTATCTTTTATTTTCTCATTTTTCTTCATTTCTTCATTTTTTCACTTTTGGTATATTGGCTTTCTTTGAAATTTTCTTTTCTTTTCAAACCTTTTTGATGTTCATCTCTTGAATTATATTGCTCATACATTTTATTTAAGATATTTCTTCAATAATCACTATACCTTTGCAAAATAACTGGGTAATGGATATATTATAAGGTTTAATAATCATAAAGGTTAATCGGTTCATAAAGAAAAGGCTCAAGAGATTAAGTAGTGAAAAATAACTTAGTCAAGGTTAGAGGCTTTGGGTTTAATAAGGATGACCTCTAACATTTCATAGGTTTCATTTGACTTAAACATGATCATAAACTCAAGTGATATTTGGTATAATCTATCAAATATTTTCCTAACAATTAATCATGGCAAATAATAATGAGACCAACTAGGAAATTATCATCTTCTAAAGAAAACTTTGAATTTATGTATAACCCTCAAAAAGATAGAATGGTTCTAAAACTCACATGGGTTAGTAAGTCTCTACAAACCACTTTAAAGATGTTAATTTATATTTTCTTTTCAACTCAAACTGTATATATACTACTATTTTGTGCAATAATTATTTTGAGTTTAACTTTTCATGGAATACTTTAGAAAAAGATAAACTAATTACACAAATCTATTAATAATATAAAGTTCAAAAGATAGACTAAATAGTTAGAAAATCTGAATTCTCATCCTTGCAAAGCAACTTTTCATAAGAAAATTTTATCAAAAAAAAAAAAAAAATTCAATAAATTCAAAAGAAAGGAGTAAAAAATAACAAAGAAAACTTTGGACACATTAAATTTTAAATATCCTACCACCATAATTAAATTAAACATTGTCCCCAATGTTTAGCACTACATACCAGAGGCATACAATAATAAACTTGAAGGAAAGGGTGAGAATGTGGTACCTGTACTCCTACGATAGTGCCTTGATCTGTTGATGTGGACAAAGATGCAAAATATACAATGATACAACTCTATGATACCTAAACTAGCTAATCTATTAACCTAAACCTAAACTAACTATGAAGGAGTTTTTTAAAAACTCACTTAGAATCTCATTGTAGTTTATGTATTTTCTCCATCCAAAGATGTATGGTGTTATTAACAATATAGCATGATGGACAGTCATGAAGGAGAATTTTCTTGGACCAACTTGAGAGGACTTGAGCCTTGATTGGTCAAATTGGGTATGGGATACCAGTATCAAAAAGCATAAATTGTTCCTCCTCTCTTACATCCTCTTGAACATTAAGGTTAAGCTCACTTTGCATTTCAACAAAGGATTCTGTGTTTTCTTCTAACTGCAAAGAAATAGTGAGCCTTATACCCTCTCATCTTCTATTAACCCTGGAGCTTGTTGATGTTTGTCCATAACATCAATTAGCTCACCTTCCTATTCTATATCAAACTCTGGGGTAGTAGGCAAGTGATTAGATTTACTGAAACTATCATAGTGTGTATTATCTTGAACAACTAGTGAGTTCAAATTGGCGTCTTTTTGGGACGACCTAGGTTTTATATGATGCAAATTTGATAAAAAGGCGAGATCTCTTGTTTTATAAATATGGAATGCATGAAAATCTTTTTGTTTTGGAAAACAATCTTTCATATAAAACCGCGAGTGTCAAAACACATTTTTAAATTATCTAGCCACGACATAGTTTTAAATTATCTCTATTCCCAAGAAAGTGTTAGTTATAGCCTCCGCTACAGAGAGTAACTATAATCAAGTAACATTGAAAGATAAGGTAGGGGTTTACTTACTTGTACTTAATCTGGGTGTCTTCTATCACAGGTGTACTCTGTCCTTAAGTGTTTACTTTGTGTCTAAAAAATGTTGAGGATTGGGTGAGTATATACTATACTCAGTAGGAGTCCCTCACTACTAGTTTTACAATGCATCCTATGTTTAAAATCATATGCGCTTTCAAAACATGTGCATGTTTGAACACTCATGTCCAATACCGAGCTTAAAAACCATTGTCGAATTGGAATATTGACGACTTAAAGAATCACATAATCCAAGTCGAAAGTATCATATATATTATAAACATAATGATATGCATAAGATGCTCTACTGAATCCAACTCATCGATATATGGTATGGTTGACCAACCTCATGTCATGCCATATGCAATGCAAGTAAATCCTCAAACCATGGGGCCCACTATGCCCACGACCTCACCGCCGTGTGGTCCCGAGGTACCTAGGGACACAGGGTCATAGCCTCCACGGGGCATATGACACTTCGACCTAGTGCCGTGACACCAGTGGTAGCCCCCTGTACCACATGTAGTCGAAGCAGGGACATGGCCTTTTTGGGCGTGGTACCCATTCCACCTAATAGTGGTAGAGGTTGGGAGGCCACCCCAGACCTCTCACCATAGCTCCCATGAGTTTACTAGCCCAAATCATATATGATCAAACAAGCAAAAACCTCTTTTCACAACCTGTGCTCTTTGAGTCCCTCACAACTGCTTGGCCCTCACAACTGCCTACCCAACGTCTTTTGGGCACTCCAGCGTCTTTTGGTAACCCTCAAGGACATGCAATTTTTCAATAACCACAAATCATGCAATTATATGCAATTGTTTGCAAAACATATCTATGCATAATGTATTTTTCATAAGCATGCTGAATTCATTTATAAAATTAAGTCATACTAAACAAGTCATATAACTTATACTTAAAACATGCATTCAAAACAATCATGCGCTCTTTTTAAAAGTCTAGTAGCGATAGAGCACCTACCTGGCTAGATCGCACTAATCCCCTTGTCCTCGTATGTTCCTGAACATGATTTAGGGGAACAAGGTTAGTTTGGCCTATTTCTATAGGTTTTAGAGTGGTTGATCTCACTACTTAGGCATTAAGGGTTCATCCCCATGCCTATGGGTGTCCTAAGGTCCTAACTGGGCCTTGGTATCATTAGGTTTACAAAGGTTTAGTGGTCCCACGCCACTATCATAGTCTAAGGGTTGTGCCTACCTTATATTGGGCCTTGATCAGGTATTTTATAGTCTGGGTGTGTCCGCGTCGTCGACACGGACACAATGCCTTTTGCGGTGCCTCAATCGGAGCCCTAGAACTCAAGTTATAACCTTTTTAGTACCGAGTGTACATAGAGGGTCAAATGACGTGGAAGCCCGGGACGCTAACGCGTCCCGCATCAATAGCGTCCGCCCCAACGGGCACTTCTGCAGATGCACCTAGGCTTCCATCCAACTTTTTCATTTGTGGGCGTGTCCATAGACGCGCCCACTGGTTTCTCTCAAACGCAGTCGATGCGTTTCGTCCAGTGGGAGATCAGGGCATCCTCGGGACACCCTAGTTCGACCCTGTCGAACCAGTGCACCCCAGGCACCATCCCTGGGTGCTTCATGGCTCCTTAGAGGCACATTTTGCATGGTTTTTCATGCAAAAACTTGGGGAAACTTAGCCTAGGACTAAGGGGGAGACGGGTTTGGAGGGGTTTTGGGCATACCTGGTTCATGGCCAAGTTTTTTTCATGTTTTCTCCTCTTGTTTACTTCTCCATAGTGGGTTTTTCCCAAGCTTTTGGCCTGCCATTAGAGGCACCCAATAGCTCTATTTATAGAGCTAGAAGAGGGTTCTGGAGGGGGTTCTTACCGCCATTGAATGGTGGTGGAGAAACCTCCAAAATGGTGGTGGTTTCTCCCCTAAATACCGCCATTCTAGAACCCTCCAGGAGGTTGAAGAAGAGGAGTGCCCATATCAAAACGGGCCCCTGTGTTTCTCAGGCTAAATCTGTTTTTAGTATAAATTACACTTTTGCCCCTGAACTTCAAAGGGCCATAACTTGCTCATTTTAACTCCGTGTCGGGTGATTTTGGTCTTGTTGGATTCCTTTTTCCGAGACGCACCTAATGATACCATTCTCAAGACCAAATTTCTGGGTCTAGTCAAGGTGAATAGTGAAATGACCAAAATACCCTTATTTGCAAAAAGTGAACTTTTCATTACTATCTTGGGATTTCAATGGTACAAAAATGGAGTCAATATATTCTTACCCCCTTAGGGGAATTTTGTCTTAGAAATTCTACAGTATATACAGTCAAAAGATCTCGGGGTACTTTTCTCACATTTCTAACTCCGGTTCCCAAGTCTCTTCTTCCATGTGCGCATTTCTCCACAAAACTTTGACTAAGTGTATGTCCTTGTTCCGCAGCTTCTTACTCTTACGATCCAGAATCTCAACTGGTCTCGTCTCTAACTTGAGATCCTCCATCAACTCTATGGGTACCTGGTTGATGACATGAGCAGGGTCAGGCACGTACCTCCTTAGCATAGATATATTGAATATGTTATGCACTTCAGATAGCTGAGGGGTTTAGTGTGATCCTATAGGCCACTTTTCCCACTTTCTCCAGGATTTCAAAAGGTCCTATGTAACGCGGACTAAGCTTGCCTTTGATACCGAACCGCATAACTTCTTTAGTGGGAGATATCTTCAGGAAAACGTGCTCTCCTATGTCGAATTCTAATGGTCTCCTCCTTTGATCAGCATATCTCTTTTGCCAGCTTTGAGCTATGAGGAGGCGTATCCTTATGAGTTTGACCTTCTCGGCGCATTGCTCCACCAGCTCGGACTGGAGCACCCTGGACTCTCCAACTTCACTCCAACTGGTGGGTCATTGACAGGGCCTCCCATAGAGCTCCTCGTACAGAGCCATGCCAATGCTAGACTAAAACTGTTGTTGTACGCGAACTCTACCAGCGGTAGGTTTTCATCCCATCTCTACTTCCAATCGAGGGCACAGGTTTGCAACATATCTTTGACTATATGGATCGTGCGCTCTGACTATCCATCGGTCTGTGGATGGAAGGCTGTGCTAAAGTTCAAGGAAGATCCTAAGGATTTTTGGACGGACTTCCAGAGTTGCGAAGTGAAGCGGCTATCCCTATCTGAAGTGATACTAAGGTATGCCATGTAAACTCACTATCTCTTTGATGTATAGCTGAGATAGGCGGTCAGTGGATTGGGTATGGCGTATAGGAAGGAAATGGGCTGTCTTAGTCAATCTATCAACAATTACCCAGTTCATGTCATGACCCTTAAAGGTCCTGGGTAACCCTACGATGAAGTCCATGGTAATATGGTCCCATTTCCATTCGAGTAACTCAAGGGGTTGTAACAATCCCGCAGGTCTTTGATGTTCAGCTTTTACTTGTTGACATGTTAGACACTTTGCCACAAATTCCCCTATGTCTCTTTTCATACCATCCCACCAATATTGTCTCTTTAAGTCTTGATACATCTTAGTTCCTCCCGGGTGTATAGTATACTTAGACCGATGAGCATCTTTTAAGATTTCTTGTCTTAATTCTTTATTAGTTGGTACCACTAATCTTCCTTGCATGTAAATGCTACCATCTTCCATTTTAGTAAACCCTGGTTTTCCTATGAAAGCTTGTATATCCGGATCTCCTTTCTATTCCTGCTTAACCTTTTCATTAACAGCCGACTTTATCTTTAGTCCTATCATAATGAACTTGCACTTACTTATGTCTGGTTTCCACGTTATTACTTCTTGTAATAGCTTCCATCTCTTAGTCAATAAACTTACACATATCCCTTGGGTTTTTCTACTTAATGCATCAGCTACCACATTAGCTTTTCCAAGGTGATAATGAATGGAGAAGTCATAGTCTTTTAAGTATTCCATCCATCTTCTTTGTTGCATGTTTAAGTCTTGTTGGGAAAAGATATATTTAAGACTTTTATGATCTGTAAAAACTTCAAACTTTTCCCCATATAAATAATGTCTCCAGATTCGCAAGTCAAAGACTATAGCAGCTAATTCCAAGTCATGGGTTGGGTAATTGACTTCATGCTTCTTGAGTTGCTGAGAGGCATAAGCAATTTCCTTCCCATGTTGCATAACTACACAGCCTAGTCCTTGTTGCAAGGCATCACTATATATCTCAAATCTGCCACTTCCTGAAGGTAAGGTAAGAACAGGTACTGTAGTTAACCTTCTCTTTAGTTCCTGGAAGCCTTCCTCACATTTATCAGTCCCTTCAAATCTTGTGTCTTTCCTGGTCAGCTTAGTTAGAGGTAAAGCAATTTGTGAAAAACCCTCGATGTATCTCTTGTAATATCCGGCAAGTCCTAAGAAGCTTCTTATTTTTATGACTGTTTTAGGTCTTTTCCATTTCTGTACTGATTCAACCTTAGCGGGGTCGACTGCTATTCCATCTTGAGAAATAATGTTTCCTAAGAAATTAACCTTTTCCAACCAAAACTCACACTTACTGAATTTTGCATATAACTTGTGTGCTCGTAGGGTGCTTAATGTTATCCTTAGATGTTCCTTATGGTCGTCAGGAGTTTCTGAATATATTAAGATATCATCCACAAACACTATGATGAATTTATCTAAGTATTCCTTGAACACCCTATTCATGAGGTCCATAAATGCGGCTGGAGCATTAGTTAAACCAAAGGACATCACTCTAAATTCATAATGGCCGTATCAAGTCCTAAAGGCTGTCTTGGGGATATCTTCTTCTCTAACTCGAAGTTGATGGTACCCGGATAGTAGATCAATTTTAGAAAAGACTCTGGCTGACTGAAGTTGATCGAAAAGATCATCAATTTGGGGAAGGGGATACTTATTCTTAATGGTGACCCTATTTAGCATTTGATAGTCTATGCACAATCTCATGGAGCCATCCTTTTTCTTAACAAAAAGGACTGGAGCTCCCCACGAAGATACGCTAGGTCATATGAACCCTTTGTTAAGTAGTTCCTATAACTGGGTCTTCAATTCTTTTAGTTCTGCAGGAGCCATTCGGTAAGGAGCTTTGGAAATGGGGGAAGTACTGGGTATAAGGTCAATGATAAACTCAATTTCTCTTGGCGGAGGTAGACCTGGTGTGTCCTCAGGGAATACGTCAAGAAATTCTCGGACTACCTCGACATCCTTTAGCTTTGGTTGAGGACTCTCGATAGATTCAATTTTGGCTAAGAAGAAGTGGCATCCCTGAGTAATGTGCCTAACTGCTTTCATGGCAGAAATCACACACGCTCCAGAATAATCCTTTCTTCCTTGGAGGGTGAAAGTGTCTCCATTAGGTAAGGTAAAAGTGACACGTTTCTGGCGGCAACCAACAAAGGCTTGATGAAGGGCTAACCAATCCATACCTAGGATGACGTCGAAGTCATTTATATCTAAGTGAATAAGATTGGCAGGTAGCAAATGATCTTTGACCAAAACGGGAACATCCTGGAGATAAGAATAGGTGGGAAGTGCCTGGCCTACAGGAGTCATGACTTCTAGAGTGAAGTCCAGGTCCTGTGGTATAATGTCCAAGGTTGATGCAAATTCCCAGGATATGAAAGAATGAGTGGAGCCTGTATCGAATAGAACTATAGTAGGTGTATCATAGATAGAAAGAATACCTTCAACTACTGCATTTGAAGCCTGGACTTGACTGGAAGTAAGGGCAAAGACACGTCCTTGGCTTTTTGGAACTTGATCTCCTTTACGCTCTTCAACTTTCTTTTTAGGACAATCCCTAGCAAAATGTCCTACTTCTCCACAAAGATAGCAAGTGATGTTGAAAATGGGACATGGTTTGCCTGAATGATTCCTGTTACACTTAGGGCATGTCTTCTAGTCTGGTCTTCTTCCTTTGTTTTCAAATGGCTTCTTGAAAGGTGGCCCGGGTCTAGATGACTGAAATGGTCTCTTTCCTTTATTTCTCATGGTGTTGATGTTCTTAGTTTCCTTTATTGCCTGGTTCCTTTGATAATCTTTCTCATATAGGGAGGCCATCTCTACGGCTTTGGCTACTGTGGAAGGTTGGAAACCTAGAACTCTGTTCATGAGTCCTAGGTTGAGCCCATCTACAAATCTTTCTACCACATCTTCCTCATCAGCACAAGCACGTGGTGCAAATCTTCAGAGGCTGATGAATCTATTTTCATACTGTTGGACAGTCATGTTCCCTTGTTCTATGTCCATAAATTCCTTTTCCTTCTATTTTCTTACATGTTAAGGATAATATTTGTCATTAAAGACCTTTTTAAACTCTTCCCATCCTATTCTTTCTTGCTGGTCAAAATAAGTCCTTTCCGTTGTTTCCCACCAAAAGGTAGCCTCTCCTCTAAACACAAATGTGGCCATGGGTACCTTTCTTTCTTCAGCTATGTTCATGGCTTTAAATATCTTTTCAATATCAATTAACCATTTTTCAATTGTAGATGCTTCATCTTCTCCTGTGAATGAGGGAACTAATTTCTGAAACCTTTCTAATTGAACCTCAGTCCTATCTATTACTTTATTAGGGGAGGGATCTCGAGTGGTAGGGGTTTGGCTTTGACTACTCATGTATTGTACCATATGTTGTAGAAATTACTGGAATAATTCAGCCATCCCATTGCCCGACCCAATGGAGTCCACTGGTGGGGCTTCAGGTCTTGGAACATTGCTTCCTTTCTTTCTAGGCATCTGTAAATCACAAGGTAATTCACAAGACCTTAGTATGTGTTATCCTATTACCCCTTACTCTTTCATGGATGAAACTTGATTATAAGTTATTCTCCTCATAACTGGGATGTGAGTAACGTTAAACCGTGCTCTGATACCAATTGTGATGACCCAGGTTTTATATGATGCAAATTTGATAAAAAGGCGAGATCTCTTGTTTTATAAATATGGAATGCATGAAAATCTTTTTGTTTTGGAAAACAATCTTTTGTAAAAAACCCCGAGTGTCAAAACACATTTTTAAATTATTTAGCCATGGCATAGTTTTAAATTGACTCTATTCCCAAGAAGGTGTTAGTCACAGCCTCAGCTACAGAGAGTAACTATAATCAAGTAACATTGAAAGATAAGGTAGGGGTTTACTTACTTGTACTTAATCTGGGTGTCTTCTGTCACAGGTGTATTCTGTACTTAAGTGTTTACTTTGTGTCTAAAAAATGTTGAGGATTGGGTGAGTATATACTATACTCAGTAGGAGTCCATCACTACTAGTTTTACAATGCATGCTATGTTTAACATCATATGCTCTTTCAAAACATGTGCATGTTTGAACACTCATGTCCAATATCGAGATTAAAAACCATTGTCGAATTGGAATATTGACGACTTAAAGAATCACATAATCTAAGTCAAAAGTATCATATATATCATAAACATAATGATATGCATAAATGCTCCACTGAATCCAACTCATGGATATATGGTATGGTCGACCAACCTCATGTCATGCCATATGCAATGCGAGTAAATCTTCAAACCATAGGGCCCACTATGCCCACAACCTCACCGCTGTGTCGTCCCCGGGTACCTGGGGACATAGGCTCATAGCCTCCATCGAGCATATGACACTTCGACCCAGTGCCCTGACACCAGTGGTAACCCCCTGTACCACATGCAGTTGAAGCAGGGACATGGCCTTTTTGGGCATGGAACACATTCCCCCTAATAGTGGTAGAGGCTGGGAGGCCACCCCAGACCTCTCGACATAGTGCCCACGAGCTTACTAGCCCAAATCATATATGATCAAACAAGCAAAAACCTCTTTTTCAAAACCTGTCCTCTTTGGGTCCCTCACAACTGCCTACCCAGCGTCTTTTGGGCACTCTAGCGTCTTTTGGTAACCCTCAAGGACATGCAATTTTTCAATAACCACAAATCATTTAATTATGTTCAATTGTTTGCAAAACATATCTATGCATAATGTATTTGTCATAAGCATGCTGAATTCATTTATAAAATTAAGCCATACTAAACAAGTCATATAACTTATACTTAAAACATGCATTCAAAACAATCATGGGATCTTTTTAAAAGTCTAGTAACGATAGAGCACCTACCTAGCTAGATCGCGCTAATCCCCTTCTCTTCATATGCTCTTGAACATGGTTTAGGGTAACAAGGTTAGTTTGGCCTATTTCTATAGGTTTTAGAGTGGTTGATCTCACTACTTAGGCATTAAGGGTTCATCCCTATGCCTATGGGTGTCCTAAGGTCCTAACTGGGCCTTGGTATCATCAGGTTTACAAAGGTTTAGTGGCCCCGCGCCACTATAATAGTCTAAGAGTCGTGCCTACCTTAGATTGGGCCTTGATTAGGAATTTTATAGTTTGGGTGTGTCTACATCGTTGACACGAATACAACGCCTTTTGCGGTGCCTCAATCGGAGCCCTAGAACTCAAGTTATAAGCTTTTTAGTACCGAGTGTACATAGAGGGTCAAACGAGGTGGAAGCCCAGCGGGCACGTCTACAGATGCACCCGGGCTTCCGCCAACTTTTTCATTTGGATGCGTCCGCTGGTTTCTCTTGAACACGGTCGATGCGTTTCATCCAGTGGGGGACCGGGGCGTCCTCAAGATGCCCTAGTTCGACCCTGTTGAACCAATGCGCCCCAGGCACCGTCCCTGGGTCCTTCGTGGCTCCTTAGAGGCCCGTTTTGCATGTTTTTCATGTAAAAACTTGGGGAAACTTAGCCTAGGACTAAGGGGGAGACGGGTTTTGGGCATACCTGGTTCATGGCCGGGTTTTTCCCACGTTTTCTCCTCTTGTTTGCTTCTCCACGATGGGTTTTTCCCAAGCTTTTTGTGCTGCCATTAGAGGCGCCCAAGAGCTCTATTTATAGAGCTAGAAGAGGGTTCTGGAGGGGGGTCTTACCACCATTGAATGGCAGTGGAGAAACCTCCAGAATGGCGGTGGTTTCTCCCCTAAACACTGTCGTTCTAGAACCCTCCAGGTGGTTGAAGAAGAGGGGTGCCCGTATCAAAATGGGCCCCTATGTTTCTCTAGCTAAATCCGTTTTTTAGTGTAAATTACACTTTTGCCGCTGAACTTCAAAGGGCCATAACTTGCTCATTTTAACTCCGTTTTGGGTGATTTTGGTCTTGTTGGATTCCTTTTTCCGAGATGCACCTAATGGTACCATTCTTAGGACCAAATTTATGCATCTAGTTAGGGTGAATAGTGAAATGACCAAATACCCTTATTTCCAAAAAGTGAACTTTTCATTACTATCTTGGGATTTCAATGGTACAAAAATGGAGTCATTACACTTTTCAATTATGGATCAAATGGAAAATTAGGAAATATGAAGGGTCCTACTCGGGCTTTCCATTTCTAAGTGTCCTTTAAAGGAGTAGTGTCAAGTAAAATATTTACTTTGTTAATGGAGCTACTTATATCAAAATCATCAAAACAAAAATGAGCTATATAGGCCTTAAGATAATTAGAGTTAGAGGATGATAGGGATGGTACACTCAGTATCATGTTTATTTCATAAAAACCTTCAGAGCCTAGTTTTCTAATATTAAAACATTAAGCTTAATGTCCATATTTTGAAAGGAAAATTGGATTGTACCATTCATACAATTAATTG
Organism: Warburgia ugandensis; assembly: GCA_035236585.1. Lineage (NCBI taxonomy): Eukaryota > Viridiplantae > Streptophyta > Magnoliopsida > Canellales > Canellaceae > Warburgia > Warburgia ugandensis. The sequence goes on along the minus strand of CP141127.1, from coordinate 30,570,705 downwards.
TGGCGTTCAATGTGCCAAGAATAGCTATCCCAAAATGACTGCAATTTGCCTACTAGGGTTTGCCATAGGGTGTGTATCTAAGATTAGAAAATCTACAGGAAATGAAAACTTATCAACCTAAACCAATACATCCTCTACGACATTATTAGAAACTTTAATTGACCTATCTACCAATTTTAATGCGGTGGTAGTCCTTTTCATCTTGGCTAAACCTAATTTCATGTATACAAAATAAGGTAATGGGCTAATAGTAGACCCCAAATCAAGTAATGTCCTGTCAATTGTGTTCCCTAATTACACATGATGTAGTTGGACATCCTAGACCTCTATATTTTGGTGGGGTGCTGTGTTATAGTATTGAGCTTCCTTGCTCGATGAGAAATCCTTTCTTTTGCATGTAATGTTTTCTCTTGTTGGTGAAAGATTTTTTAGAAATTTAGCATAAGAAGGTACAACTTTGATGGGATTAAGCAATAGTATATTGATTTCTCTTGTTTAAACTCATCCATTACCTTATCAAAACTATTATCCTTCTTATCCATTTTTAAATGCTGAGGAAATGGAACCTTAAGAATGTAGTACAATACAGGATTAGAGTGAGGAGTGTTGTGATTTTAAAGTTAACTTGCAAGCGCACAAATTAGTTGTAGTATTCTCACTCGAGCAATGTCAATCCCATGAGGAATCTCATAGATTTGTAATGGATTGGATCTTATTCAAATTATTTAGCTTAAGCCAAAAGAGAAGGGGCTTGGATTGAATTAGGAGATTAAAGCACTCAATGTATGAAATTAGAAACCAAACTAAAAAAAAACTTACTAAAAACTAAAACTAAACAATGCAATTAGAAACTAACCAAAATAACATACAACAAACTAAAGGAAATTAATGCTAAATTAGCATGAATCAAATTAAGAAATTTAAATTAAAGGAAACTACTAGAAATGACACTTTCCTCCATTAACAATTTCCTAAACTAGAATTACAAACTTTCTAAAACTATAACTTTCTAAAACTAATTTAGGAAACAACCTAAAACTAAACTAACATGGAAATATAAGTACCAAATGATATCTAAATAATTTTAAAAATAAATTTAAAACGTGCATGTGAATGGTAACTACAATTAAAGAGACTTTCTATATTTAAACACTTTCTAAATCCTAATGCTTCCTAAAGATGAAACTTCATAAAATTCAAAAAGAAAATTTGTAAACCTAAAATAACATGAAAATAATAAATTAAATACTATAAAAATTAAATTAAGCAACTAAACTAAGCAAAAATCTAAACGGAATATGATTTAGAACAATGCACATGGATTTTGGACTATGTGCATGATTTTGAAGCCCTAAATAAGGTGAAATTTAATGCACCAACAATGTGTTAGTGTGAACTAACTATCATACTAATAAACAACATGAAAGTCTAAATTGGTACCTTAGAATTTAGAAAAATAAGATGTTTTGATGGTAGGAATTAAAGCACAAAGTTAAGGAAAACCCAATTTTTAGATTCTGGTACTTAAGAATAATCAATAAATATTGCATTAGAAAGCTATTAAAACCATAAATTTTATGCAAGTAAATAACCTACATATCAAGTACCTTGATGAAATAAATATTCAATAACAATAATTCACAATAAATTTTATTAATCATCTCCAAATTACACAAAAAATTGAATGCAAAATACATGTTCAAAAGCTGGAAATTGTGTCCAATTCCTACGAATTAAACCTAATTTAAATAAAAAAAGAGTGCTATCCAATGCTCAAAAACTAAAGTATAATGATAGGAAAATAAAACACCAAAAGGAATTCAATAGAAAAGAAAGCGAAACAAGTGAACTAACTAAGGAAAAACCACCCAAAATTGAGGGAAAAAGAGGGTAGAAAACATGGAATTCAAGGATTTAAGCCACCTCTTCTCTTGGCTGTCACTACCAAAAATGAGTTAACTTAAATCTTGAGGGAATAAAAATTAAAAGATATTGGAATTAAGGTAAATAATAAAGGGGAAAGCTAGATGGAAAGAAAGGTCCAAAACTCAAAAGCAAAACAATGGAAACCAAGCAATGAGAACTAAACCAAAGTGAGGAAGCTACTAACTTAAATTGGAGAGAAAATAACCAAGACAATAACTAAAAATCTAGTGAAAGAAAAGAATCTAAGAAATCCCAAATCCTAGTAGCAAATAACACCAAAGGAAAGCTTGATTTCAAGGTGTGTCACCCACCTCTACTTGAAAAATTCGTATGGAACATGAGGCTATATATAGATGAGTGATTTCCTAACCTAGAAAGGGGTGAAAACATGAGGAAAGTTGGCCTAGGGTTTGGATATTGAATGAGGAAGGTTAGGAGGAGGAAATTTAGGTAGGAGTAATGTCATTAAAGATGACATAAGAGAAATAAATATGAGCTGGCTCATTTCTAAATTAAAAAGTGGGGAGGGTATCCTTTCCATAGAAGGAAAGTGGTTCACTACCCTCATAATTGGATGGAATTCGAATGGTGGGAGGTGTAAGGGATATACAAAAAAAAAATCTAGAAGAAAATCTAGCGCTTTTACATATTTGCATGGACTTAGATCTAGGGTTTCCTAATTAGGAAACCACTTGATTTTGCCAACTAAGCAAAGGGGGCATCCTTCTCTTTGATGGTTGCTCCTTCCTTGTCTTAGAAACATGGAACCCTAATAAGCGGGGTGGCTTATGGTTAAAAAATGGATTAGGATGGTTTTTCTCTCTTGATGGGTCCCTTAATGCATGATCATCATACCTTTTACATTAATCTCTCAAGTTCCTTAAAAATCACACTTCTAACATAGAAAAGTTACTTCAATCGATGCTCCAATAGTGTGGCTCCATGTGGCACTCCTTAGTGACTTGAGAGCTCACTTTGATGGCTTATTCTTTGATGAATTAAGTGGCTTAAATGATTGGCTTCAAGGCTTGAGTAGCTTGAATGGCTCCCATGCAAAGGTGGTGGAAATGCATGGCTTGCTTCATGAGCCCATTTTAGTCACCATTAGCTTCTTAAATTGCCTTCTTGCTTTCCTAAGGAAGACCTTGAACCTTCATTACACCTTTGATTGATGACATTTAGGATTTAGCTTGCTTAAGTTTCCTAGTTACACTAGAAAGCCTCATGAATGGCTTCAATTTCCATTTCAATCAATCTCAACCTTTGGATTATCTTATCATTACCTAGAAAAGAAGAAAAACCATCTAATTAAATCCTAAAAAAATATGTTTAATCACATGCTTAGCTTGGATTAGCCTCTAGACTTACAAATTTTCAAAATTTTCTTTATTAGTTCAAAAAATACATGTGTTATGAATTTTAGTCTAAAAACACTAATTTTCCCCCTGTAATTTGTAACATATGGATGACTAATTAGGGGGTTTTTATGCAAAAATAAACACTTATCACACCCCAAGCCAGAATTTTGCTAGTCCCCGGGAAAACATGCAAAAAAAATCTTCAAAATAAAAATATTGTCATTTTTGTAGGTACTCATGATTACATTTAACACATGCAACAAGCCATTGAACTCCTAGGCTACCCCTAGTGGATGAGTTAGGCATCACGAGGCTTTGCAATGAATATAGCCACAAAATTCTTAAAATTTTTATGAAAGTCCTTTATTTATCTAAGAAAATTTTCTTCTATTCACCTTATATTAATTCCTAACTTTAGCTTGTTAATAAAGATGAACAAAAAGGTCCAAAATCTTAACCTTAAGTTAAATATATCCCATTATTATTAAACTTTAAAATGTGAGTGTGTGCTATAGCTGATATATAATTATTGTCTCCAAGTCAATTCTCACAGTATATACTTGTCACTCAAAAAGAAGTCACTGAGAAAGGTGTAAATCTCTCATTAATATGTGAGTATAATATTGTTCATCAAATTCAAAAGAATGATAGTGGTCTCATGAAAGGATATCAACTACTAAGAATCCTACACTCTACTAAACTCCTTATTCATTTATAATCATATCTAAGCCAAACTTCTTCTCAGATCAGGTTAGGATTTCTATTAGGATGAAACATATAAGGGTCAACAAAGGTTTTCTAGAAAAATATGTAAAGGTCTTATATCAATGTATTTACAACTTCTCCATTTTCCTTCACATGAGTTAATTATCTTCTTTTTCATTGGCTATCTTTTTCTTTTTCTTTTTCACTTGACTTCACATATAGCCTTTTAGAAATTTTCTTCTTTTTCACCTTTTAGATGTCCATCTCTTGAATTGTATTGTTCATACTTTTTCCAAAGATGTCTTTCAATCTTCTCTACATATTTCCAAAACAAATGGGCAATGGATATATTATAGGGGTTCAATGTAGGTAAAGGTATTTGGCTAACAAAGAAAAAGACTTATATTTTAAAGGCTTAATGGGCTAACTAGAGAAAAATAATATAGGGAAAGCTAAAGGCTTTGGGTTTAACAAAGATGGCCTCTATCATTTCTTAGGTTTCATATGACTTAAGAATGATAATAAACTTAAGATATATATGGTATAGTATTTTTTTGATTTCTCAATAGTTGACCAAGATGAAAAATAATCAGACCAACTAAGAATTAATGTTTCCTAAAGAAAATTTTGAATTTATATATAAACCCTTAAAAACAAGAATGCTCAAAACTCACTTGGGTTATAAGTCTCCATAGATCTTCTTTAGGGCCTCTAAGCTATATTTTTCTCTTCAACTTATACTATATATAGCTAATTTGTGCAATTAATATTCCAAGTTGAATTTTTCATGAGATGCTTCAGAAAAAAGATTAAAATAGTGAACTAATTATACGCAACTCTATTAATAAACTAATGCTTATAAGATAGTTGAATATTCTAAAAATTAAATTTGCATCTTTATAAAGGACTAGTCAATTTTTTATTTTATTTTTTTAAAATGCCAAAAAAACATAGAGATCTCATTTCTATACTCCTCAACCTAAACTAAACATTGTCCTCAAAGTTTTGTAATATAGGATACCTAAATCATGAAAGGGTGATGTAGAATAATAAGACTTTCTAAAAAAGATTCCTAGATTGCTTCCTAATGATCGTTAAGTTTAACGTCTTCACCAGACATGGCCTATAACTAACCTAACCATCTAAACCTAGACCTAGCTAGTTCAGCTAATGTTTCCTATTCCTAACCTTAACAAAGAACTAGCAACATTTGTCATGCCACTTTAGAACCTTGCAGTAGTCTATATATTTCCTCTACCTTGAAATTTTTGGTGGCGGTAACAATAAGACACCATAGACCACCATGACTTTAAACTTAGTAGGATCACATTGATTATCCCCCATAATCAAAATTTCACGGTAGTCAATATAATTTCTCTACCTTATATTTTGAGGGTGGTAACATGAAGACTTTGTATACTATCGTGCATTTTGTTGGAATATATAGAGACGAATGTTCCTCTTCTTGATCAAATTGAGGGATAACATTGACCATTGTATATTATCCTGAAATTGGGGTATAAGCTGACTCTTCATGTCCTTAAAAGTTTGTTGTTATATTACTAAAGGCAGGGACATGGTTTTGCTTAAACTCTAATTGTTTTCTAAGGTGTACCGTAGAGTAGGTTGATATAAGACCAATACATCAACTGACTCTTCTTCTACCTGTTTACCTAGCACAACATGTAAGGTTTCAAATGAGCCTATATTACTATTTGATCTTTGTTCAAATAAGGTTAGTAGGTCCTAATCAGGTACGTCTACTACATTGCACTTTTTAGTTTGAATTTCATGCTCTATTAGGGGATCTACTCTATCTTGCTAATAAGTACTTAATTTTACATAAAAAGATCCCAATTAGTTCTTGTGTTACAACTTATAGGGGTAAATTGGGGCTTTAGACCAAAATTTGTAACACATGCATTTTTTGACCTAATGATGCATAAGTTTAATATTTTATAGGTCCAAAAGATAATTGAAGGCAAGTATGTGATTAGTCATATTTTTTTATGAATTAATTAGTTTTTTTAACTCTTATGTAGGAAGTGGAATGAATGCCCAATAACCTATGTTGTGCTTCATAGAGTTTTTTGTGATAGCTAAGATTGATCGAGATGAACATTGAAGATAAATATTAAAAGATTAAGTTAAAGACTAATAATCATTAATTAAACATGAATTCAAAGGTCAAGATCATCTTTTGATATGATTAAAGGAGCTAAAGGTGGCCAAAGTCGGCCATGAAGTAAGCCATGCACTTTCACAACCTTTGCATGCATTGCATGTACGCCACCTTAGCCATATAGGCCATGGGAGAAAGTGATAAGCAAAAAAATCCAAGCCACTCAAGCCAAGGAATGGAGCCATGAATCCAAGCTAAGAGAGCCATTTAAGTCGGCCAAGAAGCCTAGCCAATGGAGCCCTCAAAGTTAGTCATCAAAGCCATTCAGCTAAGTTAAATGGAAGGCTAGGATTGGAGAAAATCCAAGAGGATTATCCATGAGATTTTAAGAAATATTTTAAAGATAATTAAAGATAATCTTAAGAGGATAAGTTGGCATGTGGACCAATAGTATGAGAGCCTTCCAATTTTGATGTTTCCTTCACTTTTTAGCACCTTTTTATCACTTTCTACCTCACCACCAAATGCCACAATGAATTTGGCTTTCCATTCAAGAGTCCCACCATTCCATAACTCTTCCACCTTCTTAAAATCCCAACCTAACCACCCAACAAATCCCAAGTCATTAGGAAATCACTTAACTAATCAAAATATTCCATCTCACCTCACTTTCCTAAGTTTTTTGTACACCCCACTTTCCTCCCACCTTATTTTCCTCTTCCCATCTCTTTCCTACCTTATCACCTCATCCACCTTCCTAATTTGAAGGAGCTCTAATGATTTTTGAAGGGTCAAAAGCCCCTTCCTAAAAAGGTGGTGTATCCCACCTAATCCACCTACTCCACCCCAACATGGCAGCCACAATTCATCCCTTGTTTCCTAATTGAAAACATTAGCCTCTTTCCTATCCTAGCCATCCAAAATAACCTAATTTCATCCGAACCACACCTTATTATTAGGATACCTTAGGAAAACTTGTAGAAAAACTATAAAAGTAGCACCAAAATAAAGGAGAAGAGACTTCTGCTTTTACACTAGGAAAAAGAGGCCTCCCCCATAGAAGGAGACATCCTCTTCCTGAGCCCCTTCTCTTAGCTCTTTTGCTTGGATATCCTTTGGGTTCTACTCTCTTCCTAAGGCTTGTAGCAGCTCACCAAATTATTCCATGTCTAAACCTTAAGGTAGTTGACTCTCCTTTCAAGGTTGGTTCGTCTTACCTTCTTTTTTGTTTGATCTTAGGCTTTTCATGCTAGCTTTTGCTTATTTTCCTTTGTTTTTCCTTGCCTTAAAGACTAAGATTCAAGGCTGGTTTTCTCTTGAAGTGACAGCCAAGGGAAGTCATCTTGAATCTATTTTTTTTTCTTTACCTTTCATTATCTTGAGTTCTCATTTTAGTTTCCTTGAATTTCAGCCTTGTTTTCTTAGTTTCCCTTGAGTTTCCGCTTGTTATTCCATTAGAATCACCATTGAATTTAAAGCATGCTTATTCATGATTGATAGTTGGAAAATTTGAAAAAGATCAAGTGGACTTCATTGTAAGAGGATTTTAATTTCACATTTGGATTACAAGTATGGGAGCTTTATGTTAATGCATTTTTTTGTAATTTAATAAATTTTATTGGATTTTTCAATTCATGTTGATGTCTAGCAGTTAATAGTTTAATGCTTGAATGTTTTCTCACATTAGAGTTGATTAGTTCTGTGTTTTACACTTTCTATTGAGTGAATGATTCAACTACTATGCTGAAATTTGTTTCATGGTTGGCTTTGTTTAATTTCCAGCACTATGCACTTTATGTTCATTTGAATTTTCAAGCATCCAACTAGCTCTTTAGATTGTTTAGTTAATGTTAAAGTAATATTGCATGCTTTAGGATTTGTAAAGTTGTTGATTAAGTAAGATTCAAGTTGTTGCCTTCATTCATGATAGGGAAGTAGTTTAGGAGTGTTGATCTTAATTAGTTTGTTTGCATGTTGTGCTTAGATTGTAGTTATTAAAGTTTCCTTTTCCCTAAGTTTGTGCTTTATTTAGAAGATTGAATGGTTAGGAAATTAGTTGTTTAATGCATGTTTCCTTAGGTTAGCTGTTAATTTCATGCTTAGGAAAGTTAAGTTAAGAAAGTTTTTAAAATTGCACTTTAGGAAAGTTCAGTTTAGGAAAGTTACTTAGTTGTATTTTTAGAAAGTTCTTACTCCAAGAAAGTCTTTAATATAGGAAAGTCATAGATTTAGAAAGTCTCATTTAGGCAAGTTTTACTTTTACAAAGTCCATATTTTTGGAAAATTTTCAATTTTAGCATGTTCTTGCATAGTTTCCATTTTCATGTTTGATTTCATACTTAGATTAAAAGAAATATTTCTCAAATTTTGGTTAGGTTAGATAGTTTAAAGTATGGACCACTAGCATCACATTAGTTCAACTCCTTATGGGATCGACCTCACTAATGTGCTATAGTGCAAATGATTTGTGCAGATGTGAGTTTTGTTTAAAATAACAATAATGGCCATTCAAAAGTGTCCATCAAAGGCACAGTATCCAACATACTCGTTTACCTCCTCAATAGATGTATCTTCGTCAAAGTCACAGAAATAAGGATGACACAATTTTAGAGGATCTAGTTTGGATGTTTCTATGGTTTCATTCTCTTCACTAATGGAAGTTTTTCCATCATAATCATAACAAGGGGCAGAACATGACTTGAGTAGATATGAGTTGGAGGCTTCTATGGATGGTTATAGACTTTGTGGCATAGAATAATCATAAGTGATTTTCATCCTATTATCAATAGTAAATGGCTCTTCATTATCCCTAATTTTTTTCATTTCTTTAGTCTTTTATAAATTCAGTAATGTTTCTATCAATATTTTCCCATATTGGTTTCATTTCCTTTTCCCATTCGTCCATCTCTCATATCATTTACTTATTCACCTTAGCAATGGCAGCCATGCCTTGTTATATTATCTAACAAATATGGTGTATATTCTCTTTTGATGGTTGTTTTTCATGCTATAAAGGAAACGGCTCACAGGGTTGGTATTGCTGTGGCATTTGGGTCCTGAAAAAGGAATGAGCAGGTTGAACCTGTGACGATTGACTCTGATATTCTTGATAATCATGGTAGTGTTCACCAAGGTGTGACCATTGTGGTTCTTCTTGATATTGGTACTCCTAAGACTAAGGTTGTTCATGAGGCCATCCATTATAATTTGTCTCAGGATAGTAGTCATTACTAGGGTATGTGAATGTCTTATGTGCATCCACTGGCTCCTGATAATAACCATTGTATGTAGAGCTTGATGGCCATGAAGGAGTGGGATCGAGATGCTTAGGATAGGTATAGTCATCATGGCATTGAGTTGTGATGTTGCTTGCTTAGAAGCTATTATCCTAAGTAATTGACCTGTTGTAATATCTATCCTATCCATCGATGGATCTAATCTATGAAATCCATACCCTTCTTAATAAGCCTTTGTTCTCAAGTTTGTATACCATGAAACAAATCATTATATACAATGAATGATTTTTATTTATTTTTATTTTTTGTGGAAAACCTCAATTGTATGATGCAACCTAACTAAATGTGACTCCTAGCTCAAAATGATGTAAAACCAATCAATCCCTAATAGCTCACTAACGAGGTAAATTGAAGATGAAGTTAACCTAATCTTTAATTACAAGCCAATCCTTCTTAAAATATTCCAAGAATCAATCATAATAAGCATGCTTGAAATTAAGGGAAAATCTTATGGAATAATAAGGCAACTAACCAAAGGAAAATGAAACTAAAGAAACTATGATGGAATTCATGAGAGCTAAAAGACAATCAAAAGGCAATGGAATGTAAAGGGAAGAAAAAAAAAAGAAAAAGATTCAAGATGACTTCCCTTGGCTATCACTCCAAAGGAAAACCAGCCCTGAGTCTTAGTTTTAAAAGCAAGGAAACAACAAAAGAAAAGAAGACAAAAGTTAGCATGAAAACTATAAGATCAAACAAGGGAGAAGTTGAGAAGAGCCAACCTTGAAAACTAAAGCAAAAGACGTAGGAACCAGGTGTGGAGTACCTTGGAGTGAAGCCTCAAAGCTTAAGAAGATAGCAGAAATCAAGGAGATCCAATCAAAAGAATGAAAAACAATGGTTAGGAAGAGGATGCCTCCTTCCCGAATGGATGAGGCATCTTTTTCCTTAAGGTATATTTTCCTTTTGCTTGGTTTTTTTTTTTTTTTTGGAGTTTTATAGTTTCTCCCCTGTATTTTCTAGGTTTCCCTAATACTAAGGTGTGGTGGGGATGAAAAGTTCTCAATTTGGATGGCTATGATAGTGGAATAGTTAAGGCTTTCATATAGGAAACAAGGAAGATAATGTGGTTGCCTTTTGATGTGGAGTGAGTGGGTGGCGCCACCTTTTTAGGAAGGGGCATCACCCTCTTAAAAAATTCATGAAGGACCTACAATTTAGGAAAGTGGGTGGTATTATAAGGCTGGAATGAGATGGGAAGAAGGAAAGTGGGGTGTAGGAAAAAATTAGGAAAGTGTTGTGAGATGGAAGTTTTTGATTCACTAATTGACTTCCTAAGGAATTTGGATTCATTGGGTTGTTAGGATGGGAGTTTAGGAAGGTGGAAGGGTTATGGGATGGTAGGATTCTTGAATGAAAATTCAAATTCCTTGTGGTCTTCGATGGTGAGGTGGAATGTGAGAAAAAGTAAGAAAAACATCAAAATTGGAAGGCTCCCATCCTATTGGTCCATATGCCAGCTTATCTTATCAAGATTTCCCTTAACTATATTCAAAATATCCCTTAAAATCTCATGGATAATTCTTTTGAATTTCATCCATTCCTAGCCTTCCATTTAGCTTAGCTTGATGGCTTAGATTGCTAACTTTGAAGGCTCCTTTAGCTATCCTTCATGGCTAGCTTTGGACGCTTCCTTGTCATGACTTCATAGATCAATCCATTGGCTTGAGAGGCTTGAATGGTTTGGCATGAATTCCTTAGCTTGCCACCTTCTCTCATGGCTTATATAGCTAAGGTGGCTTAAGTGGCTTCGATGGAAAGGTGGTGGGAATGCATGGCTAACTTCATGGGCCACTTTGGCCATTGTTAGTTCCTTTAATCACATCCATTGCTAGTCTACAAGATGATCTTGACCGTTGTTTTCATGTTGGATTGATGATTTTGGGGCTTTAACTAGATCTTTTGATCTTGATCTTCAATATTCCTCTTGATCAATCTTGGCCGTCGGATCACCATCTTACTTCCTACAAAAAGTGAAAAACCATAATTAAATCTTAAAAAAACATGTTTAATTACACACTTACCCTAGATTAGCTTCTAGACCAACAAAATTACAAATTTCCCTTCATTAGGTCAAACATGCATGTGTTATGAATTTTGGTTTAAAAACCCTAATTTACCCCTATAAGTTGTAACACATGGATTACTAATTGAGTGGTCTCTTATGCACAATTAAACACTTATCACAACCCTAGACCAGCATTTTGCTAGTCCCATGCAAAACATGAAAAAAATTAGTTTTTTAAAAAACCTGATACAAGATGCCACTTTTTTAGGTATTCATGATTACATTTAGTACATGCAACAAGCTCTTGAACCCCTAAGTTAGTCCTAGTGGATGAGTTAGGCCTCATGAGGGTTTCCAGTAAATATACCCACAAAATTCCCTAATGTTGAGGTCCCTATTTCATCTAAGAGAATGCTCATTCATTAGCACTCTATTGGGTTTTCACAACTTAATAGAGAGAATTGACAATTTTACAAATCATACACATATTAAAGTCATTTCGTTCTAGTTATTTCTCCAAGTGCCTATATGTGTACAGCCACATAAGTTATAACTGCTAACTGGATATGCTTAAATTTCATAGGCAATATTTCTTGACCTCAAATCCTCATAGGTGTACTCTTAGAAATGAAGCTCTCAAATAAGGGTTTAAACATATTTCACTCATTATGTGACCGAATCCAGTAAGGCTAATGGTTCACATAAATTTTAAAATGCTGATGAGACAAAGGAAAGTGATCCCTAAGACTGGATGTCATTACCAAAATTAGTAGGGGTAACTTTAGTTCCTTCTTTCTATTTCCTCTTTAAGGCTATGTTCCACCTAAGATCCTTAGGTCTTTAGATGGGATGAAATATAGGCTTAGGTAGGGTTCTGAAGAGAAGTGTATAAGGATTTCAAAGGTTTAAAATTGAGTAGAAGTCTTCAATAAATATCTATTGGGACACTTTTTGGTTTTGTTGAAGTGAATTTCCTTTGTATTCTTGTCTTTCAATTTTTCTCTTCTTTTTCTGATACTGTTTTCTTTTTTCTTTTTTTGGCTTCCTTGGAAGAAAGACTGCTAATTTTCTCACTTCTTTGACTTTTTGTCCTCTTTTGAACTTTTCTACTAACTCTACTCATTTTGAAAATGGGTAATGGTTATTTATTTTACTAGTTTTTCTAAGTTAAAGTGAGTGACGTTAAGGAAAAAGAAAAGGATTAATAATTGACTCAAAGGGATGAGATATGATTTACTAGGTTTTCTAAAGCCTATCAGATTCATAATTTTTTTGAAAATAAAGCTATTAATCTTATTTATTCTTCATAGTTAACCAAAACAAGGATAACACAATCACACTAAATTAGGTACACTGAAGAAGTTGTGGAATTACTTATAACTCTCTAAAAGAAGATAGTCCAATCTCTAAACTCACTTAGTTATAGGTCTCCACTAATTTTCCTCAAGGTCTTTAAGTCGTACCTCTCTATTTGTCTTGACTATGTGCTATGTGTAAATATTTTTCTAAGAATTAACTTTCATAAAATGCTTCAACGCATGAATAAAATGCAAACTAGTCATATACATTTCCATTAAGAGAAGAAAACAATAAAAATACTAAAGTCTAAACATTGAGTTCTTGTCACATTAAAGGAACTCTTCCATTTTTTTTACAAAAAAAACTTAAGAAAATCAAAATCTCTACATGCATTTATACCCACCAACCTAAATGAAACATTATCCCCAATGTTTGAAAAACATAAGATCCATTATGATAAATGGACAGATGTAGAAGATGGAGATTTGCAAAACATCTGGGTTGCCTCCCAGGTAGCGCTAAGTTTTACATCTTTAGCTAGACATAATGATGAGTGCTAGGATGATAAGCTACAAGGATTCTGAGAAAAGTCAAAGGCGGGCCATGATAATTAGGTGCCACTAAAAGTGTTTCATCAATCTCGGGGTTAGGGATTTTTAGAAAAGGTTTTAACCTCTGACCATTAACTTTTTGGATCTCCCCCTCTTTGTCAATTTTGATGGTCCCATGAGGATAGACTATGTGCACTATGTAAGGTCAGGTCTGATCCATCTTGATCTGAGTTTGTCCGGGAAGAGATGCAATCTAGAGTTATACAATTGTAACGCCCGAGCAATTTACACTAATTTGGACATTCTATAAGAAATGGACTGTGTTGAATGTTTTACCTTATTTAAAATAGTAAACGAAGGAATTTGTAAGGAAACTTGGTACCATTAGATTCTACTTTAAAAATGGAATCCAACGCCTCAAAAATCACCCAAAACGGAGTTCGTATGAAGATGTTACAGCCGTTTAAAGAACATGGGCAGTTCTAGAATTTAAACAGAAAAATGAAAAAGACGAAAAATGCAGGGGGCCGTTTTGATAACGGCACCCCCTGTCATCTTCCACCTCCAGACTTCTCCAGAAACCTATTTTTCCTGATTTCTCCAGAATACCCCAGGGGAAAGGGTGGCACCGCCATTGAGGGGCACCGCCTTCTCCCCTCTATAAAAACCCCATCTCCCCCTGTCCAAAAATGTGGTTTCCAGTCATTGGGGCTGGGGTTTCCGGCTAGAAACGAAAACCCAGTTCTCTGCCATTTCTGGCAATAGCTAGGCCCTAGTCAGGCCGGCCATTCTCCCATTCCCTTTCTCCTTTTCGGTCTGGCAATGGGTTTTCCCCCCTTGTTCGAGTTTTCCGGCAAGCAGGCACACCCACCGGGAAAAAGGGCGTCCCCAGGCGACCTAGGTAAGTCGATTTTCCCTCTTTCTCTTCGTTTTGCTTCCCCTAGGCTAGATCCATGCAGGATCTGGTCTGTTTCCAGCCAGTCTTCCCAGCCGAAAAACAACTAGCTGGGTTTCCTAGCCGGAAAACACTCCCAGTCGGCTTGGCCCGGCCCTGCATGAATAAGGTGTCCCAGGGACGCCATGCTGCACGTTGCGCCTGGGACAGGGTCCCTGGGATGGGTTCTAGGTGTATGACAGTGCGTACACTGTCCCAGGTGCGGCCTTCAGGTGCGCGTGCGACATGGGGCATGGGTCCTGGCTCGACCAGGGTGCACAGGGTGCCCTGGGAGCTGAGATGCGCCATGCTACAAGGTGCGTTCGTGCGATGATGTGCACCATAGCGCCGCTCGACCTTGCACGTGCGTGTGCAAAATGTGGTCCTTGGCACGGCCTTTAGGCACACACACACATAAGGCGGTCGCGGTTCAACCAGGATGCACGGGTGTCCTGAGAACTGGGACACGCGGACCTAATAAGACTATAAAGTTAGGATTAGAGGATAAATTACAGAGTTTAACTATTGGAAAGTAGATCCATATTATAGGATCTAGCCTGACAAATGAATTAGGCAAGGACCATGGACCCTAAAGGCAGAGCTAATGATCTAATGTCTAAATGGATTGAAATTAATAAGGACTCCTTATATCCATTCATACCCAAGAGTTTATAAATGAAACCCAGGGACGGGTTGAGTGATAAAGGACGCAACTCGAGGAGACTTTGAGGTAGGTGCTCTATCGCTACTAGACATTTTAAAAAGAGCCATGATTGTTTTGAGAATGCATGTTTTAAGTATACGTATATGACTTGTTTAGCATGACTTATTTTATGACTTGTTTAGCATATAAATGAATTTAGCATGCATATGACAAATACATTATGCATAGACATGTTTTGCAAACAATTGCATATATCGCATAATTTGTGAGCATTGAGTTCTTGAAAAATTATATGTCCTTGAGGGTTACCGAAAGATGCAAGAGTGCCCAAAAGACTCTGGGTAGGCAGTTGTGAGGGCCAGGCAGTTGTGAGGGACCTAAAGAGGATAGGTTTTGAAAAAGAGGTTTTTCGCTTGTTTGATATTATATGATTTGGGCTAGTAAGCTCATCGGCGCTACGCCGAGGAGTCCGGGTTGGCCACCCAGCCTCTACCACTACTAGGTGGAATGGGTACCATGCCCAAAAAGGGCATGTCCCCATGTCGACTGCTTGTGGTACAGGGGGCTACCACTGGTGTCACAGCACTGGGTCGATGTGTCATATGCCTCGTTGAGGCTATGACCGAGTGTCCTTAGGTACCCGGGGACCACACGGCGGCGAGGTCGTGGGCATAGTTTGGGCCCTATGGTTTCGTGGATTTACTTGCATTGCATATGGCATGACATGAGGTTGGTCGACCATACCAAATATCCATGAGTTGGATTTAGTGGAGCATCTTATGCATATCATTATGATACTTTCGACTTGGATTATGCTATTCTTTAAGTCGTTAGTATTCCAGTTCGACAGTGGTTTTTAATATCGATATTGAACATGATTGTTCGAACATGCACATGTTTTTAAGAGCATATGATTTTAAACATAGCATGCATTGTAAAACTAGTAGTGATAGACTCCTACTGAGTATAGTATATACTCACCCTATCCTTAACATTTTTTAGGATAGTTCCACTCATAAATAGAAGATGCCTCAAGAGATATTAGTGCTACAAGCAAAGTAAATCAAAAGGAGACAATTATACATATAAGTAAACTCCCTACCCTTTGGACATGTATTTGTATTTATTTACTGATTGAAATGTGAGTGTATTTGGATAGACCTGGGAAAATATTTATGATTTCTAAAGTTTTTCAAAAACTACTTTGGTGGTTGTGAAAGAAAATGACACTCGGGGTTTTCAAAATAAGTTTAAAACTAAATATTTTCCGCTGTATTGCATGGTTTTCAGAAAATGGTTTTCAAATAGGGATGCATCCCACCTTACGAATTTAGATCTTGCATTTAAAAATGCATGGGAAAACCCGAGTTGTCACAACAATAAGACCTTTTGTCCAAGTGTGAAGGATTTTCTTATGATTTGGTGATCATGTGTAACGTTCATCCAGTCTTTATATAATCATGCAAAGTCATATGCATCATTCCTCAAGTCTTCCAACTCATTGCGTTGGAGTTTTCAATGGGTCCCAATAAAATCTACGTTGAAATTGAGCTTTTTGATAGGCCAATATGCCTTGTGCTCTAACTCTATTGGTAAGTAGTAGGCTTACCATAGACCTAGCGATAGGGTGACATTCATATAAGGGTTTTATATGCTGTACAATAATCCCACAAAGCATCATTAAGTCTCATAAACTAATCTTCCCTCCTTAGATTGACTGTCTTCTCTAGAATCTACTTACTCTCCCTATTAGATATCTCTACTTGGCCATTGGTCTTAGTGTGGTATGGGGTGGCTATCCTATGGTTAATACCATACTTTTTCATTAAATTCTCAAATACTTTATTACAATAGTGTTTTCCCCCATCACTTATTATTGCTCTTGGAGTACCAAACCTTGCAAAGATATTTTTTTTTAAGAATTTTACCACAATTTTGTAGTCATTGGTTTTGTAGGGTATAGTCTCCACCCACTTGGTCACATAGTCCACTTCTACTAGGATATAAAGATTTCCAAAAGAATTAGGAAAGGGTCCCATGAAATCAATTCCTTAAACATCGAATGGCTCTACAATAAGGATTGGGTTTAAGGGTATCATATGTCTCCTTCCTAAACTACCTAATCTTTGACACCTCACACATGCAGTGCAGTAAACATTTGCATCCTTAAATATGATAGGCCAATAAAACCACACTGCAAAATTTTAGCAGCTATCTTTATCAATCTAAAATGGGCTCCACATGCATGATCATGATAAAAGGAGATGATTTGATTTTGTTCACTATCGGTATGCATCTCCTAATCACCTAATTGAGATTGTTCTTGAATAAGTCATCCTAAGTAAAATATCTAACCTCCATAAAAAATCTCTTTTTATCTTGTTTGGTCCAATGGTTAGGCATTTGTTCTATAATAAGATAATTAACAATATTACAATACCAAGGCAATTGGGAAATATGTAATAATTGTTCATCCAAAAAGGATTTAGTTACAAGCATGTGATCACTAGTATACTCCACCAGTAATCTAGGTAAGTGATATGCTACAACATTTTTGGAACATTTCTTGTTTCGAATTTTTAAGTCAAACTCTTGTAGTCATAGTATTTAATGGATCACTCCTTTTTAGAAAGGAGATACTCTAAAACTGCATGTTTCAAGCACACTATCACATTAGACCATAGCTAGTAAGGTCTAAACTTATCCAAAGCAAACATTATAGCTAATAACCCTTTCTCTATGTTTGAATAATTGAGTTGCGCATCACTTAGTGTTTTACAAGAATATTATATTACATGGCGAAGTTTTTCAATGCGCTACCCCAAATAGCTCATATCGCATAATTCAATGCATCACACATTATCTCATATGGTGCATTCCAATCTAGTGGTCAAATAATGAGTACAGAAGTCATCAAAGTAAAAAATAGGCTCCCTTATAAGTAATTACAGAGGGGCTTGACAATTTTGCTAAAATCCTTGATGAATCATTTGTAAAAGCCAGCATGTCCTAAAAAGGAGTAGATTTCTTTCACCCTCCTTAGTGGAGGAAGGTTGATTATGAAATTCACTTTTTCTTATCGACTTCTATCTCATTGGGTGATATTATATGGCCTAAAACTATCCCACTTCATACCACAAGATGACTCTTTTCACAATTTAAAACAAGACTTTTCTCTTGACACCTTGTAATAACAAACTTTAAGTGGTGTAGGCACTCATCTAATGATGCCACAAATATTGAGAAGTCATCCATAAATACCTCTGGAAATCTTTCTACCATATTTGAGAAAATGCTCAACATACACCTTTGCAATGTAGCAGGAGCATTACAAAGACCAAAAGGCATTTGTCGATAAGTGAAGGTTCCGAAAAGGTTGGTGATAGTGGTCTTCTCCTAATCTTGTGGTACTTCAGGAATATTCTTGTAACTAGAGTATCCATCCAAAAAATAGTAGTAACTATGTTCGACCAACCTCTCTAGCATTTGGTTTATGAAAGGTAGAGGAAAATGATCTTTCCTCATGACTGTGTTCAATTTACGATAATCAATACAAACTCTCTACTTGGTGGTCATGTGGGTGGGTACTAATTCATTCTCTTCATTTTTTACTACCATGACCCTGGATTTCTTGGGGACAACCTGAACTTGGCTAACCCAAGTGCTATTAGAGATAGGGTATATTATACCAACATCTAAAAGCTTTAAGACTTCATTTCTAATGACATCCTTCATGTGGTGATTAAGTTGTCTTTGACTTTTCCTAGAAGGTTTTTCATTTTCTTTTACATGTACCCTATGCATGCATACAACTGGACTAATCCCATTTATGTCTACTATCATTCACCATAGAGCAATTTTATGTCCTTAAGGACATCTAAAAGCTTACCCTCCTATTCATTATCTAAATTTAATGCTATTATCATAGGTAAGGTTTCATGTAGGCCTACATATGAATATTTCGAGTTGTCAGGCAAGGGTTTTAGATCTAGAGGTGGTGATTGCTTTATTGAGGGTATGGGAACAATTTCAGAAGGTGGGAGTGGTTTCACATAAAGACCCCACTTAGAGCTATCCATGATGGAAGTAGCCTCTAGAAGGTTGTTTACCTCCTCAATAGACTTGTTTAGATCAAATTCTCTATTAAATTGCATTAGACATGCCTCTAGTGTATCAGAGATGGACGATGGTGGTTGAATGTCATTAATTAGACTTGCGATCAAATTAACATCACAAGAATCATCAAGGTCTAAATGTTGTTGATCAACAACATTAAAGGCATTTAGCTTAACTTACATATTGCTGAATGATAATTTCATTACACCATTCTTACAGTTAATAATGGCGCTGGATGTCACCAAGAATGGACATCCAAGGATGACTAGAATCTAACTACAGGGATCACATATAAGTTGGGTGTCTATTACAATGAAATCAACTAGGTAATAAAATAGGTCCACCTGTATCAATACATTTTCAACCAAATCATGGGGTATCTTAATAGATCTATTAGCTAATTATAATGTGGTAATGGTTGGCTTTATCTCACTAAATCTTTGTTGCTCATAGATAGAGTATGGCAACAAGTTAACAGTCATCCCTAGGTCAAGTAATGCCCTATCTGACATGATCTCCAATAATGCAAGAACTGGTAGGGATATCCCTATATCTAAACATTGGTGGGGTCTTGTGTTGAATAAATGAACTTATCTACTCAATGAGGAAAGATTTATTTTGTACATTTAGCTTTCTTTTTCTTGTGCATAGCTCTTTTAAAAATTTGGAATAGGCAGAATGTCTTTAATTGCATTGAGCAATGGAATATTGATTTGGACTTGCTGAAATACATCCATAAGCTCATTGAAGTTTGTTGCCTTCCTAGACTTGTTAAGTAGCTAAGAAAATGAGACTTTAAGCACATAAGATTCCTCTACTATAGGTTCTACAAGGGTATTTTGTCTTTTCTCTGTCTCCGATGTTTTGATTGCCTCCTTTTCCTCTATAGTTTCCTTAGGCTGCCTTATTTTGTTGTCTATCTGACGACCACTCCTAAGGATGGTTTCAGACTTGGCATACTCATGAGGGTTCTGATTTTGAGAACTTGACCCTATCTTAAATTGACCCTTAGGGTTAGAAATCGTTTGACTAGGGAACTGACCCTTTTCTCTATTTTATAGTTCAGTTGATAAATGGCTAACATGCATCTCTAGGTTGGCTATAGCTTAAGAATTGATATTCTTGAATTGGTTCATAGAACATTTTGTTTCTTAATTTTGTTTTTCAAAAATTCTTTGAATATGGTTTCTTTGGTTGTGGAGGTTCTTGGAAGCCAGGTGGCTACTGATGAGTTATATCTTTAAGAGAAAGGTTTTGAGGATGGGTGGTCCCCCTTGGTAGTTATTCTTTAACTAAGAAAAGTTGGGATGCTTAGCCCATCTAAGATTGTAGGTCTTAGAATATGGGTTGCTACTAGGTTGGAAATATGCCTTCAATACATTCGCTTGGTCAACAAGATAGTCATTTAGCACTCTATTTGATGGGCAAGATGTGGTGATGTGGGCAGGGCTAGAACAGAAAGCACAAATCTTATGTGGAGGTTTAAGAGATGTAGTAGCCATAAAGGATTGAAACATAGTTTCAACCTTATCCGCACTACCACCGTACTTGTCCATTCTTTTGAGTATAGAGTCTAGTTTATGGGAATATCAGTATGCACTCCTATCTCATAAAGACACCCTCTCTTGGTGGGTTGGTTATTTCTCTCTCTTCTATTTGAATAATTCTATTGTTGGGAATTATCTGCTAGTGTCTCAAAGTACTCTCAAACCTCACTCTCATCTTTTAGCATCACGGCCCCTCCACTCACTGCATCTGCCATTAGTCTATTTTGAAGCGTCAATGACTCATAGAAGTATTGAACTTGCTAACATTTTTCAAATCCATGATTTGGGCATTTTTACAAAAGTTCATTCCACCTTTTCCAACATTCATAACATTGTTCATCATCCCTGTGTTGGAAATTGATAATTTCATAATGAAGGGCATTTGTTTTGTGAACAAGGAAGAACTTGTTCAAAAACTTCGTAGACAATTGGTCTCATTGTTGATGGAACCTACCTCTAAGGAATTAAGCCTTGATTTGGATTTTTCCTTAAGTGAGAATGGGAATAGCTTAAGCTTAATAGAATCATCTAAAAAATTTTGGAACTTAAATGTAGAACAAATATCCAAGAACTCTTTGATATGTAGGTTTCCATCTTTTTGGTCTCGATCATAAAAAGAGGAGAGTATCTAGATGACTCCCGACTTTAACTTGAAGTGGTCTGCGTGTGTAGGAGGTAAAGCTATGCAAGATGGGGTGTTGAGGTGTAGTGGCACATAGAAGTATGTAATAGCCTTGTGCTTGACTTCTGTTGGTGGTTCATCCACAAGGATAGGAACTTGGTTTCTTTCCCCATGTCTTAATTTGCATTGAATCTCTGGGTCAAAAGGTACTAACTCTAAGTTCTGGGATTGACACCCTTACATAAACTACCCTAATCTAAATGCTAACTTTAAATCTACATGATGCACAATCAAATCCTAGTACCCACTAATCAAGTAGTGTCTTGATTATCTTTGCTTAGTGCATAGGTGGTAGCTTCTTAGACCTCAATTTAGACAACTCCTCCTCCTATCTATATTTGACTACTGCTTATCAATTTGGTTAAGCTCAAAAGTGATTAATACAATCCTCGTGTAAGGAGGCATTTAGACCTCAACTAAGTCAATGACAATTGTAGGAAAATCACTTGGATTTTAAGACACCCACTATAACAATGGTGCTCAGAAGCCATTGTAGTAACAATAGATCACTTCCTTTTAAAAGGGTTCTATGAGCTTGATACCCTAAGTCTCTTTCTACTTGATTTTAAATTTAAATTCAAGGGTTGAGACTGTGACATACAAGGATATTGATTAATTCCTAGGTGGGCCAAGGAGTTGCTGGGCAAATCTAGTCCTTATCTTATAAGGGTTCCTGTGAGGCCCTTACTAACATTAAATTCCATTCCACCATAAAACCAAAGGGTTGACACCTTAATAGATGGGACACTATAACCATGTAGCCTATGCTTTGGTTATAGCCGAGCTCAAACTAACCTTTGTTAAATAGGTGCACAACTAATGCAACAATCTTAAGTAAATATGCAATAATTAAAGTTAATGATCCTAATCTATATGAAGTATATTACCATCCAAATGCAAATTATCCTAAAAGTTAAAATTTGAGTGAGCGATGCTCATGGTGCGGGGTTCAATGATGATCAAGTGTGGGCCATCATACCCCAAACTTGTATTATTACAACCCATTTCAAATTAAATAAAGAAGAAATTGCAAATTACAATGAGCCTCGCTACAAGTTCCACTCAAATCCTAATATAGGAAAGCAATAAAACCTAATCTAAGATTATGAAGCCGTGGCCCCCAAGATCATAGCTGATCTTTTGTAGATTTCCCTCGCACAAAAATCAAAGAAAATGGTCAATATGAGGAAAATCTAAACAAATGCAAAAATAAAGCAAAAACCCTAATCTAATGCACCCTAGACCTAGACTAGAGAAAAATAACCTAAACTATGGAACACTACACAAAACATTGCTACTCCATGGCAATGATACCAAAAACCTGTTGTTTTTTTTATCAAAACTTGCAAGTTCATGATTCATTTGCAATATAGCATTCTAGTGAGGTTGATCCCATGTGGAGTTGAATGGGGAATTATGCTAAAATTAGAAACTTGTTGAAATTAAAAACGTTCCTAAAATATGCAATTTGTAACATTAAGACTTTCCTAATTTGATGACATTGCTAAAATAAGGACTTTCCTAATGTGAAGATTAGACAACTTTCTGAGTAACTTTCCTAAACATGAAATTAATCAACTAGTATATGGAAAACATGCTTTAACAAACTACTTTCCTAATCATGTAAATCTAAGAAAACAAAGCAACTAAATCAGCTACTTTAGCAAGTATAACAAAATTAATTACTTTCTAAACTAACTAAGATGCAAACTAGTAGAATCTAACTACAAATAAACAATAGAAATAAATGAAAGAAATCACTAACAAACACTGAAAGGAAAACTACCCAAGTATGGGATATTATTTTAACATTAACTAGGATATCTACAATCTAGTTGGGCTCTTGAAAAATCAAGTGAACACGAGTTGTATGGTACTGGAAATTAACATACAAATTTCATGAAAGGAAATTCCAGCATCACAGTAATTGAATCATTCAATGCATAGAACATGTAAAACATGGAATTACTCAATTTTAATGTAATCAAACATTCACTGAAAAAGATCATTAACTTCTTGACGTATTATGAATTGAAATTCCAAATAACTTTAGCAAATCACATAAAAAATTCTTCAACATGATGACCCATACATGTAATTCAAATCTGAAATTTAAATTCTATTACAATGAAGTTCTCTTAATCTTTAATCACTCCTTGATTACAAGCCAATCCTTCTTCAATTGTTTCAGCAATCAATCATGAATAAGCATGCTTGAAATTAAGGGAAAATCTTATGGAATAATAAGGCAATTAACCAATGGAAACTATTGAAACTATGCTATAATTCAAGAGAGGTAAAAGAAAATCAAAAGGTAATGGAAGGCAAAAGAAGAAAAAAAAAGAAGCCTAGATTCGAGATGACTTCTCTTGTCTGTCACTCCAAGCAAAAACTAGCCTTGAGTTTGAGTTTTAAAAGCAAGGAAACAACAAAATAAAACAAGACAAAAGCTAGCATGCAAACTCCAAGATCAAACAAGGGAGACATTGAGAAGAACCAACCTTGAAAGCTGAAGCAAAAGACCTCAGAACTAGGTGTGGAGTACCTTGGAGACATGCCTCATGCCTTAAGAAGATAGTAGCACCCAAGGACAACCAAGAAACACAAAGCAAAAAGAGTGGAAAAGATGCTTAGGAAGAGAATGTCTCCTTCCAGAATGGAGGAAGCATCTTTTTCCTTAAGGTATATGTTCCTTTTGCATGGTTTTTTTTTTGTGGAGTTTTATAGTTTCTCCCTAGCATTTTCTTGGTTTCACAAATACTAAGTTGTGGTGGGGATGAAAATTTCTCAATTTGGATGGTTAGGATGGTGGAATAGTTAGGGCTAAGGAAGATAAGGTAACTGCATTTTGATGTGGAGTAGGTGGGTGATGATACCCTTTTAGGAAGGGACATCTCCCCTTTCAAAAATCATTGATGGACCTACAATTTACAAAAGTGGGCAGGTAGGAAAGAGATGAGAAGAAGAAAAGAAGGTGGGAGGAAAGTGGGGTGTAAGAAAAACAAAGGAAAGTGATGTAAGATGGAAGTTTTCGATTGCCTAATTGATTTTTTGAGGACATGGAATTGTTAGGTGGTTAGGATGGGAGTTTTGGAAGGTGAAAGAGTATTGGGATGGTAGGATTCTTGAATGAAAAGTCATATTCGTGCTGGTCTTCGGTGGTTAAGTGGAAAGTGATAAAAAAGGTGGGAAAAAGTAAGAAAAACATCAAAATTGGAAGAGTCTCATCCTATTGGTTCATATGCCTACTTATGCTAATAAGATTTCCCTTAATTATCTTGAATTTCATCCAATCCTAGCCTTCCATTTAGCTTAGCTTGATGGCTTAGATAGCTATCTTTGAAGGTGCCTTTGGCTAGGCTTCATGGCTGGCTTTGGAAGCTTCCTTAGCTTGACTTCATGGCTCAATCCATTGGCTTGAGTAGCTTCAATTCCTTAGCATGGCACCTTCTCTCATGGCTTATATGTCTAAGGCAACTTAAGTAGCTTCCATGCAAAGGTGGTGGGAATGCATGGCTTACTTCATGGGCCCACGTTGGCCATCTTTAGCTCCTTTAGTTGGATCCATGGCTGGTCCACAAGATGGCCTTGACCTTTGTTTTCATGGTGGATTGATGATTTGGGGACTTTGACTTGATCTTTTGATCTTTATCTTCAATGTTCATCAATCTCGATCATTGGATCATTATCTTACTTCCTACAAAAAAGTGAAAAACCTAATTAAATCCTAGAAAACATGATTAATCAAATACTTATCTTGGATAAGCTATTGGACCTACAAAATAACAAATTTTGCTTCATTAGGTCAAACGTGCATTGTTATGAATTTTGGTTTGAAAATTCTAATTTTCATAAGTTGTGACACATGGGTAACTAATTGGGTGGTTTTCTGTGCAAAAATAAACACTTATCACATTGATATAGTAAATTATCATATTATAGGACAAATTTCTAATCATTGGACCCAATAAGACAAGAAAAGATATTTTTACCGAGGTTAGATACTTTACTTGGGACGGCTTATACTTGTTCAAGTATTATCTCGATCAAGTGGTAAGGAGATACATACAAGATAGTGAGCATAATAAGATCATCTTATTCTATCATGGTCATGCATGTGAGGGCCATTTTAGCTCAAGAAAGATAGCTTCAAAAATTTTGTAGTGTGGTTTTTAGTGGTCCACCATATTTAAGGATGCACATGTTCACTGCAGTGTATGTGTAAGATGTCAATGGTTAGGAAGTCTAGGAAGGAGATACATGATGCTCTTGAACTCAATTCTTATGACAAAACCATTTGATGTTTGAGGCATAGATTTTGTGGAATCCTTTCCTAATCCTTTTGGGAACTTATACATCCTAGTAGGAGTGGACTACGTGTCCAAGTGGGTGGAGGTTGTACCATGAAAAAGCAATGATCATAAGGTAGTGGTACGATTCTTAAAAGAAAATATTTTTTACACAGTTTGGTACTCCAAGAGCCATACTAAGTGATGGTGGGAAAGACTTTTGTAATACAGTGTTTGAGAATTTAATGAAAAAGTATGGTGTCAACCATAAGATAGTCATCCCATACCACCCTCAGACTAGTTGCCAAGTAGAGTTATCCAATAGGGTGATCAAGTGTATCCTAGAAAAGATAGTCAATCTAAGTAGGAAAGATTGGCCTATGCAACTTAATAACACTTTGTGGGCCTATCATGCAACCTATAAAACTCTAATAGGAATGTCACCCTACTGCTTGGTTTATGGAAAGGCCTGCCACTTACCATTAGAGCTATAACAAAAGGCATATTGGGCTATCAAGATGCTAAATATCAACTTAGATCTTCTAGGACCCACAAAAAACTCCAACTCAATGAGTTGGAAGAATTAATGAAAGATGCATATAACTTTGCTCGTTTATACAAAGACCAAATGAAGGTTATCCATGATAGACAAAATTTAAGGAAATCCTTCTCCCTTAGACAAAAGGTCTTAATGTACAACTCACGCTTGTAGCTATTCCAAGGAAAACATAGATCTAGATCGACTAGACCATACATAGTACACACAGTATATACTCATATGGAGCCATCGAAATTTAGAAGGATAGTGAGATCCAAAAAGTAAATGGTCAGAAGTTAAAACCTTTCTTAGAACTGCTTAACCCAAAAATTGAAGAGAAACTAACACTATCATGACCCATCTTATACTTTTCCAAGAACCCTTGCAAATCATTATCCTTACACTCATCATTACGTCTAGCTTAAGATGTAAAGCATAGCACTATTTGGAAGCCAACCCAGCTATTTTTCAAAAACCAATTTCCTACATCTTTCCATTTTTCATATAGAGTCCTATGTTTTCAAACATTAAGGACAATGTATCATTAAAGTTAGGGGGTATAGATTTACATAAAGGTTTTGGATTTTTATGAATTTTCTTTAAAAAATAGTTTTTTATTTTATTTTTAAGGTATAGTTCTCTTACTGTGATGAGAACTAGATTTTTAGAACTTAGTAATTCTACTTCTTTTACCTATTAATGGAAGTGTACATGGATAGTTTTGCATATTACTCATGTGTTGAATCATTTTATGAAGCTTAATTCTCAAAAAATATTTACACATAGCAAATAGTCAAGACTAATAGAAAGGTATGACTTATACCCCCTGAGGAAATCAAGGAAGACCTATAACCTAGTGAGCCTTAAAGACTCTCATCTTTCTAAAGAGTTATAAGTAATTTCATAGTTTCTTCAGCATACATAACTTAGTATGATCCTGTTATCCTTGTTTTAGTCAATTATCATAAATAAATAGGAGTAATAGCTTTCTTTCCAAAAAGTTTATTGAATCTGATAGGCTTTACAAAACCTAAGGAATGACATAGGCCATCCTTGTTTAGCTCAGAGACATAAAACCTGTCCAATATATTATACCACTAGTTAGCCCCTTGAGCCTAATATTATGCCTTTTCTTCCTTAACCCCAATTACCTTAACCCAAAATAAGACAAAAAAATAAAAAACCATTACCCACTTTCAAAATTAGTAGAGTTAGTAGAAAAAGTTCAAAAAGGACAAAAATTTAAAGAAGTGAAAACAAAAGTCTTTCTTTTAAAGTAGTTAAAAAGAAAAAAAAGAAAGAAAAGAAAAAGAAAACCAAAAAGAAAGAGATATCAGAAAAAGATGAGAATAATTGAAAGAAAAGACAAGAATACAAAGAGAATTCACAATATAGTCAAGGATCAATTGTCCAACAATCAGAAAGAAAACATCTAGTCAATTTGAACCTTTGAAAACCTTATACCCTTCTTTTTTGAGCCTATCCCAAGCTTATGTTTAGTCCTAGTTAAAGACCTAGGGATGTTTCGTGGAACATAGCCTTAAAGAAGATATAAAAAGAAGGAATTAAGGTAAAAGATCCTACTATTCTTGGTAATAACATCCACTCTTAAGGATCACTTTCCTTTGTCCCTTTAGCATTTAAAAATTTATGTGAACTGTTCAATTGAATCCTGTCAAATAATGAGAGATATATGTTGAACCCCTTGTCTGAGAGCTTCATTTCTAAGAGTATACCTAAAAGGATTTGAGTTCAAAATATATTTTCAATGGAATTTGAGCATATCTAATTAGAAGTTATGACATATGTGGGTATGCACACACATACACCCCAAGAAATAACTAGAATAAGATGTCTTTAATGTGTGTATAATTTTTAGAATTGTCAATCCTCTTCATTAATTTGTGAAAAACTAATAAGGTGTCAATGAATGAGGATTGTCTGAGATAATATTGGGAACTTAACCTTACGGAATTTTGTGGGTATATTCACTAAAAACCCTCACGAGACATAACTTATCCACTAGGGGTAACCTAGGGGTTTAAGAGCTTTTTTCATATGCCAAATGCAATCATGAGTACCTATGAAAATGGAAACCATTTTGTTTTGATGATTTTTTGCATGTTTTGCTTGGGACTAGCAAAAGGTTGGTTGGGGGGTGTGATAAGTGTTCAATTTTGCATAAAAAGTACCCAATTAGTAGCCCATGTCTTATAACTTATAGTGTTAAATAAGGGTTTTTAGCCAAAATGGCTTAGTTATTTGCTCTACAATTCCAAGTTAGTAATTTACTTTCATAGTTGTTTCATTTTCTTTTCTTCTTTGAATTCTATGCCTAGTTCCACCCTTGCTCTCATTCTTTCTTGCTTCCAAATCTCTCATTTTCTTTGCTTATTCCTTTAGATATAAGTTAAATTCCCTCTAGTAGTAACAACCAAGAGAGGAGATAGCTTATATCCTTAAGTTTCCACTTAGTTCTATACATTTTTCTTCTTTTATTACATCTTAGTATTGGGCAATTTTTCCTTAGTTCCCCCACTTAATCCTTATTTCTCTTGAATTCCTTCATGTTTTTTATTTGTGTGTCATTCTACATATTTTAAGAACATTATATTTAACTTTTGTTGTTGTTTAGAATCACTTTTGCAAGCAAGAATAGTGCAAGCTTAACATATGTTGTAGATAGCTTTATGCGTCTAATTTGTGTGTAAATTGAACATGATGCAACAAAATTCTTTGGGAATTATTGTTATGGATTAATTTTTTCATCAAAGTACTTTATATTTGGGTTTTTTCCTTTCATAGAAGCTGTTGTTTCAATAACTTTTTAATGTGAGATTCATTGAATGTTCATAAGTATCGAAATCTGAAAATTATTTTTTCCTTACCTTTGTGCTTTAATTCTAGCAATCTAAACATTGTTTTTTCTTGAATCGTTAGGTAACCATTTAGATTTTCTTGTTGTTTATTAAATTCTATAATTATTATTTACTTTACTATTAAATCATCAACAATAGTCATCTTTTGGGCCATGGAACCATGCACATAGTCATGGACCATCTGCATGGTACTAGATCACTTGCTTATTTGATTTTTGGATAAGTTAGTTGCATAATCTTGTTTTAAAAATTGCTAATTAGTTGCTCATAAATTGTTTTAAGCTCATAAAGTTTCCTTTTTGCATTTTAGAAAATTTTCGTTTTAGTAGGTTTTAGTTTATGTAAGTTTTAATTTGCACAAGTTTCTAATTTAGTAATTTCCTTAAGTTTCATTGCTTAGTTTGAATCTTTCTGAAGTGTTGTAGTTTCCTTTAGTTAAGTGCATGTTAGTTACCTAAGTTTTCATTTTTGTTGTTTATTTTTAATTTAGGTAAGTTTTCTTTTTAGTTCTAGTTTCTAATTCCATACATATTTCTAATTTGAGTACTTTAATCTCCTAATTCCATCCAAACTCTTCTTCTTTAGCTGCAGTTAATCAATTTGAATAAAATCCAATCTATTCCAAATCTGTGAGATTCCTCATGGGATCAACCTCATCAACCTCACTTGACTGAAAATACTACATCGATTAATGCCCTTACAAGTAATTTTAAAGCCACACCACCAGCATTGAATAGCCTATTAAGGGCTTAACTTCTTCTACTTCATTATTTGTGTTGTTGGCAAGGGTTTCTATATCTGCTTGATTCCATAACCCTTGCATAAGTCAACTCAACTTTGTATACAATGAAGATATTCATTATATACAATGAAGATATTCATTATATACAATGAAAGAGCACTCTTTTTTTCTACCTTGTGTAGCAAAACCTAAACTATATAATGCAACGTGTATGCTTAATGATGCAAAACAAATAGGAACATAATAAATCCTAACCCTATTTCAAACAAGTTGAAAGGTTGATTTTCCTTTTTTTTTTTTTTGTGGGAGTGGCTTTTAGGTTATGTTTAACCTAGGTAACTCCTCCAATCTTTCAGACTTGCCCTATTGCTTACTAGTTAGAGCCTACCTTGATCAACTACTTCACATCTTCCTTAGTCAAATATAGATGATTTGAGTCATCGAATATGTTGGCAGTGCTAGTTGTTTAAATACCAATGTATCTACCCATGTAGGGGCCACTAGAGTGGCAATAGATCACCTCCTTCCAAGAGGGTTGTATGAACTCGAAAGATGCTGAGATCTCTTCTAAATTAATTTTAAATAAATTTTGAGGCTAGGGTTGTGTGGATGGTGATGGTTAACCTAGGTGGACAAAGGGATGGTGACTAAATCCACCCTTGATCATGCAGGGGTTAGTGCCCTTCCTAATTCAATTAAGCATTCACAACCAGCTTGATAAATATATATTCATCTTAAATGAATTAAAAGTATCCTAATGCACAAGAAAAAAGGTAAACCTAATGCTAACCCTACAATTCAACAAGCAGGAAATGCTTTCTATATGCTCTACACTACCATCCACAATGCAAAACAACACTGCCTATGCAATACTAATTTAGAAATTGGAAAGAAGGGAAGAATAGTCTCATAGTGGGGTCCTAGATTTAGTCTTCTCATCCAAGGGTGGGTCCAGGAACATGCGACCTCCTCTTCCATGTTAGCATGGATCACCTTTAACATGTATTATTACAACCCATTATTTAATATTTAAATGAATAGTGATGTATAAAGATTTACAAACACATCCTCACTATAATCCACTCAAATATAAAAAATTGGAAACTATCCTAATATCTTCCTCAAAGTCTTTATTCTTATCCAAATTCCTATACAAATGAAAAGAAAAGTATCAAATTCTTTAGGAATAAGGAAAGTACGGTAAAAATAGAAATGCAGGTATTGTATATGCAATCCTAAGACTATAACTACTGGTAAGCAAAGAAAACTTAGAGTTTAATCAAACTTGATTACATGTCCCTAGCAATGACACCAAAAACTTGATGTGTCTTAATAATTACCACAAGTGCATGGCTCTATTGGAGTATAGAATCGGCAAATACAGGTTGATCTTACAAGAAATCTTTGATAAATGAAAGTTAATTATCTAAGTTGATTTATTCTAACCTAGCCAACAAGGAAATAAATGAAGACTTCTAAACTAAACAACTAATTTAAGAAAACTAAATTAAAGTAAGAAATAAACTAAGCAAGTAACTTAATCAATGAATAAAGCAAGTAGACGAGCAAGGAAATAAACCAACAAAGGAAAGGAAAAACACTCTTTCATTAATGGAAATTGAATACAAGAAAGAAAGGAAAATAAATCAAATAAAGAGATTCCATTGAAGTGGCCCCTATAGGATTCCTTTATTGTGTCACTCAACAAGGCTTTTTACACATCCTCTTCTTCTTTTTTGAGCTTGAACTTCACTTTATAGTCTTATTGTTGTATCGCTCAATAAGAGCATATACACTTACATTCAACCCAAAGTACACTAATCTACAACGAAAATTTTCTCATCACCTTAACCCAACATGCCACAAACACAATGAAATCATCAACCATGCTTTAAGAACTAGATTAACCTTAACTACCATTAAAAGGTGTTCTTCCTTTTACATTATTCCCAAATCCAAAAGAAAGCAACAAAAATGAAAAAAAGAAGAAAGATAGAAGATGGAAAGAATTAGGAGAAGGAGGTGCATGTGTGAGCAAGTATGGAGAGATGGAATGGAAGGATGTATGTAGGGCAAGGGTGGAAGGCTTGTGAGGAAGAAAATAAGATGGATGGAAGTGGTGTGTAGGATGTATAGAAGAGTGGAAGGGAATAGATGAGGTGGTGGGTCATGTAAGGTCTAGTGTAGGTTGGATGGGGAATGTAATGTAAAGAGTATGGAAAATAATAAAAAGAATGGAAGAAGAAGAAGATGGTAGAAAGAAAGAAAGGGAAGTGGGGATGGTAGAGCTTCCTTACCTCTTGTCTAATGGATTGTCTTTAATCATATGAGACCTCTAGAAAAGATCTCTCTTTTCATTCATAAAACCTCTATTTATAAGTTTTAGAGTGAGAATCAAGAGGAGTTAATGATTGAGATTAATCCAACTTAATTAGAATGAAATCAAGGTCTAGATGGTGTGTATTTTTTTCATATATGTGAATGGGAGAGGAAAATAAAAAAGAATGTAAAGGAATTTGAAAGGAAATAAAAATGGAAAGGAAAGGAATGAGTAGAGAAAAAGACAAATAGAAAGGAAGGGGAAACAGGTAGCTTAGGAGGGAAGAGAAGGATTTTTAGTGGGATTTAATCAAGATTAGAAGGTGGTTGGTGTAATAGCCCAACCTTTTAAAAGCTTATTTTATGCAATTTTTACAAGAAAAAGGGGTAAAATAGAATTTTATGAATGACCCCTTTATAGAAGCCAAATAAAGTGTTAAAACTTTAGTAATTGGAAATGAAGGACAGATATCTTGAACTCTTTAGTGAGTAGTAAATTGTGGAATTTAGAGGACAAAATTCTTTGTAGGGGATAATGATGTAACTACCCAAATTTTTAAATCCTATTTTATTCTAAAAATTGGATGGATTAGAAGGATGAATGTTTTATAAATTTTGAATTTTAGTAGTGACAATTTATAGAAGACAAATTTTGTTGGAAAAGCCCTCATAATTAGATTCTACTAGAAAAATGGAATCTGATGACATAAAGAATGCTAAAATTGGAGTTTAGATGAGAAAGTTGTGGAACTTTTAAGTATAAGTGTATTTTGATAATTAAAAATATTAGAATCAGAGGGGTCATTTTAATAACAACATCCCCCTCATCTCTGTGTCCTCCTTCATCTCTATCGGCTGTGGGGAAAGTGGTAGGTGGTAGCACCACCCTCACCATGATAAATACCCATCATGCTCTTCTCTACCAATTATTTTTTCCCTCTCCCCCTTCATCTTCTCTCCCTTTGGCAACCCATTTCCTCCATTGTCATCGACAATATAAGGATTCGGGCAAGCACAGTCAAACTTGCACCACCGAAAAAATGCTTAGACCTTCTCGAACTGCTAGGTAATGTCTCCCTCTCTCTATCTGTTCATCTCTCTCTTTCTCCCTTGTTGTCCCCTCAGATCCCGGCCAGAACTAGTCTCATTGGCCAACAAATCACTGGTGAAACCAAACGATGGATCAAGGTTGGAACTCACTTAAAGATAGCTAAGATAGGAGATCTGAGCCATCTGATGAATTCGTTGAGCCCAAAACCACCGGATATGGAAAAACAATTAAATTTTAACTCATCTTCGACATTGATCTGGAACTAGGTGATTTGATGGTTTAGATTGAATCATCTCAACAACCTCCAATCTTTGCACCCAAGATGTGTCTTGGAACTCATCTTGATGATGCAGAATTTTGGTGCACCTCCACACATGCAGGGCTATCGCGGTTCGACCAGGACGTAGCTGCGTCCTGGGAACCAAGACACATCCCGTTTTGTAGCATTTTTTATCCAAAATCTTAATTTGGACTGCTAAATAGATCTGAAACACAAAATCTCTAATTCAAAAGGCTATAGAAGTCTGATTTATGATTTGAAAGGTTTGTTGGAATTAATCCCGATTAGGAATTAGTTTTGCATTAAAAAATGCATACTAAAACTCGAGTTAGCAAATTTGGTATCATAGCTTAGTTTTATCCTTTCACAGCAAGTTCTGCATGTCCAAAAGTCATATACGACTAGAATAAATAAGAACAAGTAGTAAAATACAAGATATATAAATGATTGGTATAGGAAATGGTATCAAATAAGAAAGAAATACATCACAAGTGCAATTCCCCAAGCAATTTAAGCTATTTTTGCATCCATTTAACAAAAATGAATTGGACATTCTATCAGAAATGAACTGTGTTAAATATTTTACTTTATTTAAATTATTAAATGAAGGAATTTGTAAGAAACTTGGTACCATTAGATTCTACTCAAAAAATAGAATCCAACGCCTCAAAGAACTCCAAAAACGAAGTTCGTATGAAGAGTTATTGTCATTGAAAGATTAGGGGCAATTTTGTAATTTTTCTTTAGAAAACGAAAAGATGAAAAATGCAAGGGGCCGTTTTGATAATGGCACCCCCTGTTTTCTTCCTCCTCTCGATTTCTCCAAAAACCCCCCAGTTTCCAGAGGCTTCCACCATCACCTTTGAAGGGCGGCAACATATGGCGGCATCGCCATTGGCAGCACCGCCTTTCACCCTCTATAAAGAAGCCCCTCTCCCTCTCCCTCCAATCATCTCCTTTCCTCCTCTTTCGGTCATTTCAAGCTAGGGTTCCGACAATGTTTGCATCGAAAAACCCCTCCTTAGGCTTCCCTACAATTTTTCAGCACCGGCCCAGGTCTTCCCTTTGGGCCAACCAGTCTCCTTTTCCTTCCACTTCTCTTACACCTTCTTCCCTATGGCATCATGCTGCATTTCTAGACAATAGGGGTTTTCGGCAGAAGTAGAGGGAAACGCACCACCAGAAGAAGGGCACTGTGTTGGGGCTGCCCAGGTAAGTTTTCTCCCCCTCTCTCACCATTTTACTTCCTTCAGGCCGGATCCATGGCAGATTTGGTCGTTTTTCCAGCCAGAAGATGCCGGACTCGTGATGGGTTTGATAACCCATCGAAGAAGATGACCCAGGCATGCTAGGTGTAGCACACTCACTGGGGCTGTCCTCTCACGTGCACACCGCATGCGGGCGCAGTCCCAAGTTCGACCGGGACGCAGGACCTCCCTGGGAGCTGAGGTGCACCGCGCCTGTGCCAAGGATGCGTCTACGCAACGCCATCCAAGACGGGCATCATAGCGCATCGCTGGGCCATGTGTGCAGGAGAGAAGAGGTCCCTAGCATGGGTCC
This sequence comes from Warburgia ugandensis, assembly GCA_035236585.1. Taxonomy (NCBI): domain Eukaryota; kingdom Viridiplantae; phylum Streptophyta; class Magnoliopsida; order Canellales; family Canellaceae; genus Warburgia; species Warburgia ugandensis. Next base: position 30,535,839 of record CP141127.1, on the reverse strand, counting down.
TGGTTCGACCAGGGCACGCAAGCGTCCCGAGAATCGCGACGCGCAGGCCCATGTGAACGAAATTGGCTCGTCCGTGATTTTGGGACACAAAAACTACAGTTACGGAGGCTGTAGGACTCCGATTGATGATCCGAAAGAACCATCGCGTATGTATGAATGACACGGACCTAATGAGACTATAAAATTAAGATCAGAGGACAAATTATAGAGTCTAACCATTGAATAGTAGATCCATATCATAGGATCTAGCCTGACACTGTATTAGGCAAGGACTTATGGAGCCTAAAAGGCAGATCTAGCCATTAATCTAGTGATCTAACTAGTAATTTCTAAATAGATCAAAATTGATAAGGACTCCTAATTATCCATTCATATCCAGGTTTTATAAATGAGGCCCAGGGTCGGGCTAAGTAATGAAGGACGCAGCTCTAGGAAACTTTGAGGTAGGTGTCCTATCGCTACTAGACTTTTAAAAAGAACCCATGATGCTTTGAAAATGCATGTTTTGAATCATGGTTCCTTTTCTAATGCATTGATTTATTGTTCTTATATTATCGAGTTGTTTTCATAATATATGGTCTTGAATGTGATCATTTGCATTGAGATGATTTTATGAATGCATTGCTCGCATGCTTTGAAAACAAATGCATAAATTGCCTGATTTACAAAGATTGAGATTGGATCATTTGGATAATTACATATCCTCGAGGGTTGCCAAAAGACACTGGAGTGCCCAAAAGACACTGGTTAGGCAGTTGTGAGGGCAAGGCAGTGTGAGGTACCCAAAGAGGACATTGAAAATGATTGCATAAATTGCATGCTTTGTTATGATTGAGTTTTGGCTTTATCTTTAGATGTTTTTGGGCTACTAAGCTCGTGGGTACTATGCCGAGAGGTATGGGGTGGCCTCCCAGCCTCTACCACTATAGGTGGAAAGGGTACCATACCAAAAAGGCTTGTCCTTACTTTGATTGCTGTGTGGTAACGAGGACTACCACTAGTATCACGACACACGTTGAAGTGTCATATGCCTCGTGGAGGCTATGACTGAGAGTCCTAAGGTACCCTGGGACCACACGATGATGAGGTCATGGGCATAGTGTGCCCTATGTTTTTGAGGATTTACTTGCATTGCATATGGCATGACATAAGTATGGTCGACCATAGATCCATGAGTTGGATTCAGTTGAGCATCTTATGCATATCATAGTATATTTTCATGATATCTATGTTACTTTCGACTTGGATTATGTGATTCTTTAAGTTGTCAGTATTCTATTTTGACAATGGCTTTTAATATCGAGATTGAACATGAGTGTCCAAACATGCATATGGTTTAAAGAACATATGTTTTAAAATATAGCATGCATTGTAAAACTAGTAGTCATAGACTCCTACTGAGTATAGTGTATACTCACCCAAATATATCATGTTTCAAGACAGCTCCACTCACAAGTAGAGGACGCCTCAGGAAATGTTAGTGCTACGAGCAAGTAAATCAAAAAGAGACAATTATACATGTAAGTAAGCACTCTACCCTTTGGAGATGTATTTGTATATTATTTATAGTTGGGCTGTGAGCTATGACTGGATAGACCTGGGAAGACATTTATGATTTCTAAAATTTTCAAAAACTACTTTGGTTGTTGTGAAAGCAAATGACACTCGAGGTTTTCAAAATGAGTTTAAAACAAAAGATTTTTCATTGCATTGCATTGTTTTTATAAAATGGTTTTCAAATAGGGATGCATCCCGCCTTCAGAATTAAATATTGCATTTAAAAATGCATGGTAAAACCAGGGTCGTCACAGGTGGTATTAGAGCCAAACCCCTGACCCCGTGTGGATGTCTGACCGCACGTGGGCACTCACGTGTGACACGCGGGGACGCCTGTCCCCTAAGGGGGAGAGGGCTAGCCTTGGCCAATAAGGGAGGGCCAAGAGGGCTGGCAGGCTTCTAGGCAAGGTGAGGCACTGAGAGTTAGTCCCACATCGCTAAGGGAGAAAGTACTGGGCCATTGATAAAGGCTTAGAGGACTTTCCATACAACCAGGCCTTTTCCACCACGGGGGAAGAAGAAAACCATGTGGGGGATGGGTGTTATGAGCCCTAGTCTCTAGAGTAGACAATATGGTTGTGTGGGTGGGTCCTCGGGTCGTTACAGGGCTAGACTTGGCTGATAAGGGCGGGCCAAGAGGGCTGGCAAGCTTTTAGGATGGCAGGCTTCTAGGCAAGGTGAGGCACTTAGAGTTAGTCCAACATCGCTAAGGGAGAAAGCGTTGGGCTATTAATAAAGGCTTAAAGGACTTTCCATACAACCAGGCCTTTTCCCCCACAGGAGAAGAACAAAACCATGCAGGGGCTGGGTGTTATGGACCCCAGTCTCCAGAGTGGACAATATGGTTGTGTGGGTGGGCCCTTGGGTCGTTACAATTGGTATCAAAGCTCAGTTTTATTCTTTCACCGCCACTCCAACATGTCCAAGGGTCATAGACAATGGAGAAAATTAAGAAGAAGTAGTATAAGGAGAGAACTGTAGAGATGACTAGGACATGAATAATATTAGATCACAAAGATGCACACTATCAATAAATAGATGAAAGGCAGCTTGATTTAACGAATAATTAGGCAATTGGATATTGCAAACCTTATCCAAAATCTAGTCTAAGACGACTTAAGGATTAAGGATTGTTTTGTGGTGCAAATGTGAAAACTCATATATGGATCATATTATGATGAGAATGATGAAGGAAGAAGTTAGTGAACGTGTTAGTAGATAATTCTGACCTATAATAGATCAATCTCACCAAAGATGAGAACATCGAAGAACCTAGATGGCTATCTTACCATCATAAAGAATATCAGAATATGAGTACACTATCACAAGGGATATGATATGAGTATGATAGGGGATGTAAAAGACAGACTTTGAGAAGATTTTGATGATAATCTAAGAGGGATGAGAATAGAAGAAGATGTTAAGAGATAACTGTGATTCGTACTAGATCACAATGGTATGGATCCTGAAGGACTTAGAGCAATTTTGGATAACTTAATTGGAGTCTTATGAAGGGAAAAGTGCTATCTAATGATGATAACTTGAGTAGAAGTATAGCATGACCAAAAGATCAATGACATTATTAAGACATTGTATGAATTTTCTTGAGGCTATAGGCAATTAAGGATTTCGATCATATTAGAAAACTTCAACATTTCCTGGAAGTATTAAGTTTCTCCTGTCTGATAAGAAGATCGAGTATATGCTACCACTCAAATGGAGACATTTATTTTGACCGATTAAGAAGAAAAAAGAGAATGAGATAGAGATGCAACTATAAGTAATGCGTGAATAGAAAAAGGTCATGACTTTATTGAGGAAAGAATAGATCCATACAAATCTTTCATCTTGAATCATCTGGGAAGATAAACCAATCAAATTCGAAGGAATAATAATAGTTGAGTGGCGATGATGTTATTGTAAACTCGTATAATAGATATAAAGCATATGGGATTTAAGACTTTGAGTAGAGCATTAAATGTAAGGACATTATGTTGCATGAAAATTTTCAAAGAAGAATGGTGATCCACTACAAATTAAATTCTACAAATGGTTTGATGTCTATATCAATTATTGCAATTAGAATCTTATCATATGCATTAGCTTATGAGGAACACCAATGGATATAATCCATAAAAAGGAAAATTTGGTAATATCCTACCTTGCCACTACATGAGTAAATAAAGTATATTGAAAAAGGAATTAAGCCGGGACAGTGACTTGTCCATTTGTCTTTCTTCAGCAAGTAGGGTACCATCAAGGATCCAATTGAGGCTTGCTATCATAGATTGGAAGACCAAATATCTTAAGACCATTATTTAGTCATTACCTTTAGAGTACTGTTGACTAAATAAAGGTATCCCACCCTAATTAATCAAATATGTTAGTATCTATGACATAGTAGTCTAAGTTATATACTCAGAGGACTGTTATAAGTATTTAGGCGTGAGTTTTTCCTAAAAGAAGTTACTTGTTAAACTAAGTCATTTGAGAGTATGAGATCAATTGATTAGGCCACATCATGAAGGAGTGAAGAGTACCATGAGTATAGTAGCAATTGAGATAGGAGCGAAAATAAGAAGTGATCTAAACTAATGCAAAAGATTTTCCAAACCTTAATGGCTACCATGACAAGGTGAAGAAATTACTTTGGGTTTGAAAAATATTGCTGACTTGGATTGAAAAGAAAGGCAAATAAGTACCGATCACTTTAGAGACCCTTGAGCTTATGACATAGATATATCTAGAAAGAGATCACTAGGTAATCAAATAAAGTCTTCCTATGTCTAAGAAAATATTTTTTGCTTACCTAAGTATGTGTAAACTTGTTGATTTAACAGCTTCAACACAATTTGATATAATCGCTATTGAATGAGAATTATTGTTATACGCTAAGTATGAGGGAACACTTGAAAATCACTTCTTATGAGGATACCTCCTGACAATACAGATTGCATGGTTGATGATAAAGCCTTGATAAAAGATTGAACAACATATTGATATAGGGAATGGAAGGAGAAAAGTTGAGGTGGCCAGCACATTATAAGGTGAGATTTGATGTTACGTTGCCTTTAGACAAAAAGTTAGTTGTTATGTGCATATACGAAGTACGAAAAATCAATTGAAGGAATTTCCTAAGGACTAACCCTACTGGATTGCATATAGAACTTTTGGATTAAAAGGTTACGAAGAAAATCATCAAGCAAGGAAATGATAAAAAGGCTAATGACAAAGGATTCAATCATGACCTAGTAAGGATACTCAGTTATGAATAAGAGACTTGTGGCATGAATGGGAACATTGTTGGAAATCCTAATGACAAATTAATGTGAATAGTAAGATAGGCCTCTGTACGAGAACATTTGACCCATGATGATGAATCAATCATTAACATTTGACATGAGTTTGGATAAATTATTCAAGGAGAAAAGCATTTGATGACTTCAGAAACTTGATGTACAGTTTAGATATCCTAATCGTAATATGAGATAGTATTAGTGATGGAGGATGCTACTTGAATTATTTTATTTTGAATATAATATGGGTTGAGGACCCAAGTTATAGTAGACAAAATGACAGACAGTTGAAATTCGAAGTTAATCAAGGGTTTGGCTATAGGGCACATGATACCATATCAGCTATTGAAGTATCTTGGGGGAAAATATAAAGCGAAGAAGATAAGAAGAAAAATTAGACATACGGGAAAGAATGTAGCTTTTCAGGACTCTTGCTAATGACATACAACCAACCATTAGAAGGAGACATTGATGATGAATGGATTACTAGATGGAAGACAAGAGGAAAAAGTGATTATCCTATGCTATTCAAAATGAAATAGGAGGAATAAGATCATATGATCTCAAAGGAGTATGAAGTAATTTTTATACGAGTAGGAGAGGATGGTCATCTAAGGAGACTATCCTATACAATGATCAGAGGAATATGAGCATCTAAGGATGGGTAGCTATACGAACTATAGTTAGAAATCAATATTGTTAAATTCGCACACATGGGACAATGTATTAGAGTACGCAGCGAAAGTGTCCCATATGTACATAAATTAAACGGAGAAGATATATTGATGATATTTATGTAAGGCCTTGAGGAAGGAATTATAAAGATGGTAAAGTGAGACTGTGCCTAGGATGGGTTGCATAGTAACGTGAAAGGGTTTTAAGGACACAATTCCTCTACGTACTAACTTGAGGATTTAACAAAAAGACATATAGGGCTGGAGAAAAAGGGATTTTCTTAGTTCGAGTTTTAAGGGAGTCCTGAGGAAGAATATGTCTTATCAAGAAGACAACTGACTTGAAGGTAAGAATTTTTGGAATTTCGAGGACGAAATTCTTTTAAGGGGGTAATGATGTAATGCCCCGAGCAATTTACGTTATTTTTGCATCCATCTAACAAAAATGAATTGGGCATTCTATCGAAAATGAACTGTGTTAAATTATTTACTTTATTTAAAATATTAAATAAAGGAATTTGTAAGAAAACTTGGTACCATTAGATTCTACTCAAAAAATAGAATTCAATGCCTCAAAGAACGTCGAAAACGGAGTTCGTATGAAGAAGTTACGGCCGTTTAAAGATTAGGGGCAATTTTCTAATTTATCTTTAAAAAATGAAAAAGATGAAAAACACAGGGGGCCATTTTGATAATGGCACCCCCTGTTTTCTTCCTCCTCTCGATTTCTCCGAAAACCCCCTAGTTTCTAGAGGCTTCCACCACCGCCTCTAAAGGGTGGGAACAAATGGCGGCACCGCCATTGGCAGCACTGCCTTTCACCCTCTATAAAAAACCCCCCCTCCCTCTCCCTCTCCCTCTGATCATCTCCTTTCCTCCTCTTTCGGTCGTTTCAAGTTGGGGTTCTGACAATGTTTGCATCGAAAAACCCCTCCCCAGGCTTCCTTGTGATTTTCGGCACCGGCGCAGATCTTCCCTCCGGGCTGGCCAGTCTCCTTTTTGTTCCACTTCTCTTTCACCTTCTTCCCTACAGCATCATGTTGCATTTCCGGACAACAGGGGTTTTCGGTAGGCGTAGAGGGAAATGCACCACCGGAAGAAGGGCATCGTGTTGGGCTGCCCAGGTAAGTTTTCTCCCCCTCTCTCTCTGTTTTACTTCCTTCAGGCCAGATCCATGGCAGATCTGGTCATTTTTCCAGCCTGAAGATGCCAGACTCGTGATGGGCTTGATAACCCATCAAAGAAGATGACCCAGGGACGCTAGGTGTAGTGCACTCTCTGGGACGGTCCTCTCGCATGCACGCTATGTGTGGACACAGTCCCAGGTTCGACCAGGATGCATGACCTCCCTGGGAGCTGAGGTGCACTGCGCCTGTGCCAAGGACACGTCTATGCGATGCCATCCAGGATGCGGGTCATAGCTCATCGCTGGGGCATGTGTGCAGGAGCGAAGAGGTCCTTGGCGTGGTCTTCGGACACACGCGACATGAGGGTACAGGTCCTGGTTCAACCAGGGCATGCAAGCATCCTGAGAACTGCAACGCGCAGGCCCGTGTGAACGAAATTGGCTTATCCGTGATTTTGGGACACAAAAACTGCAATTACGGAGGCTGTAGGACTCCGATTGATGATCCGAAAGAACCATCGCGTCTGTATAAATGACACAGACCTAATGAGAATATAAAATTACGATCATAGTACAAATTATAGAGTCTAACCATTGAATAGTAGATCCATATCATAGGAGCTAGCCTGACACTGTATTAGGCAAGGACTTATGGACACTAAAAGGCAGATCTGGCCATTAATCTAGCGATCTAACTAGTAATTTCTAAATAGATTGAAATTGATAAGGACTCCTTGTTATCCATTCATATCCAGGATTTTATAAATGAGACCCAGGGTCGAGTTGAGTAATGAAGGACACACCTCCAAGAAACATCGAGGTAGGTGTCCTATCACTACTAGACTTTTAAAAAGAACCCATGATGCTTTGAGAATGCATGTTTTGAATCATGGTTTCTTTTCTAATGCATTGATTTATTATTCTTATATTATCGAGTTGTTTTCATAATATATGGTCTTGAATGCCATCATTCGCATTGAGATGATTTTATGAATGCATTGCTTGCTTGCTTTGAAAACAAATGCATAAATTGCCTGATTTACGAAGATTGAGATTGGATCATTTGGATAACTGCATATCCTCGAGGGTTGCCAAAAGACACTAGAGTGCCCATAAGACGCTGGTTAGGCAGTTGTGAGGTACCCAAAGAGGACATTGAAAATGATTGCATAAATTGCATGATTTGTTATGATTGAGCTTTGGCTTTATCTTTAGATGTTTTTGGGCTAGTAAGCTCGTGGGCGCTATGCCAAGAGGTTCGGGGTGGCCTCCTAGCCTCTACCATTGTAGGTGGAAAGGGTACCACGCCAAAAAGGCTTGTCCTTACTTCGATTGTTGTGTGGTAACGAGGACTACCACTGGTGTCACGGCACCCATTGAAGTGTCATATGCCCCGTGGAGGCTATGACCGAGAGTACCTAGGTACTCGGGGACCACACGGCGATGAGGTCGTGGGCATAGTGTGCCCTATGTTTTTGAGGATTTACTTGCATTGCATATGGCATGACATGAGTATGGTCGACCATAGATCCATGAGTTGGATTCAGTTGAGCATCTTATGGTTATCATAGTATATTTTCATGATATCTATGTTACTTTTGACTTGGATTATGCGATTCTTTAAGTCGTCAGTATTCTATTTTTACAATGGCTTTTAATATCGAGATTGAACATGAGTGTCCAAACATGCATATGGTTTAAAGAACATATGTTTTAAAACATAGCATGCATCGTAAAACTAGTTGTGATAGACTCCTACTGGGTATAGTGTATACTCACCCAAATATCTCATTTTTCAAGACAGCTCCACTCATGAGTAGAAGATGCCTCAGGAAATGTTAGTGGTACGAGCAAGTAAATCAAAAAGAGACAATTATACATGTAAGTAAACACTCTACCCTTTGGACATGTATTTGTATTTATTTACAGTTGCGCTGTGAGCTGTGACTGGATAGACCTAGGAAGACATTTATGATTTCTGAAATTATCAAAAACTACTTTGGTTGTTGTGAAAGCAAATGACACTCGGGGTTTGCAAAATGAGTTTAAAACAAAATATTTTCCACTACATTGCATTGTTTTTAAAAAATGGTTTTCAAATAGGGATGCATCCCGCCTTAAGAATTAGATATTGCATTTAAAAATGCATGGGAAAACCCGGGTCGTCACAATAAGTGAGTTAGATTTAACAAATATTGATGTATTGGAAGGTACCAACCCTACTAAAATCAAGTATAAACTATTGAGGGTTAGGAAGTGTTGAGTAGTGTTGTAAAACAAGGAAACTATTAACCATTAAAGGTATAAAAATAAATGAATGAATAATCCAATGAGATTAATATCATTTTAAGAGTGAAGAATGGGAGCAAAAGATGATAGTAGTGATGTCTTGAGTAGATAACTCTAACTTATACTAGATCGATTGAGGTGACGCTCCTATAAAACTTAGTCCAATTCTGGATGATTACATGGAACTTTGTGAGAAGTAAGTGTTATCTTCCAGTAACAACTTGAGTATAATAGAACAAATCAAAAAATAATTATAGTAAATGACATTTTAGGTGATGAAGAGAAACATGACATGACTATGAACATGTTAATAGTTGTAGAAGACAAAATTTGAGTGGTACTACAAAGAATTTGACTAGAACAATAGTTAATAGAAGATTTTGATGATATTCTACTTGAGGATATTTGATCTATGATGATAGATGGATCATGGAATTTAAATGTGGAAAAGAAATGAGCTTATAAGGTAGAGAAGTGTTATATGAAGGTAATAGACAAAAATTTCATTAGATTTCTTGAGGTATTGCAATGATTCATTAGAAATATGGACATTTGAGGAATTTGATGTTGTTATTAGAGAAGTTTAACATTATCTGGAGGTATTCAATTCATAATATCTATTGACCAAAAGTGTTGGATGTGGTATCTATTATATGCAACCAATCAAATGGAGACATTGATTCAAGAGGAGAAAAGGAAGAATTTTGTTGCAAGAAAACATGAGATGTCAATAATCAAAGTTGGTGGACATTGAATAGTTGAAGTTAGAAGATCATGAACATAAGGAAGATAGGCATAGATTTAATCTAGATATCAAAGATCTTTCATCTTGAGTTGTTTTGTGAAATTGAAAGATGAATCAATAAAATTCGAAAGATTTAATAAGATTGAACTAGTGATTTTATCGAGGAAGAGTATAATAGTAGTTAAATAGATGGATAAGTATACTTTGGAAGTAGTAGATTGCCAAAATTAGGATAGTGTATAATAAGTATTTTCAAGAATTTTTAAGGATGGATCATGATCAACGAGGAATTAAATTCTAAAATTTGTTTTAAAGTTGAAATTGATCATTGTAGGATGTTACATAATTGAAAAATCTTTTGAAAATGATGAGATGATCTATTGAAATTAGAATTTTATTAGACCCATTGCTTATACTAAGAGACACTAGTGATCCTCATCAATAAAAGGATAAGTTGATAATTCCTTAAGTTATTATTACATGACTGAATGGAGTTATAATGAGGAATAAGGAGTATATATAATTAAGAAAAGTGACTCATTAAATCAATCTTCAACTAGAGTATTATTAAGGATCAACTTGAGGTCTTGATATCTTATAGTAGGATTAAAGGAACAAATATCTTGAGGTAATTACTTAAAAACAGAATTAAGTGTCATTGCCTTATGAATAATGTTGTCTCTTGGACTAGGTATTCCAATAATTTCTTAATAAACTTGTTAATGAGTAAGCAACACCCTAAACTATATAGCACATTAAGAGGAATAGCATGGATACTTATACATGAGTCTTCACTAAAGGAATTCAACCTATTAGGCCAAGTCATTCAAAATTTATGATCGTGATAGATCCAATGACAGTTGAGGTAGAAATGAAATTGGAAAAGATCTAAAATAATGATGGAATACTAAACCTTACTAAATGCTATTGTAGTGTATTGGATGATTATGATTTAAGATAACTACTAAGAACATAAGATGAGCATGAGGTGACATGTGAAAGGCAAATTTTTAGAAATTGAAGGAACCAATTATTGAAAATAATGATGAAATACTATACCTTACTAAACGCTATTATAGCGTATTGGATGATTATGATTTAAGATAACTACTAAGAACATAAGATGAGCATGAGGTAACATGTGAAAATCAAATTTTTAGAAATTGAAGGAACCAACCATTGAATTGATACTTATGCTACCTCTTGATATTTGAGGCTTAATGGTTGCTGATGACATCTTCGATAAATGATTGAATAATGTATTGACACACGATGAGAAAAGAGAAAACATGATTCCAGGAAGTAGCTTGACATAGGTAAGGTGGTAATAAGGAAAAGCACTCACTATAGACCTAGTAGTGACACCCATCATTGAAAACACATACAAACTGATAATGTTGAGGCACAAGTCTTGGTTGAGGAATCAAGTCTAGTGTGAAAAGTGAAAGATAGCATTCAAATACATTGAGCATTGTAGTGTCGAAAAATGTAAATAATAATAATAGTAGTAGTAGTATAATCAAATATTACAGTTGGAAATTACTATTTCATGAGGAAGAATTAACTACAAAGTTACTGGATTTAGAATAAAATGAAAGTACAAATAAGATCTCTTAGGTGGAATGTTTGTTGAAAAATCATTTAATTGAAAAAATTAAAAGTTAAAATTGAATGGTAAATGAAGAAAGACATATGCATAATTTTTTAGGAATGACATAGAAAGAATTTTCAAGGATGAAAATTTCTTTAAAGGGGAAAAGGATGTAATAACCCAAAATTTTAAATGCTTATTTTATGCAATTTTTAATAGCAAAAGGGTAAAATAGAATTTTATGAATGAGGTTTTTATAAAATCCAAATAAAGTGTTAAAACCTTAATAATTAGAAATGAAGGACAAATATCCTAAACTCTTTAGTTAATAGTAAGTTACGGAATTTCAATGACGAAATTCTTTGTAGGGATAGTGATGTAACTACCTAAAATTTTTAATCCTATTTTATTTTGGAAAATTATATGGAATAGAAGTATAAATGTTTTACAAATTTTGAATTTTAGAAGTGCGAATTTATAGAATTCAAACCTTGTTGGAATTAACCCCATAATTAGATTCTACTCAAAAAATGGAATTCAATGACACAAAGAACACTTAAAATGGAGTTTGGATGAGAAAGTTACAAAACTTTTAATTATAGGGACATTTTGGTTATTAAAAAAGATCAGAATCAAAGGGATCTTTTTTATAATGGCACCCTCCTAAGTCTCCGCGTCCCCCTCCATCCCCATTGACTATGGGGAAAGTGGTAGGCCGTAGTGTTGCCCTCGCCACATTAAATACCCATTACACTCTTCCCTCCCCATCTTCTCTCCATCTCCCTCTTCTTTTCCTCTCCCTTCGTCCACTTGTTTCCCCCATCATCATTGGCTATCTAAGGATTCTGGCAAGCACAGTCAAATCTGCACCATAAAAAAAAATGCACAGACCTTCTCCTACTACTAAGTAATGTCTCCCTCACTCTATCTATTCGTCTCTCTCTTTCTCTAAGGCTTTCCCCTCAGATCTTGGCCAGATTTGGTCTCACTGGCCAGCAAATTACTGATCAAACCAAAACCAATGGATCAAGGTTGGAACTCACTCAAAGGCAGCTCATATAGGAGATCTGAGTTATCTGATGAATTCATGGGACCCCAAAACCCTTGGATATGGAAAAATAGTCAAATTTTAAATCATCTTAGATTGTGATTTGACGGTTTAGATTGAATCATCTCATTGACCTCTGATCTCTGCACGCAAGATGTGTCTTAGAACACATCTTGGAGACAAATGATCCTGGTGCACCTCTACATGTGCACAGCACACGCAAGGATGCGCAATTCAACCGGGATGCACCTAAATCCTGAGAATCGACATTCATCTTGTTTTGTCACGTTTTGGATCCAAAATCTTAATCTAGACTATTAAATAGATCTAAAACACAAAATCTCTAATTCAGAGGCTATGCAAGTCCTATTTACAATTGGAAAGGTCTGTTGGATTCGTCATGATGACACGAACCTAATTATACAATAAAATTTAGGATCACAAAACAATTTTAACTAATTATGACCTAAAAACTATGAAAAACTCAGAAATTTATAAGATCAAGAATGATTAGACCCCAAGAAGTGATCAATTGGATAATTTAACAGGTCTATAAACCCAAATTAACCTTTAATTAAGTACATCAATCCTTGGATCATAGATCTAACCGTTATTGGATAGGATTGGAGTCTAGATTGATGATCTAGCCCATCAATCTTTGAATCTAACTAATGATCAATAGAGAATGGGAAATAATACTTAGATCTTTACCCTTAAATTATATCTAAGACCCCCACAAAGAACTTGAAAGAGATCCAAGGTTCAATTTGAAGAAAAAAGCAAACTAAGTGACATCCTTGAGGTGGGTAGTTTGATACTACTAAGTTTTCAACTAAATTCCAAACTTAAATGATTTATGTGAAACTATTTTCGTGTTTAGTATGTTTTTAAAATGATAATGAGATATGGTATTTTTATAATAATCATGTAAATTATTCTCATAATTCATGATCTTGATTGAAAAGTCTACTACTTATGTCTTTCATAGCCCATTGTTACTCTTGAATGATAGAACAGTTTTATATATGCATAAATTGTATGCTTTGAAACATGTTGCATAAATTCTATGATTTAGTACATCTTAAAACTTGCATAATTTTATGATGCATGTTTTTTGGAATACATATATATATATATATATATATATATTTGTTTAGGTTAGTGAGCCTAGTGGGCATTATGCTAAGAGTGTGGGTTTGGCCTCCCATTCTTTCACCCCAAAAGGTGGTAGGTATATGTGTCCAAAGAGGCACCTATTTTCTCGAATGTTGTAGTTGGGAAATGACAACTAAAGGTGTTCATAACACCCTTTTCTAGACATATCTAGAGTCGAACATGGAAGCTATGGTGGCTAGTCTTTAGATATCGGAGACAAACGATTTCAACAAGGGCTGGTCGTGAGCATAGTGCTCCCTATGATTTCTATTTTATATCACCATGCATAGTGCATTGAGAGGGTCTTAGATGAGTACTCATGACCAATCGACTAATGTGTTCGCCAAGATACCCACATGCATAAAAACTGTTGTAGGGTTGAGATATCTAGCATCGGGTTTTATCGATTACTACTTTAAGAAGTTAGTAATTTTTATATTATTATTGATTGATTGATTTTGTTTGAAATTCTACTACTTGAATATATGTGTGTGTGTGGACAAATGATTTATGCATGAATACACATGTTTACATAAGATGGTTATATGATTTTATTACTTGAAAAACCTTCTCAAAATTATGCATGTTGTATGCCATGTTTTCAAATTAATAGTATCAGATCACCTACTGGGTATGATAAATACTCAACCAAATATATTAATTTTCAGATCAAATAAAGTAAGATTAGAAGAAGCATCAACATGTTTTAATACTAAGATCAAGTGAGTAAAGATAAAGACAAGTGTGAATGTAAGTATACACTTTATCCTTTTCAACATGTATATGTAATTTATACAATTGGATTGTGAGTTGTGACAAACTAGATATGGGTAGTAAATGACACTCATGGTTTTCAAGTAGTAAAATACAAGTCATAGAAATGACTAGTATAGAAAATGGTATCAAGTGAGAAAGAAATACATCATAGGTGAGTTGGAAAAAAAGTGAGTTGGATTTAATGAATATTGAGGTGTTGGAAGGTACAAACGCTACTAAAATCAAGTCTTAACTACTTAGGGTTAGGAAGTGTCGAATAGTTGAGTAAAACAAGGAAACTATTAACCCTTTTAAGTATAAAAATAAATGAATGAATAATCCAATGAGATTAATATCATTTCGAGAGTGAAGAATGGGAGCATAAAATGATACTAGTGATGTCTTTAGTAGATAACTTTGACTTGCACTAGGTCAATTAAGGACATACTCGTGAAGAACTTAGTCCAATTCTAAATGAGTTACATGGAACTTTGTGAGAAGTAAGTGTTATCTTCTAGTAACAACTTGAGTATAATAGAACAAATCAGAAAATAATTATAGTAAATGATATTTTTTAGGTGATCATGAAGAACATGACATGACTATGAACATGTTAGTAGATGTAAAAGATTGAATTCTAGTGGTATTACAAAGAATTTGACTAGAACAATAGTTAGTATAAGATTTTGATGATATCCTACTTGAGGATATTTGATCTGTGATGATAGATGGATCATGGAATTTAAACATGGAAAAGAAATGAGCTTATAAGGTAGAGAACCATTGTATGAAGGTAATAGATAAATTTTTTAATGGATTCCTTGAGGTATTGCAATGATTCATTGGAAATACCGACATTTGAGGAATTTGATCTTGTTATTAGAAAAGTCTAATGTTACTTGGAGGTATTCAATTCATAATATATGTTGACCAAAAGTGTTGGCATGGTATCTATTATATGCAACAAATCAAATGGAGACAATGATCCAAGTGGTCAAAAGGAAGAATTTTGTTGCAAGAAAACGTGAGAAGTCAATAATCATATTTCATGGACATTGAATAGTTGAAGTATGAAGATTATGAACTTATGGAAGATATACATAGATTAAATCCAGACATCAAAGATCCTTCATCTTGAGTTTTGCGAAATTGAAAGATAATAAGATTGAGGTGGTGATTTTATCATGGAAGAGTATAATAACGGTAAAATAGATGGATAAGTAGACTTTGAAAGTAGTAGACTGCCAAAATAAAGGATAGTGTATTATAAGGAATTCCCAAAATTTTCATGGAAGGATCATGATCAACGAGGAATTAAACTCTAAAATTTATTTTTGGGTCGAAGTTGATCATTGCAGGATGCATACATAATTGAAAAATCTTAAGAAAATGATGAGATGAACTATGGAAAGTAAAATTTTATCAGACCCATTGTTTTCATTTAAAGACACCATTGATTCTCATCAATAAAAGGATAAGTTGATAATGCTTTACATTATTATTACATGATTGAATGGAGTTATAATGAGGAATAAGGAGTATATATATTTAAGAAATGTGACTCATCAAATCAATCTTCACCAACTAGAGTACTGTCAAGGATCAACTTGAGGTCTCGATCTCTTAGAGGAGGATTAAAAGAGAACATATCTTGGGGTCATTACTTAGCAATGGATTTAAGTGTCAATACCTTGAGAATAATGTTGTCGCTTGGACTAGGTATTCCAACCATTTCTTAATAAACTTGTTAATTAGTAAGCAACACCCTAAACTATATAGTACATTAAGAGGAACAGAACAGATACTTATACATGAGTCTTCACTAAATGAAGTCCACCTATTGGGCTAAGTCATTCAAAATTTATAATTGCAATAGATCCAATGACAATTGAGGTAGAAATGAAATAGGAGAAGATCTAAAACAGTGACTAAATTACAAAATTTCCTAAACCTTACTAAAAGCTATGATAGCATATTGAATGATTATGATTTAAAATAACTACTAAAGACATAAGATGAGTATGAGGTGACATTTGAAAGGCAAATTTCCAGAAATTGAAGGAACCAACCATTGAACCAATACTTATGGTACGTCCTGATAATTGAGCCTTAATGGTTGTCGATGATGTCTTTGATAAATGATTGAATAATGTATCGACACAGGATAAGAAAAGAGAAAACATACTTCAAACAAGTGAAAAGAAGTAGCTTGATATAGGCAAGGTGGTAACGAGGTGAAGGACACACTATAGACCTAGTAGTGACACCCATCATTGAAAACACTTACACATAGACAATGTTGAGGCACAAGCTTTGGTTGACGAATCAAGTCTCATGTGAAAAGTGAAGATACCATTCAAATACATTGATGATTGTAGTGCCAACAAATGTAAATAATAATAATAATAATATAATCAAATATTAAAGTTAAAAATTACAATTTCTTGAGGAAGATATTAAGTAAAGTGTTGTTGGATTTTTAATAAAGTGAAAGTACAAATAAGATCTCTTAGGTAGAATGTTTGTTCTAAAATCATTTAATTGAAAAAATTAAAAGTTAAAATTTATGGTAAAGTAAGAAAGACATATGCATAATTATTTTAGGAATGACATAGAAAGAATGTTCAAGGATGAAAATTTCTTTAAGGGAGAAAGGATGTAATGATCCAAAATTTTAAATGCTTAGTTCATGCAATTTTTATCAGAAAAAATGGTAAAATAGAATTTTATGAATGAGATTTTTATAAAAGCCAAATAAAGTGTATAAACCTTAATAATAGGAAATGAAGGACAAATATCCAGAACTCATTAGTGAGCAATAAATTGGAAATTTTTTATGACAAAATTCTTTGAAGGAGGTGATGGTGTAACTACTCAAAATTTTAAATTCTATTTTATTTTGGAAAATTAGATAGAACAAAAAGGATGAATATTTTATAAATTATGAGTTTTAGAAGTGAGAATTAATAGAAGTCAAAATTTAATGGAATAACCCTCACAATTAGATTCTACTCAACAAATGGAATCCATTGACATAAAGAACACTGAAAATGAAGTTCGGATGACAAAGTTACATAACTTTTAAGTATAAGGGAAATTTGGTAATTTAAAAAATCAAAATTAGAGAGGTCATTTAATAATGACACCAACCACCATCTCTGCATCACCCTTTGTTATAACTCCAATTTTTTAAAATTGATTGAGAAAATCAATAAGGCTTGAGTTTTTATAAATTCTGGGCTAGAATATTAGGTTGTTGAAAATTCTCTTTTTATAGAGATTAAAACATGATTTAAAACTTAGAAAGTATGAATGTACTCGAAAAGCCAATCTTAATGACACTAAGTACATTCAATTCTCAGTTAAAATAAAAAATCTCTAATTTTCTTTATTTTTATGAATAAAAATGGTAAAATGGTAATTTTACATATAACCGAGAACTAAGATATCAATATTTAGAATTTACTTAGAAATACAATTCCAACGCCACTAAGTACGCTTAATTCCGAGTTCGGGAGAATAAAATGAATTTTTCTCCATAAAAGGGCAAAATGGTCCTTTCACACCCCTGTGGGGCCCACAAGGGGCTTACAAATGAATCCAACAGCTAGAAAACATGTAATGAGTGGTCAAACCACTACTAGCTACTAGTGGAGAAGGAGGTGGTAGTGGAGGATCCAATGTTAATTTAATATTCAAAAGAATTAAAACATAATTATTACAAGTAATTATAAAAAAGCCAAAACACCCATAAATACCCCTCCAAAAATATTCATTAAAATTTTCACAAAATCATCTTACTTGCCATGAAAAACCAGATCCAGATTCCTTCCTGAATTTCCAAACTTCACAAAATCTCTCTCCTTTTACTTTCTCTCTCCTCTCTCTAGATTGGAACAAGAGACCTAAATTCAATTAGGCACTCTGTTCCAAACAAAACTCACAAATCCCACCTTCCATATTACCCTGCACTACCTTTTCCACAAAACTCCAAATAAATTTCAAGATCCAACGGTTCAAACTACGGGAAATTGCAAGATAAGCAGTTCTTGGGCTATCTTATCATCAAGTGGGTATTCTTTATGTAATTTTTATTTTTCTAAAATTAATTTTAGGTTAAAAATAATAAAAATAAAGTAAGGGTAAGAACCCTTCAATTTTAGATGATGGAGGGCTCAGATAGAAAATCTGAATTGTCCAATCGATCCAGAAGTGTCCAAAACCCCTAGGTTAGAAATTTCAAGAATTTTTATCAAGTTTTGATCCTGTAATTGAAGAGGAATTGATTGGACGGTCCAAAATAGGTTGTTTGATCTTCCTAAGAAGATTGGGATCCTGAGATGTCGTTGCGAGACAACGCACAAAAACATGCCCTATGGGAGTGTCTTTGCATTCAAGCTCTGAGTGCGACGCTGTCCTAACAGAACAATCGCACGCCAATGCCAGTCCTAGGGAGTGCGTTACCACATGCGTCCCAGTGAGGAGAGCACAATGACGATTACATCCAACCACATCTGCTTGACTGATCCCAGCCATCCATTCTATTAAGCCCAGATCAAATATGGACCCTAGGAACAACTATGAACTTCAGTCATCAATTGTGGAGTCATCTAAGCACCAAATTGAGATCAGAAAGATGCTATGGAAAACATGTAACATCTATTTTCTTCTGAAATCTTAATGTTTAGAAAATTCTTCATGAAGCTTTCTATATTTAGGAAAGAAGCTTTGAATTTCCAAGAGCTTCAAGATCTGAGTTGATCAGATCTTTGGGATCTGTCTTAATGATGACATAATGTTGAAATCAAGTAATATCCATGATTTATTTTGACAGATCTAACATAAAATGAGGAATCTACCCTTTATGGTAGAAAAACCTTAAAAATGCAAAGGGACCCACTTGATCCATAAGATCAAGATTGATTAGACCTTTGGGATGAATTGAGTGAATGGGATTATGATGGAATCCATTGAGATCATGGATTAAATATGACAAAAATAAAGGGATATGATCTTTCGACCCTCATGGAGTAAAAGCCTAAAATTAATTAAAACCCTTGATTAAAAGGAAAAGATCTAAGGTCTAATGGTTGGATCATGTGTAAAAGTTTTTAATAATCTTAATCTATTAAGTTTTATTATCTTTTATTTGATAATAGAATTGTAAATGTGCTTTATGTTATAAATTAGGAAGCATGATAGTATATGTCTTAAATGTTAGCATGCTATGTTCTATATGTTATTAGTTTGTTATTAAGTTGGATTATCTTGGGGCCATGTTAGTGTAAATTTGAGATTTTAACATGATTCCATTAGATTACTAATAAAATTTCATGTATTTCATAACTTAGGATCATGCTAGTTTAAGTATAGTTTTATTCCAATAGGTTAAGTTACATTCATAGGAAGCTTGTTAGTATAAATAGTTGTTAATTTTGTATTAGATTTATGATTTAATTGTTGTCAAACTTTATTAGTAGGTTCAATTGTTAAGTAGTTGTTAAGATATGATGAGCTTAAAACACCAAAAATGTAAACTAATGGAATTTAGAGATTCATGGACAATTAATATGAGTGAATGACTTTGACTTAATATTAGTAAGGGTATAGTTAATAGGACAATATAAGGATTATGAAATCCGTGGCCCAAACTAGGAAAATAATAAACCCCATGAATGATATTTTAAATGTTCATGTATTTAATTAAAATCCATTAGAAAGAGTACTTGCGGTTAAAATACTCATAGGAACCTTATGAAAGGTTGAGCTAAGGTCACTCTAGTGAATTCTGAACATGATGGTTAAGGGGGTTTTCTACTGGAGCCTTATTTTTCCCCTACCTTCCACTGACGTTTGTGAGGTCTAAGCATCTCCTTACATGAGGATTGAAGAAACCACTGTGTGTTCAACCATTCAGCTAGTAAGCCTTAGCCAATTGGAAATAAGAAGAGCAGTCTAGACTTAGGCTGAAATAAGTTATCTTCAACCAGTAAAACATTAATTGGTTAAATAACAATAATAAGAGCATAAAATGTTAGTAAATTATCTAATCCTAATAAAAATTATAAGTAAGATAAGGATGATCAAACAAGATCCATGGGATTTTGAATGATCAAGAACAATAAAAAAGAAATAAATACTTATTAATGATGATAAATATATATTGCTTGCAATTTAGATCAAATAGAATAGAATATCTCAATCTTTGATCAAAATATGATTCAAGGAAGAGAATCAAGATCATCCTTGTTAGGGATGATCAAACAACTGAACTTAGATCAAAGAAAAATTAAAAGATAGAAGATCTGAGCCCTTGATTTTATCAACGAGTATAAATTGTTGATCGAAGGATCTATGAAAGATCAAGATTAAAGAAAGGAATACACAAAGACTTAAGATAGAAAATACTTAGATCTGAAAGATTTGAAGATCATTCTAAGCATTAGATCTATTAATCAATAGGATAAACACTATCTGAGGAAGATAGATCATGATAGGACAAAAGGTCAATATCCTTTATATCAAAGGACAAGATTAGCCTAAGAATATAGATAGGATTATTTAGATTGTATAAATATTAATAGTATGTATGGATTTACAAATTATATACGTCAGTCAAGATCATGGAAGGTCTAAAAAGATGGATCACTACTTGAAGGAAGGAGAATTTTGTGAATGCATCTACATGGGATGTACATGATGAATACATGATCTTATGTCTAGAAATGTTGACAAATGCAATGTTAATACTTGTATTAAATCTCCTGAAACCCTTATGATTTAACCAAGTACGCATGAAATGGTTAAGTTAGACTTGAGGAAAAGACTCTAAGTGAATATGGAACTAGAATATATTCTAGCCCTAAGAAAACAGATAGATTGTCTGATATGTATGAAACCTATTTTACATACAAGCATGGAGGCTTGTGGTTTTGTTCTAAACAAGCATAAGCCTGGGAATGCTATGCTAGGGGAGTTATGAGGGTTTGGCCATTCACTTTCCGAAATTTGATGATTTGATGATACCTTGCCCTATGAGAGGCTAAAAGTCAAGTGGGGCAATTATGGGAAGGCCACCACTATGAAAGTCCTATCTCCCCATATGGGTAGTGACACAATATTTTCCACCATGGTATCAGTGGTGAATAGGGTAATTATTCAAGCGTACTAGTAACGATCAGACTGCAGCATGGTAGCCCTTTGACTATTTTGCACTATGATGCATATGAGATAGACTTGGTGAAATGCCTTATGTTTTGGCATGATGAAGTGCCAAGTAATTGTATATTATAAGTATTTCCAAAGAAGGGAAATTCCCAGTATAGGACTAGCTGAAATACTGATTTCTCATAGTGGAAAGAATTGATTAGCTTAGTTGGTAATGTTATTCAACTACTTTCATAAATTTGATGGATTTATCCATGTACAGTATGTATGTATAAGGATGTACATATATTACAAAGTAAAGAGTTTGATACATGAGTATGTTTATGAATAATGGGATTATGAAGTATTAGAATTATATTGTCAAATTATTATGCTTCTTGAATACCCTACCAAGCATAGCTTACTGAGATATTGTAAATGTTTGAATGTTTATAATATCTCAGATACAGAGAAGGAGAGTTAGGAGATCAAGACTAAAGAAGACTTGGGAGAATAATCATCAAGGTATACCCCTTAAAGACATGTATTTTGTTTTGTTTGAGAGTATTGTATTGTAATGAGAGTTTCATTATATGGTGAACTTTGAGTTGCAGATTATGTAATTTAGATAAGTATTGTAATGGAATTGGGTTGTACTGTGAACCACTAGATGGATTCTGGAATTTAATAAAAGTATATTCCTTTAATGGAATTTTATCTTGTATAAAAATTCTACTTATGTTATGTATGAAGTGATGACTTGGATTTTTCAAAATAGGTACTAAAGGAAAGAATTTCCTCTCACTTGGTTTGCAAAAATTCTTACTACTAAGGGCCCTACCTTTGAAAAATGTATTACAAAATGTGTTACAAAAACCCGAGGTCATCACAATTGGTATCAGAGACATTCATCTAGTCACAGTATAGTACAAATATGTCCAAAGGAGAGATGATAATCCAATTTTAGATTAAGGTAGAAATAGTTGTATAGAATACTGATAGAAATTTTGGTTTATGAGCAAATGTCACCAAAGAGAGTCACAAGGCAGATAGCTCAAAATACTCTAGAAGACAATACAGAGAGATTAACCATGAATAATGTGGAAGAGATGGTAGCAAGGGTATTGAGGAACCTTCTTCCTCACATTCAACAACCCCAAAGTTCATCACCTCCAATAGCGATACCACATACTCAGGCTCAAGCTCAACCTGAAGTGAGACACAATACACCAACACCAACACTAGCTACTCCCACACTAGTACAAGGTCAATCTTCCCCTATACCAAGTGAAGAAGTTAGAAAGTCTCCATTAGCACTAGAAAAGGTAGTCAAAATGATGGAGAGATTTCAAAAGATGGCTACGGTGTATAATGGCAAGGGCGAAGTTGGGAAGGCTGAGGAATGGATATATGAAGTAGAAAGGACTTTCAGTGCACTACATACTCCTCCTCAATTGAAGGTTAAATTTGCCACCTATCTATTAAAACAAGAAGCTACATTTTGGTGGATATTAGCTAATAATACCTTCTTCTCAAATTCTGAAGATACTATATGGGAGGAATTTAAGGAAGTCTTCAACCACAAATATTTCCCTTCTTATGTACAAGTAAGAAAGTTGAAGGGAACATGTCAGTGGTAGAATATGTTAATAAATTCATGCAGTTAAGGAGATTTGTGACTCATGTGTGTAACACTGAAACACACACAGTGAATCAATTCATAGAAGGGTTGCACGCAGGGCTAAAGTAAAGGTACTTTATACTAAACTTACGACCTTGGCGGAGTGTGGAAATGGCTTCTAAGTTTGAAGAAGAATACAAGAAGGGTCAAACCAACAAGTTTGGTGGAGGAGGAAACTATAATCCAAAGCCCTTTCAGAAGAATAAAAGACCTTAGAACAATTTTAAGACCCAAAGAAATCAGAGGAACAATGCACAAGGGGAAAATAGATGACCATGTCCAAGATGCAAAAAATTCCACCAAGGCAATATATGCCCTAGACCTGAACAACAACAACCATAACGGTTTCCAATCAAGTGCAATAATTGTGGGGAGTATGGACACATCACCACCTACTGTACCAAACCATTGGTAGTTAAGGAGGCAAAACTAGACATTGCCCCTTGACAACAAGGAAGGGTATTCGCCATTACCGACGGTTAGGCTAGACCATCTAATGCGGTGATTGAAGGTACATTACTTGTAGTTGACAACTATACCAAAGTACTATTTGATTCATTCCTTTATGTCTTGATATTTGCATCTAGTATCCAACCATCAGTGAAAAACTTGGGATTTAATTTAGATGTAACAACTCTAGTTGGAAAAATAGTTAAATTATAAGAATACTTGCATAATATACCTGTAGAAGTATTGGGCAAGAGAATGGACATATGTAATGCTCGAGCAATTTACACTATTTTTAACAAAAATTGGACATTCTATGGGAAATAAACTATGTTGAATGTTTTACCTTATTTAAAATAGTAAACGAAGGAATTTGTGAGGAAACTTAGTACCATTAGATTCTACTCGAAAAATAGAATCCAACGCCTCAAAGAACGCCGAAAACGGAGTTTGTATGAAGAAGTTACGGCCGTTTAAAGATCAGGGGCAGTTCTATAAATTAAACAGAAAAACGAAAAAGAATGAAAAACACAGGGGGCCATTTTGATAATGGCACCCCCTGTCTTCTTCCACCTCCAGACTTCTCCAGAAACCCTCCTCTCACGATTTTTCCAGAGAGATCTACCACCGCCAAGGGCAGCACCACCATAGCATGGCTATAAAAAGCCCCATCTCCCCTCTCCAAAAACGTGATTTTCCAGTCATTTGGGGCTTGGGTTTCCAGCTAGAATCAGAAACCCAATTCCCTGATTTTTTTTCTAGCAACGGCCAGGCCCAAGTCAAGCCGGCCATCCCTTTTCCAGTCTCCCCATTTCCTCTCTTCTCTTTTCCCGGCCTTGCACGACGTCGGGATTTTCTTCTTCATGAGTGCCGGCTACGAAGGGTTTTTCAGGCGGAAAGGAGGAGCCGCACCACCCAGAAAAGGGCATCCCTCGGCTACACAGGTAAGCCCCTCCTTCCGTTTCCTCCGTTTCACTTCCCCCAGGCCAGGATCCATGTCAGATCTGGCCTTTTTCCAGCCGGATTTCTTGGCCGGAAAACATTCCCAAGCCTATTCTAGCCGGCCATGAACAAACCAAGCGTCCCAGGGACGCCATGCTGAATGTGCACCTGGGACTGGGTCCCTGGGACGGGATCCAGGAGTACGACAGTGCGTACACTATCCCAGGTGTGGCCTTTGGGTGTGCGTGCGACGTGGGGCATGGGTCCTGGCTAGACCAGGATGCACGAGGTGCTCTGGGAGCTGAGACGTGCCATGTTACACCAAAGGTGCGTCCGTGCGATGCCATCCAGGATGCACGTCATAGTGCATCACTTGAGCATGCATGTGTGCGTGCAAAACCCGGTCCCTGGCACGGCCTTTAGGAGCGCACGCACGTGAGGCAGTCGTGGTTCAACCAGGATGCACCCTGGGAGCTGAGACGCGCCATGTTACACCAAAGGTGTGTCTGTGCGATGCCATCCAAGATGCACGTCATAGTACGTCGCTTGAGCATGCATGTGCGTGTGCAAAACACGGTCCCTGGCACGACCTTTAGGCGCGCACGCACGTGAGGCAGTCGCGGTTCAACCAGGATGCATGGGTGATCTGGGAACTGGGACACACAGACCTAATGAGACTTTAAAGTTAAGATTAGAGGACAATTTACAGAGTTAGCCATAGAATAGTAGATCCACATCATAGGATCTAGCCTGACAAATGAATTAGGCATGGACCATGGACCCTAAAGGTAGATCTAGCAATCTAATGTCTAAATAGATTGAAATTGATAAGGACTCCTTGTATCCATTCATATCCAGGATTTTGTAAATGAGACCCAGGGACGGGTTGAGTGATAAAGGACGCGACTCCAAGAGACTTTGAGGTAGGTGCTCTATCGCTACTAGACTTTTAAAAAGAGCCATGATTGTTTTGAGACTGCATGTTTTAAATATAAGTTATATGACTTGTTTAATCTTATAAAGGAATTCAGCATGCATATGACAAATACATTATGCATAGACATGTTTTGCAAACAATTGCATATATTGCATGATTTGTGAGCATTGAGTTCTTGAAAAATTGCATGTCCTTGAGGGTTACCAAAAGACACTGGAGTGCCCAAAAGAAACTGGGTAGGCAGTTGTGAGGGCTAGGCAGTTGTGAGGGACCCAAAGAGGATAGGTTTTGAAAAAGAGGTTTTCGCTTGTTTGATCTTATATGATTTGGGCTAATAAGCTCGTGGGCGCTATGCCAAGCGGTCTGGGTTGGCCTCCAGCCTCTACCACTATTAAGTGGAATGGGTACCACGCCCAAAAAGGGCATGTCCCTATGTCGACTGCATGTGGTACAGGGAGCTACCACTGGTGTCACAGCACTGGGTCGATGTGTCATATGCCCCATGGAGGCTATGACGTGTGTCCTCAAGTACCCGAGGACCACATGGCGGCGAGGTCATGGGCATAGTTTGGGCCCTATGGTTTGATGATTTACTTGCATTGCATATGGCATGACATGAGGTTGGTTGACCATACCATATATCCATGAGTTTGGATTCAGTTGAGCATCTTATGCATATCATTATGTTTATGGTATATGATACTTTCAACTTGGATTATGCTATTTTTTAAGTCGTCAGTATTCCAATTTGAGAGTGGTTTTTAATATTGATATTGACCATGATTGTTCGAACATGTACATGTTTTAAAGAGGATATGATTTTTAAGCATAGCATGCATTGTAAAACTAGCAGTGATAGACTCCTACTGAGTATAGTATATACTCACCCTATCCTTAACATTTTTCAGGATAGTTCCATCCATGAGTAGAGGACACCTATGTTGGTGCTTACGAGCAAGAAAAATCAAAAGGAGACAATTATACCTATAAGTAAACACTCTACGCTTTGGACATGTATTTGTATTTAATTACAGTTGGGCCGTGAGCTGTGACTAGATAGAGTTGGGAAAACATTTATGATTTCTAAATTTTTTCAAAAACTACTTTGATTGTTGGGAAAGTAAATGACACTCGGGGTTTTCAAAATGAGTTTAAATCTAAAGATTTTCCACTGCATTGCATGGTTTTCACAAATGGTTTTCAAATAGGGATGCATCCCGCCTTAGGAATTAGATATTGCATTTAAAAATGCATGAGAAAACCCGGGTTGGCACAGTTGGTATCAGAGCCCAGGTATTATCCTTTCACAGCCAGTCCAGCATGTCCAAGGGTGATAGACAATAGAGAAAATCAAGAAGTAGTATAAATAGAAGTAGTAGAGAGGACTACTTCTATTTGAGGATTACAATATTAATGCTCAAGGCATTTCACCATAAATAAATAGGTGAAACACAGCTTGGTTTAACAAATAATTAGGTAGAGGATAGTGCAACCCTTATCCAAAATCTAGTCTAAGACAACTTAAGGATTAAGGCTTGTTGTGTGGTGCAAATATGAAAACTCATATATGGATTATATTATGATAAGAATGATGAAGGAAGATGTTAGTGGACTTGTTAGTAGATAGTTCTAACTTACAATAAAGTAATCTCATCAAAGGTGAGAAAATTGGAGAACCTAGATGGCTATCTTACCATCATAAAGAATATCAAAATATGACCACACTATCACAAGGGATATGATATGAGTATGATAGGGGATGTAAAAGACATACTTTGAGAAGAATTTTGATGATAACCTAAGAGGGATGAGAATGCAAGATGATATTAGGAAATGACTTTGACTAGAACTAGGTCACAAAGGTATGGATCTTGAAGGACTTAGCACAATTTTGGATACCTTAATTGGAGTCTTATGAAGAGTGAAGTGATATTGAATAACAACTACTTGAGTATTATGGAGCAAAACAAAAGATGTATACAATTGACATATTATGTGAATAAGAGAAAAATAACACGAATATAATAGGGAAATGAATTCGGCTGAGTTATCAAAAGATTTTTGACGATAATATTGGGGATGATAGATCTGTGATAATAGATTGATCCTAACATGAACTTATAAGAAAATTATAGCATGACCAAAACGTCAATGCCATTATTAAGACATTGTATGAATTTTATTGAGGCTATAGGCAATTAAGGATTGCAATGATCTTAAGATAGTTTAGAATTTCTTAGAAGCATTCAGTTTATCATATCTGTTAAAGGAGTAGATGCAGTATCGATTATATGCAACAAAGCACATGAAGACATTGATCTAGGTAGACAAAAATGAGGATTTTGAAGAAAAGAGAGAAAGAGATAGAGATGTAACTATAAGTATTCGATGAATATTGAATATTCAAAAGAAAAAGGTCATGACTTTATTAAGGAAAGAATAGATCCATAGAAATCTTTCATCTTGAATCAAGTGGGAAGATAAACCAATCAACTTCGAAGGAATGATGATAGATGAGTTGGTGATCCTATTGTAAAAGAGTATAAAAGAGAGAAAGCATATGGGGTTTAAGACTTTGAGTAGAGTATCGAATTTCAGGAGATTATGCGACAAGAAATTTTCGAAGAGGAATGGTGACCAACTAGAAATTAAATTTTACAAATGATTTGATATCAATTATTACAATTAGATTCTTATCCATTAGCTTATGGGGAACACCAATGGATATAATCCATAAAAAGGAAAATTTGGTGATATCCCACCTTACCAATAAAGTATATTGAAAAAGGAATTAAGCTAGGACAGTGACTTGTCCATCTATCTATCTTCAGCAAGAAGGGTACCATCAAGGATCAAATGAAGGTCTTGCTATCATAAATTGGAAGACCAAAAATCTTAAGACCATTATTTAGTCATTACCTTTAAAGTACTATTAACTAAATAAAGGTATCCCACCCTAATTAATCAAGTATGTTAGTATCTATGAGTTAGTAGTCGAAGTTATATACTCAGAGGGATATTATAAGTATTTAGACATGAGTTTTACCTAAAAGAAGTTACTTGTTAGACTAAGTCATTTGAGGGTATGAGGTAAGTTGATTAGGCAACATCATGGAGGAGCTACAAGTACAATAAATACAGTAACAACTGAGATAGAAGTAAAAATAAGGAGGGATCTCCACCAGTGAGACAGATTTTTCCAAATCTGAATAGATACCATGACAAATCATAGAAATCATTGTGGGTCTGAAAGATGCTGCTAACTTGGATTGAAAAGAAAAGTAGATAAGTACCGATCACTTTAGAGACCCTTGAGTTTATGACAAAGATATATCTGGAATGAGATCAATAGGTAATCAAATACAGTCCTTCTATATGTCTACGAAAATGTTCCATGTTTACCTGAGTGATTTTCAAATTTGATGATTTAACAGCTTCAGCATAACTTGATGTAGTAGCTATTGAACGAGAACTGATATTATAAGCTAAGTATGAGGAGGCACTTAAAGGATAAAATTTGAGGAATTGAGAAAACCACTACTTATAATGATGATACCCCCTAACAATTAAGACTGCATGGATGACGATAGAGCCTTGAGAAAAGATTGAACAATATATTGACATACGGAATGGAAGGAGAAAAGGTGAGATGGCTAGCACACTATAAGGTGAAGATTTAATGTTACGTTGCCTTTAGACAAATAGTTAGTTGTTATGAGCATATACCAAGTACGAAAAATCAATTAAAGGAATTTCCTAAGGACTAACCCTACTGGATTGAGTATACAACTTTTGGACTGAAAGGTTACGAAGGAAACCATCAAGCAAAGAAAGGGTAAACAAGATAATGACAAAGGATTCAACCATGACCTAGTAAGGGTACTCGGTTATGAATAAGAGACTTTTTGCTTTACATAAATGGGAACATTATTGAAAATCCTAATGACAAATTGATGTGAATAGTGAGATAGGCCTCTGGACGAAGACATTTGACCCATGATGATGAATCAACTTGAGTTTGGATAAAATCTTCACGGAGAAAAGTGTTTAATGAATTCAATGAGTATGAAAATTGGATATAGAGTTAGTACATTTTACTTTCAGTATAAGGTCCTCAATGGAAGATGCTACTAATTGGCTTTCATGATTTTATTTTGAATGTAACTTTGGTCGAGGAATCAAGTCACATATGGAAAACGATGGACAGTTGAAATTCGAAGTTAATCAAAGGTTTAGCTATAGAGCACATGATACCATGTCAGTTATTGAAGTATCTTGGGGCCAAATATAAAAGATAAGAAGCAAAGTTAGACACAATAGAAAGAAGGTAACTCTTTTTGGACTCTTACTAATGACATATAACCAACCATTAGAAGGAGATATGGATGATGAAGAGATCACCAGATGAACGACAAGAAGAAAAAGGGATTATCCTATGATATTCAAAATGAAATAGGAGAAATAAGATAATATGATCTCAAAGAAGTACGGAGTAATTTATACATGAATAAAGAAGCATAATCCTATGAGGAGACTATCCTATACCTGATGAGAAAAGTATAGGCATCTAAGGATTTCGAGATAGATGAATTACCGCTAGAAATCGGTATTGTTAAACTGGTATGTATGGGAGTATGCATCAGAGTACACAGCAAAAGCGGCCCTTATAGGTAAGGCCTTGTAGAAGGAACAATAAAAATAAATAGAGGTTGAGCCTGCATTTGATTCCTAAGGGGAAAATGCATTCACCAAGGAGTTATCTAAGAGACAAAAATACCTCGAAGATGATAATTTATAGAATTTCGAGGACGAAATTCTTTTAAGGGGGTAATAATGTAATGCCCAAGCAATTTACACTATTTTTAACAAAAATTGGACATTCTATAGCAAATAAACTGTGTTGAATGTTTTACCTTATTTAAAATATTAAACGAAGGAATTTGTGAGGAAACTTGGTACCATTAGATTCTACTCAAAAAATGGAATCCAACACCTCAAAGAATGCCAAAAATGGAGTTCGTATGAAGAAGTTATGGCTGTTTAAAGATCAGGGGCAGTTCTGTAAATTAAATAGAAAAACGAAAAAGAAATAAAAACGCAGGGGGCCGTTTTGATAATGGCACCCCCTGTCGTCTTCCACCTCCAGACTTCACCAGAAACCCTCCTGTCCCAATTTTTCCAGAGAGATCTACCACCGCTAAGGGCGGCACCACCATTGGCAGCACCGCCATAGCAGGGCTATAAAAAGCCCCATCTCCCCTCTCCAAAAACGTGATTTTCCAGTCTTTTGGGGTTGAGGTTTCTAGCTAGAATCGAAACCCAGTTCCTTGAGTTTGCTTCTGGCAATGGCCAGGCCCAAGTCAGGCTGGCCATCCCTTTTCCCGTCTCCCCATTTCCTCTCTTCTCTTTTCCCGACCTTGCACGACATTGGGATTTACTTCTTCATGAATTCCGGCGACGAAGGGTTTTTCAGGCTGAAAGGAGGAGCCACACCACCCGGAAAAGGGGGTCCCCAGGCTAGCCAGGTAAGCCCCTCCTTCCCTTTCCTTCGTTTCACTTCCCTCAGGCCAAGATCCATGCCGGATCTGGCCTTTTTCCGGCCGGATTTCCTGGCCGAAAAACGTTCCCAAGCCGGTTCCAGCCGGCCATGAACGAAGCAGGCATCCTAGGGATGCCATGCTGCACATGCGCGTGGGACTGGGTCCCTGGGACAGGATCCAGGTGTATGACAATGCGCACACTATCCCAGGTGCGGCCTTCGGGTGCGTGCGCGACGTGGGGCACGGGGCCTGGCTCGACCAGGATGCACGAGGTGCCCTGGGAGTTGAGGCGCACCATGTTACACCAAAGGTGCGTCCATGCGATGCCATCCAGGATGTGCATCATAATGCATTGCTTGGGCATGCATGTGCGCATGCAAAACATGGCCCCTGGCACAGCCTTTAGGCACGCACACACATGAGGCGGTCGCGGTTCAACTAGGATGCACGGGTGTCCTGGGAACTGGGACACGCGGACCTAATGAGACTTTAAAGCTAAGATTAGAGGAAAATTTACAGATTTTTCGATAGAATAGTAGATCCACATCACAGGATCTAGCCTGACAAATGAATTAGGCAAGGACCATGGACCCTAAAGGCAGATCTAACAATCTAATGTCTAAATATATTGAAATTGATAAGGACCCCTTGTATCCATTCATATCCAGGAGTTTATAAACGAGACCCAGGGACGGGTTGAGTGATAAAGGATGTGACTCCAGGAGACTTTGAGGTAGGTGCTCTATTGCTACTAGACTTTTAAAAAGAGCCATGATTGTTTTGAGACTGCATGTTTTAAATATAAGTTATATGACTTGCTGAATCTTATAAATGAATTTAGCATCCATATGACAAATACATTATGCATAAACATGTTTTGCAAACAATTGCATATATTGCATGATTTGTGAGTATTGAGGTCTTGAAAAATTGCATGTCCTTGAGGGTTACCAAAAGACGTTGGAATGCCCAAAAGACGCTAGGTAGGCAGTTGTGAGGGCCAGGCAGGTTTTGAAAAAGAGGTTTGTGCTTATTTGATTTTATATGATTTGGGCTAATATGCTCCTGGGCACTATGCTAAGAGGTCTGGGTTGGCCTCCAGCCTCTACCACTATTAGGTGGAATGGGTACCACGCCCAAAAAGGGCATGTCCCTACGTCGACTGCATGTGGTACAGGGGGTTACCACTGGTGTCACGGCACTGGGTCAATGTGTCATATGCCCCGTGGAGGCTATGACGCTGTGTCCTCAGGTACCCGTGGACCACACGGCGGCGAGGTCGTGGGCATAGTTTGGGCCCTATGGTTTGTGGATTTACTTGCATTGCATATGGCATGACATGAGGTTGGTCGACCATACCATATATCCATGAGTTTGGATTCAGTTGAGCATCTTATGCATATCATTATGTTTATGATATATGATACTTTAGACTTGGATTATGCTATTTCTTTAAGTCATCAGTATTCCAATTCGAGAGTGGTTTTTAATATCGATATTGACCATGATTGTTCCAACATGCACTTGTTTTAAAGAGCATATGATTTTTAAACACAGCATGCATTGTAAAACTAGTAGTGATAGACTCCTACTGAGTATAGTATATACTCACTCTATCCTTAACATTTTTCAGGATAGTTCCATCCACGAGTAGAGGACACCTATGTTGTTGCTACGAGTAAGAAAAATCAAAAGGAGACAATTATACCTATAAGTAAACACTCTACCCTTTGGACATGTATTTGTATTTAATTACAGTTGGGCTCTGAGCTGTGACTGGATAGACCTAGGAAAACATTTACGATTTCTAAAGTTTTTCAAAAACTACTTTGATTGTTGTGAGAGCAAATGACACTTGGGGTTTTCAAAATGAGTTTAAATCTAAGGATTTTCTGCTGCATTGCATGGTTTTCACAAATGATTTTCAAATAGGGATGCATCCCGCCTTAGGAATTAGATATTGCATTTAAAAATGCATGAGAAAACCTAGGTCATCATAGTTAAAACATCTAGCCTTGTCGGCTCAAGCACCGTGAGATATCATGGCCTTGTGAGGGGTGGCGAAGCAGAGAAGGCTGAGCGGGTGACAGTTGAGAGTTAGTCCCACACCGCTTGGAGAGGGGAGCTAGGCTGGGTGATAAGGAGTGGGAACACTCCTCACAGTAACCACGCGTTTTCCCCTAGGAAGCTGGGGGAGAAATAAAACCATGCGGGCCTCGGCCCAAAGCGGACAATATTGTTATTGTGGACCCCATGTTGGGTGGGGTGTGTCAAATGGTATCAGAGCCAGTCTCCTCGTGGTGATGGGTGGCTAACCGCATGCGTGCCTCGGTCACACGAGGGCGTGTGTCCCCTAAGGGGGAGAGATCTAGCCTTGCTGGCTCAGGCACCGTGAGGTACCATGGCCTTGTGAGGGGTGGTAAAGCGGAGAAGGCTGAGGGGGTGACGGTTGAGAGTTTGTCCCATACCGCCTGGAGAGGGGAGCTGGGTTGGGCGATAAGGAGTGGGAACACTCCTCACAGTAACGACGCATTTTCCCCTGGGAAGCTGGGGGAGAAACAAAACAGTGCGGGCCCCGGCCCAAAGCGGACAATATTGTTACTGTGAACCCCACGGTGGGTGGGGTGTGTCAACATAGACCTCATTTTACTGAACATGGTGGACTTTGACATCATACTGGGTATGGACTGGTTAGCAAAATACTGGATAGTTATGGACTATTACAAGAAGAAAATCACATTTAGCATACTAGGTGAGGAAGTATTAGTAGTACAAGGGTAACACAATGACTTAGACAAATCCATTATCTCAGCTATGAAGGCTGTCAAACATATGTCCAAGGGGTGTCAAGCATTTCTAGCAACAGTAGTTTCTTTAGATGTTGAACAAGACATGATAATAGAAATTGTAGTTAGGGAATTCCAAGATGTTTTTCCAGAAGAACTGTCAGGATTACCCCCACATAGAGAATTTGACTTTACCATTGAAGTAATTCCTAGTACAACTCCAATTTCTAAAGCACCTTATAGGATGGCCCCAATAGAGTTGAAAGTGTTGAAAGGTCACATAGAGAATTTGAGTTTACCATTGAAGTAATTCCTGGTACAACTCCAATTTCTAAAGCACCTTATAGGATGGCCCCAGTAGAGTTGAAAAAGTTGAAAGGTCAGTTATAGGAATTGTTAGACAAAGGGTTTATTAGACCAAGTAGTTCACCATGGGGAGCAGTAGTAATATTTGTGAAGAAGAAGGATGTGTTTATGAGATTGTGCATTGATTATAGAATGTTGAGCAATGTCATAGTAAAAAATAAGTATCCCTTACCTCGCATTGATGATCTCTTAGATCAACTCCAATCTGCTAAGGTCTTTTCCAAAATTGACCTTAGATCTGGATATCATCAATTGCGTATTAAGGATGAAGACATACCCAAGTCAGCATTCAAAACTCGGTATGGGCATTACGAGTTTCTAGTCATGTCTTTTGAGCTGCCCAATGCACCAGCAGTGTTTATGGATCTGATGAATAGAATCTTCAAGGAATTTTTGGATAAATTTGTGATTGTATTTATTGATGATATATTGATTTACTCCACCAGTATCAAGGAACACTAATAACACTTACGAATTGTACTAAATACCCTCAGACACATAAAGTATTTGGTAAATTTAGTAAGTGTGAATTCTAATTAGAGAAGGTTAATTTCTTGGGTCATGTAATTTCCAAGAATGGAGTAGAAGTGGACCCCACCAAGGTTGACGCAGCAATGAATTGGCAGAAACCTAAGACAGTAACAGAAATATGTAGTTTTCTTGGACTGGCAAGATACTACCATAGACTCATTCAAGGATTTTCCCATATAGCCCTTCCTTTGACTACACTGACTAGAAAAGGGGTACAATTCACTTGGACAGAAGAATGTGAAAATAGTTTTCATGTGGTAAAGAAGAGGTTAACTACAACACCAGTATTGATTTTGTCATCAGGAAATGGGGGATATGAAATATATTGTGATGCTTTAGGCAAAGGGTTAGGAGGTGTATTGATGTAAAATGGGAAGGTCATTGCTTATGCATTTAGACAATTGAAGAAACATGAAATAAATTACCTTATACATGACCTAGAATTGGCAGCTGTAGTTTTTACATTTAAAATTTGGATATACTATTTGTATGGAGAAAAATTTAGTGTATTTATAGATCATAAAAGTCTTAAATTCATCTTCAATCAGGCTAATTTGAACATGAGACAAACAAGATGGATGGAATATATCAAAGACTATGATTTCCCCATCCAATACCATCCTAAAAAGGCAAACGTAGTAGCTGATGCATTAAGTAGATAGCCCAGAGCTATACTCACAAACATCACCATTAAATAAGCTTTTGTAGAAAGAGTCCTTAAAGCCTAAGAAGATACAATAACTCAGGAATTGTGTAAAAAGAGAGGATTTTGTAAGGGTACAGATGGGAGCATACTTTTTCAAGAAAGATTGGTGGTTCCTTTAAATACAAGCTTGAGAAAACAACTGTTACAAGAAGCCCATCCGTCAAAATTTTCCATAGACCCTAGGGGTATAAAGATGTATCAGGATTTGAAAAGTAACTTTTGGTGGGAAGGCATGAAAAGAGAAATAGGGGAATTTGTAGATAAATGTCCAAATTGTCAACAAGTAAAAGCTGAACGCCTAAGACCAGTTTGAATGTTACAAACACTGAAACTTCCAGAATGAAATGGGACAACATCACTATGGATTTTGTAGTAGGATTGCTAAGGACCTGGGTAGGTCATGACATGATATGGGTGATTGTGGATAGGTTAACAAAGTCAGAACATTTCCTTACAATTAGGTAGAACCAGTCAGTTGACAGTGTAGCTAAGTTATACATCAAAGAAATAGTAAGTCTTCATGGGATTCCACTCTCTATCATCTCTAATAGGCATGGAAGATTTACTTCAAGATGTTGGAAGAGTGTAGAACAGGCCTTGGGAATCTCACTTCAATTCAATACAACATTTCACCCCCAAACATAGGGGGACTATCCAGACTTCAGAAGATATGTTGAGAGCATGTGCATTAGATTGGAAAGGGAATTGGGATGAACATTTTTCATT
The DNA here is from genome assembly GCA_035236585.1 of Warburgia ugandensis. Lineage (NCBI taxonomy): Eukaryota > Viridiplantae > Streptophyta > Magnoliopsida > Canellales > Canellaceae > Warburgia > Warburgia ugandensis. The sequence continues at coordinate 30,499,794 of CP141127.1, read as the reverse complement.
AGTAGAATTCGCATATAACAACATTTTTCAAGAAAGTATTGGTATGGCACCATATGAAGCATTGTATGGATGGCCATGTCAATCACCAACCTATTGGAGTGAAGTTGGAGAAAGAATGCTAATAAATTCAGAACTAATGAAACAATGTACAGACAAGGTTAAATTGATACAAAAGAGGTTGTTAACAGCACACAGTCGACAGAAGAGTTACGCCGATAAAAGATGTAGAAACTTGGAATTTGTTGTGGACCAGCATGTATTTTTGAAAGTATCACCAATCAAAGGAGTAATGAGGTTTGGACGCAAAGGAAAACTTAGTCCTAGATTCATTGGTCCATTTGAAATCCTAGAAAGAGTTGGTCGAGTAGCCTACAAATTAGCTTTACCACCCCAACTCTCAGAAATACATAGTGCCTTTCATGTATCAATGCCATAGAAATACCTACAAGATGACATGCATGTACTTCAAAGGGTTCCATAAGAGCAAAATCCAGACATATCCTTCGAAGAGAAGGCGATACGGATCTTCGATTACAAGGAATAGAAGTTAAGGACCAAAACCATTTTGCTAGTCAAAGTCGTATGGCAACATCACTCCGTCGAGGAAGCCACATGGGAAACAAAAGTAGAAATGAGGAAGACACACCTTAGTCTATTTGATTAAGTTATTGTATTACAAATTTCGAGGACAAAATTATTGTAAGGGGGGAAGATTGTAATAACCCCAATTTTTGCAAATTGATTGAGAAAATCAATAAAGTTTGAGTTTTCATAAATTCCAGGGTGGAATATTAGGTTATTGGAAATTCTCTTTTTATAAAGATTAAAACATGATTTAAAACATAGAGAATGTACTTGGAAAACGGATCTTAATGACACTAAGTATGTTCAATTTCCAGTTAAAATGAAAAATCTCTAATTTTCTTCATTTTTATGAATTAAAGGGTAAAATGAAAATTTTACCAATAATTGAAAACTAAGACGACAATATTTATAATGTACTCAGAAATATGATTCCAATGCCACTAAGTACCCTCAATTCCGAGTTTGAGAGAATAAAATGGATTTTTCTCCATAAAAGGGCAAAATGGTCCTTTCACACCCCCGTGGGGCCAACAAGGGGCCTACATCAACCCCCTACCAATTGCTAGTGGAGGATCCAATGTTAATTTAATATTCAAAAGAATTAAAATATAATTATTACAAGCAATTATAAAAATGTCAAAACACCTATAAATACCCTTCCAAAAATCCTCCAAAAATGTTCACTAAAATTTTCATGAAATCATCTTGCTTACCCAAAAAAAACAAATCGAGATTTCTTTCCAAATTTCCAAAACTCCCCATAATCCCTCTTCTTTCAGTTTCTCTCTCGTCTATCTAGATTGGAACAAGAGACCTAAATTCAATTAGCCACTTTGTTCCAAACAAAACTCATAAATCCCACCATCCATACAACCCTAGACTACCTTATCTACAAAACCCCCAAAATCAATTTCAAGATCCAATAGTTCAAACAACAAGAAATCACAAGACAAGCAGTTCTTAGGCTATCTTATCATCAAGTGGGTATTCTTTTAATTTGGACTACAAAACTGAAGTTTTTCTCTAATCAGGTACATGGAAACCCTTTCCACACTTGTTTCATGTTATTTTATGTAATTTTTATTTTTCTAAAATTAAGTTTAGGTTAAAAATAATAAAAATAGAGTAAGGGTAAGAACCCTTCAATTATGGATGATGGAGGGCTTAGATGAAAATTTTGAGCCATCCAATCAATCCAGAAGATCCAAAACCCTTAGGGTAGAAATTCCAAGATTTTTTATCAAGTTTTGAGCCTATAATTGAAGAGGAATCAATTGGATGGTCCAAAATAGACTATCTGATCTTTCCAAGAAGATTGGGATCCTATGATGCCACATGGAAACACGGCTTGTGGGAGCTTATCTTTGTGTGACACTGTCCCGATGGAACAATCAAGCTAGCGCTAGTCCTAGGGAGCACATTACCACCTGCGTCCCAATGATGAGAGCACGGTGAGGATTCTACATGACTGGATCTGCCCAATTGATCCCAGTCGTCCATTCCACTGGGCCCAGATCAAATCTATCCCTAGGAATGACTGTGAGCTTCAGTCATCAATTGTGAAATCATCTGAGCTCCAAATTGAGATAAAAAAGAAGCTGTGGAAAGCTTGCAACGTCTATTTTCTTCTACAATCTTAGGATTTAGAAAATTCTTCATGAAAATTTTTGTATTTAGGAAATGAGCTTCCAATTTCCAAGATCTGAGATGATCAAATCTTGGGGATCGGTCTTAATGATGATATAATGTTGAAATCAAGTAATATCCATGATTTATTTTAACAAATCTAACATAAAATGAGGAATCTACCCTTTATGGTAGAAAAACCCTAAAAATGCAAAGGAACCCACTTGATCAATAAGATCAAGTATGATCAAACCCTTGGGATAGATTGAGTGAATGGGATTATGATGGAATCAATTGAGATCATGGATTAAATATGACAAAAACAAAGGGATATGATCTTTGGACCTTAACGAAGTAAATGCCCAAAAATTAATTAAAACCCTTGATTAAAAGGAAAAGATCTAAGATCTAATGGTTGGATCATAAGTATGTGACGACCTGAGTTTTCCCATGCATTTTTAAATGCAATATCTAATTCCTAAGGTGGGATGCATCCCTATTTGAAAACCATTTTTATAAAAACCATGCAATGCAGTGGAAAATCTTTTGTTTTAAACTCATTCTGAAAACCCCTAGTGTCATTTGCCATCACAACAACCAAAGTAGTTTTTGAAAATTTCAGAAATCATAAATGTCTTCCCAGATCTATCTAGTCGCAGCTCACAGCCCAATTATAAATAAATACAAATACATGTCAAAAGGGTACAGTGTTTACTTACATGTATAATTGTCTCCTTTTGATTTCTCTTGCTCCTAACACTAACATTTCCTGAGGCATCTTGTACTCGTGAATGGAGCTATCCTAAAAAATGTTAAGGATTGGGTGAGTATATAATATACTCAGTAGGAGTCTATCACTACTAGTTTTATAATGCATGCTATGTGTAAAATCATATGCTCATGTTTGAACAATCACGTTCAATATCGATATTAAAAACCATTGCCGAATTGGAATACTGACAACTTAAAGAATCGCATAATCCAAGTCAAAAGTATCATATATATATCATAAACATAATGATATGCATAAGATGCTCAACTGAATCCAACTCATGGATATATGGTGTGGTCGACTAACCTCCTGTCATGTCATATGCATAATGCAAGTAAATCCTCAAACCATAGGGCCCACTATGCCCACGACCTCGCCGCTGTGCGGTCCCCGGGTACCTGAGGACACTCGGTCATAGGCTCCATGGGGCATATGACACATCGACCCAGTGCCGTGAAACCAGTAGTAGCCCCTTGTACCACATGCAATCGACGTAGGGACATGCCCTTTCTGGGCATGGTACCCATTCCACCTAATAGTGGTACAGGGTGGGAGGCCAACCCATACCTCTCGGCATAGCGCCCACGAGCTTACTAGCCCAAATCATATACGATCAATCAAGAAAAAACAACCTTTTCAAAACCTGTCCTCTTTGGGTCCCTCACAACAGCCTACCCAGCATCTTTTTGGGCACTCCAGCGTCTTTTGGTAACCCTTAAGGACATGGAATTTTAAAAAAGCTCAATGCTCAAAAATCATACAATATATGCAATTGTTTGCAAAACATGTCTATGCATAATGTATTTGTCATATGCATGCTGAATAAAATTAAGTCATGCTAAACAAATCATATAACTTAAACTTAAAATATGCATTATCAAGACAATCATGGGTTCTTTTAAAAAGTCTAGTAGCAATAGAGCACCTACCTCGAAGTCTCCTGGAGTTGCGTCCTTCATCACTCAACCCATCCCTGGGTCTCATTTATAAACTCCTGGATATGAATGGATACAAGGAGTCCTTATCAATTTCGATCTATTTAGAAATTAGATCGCTAGATTTGCCTTTTAGGGTCCATGGGTCCTTCCCTAATTTATTGTCAGGCTAGATCGTATGATGTGGATCTACTATTCCATAGTTAACTCTGTAAATTGTCCTCTAATCCTAACTTTATAGTCTTACTAGGTCCACGTGTCCCAATTCCCTGGGCACCCGTGCATCCTTGTTGAACCGCGACCGCCTCACGTGCGTGCGCACCCAAAGGCCGTGCCAGGGACCGCATTTTGCAAGCACACATGCATGCTCAAGCGACGCGCTATGATGCGCGTACTGGATGGCTTCGCATGGATGCACCTTTAGTGTAGCATGGCGCGTCTCAGCTCCCAGGGCACACCGTGCATCCCAGTCGAGCCAGTACCCGTGCCCCACGTCGCACGCGCACCAGAAGGCCGCACCAAGGACAGTGTACACACTGTCATACGCTTGGAACCCATCCCAGGGACCCTGTCCCAAGCGCACGTGGAGCATGGCGTCCCTGGGAGGCCTAGTTTGTACAGGGCCGGTTGGAACTAGATTCGTCTTCTCCAGCTGGGAAAAGACCTGATCCGGCATGGATCTGGCCTCGGGGAAGCTAGATGGAGAGAAAAGGAAAGAGGGGCTTACCTGGGCAGCTAGGGACGCCATCCTTCGGGTGGTGTGGCTCCCTCTTTACATCTGAAATCCCTCTTTACATCTGAAAACCCCATTTCACCGAAAATCGTGAGGAAGGGGAACATCCCTAATGTGGAGCAAGACCGGAAAAGAGAAGAGAGGGGAATGGGGAGAATGGCCAGCCTGACTCGGGCTTGGCCATTGCCAGACATCGCAAGGAAACTGGGTTTCTGATTTTTTCCGGAAACCCCAGTCCCAAATGACCGGAAAAACCGTGTTTTGGAGAGGGGGAGATAGGGCTTTTTATAGCCTTGCTATGGCAGTGCTGCCATTGGCGGTGGCAGAAACTTCTAGAAACAGGGTTTCTGGAGAAGTCTAGAGGAAGAAGATGATGGGGTGCCGTTATCAAAATGGCCCCTGCATTTTCTGTCTTTATCATTTTTTGTTTAAATTATATAAATGCCCCTAATCTTTAAACAGCCATAACTTCTTAATACGAACTCCGTTTTTGGCCTTCTTTGAGGCATTGGATTCCATTTTTCGAGTAGAATCTAATGGTACCAAGTTTCCTTACAAATTCCTTTGTTTAATATTTTAAATAAAGTAAAACATTCAACATAGTTTATTTCCTAAAGAATGCCCTATTCAATAGCGTAAATTGCTCGGGGCATTACATTATTACCCCCTTAAAGGAATTTCGTCCTCGAAATTCCATAAATTATCATCTTGAAGGTATTTTGTCTCTTAGATAACTTCTTGTTGAATGCATTCTCCCCTTAGGAATCAAATCCAGGCTCAACCTCAATTTATCATTTTTATTGTTCCTTCTATAAGGCCTTACCTATAAGGGCCGCTTTTGCTGAGTACTCTGATGCATACTCCCATACGTGCCAGTTTAACAATACCAGTTTCTAGCTATAATTCACCTATCTCGAAATCCTTAGATGCCTATACTTTTCTCATCATGTATAGGATAGTCTCCTCGTAGGATCATGCTTCTTTATTCATGTATAAATTACTCCATACTTCTTTGAGATCATATGATCTTATTTCTCCTATTTCATTTTGAATATCATAGGATAATCCCCTTTTTCTTCTTGTCTTTCATCTAGTGATCTCTTCATCATCCACATCTCTTTCTAATGGTTGGTTATATGTCATTAGTAAGAGTCCAAAAAAAAGTTACCTTCTTTCTATTGTGTTTTGCTTCTTATCTTTTATATTTGTCCCCAAGATACTTCAATAACTAACATGGTATCATGTGCTCTATAGCCAAACCCTTGACTAACTTCAAATTTCAATTGTCTGTCATTTTCCATATGTGACTTGACTCCTCGACCAAAGTTACATTCAAAATAACATCATGAAAGCCAATTAGTAGCATCTTCCATCAAGGACCTTATCATATACTGAAAGTAAAATGTCCTAACTCTATATCCAGTTTCATAATTATTGAATTCATTAAATGCTTTTCTCATGTCAAATGTTAATGGTCAATTCATCATCATGGGTCAAATGTTCTCGTCCAGAGGCCTATCTGACTATTCACATCAATTTGTCATTAGGATTTTCAATAATGTTCCCATTTATGCAAAGCAAAAAGTCTCTTATTCATAACCGAGTACCCTTACTACGTCATGGTTGAATTATTTGTCATCATCCTCTTTGTCTGTTCTTTACTTGATGGTTTTCTTCATAACCTTTCAGTCCAAAAGTTCTATACTCAATCTAGTAGGGTTAGTCCTTAGGAAATTCCTTCAATTGATTTTTCGTACTTAGTATATGCTCATAACAACTAACTATTTGTCTAAAGGCAACGTAACATTAAATCTTCACTTTATAGTGTGCTAGCCATCTCACCTTTTCTCCTTCCATCCCCTATGTCAATATATTGTTTAATCTTTTATCAAGAGTTTATCGTCAATCATGCAGTCTGTATCGTTAGGAAGTATCCTTATAAGTAGTGATTTTCTCAATTCCTCAAAATTTATCCTTCAAGTGCCTCCTCATACTTAGCTTATAATAGCAATTCTTGTTCAATAGCTACTACATCAAGTTATGCTAAAGCTATTAAATCATCAAATTTGAAAAACACTCAAGTAAGCATGGAACATTTTTGTAGACATATAGAAAGACTTTATTTGATTACCTATTGATCTCTTTCCAGATATATATTTGTCATAAGCTCAAGGGTCTCTACAGTGATTGGTACTTATCTACCTTTCTTTTCAATCCAAGTCAACAGTATTTTTCAGACCCACAGTGATTTCTATGGTTTGTTATGGTATCTATTCAGGTTTGGAAAAATCTGTCTCACTAGTGGAGATTGCTCCTTACTTTTTCTTTTCTCTCAGTTGTTACTGTATTTATTGTACTTGTAGCTCCTCCATGATGTGGCCTAATCAACTGACCTCATACCCTAAAATGACTTAGTCTAACAAGTACTTCTTTTAGGGACAACTTATGTCTAAATACTTATAATATTCCTCTGAGTTTATAACTTCGACTATATTTGATTAAAGAGGGTGGGAAACCTTTATTTAGTCAACAGTACTCTAAAGGTAATGACTAAATAATGGTCTTAAGATTTTTGGTCTTCCAATCTATGATAGTAAGACCTCAATTTGATCCTTGATGGTACCCTACTTACTAAATGGACAAGTCACTGTCCCGGCTTAATTCCTTTTTCAATATACTTTATTGACAGGGTGGGATGTTACCAAATTTTCCTTTTTGTGAATTATATCCGTTGGTGTTCCCCATAAACTAATGGATCAGATAAGAATCTAATTGATATTAAACCATTTGTAGAATTTTAATTTCTAGTTGGTCACCATTCCTCTTCGAAAATTTCTTGTCGCATAATCTCCTGAAATTCGATACTCTACTCAAAGTCTTAAACCCCATATGCTTTCTCTCTTTTATACTCTTTTACAATAAGATTACCTACTCATCTATCATCATTCCTTTGAAGGTGATTGGTTTATCTTCCCACTTGAGTCAAGATGAAAGATTTGTATGTATCTTCATAAAGTCATGATCTTCTTCTTTTGAATATTCTATATTCATTGAATACTGGTGGTTACATCTCTATCCCTTTCTTTCTTTTCTTCAAAATCCTCATTTTTATCTACCTAGATCAATGTCTTCATGTGCTTTGTTGCATATAATTGATACTACGTCTGCTCCTTTACTTAACAAATATGATAAACTGAATGCTTCTAAGAAATTCTAAACTGTCTTAAGATCATTGAAATCCTCAATTGCCTATAGCCACAATAAAATTCATACAATGTCTTAATAATGGCATTGACGTTTTGGTCATGCTGTACTTCTCTTACAAGTTCATGTTAGGATCAATCTATTATCATTCCTAGTATTATCATCAAAATCTTTTGATAACTCAATCAAATTCATTTCCCTATCATATTCGTGTTATGTTTCTCTTAATCACATAATATGTCACTTGTATACATCTTCTAATTTGCTTCATAATACTCAGGTAGTTATGATAGCACTTCACTCTTTATAAGACTCCAATTAAGGTATCCAAAATTGAGCTATGTCCTTCAGGATCCACACCTTTGCGATCTAGTACGAGTCACAGTTATCTCCTAATATCATCTTGCATTCTCATCCCTCTTAGATTATCATCAACATCTTCTCAAAGTCTGTCTTTTACATCTGCTATCATACTTATATCATATCCTTGTGATAGTGTACTCATATTCTGATATTCTTTATGATGGTAAGATAGCCATCTAGGTTCTTTAATTTTCTCACCTTTGATGAGATTACTTTATTGCAGGTCAAAACTATCTACTAACAAGTCCACTAACATCTTCATTCATCATTCTCATCATAATCTAATTTATATATGAGTTTCCCTATTTGTACCACTACACAAGAATCCTTATTGATATGATTTAAGCCATCCACTATCCAAGTATTTGCTAGACCCATCTCCTTTTTCACCTATTTGTTTATGGTGAAATGCCTTGAGCATTAATATTGTAATCTTCAAATAGAAGTAGTCATCTCTACTTCTTCTTGATTTTCTCTATTGCCTATAACCCTTGGACATGCTAGACTGGCTAGGAAAGGATAAACCTGGGCTCTGATAGCAACTGTGACGACCGGGGTTTTCCCATGCATTTTTAAATGCAATATCTAATTCCTAAGGCGAGATGCATCCCTATTTCAAAACCATTTTTATAAAAACCATGCAATGCAGTGGAAAATCTTTTGTTTTAAACTTATTTTGAAAGCCTTGAGTGTCATTTGCTATCACAACAACCAAAGTAGTTTTTGAAAATTTTAGAAATCATAAATGTCTTCCTAGATCTATCCAATCATAGCTCACAGCCCAATCGTAAATAAATACAAATATATGTCCAAAGGGTACAGTGTTTACTTACATGTATAATTGTCTCCTTTTGATTTTTCTTACTCGTAGCACTAACATTTTCTGAGGCGTCTTGTACTCGTGAATGGAGCTATCCTGAAAAATGTTAAGGATTGGGTGAGTATATACTATACTCAGTATGAGTCTATCACTACTAGTTTTACAATCCATGCTATGTTTAAAATCATATGCTCTTTAAAACATGTGCATGTTCGAAAAATCATGTTCAATATCGATATTAAAAACCATTGTCGAATTGGAATACTGACAACTTAAAGAATTGCATAATCTAAGTCGAAAGTATCATATATATATCATAAACTTAATGATATGCATAAGATGCTCAACTGAATCCACGTCATGGATATATGGTATGGTCGACTAACCTCCTGTCATGCCATATGCATAATGCAAGTAAATCCTCAAACCATAGGGCCCACTATGCCCACGACCTCGCCGCTGTGTGGTCCGTGGGTACCTAAGGACACTTGGTCATAGCCTCCACGGGGCATATGACACATGGACCCAGTGCCGTGACTCCAGTGGTAGCCCACTGTACCACATGCAGTCAACGTAGGGACATGCCCTTTTTGGGCGTGGTACCCATTCCACCTAATAGTGGTAAAGGTTGGGAGGCCAACCCAGACCTCTCGGCATAGCACCCACGAGCTTACTAGACTAAATTATATACGATCAATCAAGCAAAAACCTCTTTTTCAAAACCTATCCTCTTTGGGTCCCTCACAACTGCCTGGCCCTTACAACTGCCTACCCAGCGTCTTTTGGTAACCCTTAAGGACATGCAATTTTTCAAAAACTCAATGCTCACAAATCATACAATATATGCAATTGTTTGCAAAACATGTCCATGCATAATGTATTTGTCATATGCATGCTGAATAAAATTAAGTCATGCTAAACAATTCATATAACTTAAACTTAAAACATGCATTCTCAAGACAATCATGGGTTCTTTTAAAAATTCTAGTAGCGATAGAGCACCTATCTCAAAGTCTCCTAGACTCGCGTCCTTCATCACTCAACCTATCCCTGGGTCTCATTTATAAACTCCTAGATATGAATGGATACAAGGAGTCCTTATCAATTTCGATCTATTTAGAAATTAGATCGCTAGATTTACCTTTTAGGGTCCATGGGTCCTTGCCTAATTTATTGTCAGGCTAGATCCTATGATATAGTTCTACTATTTCATGGTTAACTCTGTAAATTGTCCTATAATCCTAACTTTATTGTCTTATTAGGTCCGCGCATCACAGTTCCCAAGGCACCCGTGCATCTTGGTTGAACAGCGACCGCCTCACGTGCGTGCACGCCCAAACGCCATGCCAGGGACCGCATTTTGCATGCACACATGCATGCTCAACTGATGCGCATCCTAGATGGCATCGTACAGACGCACCTTTGGTGTAGCATGGCGCGTCTCAGCTCCTAAGGCACCCCGTGCATCCCGGTCGAGACAGGACCCGTGCCCCACATCGCGCGCGCACTTGAAGGCCGCACCAGGGACAGTGTACGCACAGTCGTACGACTAGAACCCATCCCAGGGACCCTGTCCCAGGTGCACGTGGAGCATGGCGTCCCTAGGACACCTGGTTCGTACAAGGCCAGCTAGAACTAGCTTCGTCTTCTCCGGCTGGAAAAACTGGCTGGGAAAAGACTAGATCCGGCATGGTTCTGGCCTGGGGGAAGCAGGATGGAGAGAAAAGGAAAGAGGGGCATACTTGGGTAGCCAGGGATGCCCTCCTTCGGGTGGTGCGGCTTCCTCTTTCCGTCTGAAAACCCATTTCGCCGAAAATCGTGAGGAAGAGGAACATCCCTAATGTCGAGCAAGACTGGAAAAGAGAAGAGAGGGGAATGGGGAGAATGGCCAGCCTGACTTGGGCCTAGCCATTGCCAAAAATCGCAGGGAAACTGGGTTTTTGATTTTTGCCAGAAACCCCAGTCCCAAATGACCGAAAAAATCATGTTTTGGAGAGGGGGAGATAGGGCTTTTTATAGCCTTGTTATGGTGGTGGTGCCATTAGCGGTGGCAGAAACCTCTGGAAACAGGGTTTCTAGAGAAGTTTAGAGGAAGAAGATGATGGGGTGCCGTTATCAAAACTGCCCTTGCGTTTTTTGTCTTTTTCGTTTTTTGTTTAAATTACAAAATTGCCCCTAATCTTTAAATGGCCATAACTTCTTCATACTAACTCTGTTTTTGGCATTCTTTGAGGCGTTGGATTCTATTTTTCGAGTAGAATATAATGGTACCAAGTTTCCTTAAAAATTATTTTGTTTAATATTTTAAATAAAGTAAAACATTCAACACAGTTTATTTCCTAAAGAATGCCCTATTCAATAGCGTAAATTGCTTGGGACATTACAAAGTAAAAGTTTTTAATAATCTTAATATAATTAATATAATTATATTTTATTTAATAATAGAATTGTAAATGTACTTTATGTTGTAAATTAAGAAGCATAATAGTATAATTCTTAAATGTTAGCATGCTATGTTCTACATGTTATTAGTTTGTTATTAAGTTGGATTATCTTAGGGCCATGTTAGTTTGAATTTGAGATTTTATGATGATTCCATTAGATTAGTAGTAAAATTTCATGTATTTCGCAACTTAGGATCATGCTAGTTTAAGTATAGTTCTATTCCATTAGGTTAAGTTACATTTAATAGAAGCACGTTAGTATATGGTTGTTAAACTTATATTTGATTTATGCTTAAAGTTTATGATTTAATGGTTGTCAAACTTTATTAGTAGATTCAATTTTTAAGTATTCGTTAAGATATGATGAGCATAAATCACCAAAAATGTAAACTAATAGAATATAGAGATTCATGGACAATTACGATGAGTGAATGACTTAGACTTAATATTAATAAGGGTTGTAGTTAGTGGGACAATATAAGGATTATCAAATCCTTGGCCCAAACTAGGAAAATAATAATCCCCATAATGACATTTTTAAATGTTCATGGATTTAATTAAAATCAATTAGAAAGAGTACTTAGGGTTAAAATACTCATAGGATCCTTATGAAAGGTTAAGCTAAGGTCACTCTAGTGAATGTTGAACATGGTAGTTAAGGGGGTTTTCTAATAGAGTCTCGCTCTCTCCCTACCTTCCATTGACATTTGTGATGTCTAAATGGCTCCTTACATGAGGATTGAAGTAACCACTTTGTGTTCAACCATTCAGCTAATAAGCCTTAGCCAATTGGAAATAAGAGGAGCAGTCTAGACTTAGGCTAAAATAAGTTCTCTTCAACTAGTAAAACATTAACTGCTTGAATAATATTAATAAGAGCATAAAAGGTTAATAAATTAGCTAATCCTAATAAAAATTGTAAGCAAGATAAGGATGATCAAACAGGATCCATGGGATCTTGAATGATTAAGAACAATAAAAAAGAAATAAATAGTTGTTGATGATGATAAATATATATTGCTTGCAATTTAGATCAAATAGAATAGAAGATCTAAATCTTTGATCAAATATGATTCAAGGAAGAGAATCAAGATCATTCTCCTTAAGGATGATCAAACAACTGAACTTAAATCAAAGAAAAATTAGAAGATAGAAGATCTAAGCCCTTGATCTTTATCAACATGTATAAATTGTTGATCAAAGGATCTATGAAAGTTCAAGATCAAAGAAAGGAATACACAAAGACTTAGGATAGAAAATACTTAGATCTGAAACATTGGAAGATCATTCTAACCATCAGATCTATTGATCAATAGGATAGACACTATATGAGGAAGATGGATCATGATAGGACAAAAGGTCAAGATTCTTTATATCAAAGGACAAGATTAGACTAAGAATATAGATAGAATTATTTAGATTGTATAAATATTGACAGTATGTATGGATTTACAGATTACATATGTCAGTCAGGATAATGGAAGGTCTAAAGAGATGGATCACTACTTGAAGGTAGGAGAATTTTATGAATGCATCTACATGGGATGTACATGTTGAATACATGATCTTATGTCTAGAAATGTTGACAAGTGGAATGTTAATACTTGTATTAAATTCCTTGAAACCCTTATGATCCAACCAAACACATATGAAATGGTTAAGTTAGAGTTAAGGAAAAGACTCTAAGTGAATATGGAACTAGAAGATATTCCAACCCTAAGTAAACAAACAGATTGTCTGATATGTATGAAACCTATTTTACATACATGCATGGGTCTTGTGGTTTTGTTTTAAATAGGCATAAGCCTGGGGATGCTATACTAGGAGAGTTATGAGGGTTTGGCTACCTGCTTTTCAAAATTTGATGATTTGATGATACCTTGCCCTATGACAGGCTAAAAGTCAAGTGGGACAATTATGGGAAGACCACCACTATGAAAGTCCTATTTCCCCATATGGGTAATGACACAATATTTTCCACCATGGTATCAGTGGTGAATAAGGCAGTTATCTGAGGGCGCTAGTATGGATCAGACTACAACATGATAATCTTTTGATTATTTTGCACTATGCTACATATGAGATAGGCATGGTGAAATGCTTGGTAATTGTATATTACTAGTATTTCCTAAGAAGGGAAATTCCCAGTATAGGACTAGCTGAAATACTGATTTCTCATAGTGGAAAGAATTGATCAACTTAGTTGGGAATGTTATTTGACTACTTTCATAAATTTGATAGATTTATCCATGTACAGTATGTATGTTTAAGGATGTACATATATTACAAAGTAAAGAGTTTCATACATGAGTATGTTTATGAATAATGGGATTATAAAGTATTAGAATTATACTATGAAATTATTATGCTTCTTGAATCTCCTACCAAGCATAGCTTGCTAAGATATTATAAATGTTTGAATGTTAACAATATCTCAAATACAGAGAAGAAGAGTTAGGAAGTTAAGACTGAAGAAGACATGGGAGAATAATCATCAGAGTATAACCCTTGAAGACATGTATTTTGTTTTCTTAGAGAGTATTGTATTGCAATGAGAGTTTCATTGTATGGTGAGCTTTGAGTTGCGGATTATGTAATTTGGACAAGTACTGCAATGGAATTGGGCTGTACTATGAACCACTAGATGGATTCTAGAATTTAATAAAAGTATATTCCTTCAATGAAATTTTATCTTATACAAAAATTCTACTTATGTTATGTATGAAGTGATGACTTGGGTTTTTCAAAACATGTTCTTAAGAAAAATAATTCTGCCACTTTGTTTTGAGAAATTTTTTTACTACTAAGGGCTGTGCCTTTGAAAATTGTATTACAAAATGTGTTACAAAAACCCAAGTCGTCACACCCTCCATCTCCATTGGCTATGAGGAAAGTGGTAGGCTGTAGCTCCACCTTCACCGTGTTGAATACCCATCGTGCTCTCCCCATGTTCTTTTCCTCTCCCTCTGGAAAAATTTTTCCTCCATCGTCACTGACGATGTAGAGAGTAGAGCAAGCACAGTCAAATCCACACCATCAAAAAAATGCCCAGACCTTCTCGACTGCTAGGTAACATCTCCCTCTCTCTTTCTTTGCTGTTTTCCTGGTGAAACCAAAATCGATAGATCATGGTTGGAACACACTCAAAGATAGATCAAATAGGAGATTTGACCCATTCAATGAATTTGTGGGACCCCAAAACCCTTGGATATGGAAAAATAACCAAATTTTTACTCATCTTAGATGTTAATCATGAATTGGGCTATCTGACGGTTTAGATTCGATCATCTCACTGACCTTTGATCTCTGCACCCAATATGCATCTTGGAATGCATATTGGAGACACAAAATCCTGGGGCACCTCAGCAAGTGTGCATCGAGTGTGAGGCTGTCGCAATACGATTAGGATGCACCTGCATTTTGAGAACTGAGATGCATCCCGTTTTGTCATGTTTTGGATCCAAAATCTTAACTTGGACTATTAAACAGATTTAAACACACAAAATCTCTAATTTAGGATGCTATACAAGTCCTATTTATGAATGGAATGGCCTGTTAGATTTGTCATGACGACATGAGCCTAAATATACAATAAAATTTAGGATCAGAGAACAATTTTTACTAATTATGACCTATAAACTATAAAAACTCATAAATCTATAAGATCAAGGATGATCAGACTCTAAGAAGTGATCAATTGGATAATTTAAAGGATCTATGAACCCAAATAAATCCTAAATTAAGTACATCAATCCTTCAATCATAGATCTGGCCATTGTTGTAATGCCCGAGCAGTTTACACTATTTTTAACAAAAATTGGACATTCTATAGGAAATAAATTGAGTTAAATGTTTTACTTTATTTAAAATATTAAATGAATGAATTTGTGAGGAAACTTGGTACCATTAGATTCTAGTTTAAAAATGGAATCCAACGCCTCAAAAATCACCCAAAACGGAGTTCGTATGAAGAAGTTACGGCCGTTTAAAGATCAAGGGCAGATCTAGAATTTAAACAGGAAAACGAAAAAGATGAAAAACATAGGGGGCCATTTTGATAATGGCACCCTCTGTCGTCTTCAACCTGTAGACCCCTCCAGAAACCTGTTTTTCTCGATTTCTCCAGAATACCCTAAGGGAAAGGGCGGTACCGCCAAGTTGAGGGGCACCACCTTCTCCCCTCTATAAAAGCCCCATCTCCCCCTCTCAAAAGCAAGAGTTTTCTGGCATTTTTTCCAGTCATTTGAGACTGGGGTTTCTAGCAAAAATAGGAAACCCGTCTCTCTGCAATCTCCGGCAACGGCCAGCCATCTCCCCATGACCCTCTCTTCTCTTGTTCCGGCCTTGCACGATTTCCCCTTCTTCGAGTTTTCCAGCAACAAGGGTTTGGGCAGGCAACCTACTAGGTGGGAAGAGCACCATCTCCGGCTGCCGGGTAAGCCGTCCCTCCTTTTTCTCTCCGTTTTGCTTCCCCAGAGCCAAATCCATGCTGGATCTGGTCTTTTCTAGTCGTTTTCCAACCGGAATCCTAGCTAGAAAATGTTCCAACCTGGCTTGGGCCGACCCTACACGAACCAGGCATCCCAGGGACGCCATACGGTACGTGCACCTGGGACTGGGTCCCTGGGACGGGTTCCAGGTGTATGACAGTGCGTACACTGTCCCAGGTCCGGCCTTTAGGTGTGCGTGACATGGGGCACGGGTCCTAGCTCGACCAGGGTGCACGGGGTGCCCTGGGAGCTGAGACGTGCTATGCTACAAGGTGCGTCCGTACGATGATGCACGTCATAGCGCGTCACTTGAGCATGCATGTGCGGCTGCAAAATGCGGTCCCTGGCATGGCCTTTAGGCATGCAAACACGTGAGGCGGTCGCGGTCCAAACAGGATGCACGAGTGTCCTGGGAACTGGGACGCGCAGACCCAATGAGACTTTAAAAATTAGGATTAATGGATAAATTACAGAGTTTAACTATTGGAAAGTAGATCCATATCATAGGATCTAGCCTGACAATGAATTAAGCAAGGACCATTGAACCTAAACAGCAGATCTAGCAGTCTAATGTCTAATGTCTAAATAGATTAAAATTAATAAGGACTCCTTGTATCCATTCATACCCAGGAGTTTATAAATGAGACCCAGGGACGGGTTGAGTGCTAAAGGACGCAACTACAGGAGACTTTGAGGTAGGTGCTCTATCGCTACTAGACTTTTTAAAAGAGCCATGATTGTTGAGACTGCATGTTTTAAAGTATAAATTATATGATTTGTTTAGCATGACTTATTTTATGACTTGATTAGCTTATAAACGAATTCAGCATGCATCTGACAAATACATTATGCATAGACATGTTTTGCAAATAATTGCATATATCGCATGATTTGTGAGCATTGAGTTCTTGAAAAATTGCATGTCCTTGAGGGTTACCAAAAGATGCTAGAGTGCCCAAAAGACGCTGTGTAGGCAATTGTGAGGGCTAGGCAGTTGTGAGGGACCCAAAGAGGACAGGTTTTGAAAAAGAGGTTTTTCGCTTGTTTGATCTTATATGATTTGGGTTAGTAAGCTCGTGGCCGCTATGACGAGGGGTCTGGGTTGGCCACCCAGCCTCTACCACTACTAGGTGGAATGGGTACCACGCCCAAAAAGGGTATGTCCCTACGTCGACTGCATGTGGTACAGGGGGCTACCACTGGTGTCATGGCACTGGGTCGATGTGTCATATGCCCCGTGGAGGCTATGACGTTGTGTCCTCAGGTACCTGGGGACCACATGGCGGCGAGGTCGTGGGCATAGTTTGGACCCTATGGTTTGTGGATTTACTTGCATTGCATATGGCATGACATGAGGTTGGTCGACCATAGTAGATATCCATGAGTTGGATTCAGTGGAGCATCTTATGCATATCATTATGTTTATGATATATGACATATATGATACTTTCGACTTGGTTTGTGCGATCCTTTAAGTTGTTAGTATTCCAATTCGATAGTGGTTTTTGATATCGATATTGAACATGAGTGTTCAAACATGCACATGTTTTAAAGAGGTTATGATTTTAAACATAGCATGCATTGCAAAACTAGTAGTGATAGACTCCTACTGAGTATAGTATATACTCACCCTATCCTTACATTTTTCAGGATAATTCCATCCACGAGTAGAGGACATCTATGTTAGTGTTACGAGCAAGTGAATCAAAAAGGAAACAATCATACATGTAAGTAAACTCTCAACCCTTTGGACATGTGTTTGTATTTATTTACAGTTGGGCTGTGTGCTGTGACTGGATAGACTTGGGGAAAAACATTTATGATTTTTGAAGTTTTTCAAAAACTACTTTGATTGTTGTGAAAGCAAATGACACTCAGGGTTTTCAAAATGAGTTTAGAACAAAAGATTTTTCGCTGCATTGCATGGTTTTTGTAAAATGGTCTTCAAATAGGGATGCATCCTGCCTTAGGAATTAGTCATTGCATTTAAAAATGCATGAGAAAACCCGGGTCGTTACAATTGTTGGATAGGATCAGAGTCTAGATTGATGATCTAGGCCATTGATCTGTGAATCTAACTGATGATCAATAGAGAATGCGAAATAATACTTGGATATTTACCCTTAAATTATATCCATGACCCACACAAAGACCTTGAAGGAGATTTAAGGTTTGAGTTGAAGAAAAATGGGAACTAAGTGACATCCTTGAGGTAGGTAGTTTGATGCTACTAAGTTTTCAACTAAATTCCAAAGTTAAATAATTTACTTGAAACTAATTACATGTTTAGTATGTTTTTAAGTTGATAATGAGATATGGTATTCTTATAATAATGATGCAAATTATTCTCATGATTAATGATTGAAAATGCCACTACTTATATCTTTCATAGTCCATTATTACTCGTGAATGATAGAACAGTTTATATATGCATTAATTGTATGCTTTGAAACATGTTGGATAAATTGCGTGATTTAGTACATTTTAAAACTTGCATAATTTTATGATGCTTGATTTTTGGAATAAATGTATATATCTATATTTTTTTAGGTTAGTGAGCCTTGTGACACTATGCTAAGAGTACAGGTTTGGCCTCCCGGCAACCTCAATCGTGAAGGCTGTGGTGGCTGGTCTCTAGATACCAAAGACACATGATTTTAACGAGGGTTGGTCGTAAGCATAGTGGTTTCTATGATTTCTATTTTGTATTGCCATGCATAGTGCATTGAGTTGGTCTTTGACATATACTAGTGACCAATAGGAGGATGTGTTCACCAAGATATCCACATGCATAAAAACTATTGTAGGGTTAGGATATATATCATCGGGTTTTATCAATTACTACTTTAAGAAGTTAGTAATTTTTATATTATTATTGATTGATTGATTTTGTTGAAAATTCTATTACTTGAAAATATATACATATGTGCAAATGATTTATGCATGAATACCCATGTTTATATAAGATGCTTGTATGATTTTATTGTTAAAAAACCCTTCTCAAAATTATGCATGTTGTATGCCATGTTTTCAAATTAGTAGTATAAGATCACCTATTAGATATGATAAATACTCAACCAAATATATTAATTTTTAGATAAGATCTAATAAGATTAGAAGAAGCATCAGGATGTTTTAATACTACAATCAAGTGAGTGAAGATAAAGATAAGTGTGAATGTAAGTATACGCTTTATCCTTTTGGACATGTATATGTAATTTATACAGTTGGACTATGAGTTGTGATAAAATAGATCTAAGATGCATATATTTTAGTCTTAGCTTTAAATTTTATTTTGTTTCCTTGGAAGTAAATGACAATCATGGTTTTCAAAATGAATTTAAAATAAAAGATTCTTCTACTACACTACACTGTTTTTATAAAATTGCTTTCAAATTGGGATTGATCCCGCATTGGGATCTAGTTTTGCATTTAAAAATGCATATAAAAACCTGAGTCATCATAGTTGGTGGGGGCATCTTTTCATGTGGGATTTTGGGGTGGAAAATGGAAGGTGGTGAGAAGAAAAGAAATGGAAATAAGCTAGTGGGAAGGTAAGAAATAAGTAGAAAGGAAAGTGGATGGGAAGAAAAGAGAAAATAAAGGAAAGTAGGTGATCGAATCTAAACAAATTCAAAATTAGAAAGTGTTAAAAAGTGAGTTGTGTAGAATTCAAATGGATGTGTATGTTTTATTTTTAGAAACCCTAAGATGATAAGAATTGGATGAAGATGGGTGGTTGAGATCTTTCATTCCTTAGGATTTTCTATTGAATTTTCAACATAGGAAAGGTGTCTAAGGTTTTGACCTTTTCAATGATTCATTCCTACCCGTTAGATCATACTTACCTATACTTAAATGGATGAAATCCCATTATGACGTGTAAATCTACTTTAAATGTCAATTTCTCTTAACTATTGGATTGGATTGCCTTAGAATGAATGGGCTTGATTTCTTAAAAAATATCTTCATGTATTTTACATGGGACCAAGTATGCTTCACTACCTTGTACGAACAAGACATCTAGTCATTGGTTAATCTAATTCTTTTGATTGAGTAGTAGAGAGATAATAAGTAAAAAGCTTCATGTGGGTCCCAGACTTTTTTTAATTCCAAGAAGCTTATTGTATATGATCTTGTTGTATGTGAATTGAACTTCTCCTATAAGTTTCCTAAGGTGGTGAAATGGGCATGCATTCATGCATGTAGAATTTTCCACCTTTCACCCTCATTCGAGTAAGAGTTGTGCATGTGGTTTCTAACTTCTCTAACATTGATAGTGACACTCAATGATCATTTTGAATCTCCAAGACTTCATCTCATTTGTATCCTAGACCTATAAAATTGTAGAATTAACCATAATTAGTGATAATTATGTTATTCCAAGAGCTAAAACCAACTAAATATAGAGGTATGCATGTAATATATATATAAATATATATATATATATATATATCACCATGCTTCATCAACACACATCCCAAACCCTTACAAGATGCTTCACAAAAGATTACCTATACTCCGAAGCCTTTAGGTAGTGCCAAAATTGGTATCATTGTAAGCATTTTCTTCAACTATTAAAAACTTGTTTCATAGGCATCACTCTAAATGAATTTTTCTTCCTTGCTAGTCAATGCAGTCAATGGTAGAGCAATTTGAGAAAACCCTTCAATGAATTTGCAGCAATATCTCAAAAGGCTGAGGAAAGTGTGAATATCTGTAATAGATTTAGGTCTTTCCCAATTCATCATTGCTTCTACCTTTGTGGGGTCAACTACAACACCATGCTTCTATATAACATGACCCAAAATGTTAACTTTGTCCAACTAGAATCACACTTACTGAATTTAGAGAACAATTGATGTTTTGGGAGAGTCTTTCACATAATTCGTAAGTGTTCCTTATATTCATCAACATTGGTGGAATATACTAAGATGCCAATGACAAATACAATTATGAACTTGTCTAAATGTGTTAGGAAGATTCAATTCATCAAGTCCGTAAATTATGTAGGCATATTCATCAAACCGAATGACATAACTAAGAACCATAGTGTTCATACTGAGTCTTAAATGTAATCTGTGAGATATCATCATCTCATATCTTAAGTTGGTGGTACCCTGATCTCAAGTCGATCTTAAAAGAGACCTTAGTTGACTAAAGCTAGCCAAACAAGTTATCAACGAATGGTAGAGGGTACTTATTTTTCCTATGACATTATTCAACATCTTATAGTCAATACATAGTTGCATAAATCCATCCTTCTTCTTGAAAAAAAGGATAGGTGCTCCCCAAGGTGTGCTACTAGGTTGAATAAATCCTCTATCTAGTAACTCTTACAACTGACTCTTCAACTCTTTCAACTTAGCTAGGGCCACTATATATGGTGCCTTTGAGATAGGAGTTGTGCCTAGTAAAAGCTCACTGTGGTGAAATCAATCTACCACGGAGGTAGTAATCTTAGAAGTTCCTCCAAAAATATTCCCTGAAACTCTCTAACCACATCTAGCATCTACATCTTAGGTCATTCCACATCCAATGTAACTATCATCGCCAAAAAATGCTAGACAGCCCTTAGAGATATGTCTGGCTATTGTCACAACTGAAATGTTACAAGTCTCTAAGTTGTTTGGTCTCCTATGCAATTCAAACAGTTTCTCTTCAAGTATGGAAAAAGTGATTTTCTTTTTATGATAATCCATGACTTCCTATTCTTGGCTAACTAATCTATCCCCAAAATGATGTCAAAATCTATCATGTCAAGTAGGATGAAATCCATATCCATCGTTTCCCCCATAAATTTGATGGGTACTTCTTGAAGAAAGCTTTGTGTAATGACTAAATCACTAACCATAATCATCACTTCTAAGTTAAACCCCAACTTTAACCTAGTAGTTACTTCATACATGATGCAAATATGCAGGAAATAAAGAAATGTGTAGATCCTAAGTCAAACATAATTTTGGCATGTCTATCATAGACAAGGAGTGTACCTTCAATCACTATATTGAAAGCTTATGCTTGACCACCTATAATGGAAAACACTCTTCCCTGATGTCAAGGCACATTCTCTACCTTGGGCCCACCAACCACCTATAGCTTGGGGCACGAACTAGTGACATGTCTGAGCTATCCACAACTGTAGCTTCAAATATGAGGTCTCTATTGATGCTATTGTTGTTGCTGTTATGCTAGTTTAGTGCATACATTTGCTAAGTGATACCTCTTGCATGTAGGACACTGCCTCTTGTTCTGATTCACTGCCTATTGGCCCTGGGATCTATAAATCCTAAGTGTTAAGAATGGTTTTCTTCCCTTCCTAAATGGTCTTATTGTTGTTTTAATTAAAACTCACAAACACATGAATGATTTGCAATATAGCACTCTAGTGAGGTCAATCCCATGAGGAGTTGAACTAGTGTGATGCTAGTGGTACCTACTTTAATTATTTAACCAAGCTAAAATTTGAGGTAATTTCCTTCTAACCTAAATATGTAATTCAACTCATGAAAATGGAAATTATGAAAAAATTAGAAACATGTCAAAACTAAAACTTTCCTAAAATATGGACTTTCTAAAAATTAAACGTTCATAAATTGAAGACTTTCTAATTTGATGACTTTCCTAAAATAAAAACTATCCAAAGTAAAACTTTTCCAAATGTAATTAAATAAATTTTGAAAGTTAGTTTCCTAAATGTGAAATTAATCAACTAATCTAAGGAAACATGTTTTAAAAAATACTTCCTTAATCAAGCAATTGTCTAAAGAATGCAAGGAGAATTAAGAGGATGAACTTAAATAACTAACAACAAACCAAGCAAGATCAACTTGACTACTTTTCCAAACTTGAATGAATGCCACAACTTGGAATCTATTCACCCACCAAATCACTTCCATCCATGGCTTACCTACATAGATCCAACATGATTTGATAAGTATATTTCAAATCAATTGATATGGAATATTAAACTATAGATCTATAAGTAAACAAGCACATCAACAAGAATTTCCAACTTCAGCCCTAAAGTCCCCGAAAATCATGCATTCCATCCATAGATTGGATGGATGGTTTTAAAGGTCTTTTAATTAGATTGTTTGAAAATTTCTAAATTAAGCATTCACTTCTTTAATAACACATCAACATAAAGAAAACAATTAAGAAGAAGACGATCAATAATCAAGTAAAAAGCATTGCATTAATCATAAAATGTTTATGGCATACAATTGATTACATGGGAGATTGTGGTCCACTTTTGATGGAACCGCACTACTCTTTCTTCTAACTTAAACCCAAAAACAAATACTAACAAAGTTTCCTCCTTCAACAAAGCTTGATATTCAAAGAAAATCTTATGGAATAATAAGGAAAGATTTTCTTAAACTCAAGGAAACAAGGCTAGAATTCAATGAAACTTAAATGAGAACTCAAAAATCTATGAAAGGAAAGGAGAAACCTAGATTCAAGATGACTTCCCTTGGTTGTCACTCCAAAGTAAAACTACTCTTGAATCTTTGTTTCTAAGGCAAGGAACAACAAAAGAGGATAGGGTAGAAACTAGCATGGAAAGAATCCAGGAACTAAAGTAAACAAGAGAAAAAGTGTGATGAACAACCTTGAACATCACAAAAACCAGATGTGGATCACTTGAAGGGATGCCCCACACCTTAGGAAAAGAGCAGCATCACCTATCGAGATGAAATCTAAAGCAAAAGAGAGGAGTGTGATGACTCGGGTTTTCCCATGCATTTTTAAATGCAAGATCTAATTTCCTAAGGAGGGATGCATCCCTATTTGAAAACCATTTTATGAAAACCATGCAATGCAACAGAAAATCTTTAGTTTTAAACTCATTTTGAAAACCCAGAGTGTCATTTGCTTTCACAACCACCAAAGTAGTTTTTGAAAAACTTCAGAAATCATAAATATTTTTTCCCAGGTCTATCCAGTCACAGCACACAGTCGAACTGTAAATAAATACAAATACATGTCCAAAGGGTAGAGAGTTTACTTACATGTATAATTGTCTCCTTTTTGATTCACTTTCTTGTAGCACTAATATCTCCTGAGGTGTCTTCTATTTGTGAGTGGAACTACCCTGAAAAATGTTAAGGATAGGGTGAGTATATACTATACCCAGTAGGAGTCTATCACTACTAGTTTTGCAATGCATGCTATGTTTAAAATCATATGCTCTTAAAAACATGTGCATGTTTGAACAATCACGTTCAATATCGATATTAAAAACCACTGTCGAATTGAAATACTAACGATTTAAAGAATAGCATAGTCCAAGTCGAAAGTATCATATATCATAAACATAATGATATGCATAATATGCTCAACTGAATCCAACTCATGGATATCTGGTATGGTCGACCAATCTCATGTCATGTCATATGCAATATAAGTAAATCCTCAAACCATTGGGTCCAACTATGCCCACGACCTTGCTGCCGTGTGGTCCCCAAGTACCTAAGGACACAGGGTCATATGCCTCCATGGGACATATGACACTTCAACCCAGTGCCGTGACACCAGTGGTAGCCCCCTGTACCACATGGAGTCGAAGCAGGGACGTTGCCCTTTTTCGGCGTGGTACCCATCCACCTAATAGTGGTAGAGGCTGGAGGCCAACCCAAACCTCTCGGCATAATGCCTACAACTGCCTACCCAATGTCTTTTAGGCACTCCAGCGTCTTTTGGTAGCCCTCAAGGACATGCAATATAGGCATTTGTGTGCAAAACATATCTATTCATAATGTATATGCAATTATTTGCAAAACATATCTATGCATAAAGCATTTATCATATGTACGTTGAATTAAGTCATACTAAACAAGTCATATACTTATACATAAAACATGTATTCTCAAAACAATCATGGCTCTTTTAAAAAGTTTAGTAGTGATAGAGCACCTACCTCAAAGTCTCCTAGAGTTGCGTCCTTTATCACTCAACCCGTCCCTGGGCCTCATTTATAAACTCCTGGGTATGAATGGATGCAAGGAGTCCTTATTAATTTCAATCTATTTAAGCATTAGACCGCTAGCTCTGCCTATTGGGTCCAAGGCCCTTGCTTAATTCATTCGTGAGGCTAGATCCTATGGTGTGGATCTACTTTCCAATAGTTAGACTCTGTAATTTATCCTCTAATCCTAACTTTAAAGTCTCATTAGGTCTGCGTGCCCCAGTTCCCAGGACACCCGTGTATCCTGGTTGAATGGTGACCGCCTTACGTGCGTGAGCGCCCAAAGGCCGTGCTAGGGACCGCGTTTTGCACACGCACATGCATGCTTATGTGACACGCTATGACGTGCATCATTGCACGGACGCAGCTTGTAGCATGGCGCGTCTCAGCTCCCAGGGCACCCCGTGCACCCTGGACGAGCTAGGACCCGTGCCTGGGACAGTGTATGCACTATCGTACACCTGGAACCCGTCCCAAGGACCTAGTCCTAGGTGCACGTACAGCATGGCATCCCTGGGATGCCTAGTTCGTGCAAGGCTGGCCCAAGCCGGCTTAGAATGTTTTTCGGCCAGGAACCCGGCTAGAAAACGATTGGAAAAGACTAGATCCGGCATGGATCTGGCCTGGGGGAAGCAAATGGAGAGAAAGTGGAGGAAAATGACTTACCTAGGTCGCCTAGGGACGCCCTGCCGGTGGTGCGTTTCCTTCTGCCGGAATTCCTTGTTTGTCGGAACCCACAAAGGGGAAAACCCCAATGCCAGACTGGAACAAGAGAAGAGAGGGGAAAATGGCAATGGTCAGCCTGACTTGGGCCTGGCCATTGTCGAAAAACGCAGAGGGAAGACTGGTTTGAGACAGGTTTTCGATTTGCCGGAAACCTCAGTCTCAACATGCCAGAAATCTTGTGTTTTTGAGAGGGGAGATGGGGCTTTCTATAGCCCTGCTATGGCAGTGCTGCCAATGGCAGTGCCGCCCTTGGCGGTGGTAGAATCCTCTAGAAACGGGGTTTCTGGAGGGGTGTAGAGATTGAAGACGACAGGGGGTGCCGTTATCAAAACGGCTCCCTGCAGTTTTCATTTTTCTGTTTAAATTCCAGAACTGCCCCTGATCTTTAAACGGCCGTAACTTCTTCATACGAACTCCTTTTTGGGTGATTTTTGAGGCGTTAGATTCCATTTTTCAAAATCTAATGGTACCAAGTTTCCTCACAAATTCCTTCGCTTACTATTTTAAATAAAGTGAAACATTTAACACAGTTCATGTCCTATAGACTATCCTAAATAGCGTAAATTGCTCGGGCGTTACAAGGAGAAGGGAGTAGGAAGAGGATGTTCTCCACCCTCATGAAGGAGATATCTTTTTCCTTTTTGAAAGGAAGTCTCCTAACTTATGTTTTGTGTTAGATTTAATATTTTTTCTCCTAATTTTCCTAGGGTGTCTTGGTAATAAGGTGTGGTGGAGATGAAATCAAGCTCTTTTGGATGGTTAAGATGAGAGAAATGCTAGGGTTTTCAATTAGGAAACAAGGGGGATAAGGTGGCTGCCTTTTTGATGTGGAGTAGGTGGGAGTTGCCTACTTCTTAAGAAGGGGCATCTCCCCCCTTCCAAAATTGTTGAATCAGCAAAAAAATAGGAAACGGGGGTGGGAATGAGATAAGAGAGGGATGGAGAGAATGAGGTGGAGAATTGTGGGTGGTTGGGATTGGAGTAGGGGAAGAAGGTGAGGGGAAAGTGAGGTGTAGGAAAAACCTAGGAAATAGAGGTGAGATAGAAATTTTTGATTGGTTAATTGGTTTCCTAAGGCCATGGGATTGGTTGGGTGGTTAGGATAGGAGTTTAGGAAGGTGGGAGAGTTATGGAATGGTAGGACTATTGAATGGATAGTCAAATTGGTGATAGTCTTTGGTGGTGAGGTGGAAAGTGATAAAAATGTGTGAAAAATAAGAAAAACACCAAATTTGGAAGGTTCTCCCCCTATTGGTCCATATGCCAACTTATCCTAATAAGATTTTCCTTAATTATCAAAATATCCCTTAAAATCTCAAGGATAATTCTCTTGATTCATCCAATCTTAGCCATCCATTTAGTTTAGCTTGTGGCTTAGATGGCTAACTTTGAAGGCTCCTTTGGCTAGGCGTCATGGATGGCTTTGGAAGCTTCCTTGGCTTGACTTCATGGCTCAATTCACTGGCTTGAGTGGCTTGAATTCCTTAACTTGCCACCTTCTCTCATGGCTTATATGGCTAAGGTGGCTTCCATGCAAAGGTGATGGAAATGCATGGCTTACTTCATGGGCGCACTTTGGCCATCTTTAGCTCCTTTAATCACATCCATTGATAGTCCCCAAGATGATCTTGACCTTTGTTTTCATGTGGATTGATGATTTAGGGGCTTTGACTTAATCTTTTGATCTTGATCTTCAATTTCATCCCAATCGATCTTGGTCATTAGATCACGATCTTACTTCCTACAAAAAGTGAAAAACTGTAATTAAATCCTAGAAAAATATGACTAATCACATAATTACCTTGAATTAGATTTTGGACCTACAAAATAACAACCTTTACTTCATTAGGTAAAAAGTGCATGCATTACCAATTTTTGTCTAAAAACCCTAATTTACACCTATAAGTTATAACACATGGCTACTAATTGGGTGGTTTTTATGCAAAATTAACACTTATCACACCCTCCAACCATCATTTGGCTAGTCTTGAAAAAAATATGGAAAATATTATTTTACAAAAACTTCTGCAAAGTACCACTTCGTAGGTACTCACAATTACATTTAGCACATGCAACAAGCCCTTGAACCCCTAGATTACCCCTAATGGAAAAGCTATGCCTTGTGTAGGTTTGGAGTGAATATACCTTCAAAAATCCCTAAATTTTTATCCAACTCCTTTATTCATCTGAGAATTTTTTTTTTCTTATTCAGCTTATATTAAGTACATAACTTTAGCTTGCTAATAAAATGAACAAAAGGGTCTAAATTCCTACCCTTATGCTAAAGATATCCCATTATTTTATTAAACTTCGAAAGGTGAGTGGGTCCTATAGCTAATATATAATTATAGTGTCAAAGCTAAATATAACCTAAGCTACCATCCATGTGTATGTTTTGACTTCAATTGTCACAAGATATACTTGACACTCAGAAAGAAGTCACTCAGAAAGGTGTACAACTCTCATTAATACGTGAGTAGAATGTTGTTCAATAAATCCAAAAGTCTCACATATTTCATACAAAAGAATCATAATAGTCTCACTCTACCAAACTCCCTATTCATTTATAACCATATACAAGCTAAAATAGTCTTAGGATCAAGTTAGGACTTATATTAGGACAAAACATAGGGTTAGGTAAGGGTTATCAAAAGAATAGATGTAAAGATAAACAAAGGTTGTCTAAAAAATATGTGACAATCTTATACCAGTGTATTCACAACTTTTCAATTGTTTTTCCTAGCAAGAGTGAACTTTCTTTTTTTTTTTTCATTAGCTATCTCCATTTGTTTTACTTTTTCACTTGACTTTACATATAGCCTTTCTGAACCTTTTCTTCTTTTTCACCTTTTTAATGTCCTTCTCTTTTATTGTATTGTTTATACTTTTTCTGAAGATGTTCTTCAATCTTCTCTACATATTTATAAAATAACTAGGTAATGAAAAGGCTATTATTTAAATGACTTAATGGGCTACCTAGTGGTAAAAAACTTAGGGAAGGCTAAAGGCTTTGGGTTAAACAAGGATGGCCTCCATCATTTCCTAGGTTTCATATGACTTAAAAATTGATCATAAACTTAAGAGATATATATCGTATAGTCTTTTATGATTTCTCAGTAATTGACGAAGATGAACAATAATGAGACGATCTAAGAATTAATGTCCATTGAAGAAAATTTTGAATTTGTGTATAACCCTTAGAAAAAGAAGAATGGCTCAAAACTCACTTGGGTTATAAGTCTACATAGATCTTCTTCAGGATCTTGAAGTTATATTTTGTCTTCAACTTAAACTATACATAATTATTTTATGCAATTAATGTTTCAAGTTTAATTTTTCTTGAGAAAATTTAGAAAAAGAATAAAATAGTGAACTAATTATATAAAACTCTGTTAATAAGCTAAAGTTCAAAAGTTAGGTGAATATTTATAAAATCTAACTTCTCAACTTTATAAAGGAACTCTTTTTTTTTTTTCAAAAAAAAATTCAAAAATGCAAGAAAAGACATAGAAATCTCATTTCTACACCAATTAAACTGAACTAAACATTGTCCTCAATGTTTTGAAATATAGGACACCTAATTGATGAATGGGTAATGCAATCTAATGAGATTTCTAAAAAAAATTCCTAGGTTACCTCCCTATAAGCTCTAAGTTTAACATCTTTAACTAGACAAGGCCTACAACTAACTTAATTTCTTCTAGATCTAACTAGTTAAACTAATTTTTGTAGTCTTAGTCTAAGAATGAAATGGCAAGATTTCTCTCGCCACTTCAGAATCTCTCGAGAATTTATATATTGCCTTGAAATTTTAGTTGATGATATCATTATAACATAGTAGATCACCATGATTTTGAATGTTGTGGGACCATATTGATGATCCCTCCTTTTTAGTATTTCATGGTAATTAATATAATTCCTCCTCCTTGAAAATTGAGGTGGTGGTAAGACAATGATAATGTGAACTACTGTTAAACTACAATGTGTTGTACCATATAGAAGTGAAGGGTCCTCCTCTTGATCAAATTGACGGATAACATTGACCATTGTATTCAATTTATGTTTTTCCTCCATTTTCCTTACATTGTTCTCAAATAGGGTTATAAGCTAACACTGCCCTTCCCTAAAAGGTTGTTCTTGTATTACTAGAGGCGGGGACATGGTTTTGCTTAAACCTTGATTATTTCCTAATGCATACCCTAGAGTAGGTTGATGTACATCAACTGACTCTTCTTCTTCTTGTTTTGTTGGCACAGGTAAGGTGTTAAATGGGCATACATTTCCATCTTGTGATTGATCAAATAAAGTTGGTAGGTCCCAACCAGGCATATTTTCTACATTGCAAGGCTCAATTTGATTTCTAGGCTCTATAGGGCGATCTACTCTAGCTTGCCATTGAAAAGTGTCCATTAAAGGCACAATATCCAATAGTTCATTCACCATCTTAGTGTTTATGTCTTCATCAAAGTCATGAAAATAAGTGGGACACAAATTTAGAGGGTTTGGTTTAGGTGTTTCTACAATTTCATTTTCTTCATCAATGGAAGTCTCTTCATCATAAGTGTAAGGCGTAGGACATGGCTCGAGTAGATTTAAATTAGAGCATTCTAAGGATGGTTGTGGGCTTTGTGGCTTAGAATGATCATAAGAGATTTCCATCCCATTATCAGCAATAAATGGCTCTTAATTATACCCAATTTGTTTCAGTTCCTCAATCTTTTTTATAAATTCCACAATGTTTATGTTAGTATTTTCAAATATTGGTTTCATTTCCTCTTCCCATTTCTCCATCTCTCGTCTCATTTACGCATACATCTTTTCACTAGCAGCCATGCTTTGTTCTATTATCTCACAAATATGCTCTATATTCTCTTCTAATGAAGGTTCTTCATGTTGTAGAGGAAACAACTCGTAGGGTTGATATTGTTGTGGCATTTGGGGTACTGAAAAAGGGTTGAGTAGATTGAGCCCATGATGGTTGACCCTAAAATCTAAATAATCATGGTAGTGTTCATTAGGATGGGACCATCATCTTTTTTCCTCATATTGGTAATTTTGAGACCATGGTTGTTCATGATGCCTACCCCATCCATTATAATTTGTCTCATGATAGTAATCATTACTCTTGTATGTGAATGGATTAGGTACATGGCTCCTGATAGTAACCATTATATGTGGAGCATGTTGGCCATGAAGGAGTGGGAAGGGGATGCTCAAAATAGGTATAGTTATTATGGTATTGAGGTTGTGGTGAAGCTTGCCTAGAAGCTATTATCCTAAGAAATTGACTTTCTGTAGTATCAAGCCTATCCATCGATGTATCTAATCTATGAAATCTATCCCCTTATTAATAGGCCTATGTTCTCAACTTTGTATATAATGAAAAAAATCATTATTCACAATGAATGAGTTTTTTTTTTAATATAAAAAATCCTAACTATATGATGTAACATAAATGCTAGTCCAAAGTTAAAGAATGCACAATCAAATTTTCGTATCCACTAATCAAGCAATGTTTTGATTATCTTTTCTTAAAGCATAGTAGTAGTTTCTTAGACCTAGATCTAAGCAGCTTCTTTTATCTAGATTAGACTATTGCTTACTAATTAGGTTCTGCTCAAAACTAGTTAATACAATCCTCATGTTAGGGGGCATTTAAACCTCAACTAACATCACTAGAAGGTGTGGGAATATCAATTGGATTTTAGGGCACCCACTATAACCACAATGCTCAAAAGACACATAAGTGACAAGAGATTGCATCCTTTAAAAAGGGTCCTATGCCCTAAGCCTCTTTTGATATGATTTTAAAATTAAATTTAAGTGTTGGGATTATGACATACAAGGATATTGATTGATTCCTCGGTGGGCCAAGGAGCTAGTGATCAAATCCAATCCTTATCTTATAAGCGTTCCTGTGGGGCCCTTACTAGATTAATTCCATTCCACCATAAAGCATTTAAATATGCAATACAGAACAAAAAGCAAACTAATGCCTACCTATATGCTACTTAACAAAGGGTTAGGCACCTTAACAGATGGGACACTATAACAATGCAGCCTATGCTTTGGTTATAGCCGAGCTCAAGCTAACCTTTGTTAAATAGCTGTGCAACTAATGCAAC